>BSUD01000003.1:73920692-74219171 GCA_033239045.1 Fagopyrum esculentum
GAGAACCCCCCCCCCCCCCAGCTCCTTACAGGATGAAGGGAAGGGTTATCACTGCCACACAACGGGGTTAACAATAAAATATAGGTCGGTAATCATCGACATCGCATGCTATCATATCAAGCATATAATACACACCACTCATGCAAACACCCAGTATAAGGATGGTAGCTAAGTAAGTCCTACGAACTTACCTCAAACTCGTACAACTCAAACACGATCAACCTCCAATCCTAAGAGGGACACTGCCTAATAATATGGCACATAGATATATCAATCTCCTATCAATCAAAGGGGTCAGACCTAGATCCAAGGGATCCATAGGATCATCCTATACCGAAGCCTCACAACCTACTAATCATCAAAGCCGTACAAGGCATAACATGATCATAATATTATCAACGCACTCTCAACTATACCTAGCATGATACTACACACTCATACTAGGAAAGGAAGGGGCAATGCCATCCTAAGGCAAGCCCGGCCAGAAGCAAGATACACCTGCAAACCAAGAGCAAACTAAGCCTGGTGCAGGGAGGAGCAGAGGCGGCCCTGAGGTGGCACTGAGGCAGCGACTAGCCGGCACAGGGGCGGTCCCAAAGTGGCGCAGGGGCAGCTGGTGTGCAGAATGCATACTTCCGGCTTCTCTTTGCTTCTTCACTAGATCCTCTTCACACCTTCTTCAACCAGCAGCCCCATACATGCATATACATACATATATACATCAAACCTAGCCTATGAAGGCTTCCACAAAATCAAACTTGTGGAATTTAAGCTAGGAAGGAAGCAAAGAAGAAAGAAGGAAAGAAAAGAAGAAAGAAAGGAAGAAGGGAAAGAAGAGCTCATCAGCTGAACCTAAACAGAGGAAGAGTCATCACCACAAGCTCAAGGCTGTCTCGCCAAAGGCACAACAACATCAACTATTATCATCATCAATAGCAAACCAACATCAAACACTCTTCCAAACTCTCACAAACTCAAACAAGATCAAAGAAGATCAAAAAGGAGATTCAAAGATAGAAGAAGAGGGAAGGGAGCGTGAGGGAGAAGATGAAGCTGTGAAGGAGATGAAACCCTTATCAAGAGAGAGAAGAAACATATAAAGGAGGGAAGGGGTAAAGCACGGGTCAAGAGTCAACAAAGTCGCCTGCATCACACCATAAACCGCAGGGGCGGATCATGGTGGCCGCAAGGGTGGATCAGGCAGCCGCTGGGGCGGTCTCTGCCACACGCAGGGGCGGTGTACGCCAAACTTGCACACTCAGCACTCTCTCAGCTCCTCAAGACTATGGCTCTTACACAAATGATAGACAATCATCCATTGTGGAGAGTCAGTTGGATGTCTTAACTTGCCATCATAAATCCTCCATTCTGCATGCCATCTCATGTTCTTTGCATTTGTTGCATTACAAAATAACCGTTTTAGTTGTGGTATAATTGGAAATACCATACCACTTTGGCAGCTACGCCTTCCCTTTTGTATCATGGTTCACGAGAATAAAAATTTTGTGTAACACCCTGACGCCGCGGGACTTGGGATGCTACGGGCGGAGACCTCACAATGGGTCCCGACCATTAGCCTGACAACAATTTCACCGGATCTTATACAACAAGACACAAATAAAGGCAAAACCAAAATACATTTCAATGCAAATGATATGATACCCGAAAGCATACAAACGAAAGACTCTAGCCGAGTTTACAACTCCAAAGACCAAACGTCAACACACACCATACAATATACACGACTCCAACCCAAACCCATGGTATTGGCACATGTACAGAACCCCGGCTGCCCACTCTTCTAGATCATTTGGCCGCATTCCTAACCTGCAAGGAAACTACAACATTGGTATAAAACTGTTAGCTACCATTCAAAGCATTACAATCATGGTATTGGCACACACTCACATAAGTCAACATAAACACACATCATGCTCCAACACACACAAGCCGGTTTATTATCTTTCCAATTACCTCATTCCTTTACTAATCCATTTATGGTGTGAAACGAGAATCATAACAATCTTGGCATTGTCCCTTTCACTAGATTAGTTTGTACTCGATGCGAATCAGCATCACCCGCTGGACAGTTCGCAAGGCACCTCCCAGTCACATCATTTTGGACTAGACAAGCGGGCACCGCCTGTTATCATACGCTTGGGCCAACATACATATAACAGAAGGTCGTCCTAGTTCCAGTTTTGCTATTATAAAACATAAAGAAGCACACTAACAACCAATCACGCATCAATGCTACTACAAAGAAGCTAGCAAAGTAGTCCGGAGACTTATCTCGTCCCAAAGCTAAACCGACCAAAACCGCTATCGCTTCCCGTGGCAAGATACTCAAGCCTGCTCACAACAAAGTACGTAATCAACATCACTTGCATAAGCTAGAAGTCTTTAGGCTTCTAGATTCGATGATCTCGCAAGATCATAAACCATAACCCATACTACGATAAACAAGCCTAGTCTCGAATCTCAACGGTAGCAACGCTATACTAGGATAAGGATATCCTAGCTCACAATCTCAACAACCATATATACTCATAATATTCACAAGAAAAAGACCACAACCACAAAGTCTTGACACTTCACATGATAACATCCACTATTCAAGCCTTAGAACGTTCAAACCATCCTCACACACTCACCTTAGATTAAAGCCACTACTCGGCATTCAAAACTATCCAAGGTCCACCCAAGGCATGGTACTAAACATAGATCAACCTCCAAACGAAGGAAGGTACTCAGTGGGGGAAAGACACGAGCGCAGAAGAAGGGAATGCAACTGCGGAGAGGAGCAGAATTGAAGACCGTAACAACGGGCTGGCTGAACCAGTAGCCGTCCCTCACCCTTGTGGCCCAGAGGCCGCCCGTGCAGCTCATGTTGGCCGCCCGTGCGGCTGTGGTGCATGGCCACCCCCACGGCGTTGTCCAACCGCGAGTGCGGTCGGGCTCTAGAGGGTGATTCTCGAACAATCTCTTTGTTGGTTCCTTGATGTGCAAAAGTCTCCTAGCTTCCTTGCTTGGCTCTAGCACTTCCACCACTTGGATCCTTAAACACACCATCATCCTAAACACGATCCATCCACATGCAAGCCAAATAGGTAAGAACATGAGTGAATCCACGGCTTCCACCATTGGAGCTCAAGGAAGAAGAAGAAGAAGAAGAAGAAGAAGAAGAAGAAGAAGAAGAAGAAGATGAAGGAGGGAAGAGGAGAGGAACTTACCCAACAAATCCGGATCTCTAGTACACCTTACTACAAGATATCATATACAAGAGGAAGAGGAGGAAGATCATCATGGAAGAAGCTACCAAGCATAATGCCAAAGAGGGAGAAGGAGCAAAGGGGAAGGGAGAGATTCCCTTTCACGTGAAAGTGAAAATGGGAGGGAAGAGCAAAGAGGAACTTACCCAACGAAGGGTCGGAAGGTGACGGAAATGAAAGCCCGTTCACTCAACGCATCGAGCTTGCGGAAAAACTGAGTAGTGCCTGTGGGAAGGCCGCTAAACCACTCACTCACCGGAATAAAATTCCGGGCGTTTCATATAACCACCTAAAAACAAGTTTCATCCTAAAACTTGCTAAGGCAGAACTCTCGCTCATAACTACCTCGGTAATTGCTCTAGAAAGGTATACGTGACAACTCTCCACTTGATAACCACAACACACTCATATAACCGCGTCAAGACCTCGCAAGGCCTACACACATACTCACATGAACCGCATATCACATACCAAGTCGAGATCTAATCGATCACACAATACATTCCCGCTCTGGACATAAAACACATAAACTTGCGCATGCACATAAAATCAAACTCATCGGTTATATCGATGCAAGTAGCTCATCGTAAAAACTCAACCAAGATGCTATCCTATGTCCTCCATGTAGCTTCATCGGCTCCTCGTCTGCCACTAGATCAACAAGACTAGCATCAAAACTCAAGTTATACAAATACTCCCTCGACTGTCACAAGAAACATCGGGTAAATACCCTCCACTCTTGATGGCAACGCCGACCTGTAAAATCACATCCTTCTTGTTCTCATCTCTCAAAAAGGTCCGTAAAACAGAAACTCAACTTCCCTTAAATGCCAAACATTTGATGCCTCACACTAGTGAAACTCTCGACTCAACCGGACCTACTCCATAACTAAACTCTAGAGGTTTGCGCCTCTCATTTATATATACGCCATCCTACGACTCAAGTCGGCTAGCGTATGATTTTGGACCACCGCTACTCAAGCGAGGTCGTCCCGTATCTGCTCAAGGTTATCCATATATATATGTTCGCTCCAAATGGTGTGTGCAAGCTTTAAATTTATAACACAAGAAGTATGCTTAAAACAAGGATGCGAACCCGTAGTGTATAGATCAATTGTAATAAAAGCAAGAATCCAGGGGTCGATCACAAGGACTTAGGTGAAACAAAGCAAGTATAGGTCGTCAATGCAACTAATAACCACAAAAGCGATTAAAGCAATCAAAGATGATAATAAAGTCAATTAAGGGAAATATGCAAATTCTAGGGATTAAAACATCCAGTTGTGATTCCAACTCAAGATCTCAAGATAAGCGGACAAAGCTGAGTTTTGCAAAGGGAAGGTGTTACTAAAGCGGAATAGATCACCGGGTAAGTCTCAAGGTACTAAGGAAAGGAATTATAGTCTCAACCCAACACACCAACTAAGGGAATAGAATCAACCTTTACCGGGTAAGTCTCAGGCTAAGTCATAAAGATGGAATGAAGGCACACTCGAACCCCAATAAAGGATAAACCTTTATTACCTACACTTATGATGATGGGTAAACAAACAAAGGAATTACCGGATAAGTCTCATCCTAAGCTTGCATTGAACCATGAAAGGTGTAATAAGAATAGGATTTGGCAAACTCTAACACGTAACTCTCAGTTACGGATCAGATAAGTCAGCTCGGTCAGTCAAGTTCCACCCCGGCCGAGATGTTCATTGACTGAACGAGATGTTCTAAGGTTAAGGATAAAGACTCGAGCTTTCACAATCCTACTGGGATTTAAGATTATTCTATCATTGTTTTTCCCACAACCTTCAGCCAATCACCCTAGAATCGCACAAAGAAATTAGTCACTCATCATCATGAAAGCAATAATAAAATATATGGGAAGAGAATGAATATTTGAACACAAAAACCTTAAGAACAAGGCTTCAATAAATGAATTAAATATCTAACAAAGTCTTACAAATCCCCTTAAAAGCTATCTCAAAGCTATCAATCCTTCCTTGATTAATCTTTAATCTTCCTTCCTAATTGCAGCTGGGAGAATATGGTGTAATGGATAAAAATCCAGAAGTGCGAGATTGTTGAATTGTGGAAAATCCAACCCTTTATATAGGAGAATTATCTTCCAAAGATAATAATATCTTAAAAACATAATTTCTTAATAAAATATATCCATATCTCCAAAATAGATCTCCAGAATATATGATCTTCCATCCAGAAATCCAGCCCAAAAATATAAGATCTCTCCTTCCAAAAATAGAAGATCTCAGCCAAATAAAATATATCGCGCCGCGTCAGGGTATTCGCCTCGGTCGAGACGCTCCTCTAGATCACCTCGGTCGAGGTGACTTTGTTGTCAACTGAGGTGAATCTCAACTTAAGGTGAAATCTCTTAAATCTGGTCCAAAGTAAATCTTCTTTGTTAATTCTTTGCTTCCTGAGCTCCATTCTAAGCTCTTGATTGTAGCTCCAATGACACTTTTGCTCTTTAGCTCCATTTTGATGCAAAACGTGCCATTTTACCTACGATTACAACGAAACTTGGTGTAGACCTCGATTTCCGTAAAGGTAGATGAAACGACAATATAATCACATAATATACATTCAAACATGCAGATTATTGAACGTAAAACGTCTAAACAAGTCCCAAAATATAGACTATAATACATGCTATCAAAATACCCCATACTTGTCCCTTGCTTGTCCCCAAGCAAGTTCCAAATCTTAAGTACAAGATATAATGGATTATAAGTCATAAAGATCAATGAAAAGTATTTCAAAACATTTTTAGTGGTATGCTCCGCTCATAGATCACTCTAAGAGAATGCTTCATGGTGTTCAAAATCAAAATATGATCAAAACATTTTATAAATATAAGAAAGTTGTTCATCTTTGCATAAAATCGTAGAATGCATAATAAATCATAATTATCGAAATTAATCATGCATAATCCAGTGTAAACCACCAAGTCAATCAACAAGCTCGAGGTCTCAAGGTCTTTTCAAAAGAAGGTCAAGAAACGTGTGAGGGTGGGATGTATACAAGGAATGTGGTGCTAGAATCCGGGAAGAAGGATCTTTTACTTCACTTCCTTTTGAACTTCAACAACTTCTACCAATAGCAATCATCAATTTCTTGAGATGCATCAAACCCTTGATGCACATACCATGACCCGTTAGGAATATCGCTCAATCCGACTTTGGCAAGACACACACACCCGGCTATGTGAATGGTGCCGAGTTACTCATCATCATGATTGACTTTCCCAAACCTATTTGTTTCTCTCTAACTTTCAGCTAACATCTCAAATTTTCTTTCACTTGCCTTTCACTTGCTTGCTTCCAAATTCCCGGATAGGTAAAGGGAGGCAATTATGCATATGTGGGGCTAAAGCATGATCAAGAAGAAGAAGAGAAGAGAATGAATTGCCTTAATCATCCCAGGAAGAAAGTGATAGAACTCATCATGTGGTGTCAACCTTCAAATTCAACATAATTTGGATAAAAACAAAGTATTAAACATGCCACAAATTTCACACAAAGCACTTAGCAACTTAAACATATCATAAAACCTTTCGAGCATATAAAGATTTCAAAAACCAGTCTGCAAACAAGATCTTCACGGAGGTCATATCCAGATAGGAAGCACAAAAATCGTTTCGAAAACTGTTCCAATTAAACCACCTCGGTCGAGATGTTCTAAGTGAACCGAGGTACTGCACCTCGATTAGTCAGAATCACTTCGGTCGAGGTCATAAATTTTTTTTTTCTTAAACCAGTTTTTGACGTTTTTCTCAATCAAATAACCCGTATGCATGCATGTAGTCTTAGATAAACACATAGAGCAAGATAAAACAATAATATCCGGTAGAGTCATCCAAGCATACACATAAGTCATATAAATACATCCAAATACCCCATACTTGGGACACATTGTCCCAATGGTGAAAAATAGAGTACTCACCGTACATAAGCTGAGCTGCATAATAAATAAATAAAAGAAACCCCTGCAAGCTCTAGTCCTGATCTACTGGTGGTGGTGGTGGATACGGGAAGAAGGCATGTTGGGAAGGATCAAAAGGGTAGCCCATAGTGCGCTGGAACTATATCTCCAACATCCGGCACTGGTAGTGCTGGCTCTCCCTCATCTCCAACATGTCCAAGGATAGGGCAGCGTAAGAGTCGATCATCTGATCCGTCAGATCGTCTATCCGTCGTTGAGCTACGGGATCCCGCTGTCTACGGACTCTACGCCTGGCAGGACGTGATGGTGTTGCAACTGCCTCCTCCTCTATCTCCTCGTCGTCCATATCAACTACTGGCACACTGGGTCCGACTGTATCTGTCCCAGTCTCCATGGCAGCACCGCCATCATCATCCTCATCTGCATCCTCCTGCACCTGAGCTGCTACATCTCTAGCATCCTCAATGTAAGGTATCCATGCAATGGACCAGTACTGAGGGTCGTAGACTGAGAATTGGGACGACCACCTAATACCCTGAGGGGCAGTCTGCTCCCAAGGCATCCCCACATATGGCGTAGTAAGTCCACGAGGAAGTAGAATCCTCCTGGTGATCATCTTTTGCAGACCAAGCGGCTTGGCAGCCGCCACTAATATACAAGCGCTCAAATCCAACCCCATCACTGTCGCTATGTGAGTCACTAAGCCGCCACAACAAATGTCTCCCTTCCCCTAAGCCTTGATCCGGTGCAGATCCTCAGCTAGCATCGCACCAAAATCAGGCACTCCTCAGGTCACCATGCAAAATAGACTCAATAGCTCCCCTTGTCTAATCTTCTGGGGCGTCTCAGTACGCGCCAGAAGTGTCTCGCTGAATATCCGGTGGGCGAGTATGAAAGCGAGGTGGAAAATAATCCTCTCCAATGAGTCTCCAGGTCTCCACCTATCAACATGCTCAACTACATGAGTTATTTGTCCCCAAAACTCTCGAGCCACATCTCGGGAAGGGAAATCGGGAGCTGTGGGGGTCGGGAAGCCGAAGAAGTCTCTCCACTGATCCATCGGAACTAAGTAATTCCGGTTCAGTAACCGGTACTTGATGGCCATCTCCTCAGGCAAGTGAGTCACAGAACTCACAAACTCCAATGTAGGCTTGAGGTAGGCTGGTGCTCTAATCTTCATGAACTGCTCCAGCCCTACCATCGAGATCATCAGTCTCAGATCATTAGCATCATAAAGACAATCAAATGCAACAATATCTAAAAACCGCTACGCAATCACAGGGCGCGTGCAGATGCGGTCGTAATCAGTCTAGTGACGCTCATGTATCACCGGTATGGAAGGTCGAGAAGAAGAAGAGGAAGGGGAAGATCAATCTCTCAAGACTATCTGGCGATCGGACCTGGAACTCATTTTCTCTTTTTTTTGTCTGACAAATCACCTCGGTTGCTTGTCAGAACTCAAGAATCACCTCGGCCGAGGCGCAGGTCGACTGGACCGAGGTAGATCGCTGTTCGATTTCAATTCTCACATTTCCATTTCTTTTCCCCCGATTTCACTACAGATTGCTCCTAAGGGGTACTTATGCCTTTTTCAACAGAGATCTGTGGCAACCAAAGCCACTAAATTCCGAAATCTACAAGAATACAAAAACTAGGGTTTTGAATGTTTACCCGAGATTCAGTCGAATTTAGGCGTTCTTGTTGCAGATTCTCGCTTGCAAACTGATTCTCTACCCTTTCCTTGCAGAATGGAAGCAAGAATCATCGAAAACGAGCGAAAATCGGAGAAACAAGGTGATAGTCCGCCGCGGTCGAGAGAGAAGTTGGGAGGGAAATAGGGAAATACGGTTCCCCTTTTATACCCCTCGCTAATTTCGCTGTCACCTCGGTCGAGGTGGTCCCGACTGGACCGAGGTGTCTGGACCGAGGTGGATTTTTGTGTTCCCTAGTCACCTCAGTTGCTCAAGAATCATCTCGGTCGATGTATTGTGATTGCAACCGAGATGTGTCTCAGTCAAACCCCGTCTTTTCAATTTCTCGAACTTCTGTCCTTCTAGTGTTGCTTCTGGGTTGTATTCCTTCCTTAGAAAGTACCTGGTTTCTGTCTAGGATGCCAAAAACAAAGCAAAGCAAAGCAAAAGCAAACTATCTAAAGCTAGACTAGAAAAGGGAAAAGAAAGCAATACCTTGGGTTGTCTCCCAAGAAGCGCTTGGTTTAAGGTCGCTAGCTGGACCGTACGACATCCTTAAACAAGGTATAGTGGTGCAATCTCCTCAACCTGGACTTCCGGTTGGTATTTCTTAAGTCTATGACCATTGACCTTGAAGCTTCCACTTGTTTCTCCCCAGATCTCAACTGCACCATAAGGGAAAACATGTTTCACAACGTAAGGTCATGTCCATCTAGATTTCAACTTACTTGGAAAGAGGCGAAGGCGGGAGATGAAGAGTAGAACTAAATCTCCTTCTTTGAACTACTTAAGAATGATACACTTGTCATGCCATTTCTTTGTCCTTTCCTTATAGATCTTGGCATTCTCATAAGCGTTCAAACGCAACTCTTCCAGCTCATTGATGTCCAATAGCCGCTTCTCACCGGCTTCCTTGATATCGAAGTTCAACCATTTGATCGCCCAATAAGCCTTGTGTTCTAGCTCAACGGGCAAATGGCAAGACTTCCCATATACCAAATTATAAGGGGTGGTACCAATGGGAGTCTTGAATGCGGTTCTGTAAGCCCAAAGAGCGTCGTCCAACTTCATTGACCAATCCTTCCTCGTTCTAGAGACGGTCTTCTCCAAGATTGCTTTGATTTCTCTATTCGAGACTCGACCTGTCCACTAGTTTGAGGGTGATCAGGGGTTGCTACCTTGTGGGTTACCTCATTATTCGATAGAAGTGCTTTAAACTTTCGGTTGATGAAATGTGTCCCTCCATCACTGATGATAATGCGTGGAGTCCCGAAACGTGGAAAGATAGTTTTATTGAAGAACATCACAACCACCATGGCGTCATTAGTGGGAGAGGCAATGGCTTCTACCCATCTAGAGACGTAGTCGACACGTAGGAGGATGTAAAGGTTTCCACCGGATAATGGGAAAGGTCCCATGAAATCAACCCCCAAACATAAAAAATCTCAACCTCTTGGATGTTATTGAGTGGCATCTCGTTCCTCCTAGATAAATTCCTAGTTCTTTGGTATGCATCACAAGAAACAACACACGTTTGCCCATCCTTAAATAATGTAGGCCAAAAGAAACCGGAACGTAATACCTTGGCGCATGTTTTGTGAGCGCTAGCATGCCCTCCACAAGGAAGCGAGTGACAATGCCCTATAACACTAGTAACTTCATCTTCCGGAATGCATCTTCGAAGCATCCCGAGGGACCTCTCTTAAACAATAGAGGTTCATCCCAATAGTAGTGGTGTACATCTTTAAAGAATTTCTTCCTTTGAGCGTACGTCAATCTAGGTGGTATTTCCAAGCAAACAAGATAATTAACAATGTCATTATACCAAGGTTCTTTATTATTAGAAGTTTGGTAGAGAAAGTGTTCCACCAACTGTGGATGAGTTTCAGAAAAAGGAGTAAGAAGTTTGTTATTATCAGTTGACGGTATCTCTCTTTCGACCTCGGTCGAGGTCCAGAGTGGGTGACCGAGATGTTCTTCAGTCAAGAACACCTCGCTTGGTGCATAAAGTTCCTCGGTCGAGGTACTACAACTGGGACCGAAACTGGAGATTCTCTTCTCCTAGATTAGCTTCTCAATCTTAGCTCTTGAATCTTCTTCCAGTTCCTTTAAGCTCCGTATATCTGCATCACAAGAAGCATCTATACCTTCCTCCATTAAGCTAAAACTAATAACTCTTTCAAGTGGATCATTAATAAGGATAGAGCTCAAAAATTCTCTTGATTCTTCTTCATCATAGATATTGAAGATATCATCCTCCAGCGGCTCTCCATTCATTGCAGCAAGCAATGCAAACTCAACTTGATCACCGCCAATGTTGAATTGCAACTTGGCGTTCTTACAATCCACATTGTAACCCGAAGTTGCTAGAAATGGTCTCCCGAGAATGATAGGAACGGGATAATCTGCAGGAATATGAAGCACAAGAAAGTCTATAGGTAAATAGAAGTTACCTAACTTAACCGGGACGTCTTCCAAAATTCCCACGGGATGGGTAATGGAGTCGTCCGCCATGTATAACCTTATCTTCACCGGCTTAGGCTCTCCAAGTCCGATCTTCACACATAGCTCCAGCGGGATGATGCTCAAGCTAGCTCCTAGATCACACAATGCCTCACAAGTAACATTCCCAACTTGAATGGGAATGCAAAAGGAGTCGGGATCTCTCAACTTGGGTGGCATCTTCTCCTTCATGATTTGAATGAGCTCCGAGGATTTAGATGTCATCCTTACTTCACCAAAATCTTCCAGCTTTCTCTTCCTTGATAGAATCTCTTTTAAGAACTTCCCATAGGCGGGCATCCCGAGAATAACATCAAGGAAAGGGATATTAATATGTAATTTATTCATCAAGTCAAGGAACTTACCAAAGTGCTTGTCTAGATGTGCTCTGGCCCTTGACTGGGGGAATGGAAGTGGTGGTTTATATGCAGGAGATGGGACATAAACTTTAGTTTTGTCCGACGCTTTATGTGACTCCACCTCGGATGGTACCTCGACCAAAGTGTTCTTCGTCTGTACCTGGACCGAGGTGTTCTTCACTGGTACCGACCGAGGCACTGGATCTGCAGTTTTCAATCCACTTCTCGTCGTTATTGCCATGATTTGTCCCTTGGGGTTGCTCTCTGTCCTTGTTGGGAGCTTCCCTGGGTCTCTTGGCGCTTGATTCGCCTTATTAAAGAATTGTTATTCTAAGGCTTTTTGTGTCTTCGAAAATGAAGTCATGGACATCTCCATAACATTGAGCTCGATCAAGATAGCCTCCAGAACTACATCTTTCTTCTCTGGCTGGGACGAGATTGATCCTTGTTCCTGGCTCTTCAATGGATTAGAAGAAGAAGAGAGGAAAGGATTAGAAGAATTATTCGAATTGGAGTTAGAGTAAGGGTTACCCAAATTTTGATTGTTGGATCTCCAATTGTTGTTGTTGGATCCTCTATTGTTATTGTAGTTGTTGTTCCGGGAACCTTGATTGTTGTTCCTTGAGCCTTGATATCCTTCCTCTTCCTTCTTGGTGTGAGCAACCAAAAGATCCTTCAATTGCTTCACATCATTCTTGAGGGAATTGAGTTGATTATCATTTAATGGAGCTTCCTGGAAATTAACTCTCTTAACTCCATTTTCAGCTCCTTGGTGCGAGTACTTCTCCATGTGCAAAGCTTGTTTTTCATTGAATTTCCAAGCTTCATCAATCAGCATGTCCATGAATGTGCCGGCGGATAGTAGTTGAAGGCTGAATTGGGTAGCTCCATCCAATCCCTTGAAGTAAAACTCCAACAACTCTATCTTTGGAATCCCATGATGTGGGCAATCCAAAACATCTTTAAATCTTTCCCATGACTTCGACAAACTCTCCTTGTCCTTCATGAAAAATGCATTGATCTTCCCTCTCATTTCAGCAGTTTTGGAGGGGGGAAAGAATTTTGTCAAGAACTCCGTCATCATCTCCTCCCAAGTGTTGATCTTTCCGGGAGGAAGAGACTGGTACCAAGTAAGCGCCCTGTCTTTGAAAGAAAAGTAAAAAGGCCTTAACTTGTAATTATTATTTTCCACCCTTGATGGTTTCAAGGTTTCCATCAAAATCTCATAGTTCTGCAAATGTTGATGTGGAGATTCCCTCTCTAAACGTCCAAATCGGCATTGGCAGATCATGGAAAGAACTTACGGTCGATGTTCATAATCATACTCCGCTGGATCTCCTAGGTTAACTCTTGAACGCCTCACTTGCAGGTTTGGTTCCATCCTCTGCCCTAGGGTCTGTGGAATACCTGCAAAAAGAACATCTCGGACTGGTATCCGAGGTGGAAGTATCTTGGCCGGGGCATCTGGAGCGGGATCCTGCCTCGGTCGAGGGTCTGGTCGAGGCAAGATTTGAGCTCGTAAGTCATCCCTGTCAGCTGCAGTCTCTGTAGCTCTGGTGCGATTTTCCTCCCTTTCGCGCTGCAATTCCTCCCTATTGATGCGCAGTTGTTCCATTGCCTCATTCAATTTGGCATCAAGATCGCGATCGTCTTGATTGACCATTTTTCGCTTCTTTCAAGCGTCTCTTATATGTCTTTTCTGGTTCGGGATTTTAAGGAACGATTTCCTTCCCAGCACTGGTTCTTCGCATAAACCTAAAAAGAAGAACCTGTGAAAGTCACTCAAGTAGAGTGGTTAGTAGCAACAGGGGAAATAGCCCCGAAAGACAACCGTAACCGGCTCGGTCTAGACCAATTCCCCGGCTATGGCGCCAAAAACTTGTTCGCTCCAAATGGTGTGTGCAAGCTTTAAATTTATAACCCAAGAAGTATGCTTAAAACAAGGATGTGAACCCGCAGTGTACGGATCAATTGTAGTAAAAGCAAGAATTCCAGGAGTCGATCACAGCGACTTAGGTGAAACAACGAAAGTATAGGTCATCAATGCAACTAATAACCACAAAAGCGATTAAAGCAATCATAGATGGTAATAAAGTCAGTTAAGGGAAATATGCAAATTCTAGGGATTAAAGCATCCAATTGTGGTTCCAACTCAAGATCTCAAGATAAGCGGATAAAACTGAGGTTTTGCAAAGGGAAGGTGTTACTAAAGAGGAATAGATCACCGGGTAAGTCTCACTACTCACAATCCCAGGCCAAAGAACCTATCACCGGGTAAGTTTCAAGGTACTAAGGAAATGAATTATAGTCTCAACCCAATACACCAACTAAGGGAATAGAATCAACCTTTACCGGTTAAGTCTCAGGCTAACTCACAAAGATGGAATGAAGGCACACTCGAACCCCAATAAAGGATAAACCTTTATTACCTACAATTATGATCATGGGTAAAAAAACAATGGAATTACCGGATAAGTCTCATCCTAAGCTTGCATTGAACCAGGAAAGGTGTAATAAGAATAGGATTTGGCAAACTCTAACACTTAACTCTTAGTTACGGATCAGATAAGTCACCTCGGTTAGTCAAGTTCCACCCCGGCCGAGATGTTCATCGACTGAACGAGATGTTCTAAAGTTAAGGATAAAGACTCGAGCTTTCACGGTCCTACAGGGATCTAAGATTATTCTATCATTGTTTTTCCCACAACCTTCAGCCAATCACCCTAGAATCGCACAAAGAAATTAGCCACTCATCATCATGAAAACAATAATCAAATATATGGGAAGAGAATGAATATTTGAACACAAAAACCTTAAGAACAATGCTTCAATAACTGAATCAAATATCAAACAAATCAGCGTTCCTTGGATTACAAATGCAACAAGACAATCAAACAAAAGGGAATCTAAGAAAGTCTTACAAATCCCCTCAAAGCTATCAATCCTTCCTTGATTGATCTTCAATCTTCATTCCTAATAAAATATATCCATATCTTCCTTCCAGAAATCCAGCCCAAAAATATAAGATCTCTCCTTCCAAAAATAAAATATCTCAGCCAAATAAAATATATCTCGCCGCGTTAGGGTATTCGCCACGTTCGAGACGCTCCTCCAGATCACCTCGGTCGAGGTGACTTTGTGGTCAACCGAGGTGAATCTCAGCTGAAGGTGAAATCTCTTAAATCTGGTCCAAAGTAAATCTTCTTTGTTAATTCATTGCTTCCTAAGCTCCATTCTAAGCTCCTGATTGTAGCTCCAATGACTCTTTTGCTCCTTAGCTCCATTTTGACGCAAAACGTGTCATTTTACCTACGATTACAACGAAACTTGGTGTAGACCTCGATTCCCGTAAAGTGACAATATAATCACATAATATACATTCAAACATGCAGATTATTGAAGGTAAAATGTCTAAACAAGTCCTAAAATATAGACTATAATACATGTTATCAATATACTATCCAAATTCCAACACTACAGTGTACTAGACTTCCGTCCATAAAATGTCTCCCAAAGGGCCATCACAAATGACACATCTCAAATATCATAATATGAAAGCTCGATCGAAGGGGAGGTATCATGTTCACCCTGACCCCCTACCTCGCACGCATCCTCTTTGTACGACATCCAAGGTCTAAAAAGTCCATTCTAGTTGAGCAACTATCCAAGGATATAACTTTCATGAAAGACAACTGGTCTCCTAAGTAATGATGAGATTACCTGGGATACCAAGTATCATTACCTTGGATCGAGATGGGCGATTCATCTCGGGATAGGAGACCAGTTGTCTTTCATGACAGTTATATCCATGGATAGTTGCTCAACTAGAGAGGATTTTTGTGACCTTGGATGTCGTACAAAGAGCATGTGTGTGAGGTAGGGGGTCAGGGTGAACATGATACCTCCCCTTCGATCGAGCTTTCGTATTATGATAGTTGAGATGTGTCATTCGTGATGGCCCTTTGGGAGAAATTTTATGGACGGAAGTATAGTAGACTATGGTGTCGGAATTTGGATAGTATATATATGGATAACCTTGAGCACATACGGGACAACCTCGCTCGATTAGCGGTGGTCCAAAGGCATATGCTAGCCGAGTTGAGTCGTAAGAAGGCGTATATATAAATGAGAGGCGCAAACCTCTAGAGTTTAGTTATGGAGTAGGTCCGGTTGAGTCGAGAGTTTCACTAGCGTCCACTTACAAAGGGTGTTGGAATTTCTTAGGAAGACACCTCGGATGTCTTAACCTGCTTAGATAACTATGCTTATAATTCTTATACCATATACTCCGTATCGTTGTCTTCTCGTATCATGCTTGTTCCGCTCAATTCCAAGAGTAAAACAAGCCGTTGTCAACAAATGAAAACTCAAAGAACCATTCGTACATCTTCCACATCAACAGTTGTCCGGAAACATTATGTTGCGGTCCACCTCATACAACAACTCTTACCAGTCTACAACACTACCATAAGCTTAGGGTCCACCTTGGAACCACCTGAACCCACAATTCGAACGTCACTACTGCAATCCGATTCAAAAACCCGACGAATGCACATCAATATATAAACTCCAACTCACCAATTGCACTCGTGATACCAAAAGGCTTCACTACAACTTGTAGTGACCATACCGGCCCGAAATGCCGTCTTACTTAGGTCCTTCCTTTTCCCCACCCTAAGATACCCCTTCTCGTCATTTACCATACACATCTCTCGATAATCAAAGTATAACTTTTTCGACTCGTACCTTTCCTCAAAACCCGTACCAGAATGCCTTGTGGGGAAAACCAAAAGAAATTCCCCATTCAAAACCACTAAAACTTCCAACTCATAAATTCTCAGGTAACACCACCTTAAGCTTAAAGCTTACCACGTCACTATAATCTAGGTTCTCCGTTTCATACCATAGCCACTATAGCTCATTCAGGTGAGTCAAGAACTTTGACTCCTCTCTTTTTCGCGACAACATATCATCCGTTTCATATGAAAGGAAATATCATGCATCTTCTTACTATATATACTTATTTGCGCAAGGCAACAATGGAAACCTCACCATCCCCTTAATCTACCAGCCTCTTAACCATGTTCAAACCATAAAGATCCGTGCCGTTCTCCCATATGCCAATCCCATGACCTTAAAAAGGTCACGTAAGGTCGTTACAATCCCTCCCTGGAAGGTCGGTTATGGTTACTTGCTTTTACCCTTTGCAATGCTATATGATTAAGACAAAAGGCCTTAGTTGATACACCTCCTTACCAATAACACTTAACCATCGGCATACAACAAACTCTTGTCACCATCCACTATATTCTCGCAGTCTTGTTTACTCTTCATATCCATTCCAATCATTAGGGAACCCGCACATGTGCGTTCTTGATTGCCACCGTCAGTTCATGGCTGGCCTCCTCGAGGTAATCGACTTAACATTCTTGTATACTCTTCATGTTACCATCAGCACGAAGGCTACCCTACTTGGGGTACTCTTCCATTAACTATGTTAGTTCATTCTTCATTCCATGCTTCCTTCTTCTTTCATACGATAACCCTACCCTTCTCGGCCTTGTTGTGCCGTATAACTCACTTTCATAGGTTTAACCGTTCTTTCATGATGCCTTTCAATTGCACCATCTCAAATTCCCAGCCTCAAATAGTATCCATTCACATTTCTCTTGATGGGTATCTTAAGTCTATCCGCAAATAATCGCTTCTTGTTATGTCACTGATCTCCTCGGGATCACATCTACTCAACTTCTTTCCACTTGGCATTTCTTAGCCTTATCATCATAACGGAGACCGATCAACTCCCCTAAGGAAATCCCACCATGTGATTTCTCACTCTGTCATTCCATTCATAACTCTCGTAAGTTGACACTTCACCTATTGGTACTTCGTAAGCTTAACTTATTGTATCTTAAATCTTTCGCACCTGGTTCGATCACTCTTCTCATCTTGAGTCCAATGCTTAGGATCGCCTAAAGAAAACTTCACATTCCATTCATTAACCTTTCTAGAATGTACCCATCTCCTCCTCGATTCGCATCTTTAGTTGTCCACGCGTCTTCTTGAAGAAATTAAGTTAGTTATCTCTATCAGTCTCGTTGTCGTTAAATCATTGCTTCTTTGGAACCACTTCCATACCTTATTGTTACTCCCTTTACTTGTATTGCTTCCATCTCGATTTCTCTTAAGTTGTCTCAAGTTTTTCCTTCTACTTGTTCATCCTTCGTTTAAGCCATCTCTAATCCTCCTCTTCGACATCCTTTTAAAGAAATATGAGAAACGACATGGTGTTCGCCAGCATGTAATGCTCAACTCGATACTTGAGCGTACTCATCCACATATGAACGCTATGCCAAGCCAACAACGTCGTCCACGGGCGATGATATCATACTATAGTCATAACTCTAAGGTCTCGTATATCTATATGCTACTACGTATCATAGGTATACGTATATATGGCCATATAAGTCCTATGTCAATATCACTACCAAAACCAGGAAATCCACTACAATAATGCAAGGTCCAAAAACATACTATAGTCCACATACATAATTATACATAAGGTCACTATACTAATTCTATTGAAACATTTAAGTCCATCATGCAACTACAATCCACATATACATATCTATATATATACATATATATCCAACTCCAATAAACTAAGCGGCCGAGATCCGCGGAAGGAGTGGTGTTTCGTACTTTCTATCCCAAACTGACCATGCTCGTGATTTTGAAAACGAAGTTCATTTTTAAAACTCGGAACCCTTGAGGGTTTTGTTTACTTCTATTCGGCCTTTAGAAGATTGTGATTGCCATTGTTGTCAACCTAGGTATATGATACCATATTGTAAACCCTGAAACGGCGGCACTCGGGATGCTATGAGTGGAGACCTTACAATGGGTCCCGACCCTTAGCTTGACAACAATTTCACCGGATCTTACAACAAGACACAAATAAAAGCAAAACCAAAATACATTTTAATGAAAATGATATGATACCCGGATACATACAAACGAAAGACTCCAGCCGAGTTTACAACTCCAAAAACCAAAAGTCAATACACAACATACAATATAAACGACTCCAACCCAAACCAATCCTAAAATGTATAGAGCCCCGGCTTCCCACTATTCTTGATCTCTCGGTCACATTCCTTACGTGCATGGCAACTACAACATCGGTATAAAACCGTTAGATAACATTCAAAGCATTAGAATAAAGGTATTGGCACACACACTTAAGTCAGCACAAACACACTTCATTCTCGAACACACATAAGCGGTTTATTATCTTTGCAATTACATCATTCCATTATTAAATCCATTTAGGGTGTGACACCATAATCATAACGATCGTTCCCTTGTCCCCTTTCACCAGATGGGTTTGTACTTGATGCGAATCAGCAAAACCTACTGGACTGGTCGCACGGAACCTTCCAATCACCCCATTTTGGACTGGACAAGCGGTCACCACCCGTTATCATACACTTAGGCCAACAAACATATAACACTAGGTCGTCCTAGTTCCAGTTTTGTTATTTTAAAACATAAAAAAACACACTCACAACCAATCACGCATTGATGCTAATACAAAGAATCTACCTAAGTAAATTTGGAGATTTACCTCGTCCCAAAGCTAAACTTACCAAAACCGCTCTCGCTTCCCGTAAGAAGATACTCAAGCCTGCTCACAACAAAGTACGTAATCAACATCACTCCCATATGCTAGAAGTCCTCAGACTTCTAGACCCATTGATCTCGCAAGATCATAAATCATAACACATACTAGGATAAACAAGCCTAGTCTTGAATATCAACGGTAGCAATGCTATACTAGTGTTCGCTCAAAAGTGTGTGCGTCAAAGTCTTAAATTTATATCTAGAACTTATGCAAAAGTGAACCCGTAGTTTATGGATCAGCTATAGTAAGGCAAGAAATTCCAGAGTCGAACTCAGGGATTTGGTGGGAATAAAATTGATTTCAAATTATCTGGCAAAGTGTAAAAGCTTTTGTGAATAATAAGGAGACAAATGATTCCAAGGATTCAAGTATCCGACTACGGCTTTCGATTCAAGACATTTCTAAAGATCAAAGGAAAGAGTTGTCTTTGCGAAGGTTATGTGTTACAAAGGAAGGTATTGTACGGAGAAGTTCCAAAACCAATATATCTAATCCAAAAGTTCTCTCTATAAGGGTTGTTGAGACTGCAGTATAGAAAGATCTAAGGATAAGAATAACACTCAAACTAACCACCCAAAACCCCAAGATATGACTCTCAAAGGTAAAGATGGAAAGCACACTCAAACCTTAATAGAGGACATCGAGTCTCTCTATTACCCAATTCTTGTAAAAGGCATGTCTCACCACCGCACCGCTCATCCGATTTCCGGATTGGGAGAAACCTTTTGAAATCATGTGTGACGCCAGTGACTACGCCGTCGGAGTTCTCTTAGGACAAAAAGACGGACGGGCATCCCATGTGATCCATTATGCGTCTATAACACTAAATGGAGCACAAAGGAATTACTCCACCACCGAGAAGGAGATGTTGGCGGTAGTTTTTTCCCTTGAGAAGTTCAGGCAATACTTACTTGGGGTAAAGGTAATTATTTTCACAGACCATGCAGCCCTTAGGTACCTCATGGCAAAGAAGGAGGCGAAGCCATGATTAATCCGTTGGGTGCTCCTTCTAAGCGAATTTAACCTAGAGATAAGGGACAAAAAGGGAGCTGAGAACCTGGTGGCAGATCATTTGAGCAGACTCATAAAAGAGGAGGAAGAACCAGGAAAAAAAAGAGAGATAGCCGGAAGCTTTCCAGACGATACATTCTACACAACTCTCTGTTTTGTAACCGCCCCCGCGCCTCACACCAGCTGCCCCTGCGGCCAGCCGCCCCTACGGCCCCGTCTAGTCGCCCCTGCGGAATTTTCGACACAGAGGTTTGTCTTAAGCTTCAATCTTTTAAACCTTGGTTTGCTAACATTGTGAATTTCATTGTCAAGAAGGAGTATCCTCCAGACTTCACCAAGGCACAACGAGTGAAAGTAAAAGCTGAAGCTCGACACTACGTTTGGGACGATCCTTACCTTTGGAAGCATTGTAGTGACCAAGTGATCCGCCGTTCCATTCCGGACAATGAGGCACAATCCGTCCTAACTTTCTATCAAAGCATGTGGGGGCACTTTGGAGCAAACAAAACTGCAAGAAAAGTTTTGGATGCCGGTTTCTTTTGGCCACACATTTTTCGAGACGCTTTTGCGTTTTGTAGAGTGTGTGATAGATGCCAAAGGGTGGGAAATCTTTCAAGGAGACATGAAATGCCCCAATCCTATCTTATATTTTGTGAAATATTTGACGTTTGGGGAATTGATTTCATGGGGCCATTTCCTACGTCATTCGGGAACACATATATTTTGCTTGCGGTGGACTATGTTTCCAAGTGGGTGGAAGCAAAGCCCACTAAAACTGATGATTCAAAAGTGGTTGCAGCATTTCTTAAGGAAAATATGTTCGCTAGATTTGGAATTCCGAAAGCCTTAATCAGTGATAGGGGTACCCATTTTTGCAACAAGACGATCACGGCTCTCCTTAAGAAGTATCATGTTCACCAATGAGTATCAACAGCTTATCATCCTCAAACAAACGGCCAAGCTGAGGTATCCAACCGGGAAATAAAGACCATCCTTGAAAAGACGGTTTCTCCCGGGCGGAACGATTGGAGTGCAAGGCTAAATAACGCTCTATGGGCATATCGGACAACCTACAAAACTCCCATCGGAATGTCCCCTTTTAGGCTCGTGTTTGGGAAAGCGTGCCACCTCCCGGTGGAACTAGAGCACAAAGCTTGGTGGGCGGTAAAGAAGTGCAACATGAACATAGAAGAAGTGGGAGAATTCCGGAAGCTTCAATTGCAAGAGTTGGAGGAACTAAGGCTAGATGCATATGACCATGCCACCACATACAAAGAAAAGACCAAAGCATGGCATGACCAGAACATCCTCCGGTACGACTTCAAGGTAGGTAATAAGGTACTTCTCTTTCAATCCCGTTTGAAACTCTTTGCAGGTAAGCTGCGTTCAAGATGGACAGGGCCGTTCATAGTAGCCGAAGTATACCCTCACGGGGTTGTGGATCTCTATGACCCCCAAACGCACAAGGTGTTTAAGGTGAACGGACAAGGCTAAAGCTTTACCTTGAAGGAGTAAAGAACGATCCGATTGACGAGATGGTACTAGAGGAGGCACAGTCAGAGAAGTATAGATCTTACGTCGAGCCAACAACGTAAAACAAAGGCGCTTCTCGGGAGGCAACCCAAAGGAATAAAAAGAGGAGCTTCTGTCAAGGAAACCGCCCCTGCGGCTTTGTTTCCCGCCCCTACGGTGACACTCAGGCTAGTGCCGCCTCCGGCGTTGGGCCTGCGCCTGCAACACGCCTGTCACTTTCCCCGCGGTGACAACCCCACGCCCCTACGGCGGCCACCCTTGACACAAATTCCAGCGCCGCCCCCGGCGCTGGGCCTGCGTGCCCCTCTCCCTTGTCGCTGCCTCTGCAGTGTCAAACCCCCGCCCCTTCGGGTTTTACCCAGAAAAGAAAAAAAATAGGATCTCGAAAAACCCCTACACCTACCACGCACCACTCACCAACCTTCTTCACCAATCACAAACCCTCCAAACTCCCTTGCTTCAGCAACACCCTCAACGCCCCTGCGCCATCTGCCCAAATCCAATCTCGTCGACGCCCCTGCGCCACCTCCGATAGCTAGCCAACAATCGACATCACTGCGCCACCTTCTCCCGCTACCCCTGTGCTCTCTCACAACCCTACGGCCTTCCTCCTTACCCACTTCATACATTCCACTCCAGCTACATCACTGGCGAGGCTACACCACCAAGGACGTCACCGGAGCAACCTCAGCAACACCCTCTCCATCGCGCCTCAGAAATCGCACTCACTTCTCCCGCACCTGTGACTGCAAGCATCCGCCCCTGCGCCTGCACAGCCGCACCTGCAGAAAAACCAAGAGAAAGGTCGATTCTTTTCCTTTTTCCAAACGTTCACTAATCATTTGCTCAAATCTTTACAAGAATGGATGACCGAAGCAGAGAAGGAGCGTTATAGGATTGTGCAAGATCGAGTTGTGTATGCAACTCGATTTCTACATATCCCGACTTCGGAGAAACTGGGCATGCTAGAGAGCATGCAAACATTTTTGGCGAATGCTGGGCTCGGATACTTCCTCCAGAAGAGTGCTCCGACATATCCGGAGCTCAGCAGACAGTTTATCTCCACCTTCACAATGCAGAAGGAAGACCACGTGTGTACCGGCCTCACCTTCATGTTCAACAAGGTGAAGTACACTCTTGACTACAACGATTTACGGGAGGGTTTTGGGGTGACTCTAAACCCCTCTGAGAACTGGTGGGATCCAGTCCCGGCCCCGGACCTATGTGAGTTTTGGCGAGCAGCTACCGGGTCGGTATTCCATGTTGGGGGTGAGTACTCCAACAAACTCACTCACCCCAGCTTGAGGTTGATTTCAAAGATCCTTATGAGTGTCTTTTGTGGACACAAAGAAGAAACCAAGGTCGCTCTCAAGGACCTCCCACAGCTCTACTCCTGCTTTCCACATAGCGAGAAGTTGATAGATTGGCCCTCTCTCATCCTCGCCGCTTTGAAGCGGATCAGGAGGAATGAGCCGAGGGATATTTTCGGCGGTGGGGTGATCTCTTTGATCGCCTCACAAGGGATGGACCTGTCCGAGTTAGAGGATGGGATGGCGGCTCGTCTCTACATTGAGGGGATGCTTAGGAGGTGCAAGCTCCTCCGGCGGGACGGGGAGAACCTATTTTGGATCTCCCTTGCAGATGGGAGCCACCTCACCTACCTCCCCCGACCTTTACCTTTAGGAGGTGAGCTCTCCAAGCTCTACATCCTGGCGGATCCTTTCGTGCCGCGGATGCCACTAGTGGCCATTGTGGAGAGGCATGCTGGCAGCTCCTGCCGAGCTCACAAGGAGGAGCACTTGGCCGTCCCCGATGACGAGGAGATGCCTACTGCGGCACTGGAAGAGGATCCGGCCCTTGCGAGCCTTCAGGCTCAGATGGCGGCTATGACAACGCAGCACCGGACATGGCAGTCCGATTACCAGCGGACTATGCTGGAGCAGTAGCAGAGCTGGCAGGACAGTTTTGCCACTCCATGACCTCACACTTCGACCAGAGGCAGGAGGCCTGGCAAGCAGTCCAGCAGTAGCAGCTGGAGGCTCAACAGCTGGCTTGGCAGGCCAGTTTTGAGACCTCTTTTGGTCGACAGATGTCTACCCAGCAAGACCGCATTGAGGATATCTACCACCGGCAGGAGCACTTCTTCAGCCACTTCCCATACCCACCAGAGGAGGGTCTAGGTGGTTCATCCGGACCACCCGAGTGAGGGGTACATTTCTTTTCCCTTCTCCCGCATTTATCTTTGACTCATTTCCACTTTGAGGAAAAAGTGCACTTCAAGTATGGGGGAGGGACATATCATTGCTTGTACACTTTATTGTGTTGTTTTTGGCATTTGTTTTGCATTGTTGAAATCAGTTTGAAAAAAAAAAGAAAAAGAAAAAGAAAAAAGCCAAAGAAGTGAAAAAAAAGGCATGAAAATCCTTGGATAAACCGAAAACCCGAAAGGGCGGTTTAGGTAAAAAGAAGGTAGTCCGACCAACCTTAGGTTGGTGCAAAATTGGACTTGAGGGATGTGAGTTTAAGTGAGAAAAGAAGAAGAGTGGCAAGGTGAAAACCCGAAAGGGCGCCTTGGCAACATGAGCGACACCGAGTGTAGGTTTTCCTTCCGTCGTTTTCGCGACATAAGAAGGGGAGTCATAAGGAGGTTATCCGGGTAGGCCACTCTTGGAGCGATAAGGATGGTAGTTTCTCTTTTTTTCACATTTCCTCTCTTTTCCTTCTTTCTTTCTTTCTTGGTTTTTCTCTTGTTTTCCATTATCATTCTGCTTACTCATGCTTCCTGAGGCCTTTGAGTCTAGTTGATGACATTTGTTTTTACTCGGGACAAGTAAAAGGTCTAAGTATGGGGGAGTTTGATAGGTGATGGAATCACTATCAATTAGGGTAGTTTTTAGAGTCTTTTTATTGCATTAGTGTTGGTTTATGCTACTAACTCCTTGGTCCAGAAGTAAAAGATCAAAAGAGGATAAAGAAGGAGTTATAAGCACTTAGGAGTGAAGATCGATCACAAAGCAAAGCTTCTGTTGCCTCACCTCCCCTGCGGGTCCTTGCAGCCGCCCCTGCGGATGACGTCTCCACTGGAACGCTACCTGCGCCTTCACCAGTGCCGGCCATGAAGTGTGTCACCGCCCCCGCGCACTCCTTGGCGCCCCTGCGGTGACCTGCCCTGAAGATATGAAGACCAACTCCCCGGCGCATCCCACTGCACCCTGCCTGCGCCTCGTCTTGGCAGCTGGAAGGTGAAGAGTTTGTGTCACCGCCCCTGCGTTGGCCTCAAGGCACCCTTGCGCTTTGACACCAGTAACGGCAAGCAGTTAAGAGTCAGACGTTGAAGAAGCATTGAAGATCCGCCCCAGCGGAAGTGCCTAGCTGCCCCAGCGGTTCTGAAGAAGGTCAACTGATTTTGCCTAAATCGCCCCTGCGGTTCCTGAAGGCTGCCCTTGCAGTTTAAGGCCAAAAGCTTTACTCCGGCTGTTTACACCACCTTTATGGCATTTAAGGTGGCTGTTTTAGGCCGGCTATTTACTCCTAATTAAGTGTCTTTTGTAGTATAAATAGTCCATGGCTGATTGCTAGAATCATCCATACTTTTCCCCACAAAATCAATTTTAGACTTGAGTTTTTCCATTGTAATGAGTTGCTAACTCCCTTGCTACATTGGGTTGATTTGAAGCTGCTTTGTTACTTTGGTTGTAAGTTCTTTTAATATAAGTTTTTATTCAGTAATGCTTTGTGTTTCCTTGATCTCTATTGTCTAATTGCATGTTAACTATTACTTGAGATTGATCACCTTAGGTTCTAAAGTGCATGTAAACAACTAGGATTAATAGGTTCCGGGTTCGGGACTTTAATCTAGTAGCAACTTTAAGTAATAACGGGTTGTAATTACTTAAAGAAAAGGAACACAAATATAAAGATAAGTTTAACGGTTTTAATCTTCTCTTTATATCCCTTAGTCTTTGTTTGAATGCTAACTTGTTATTTGTTCTTGTAGGTTTACGGAACTTTAATAAGTTAAGTTGTGTTGATGCCGGTTGGCTCAACACATATGTATGATCGAGACAAGAGATTACTTAAAAACTTGTAAAAGGAACGCACCAAAGTCGCAATTGCATGCTTAGAATCAACCTAGTGTAGATTCATCCATTATTGTCTTATTTGTCGCATTTATCGTTTTCATAAGTTTTTGTGCATCAATTCAACCAACCCCCCCCCCCTTTGTGTCACTTGTCATTATAATCAATAATTTCATCTAACACACCTTAACTCTCTTGGGTTCGACCCTTACTTAATCACTATACTTGTTCTTAGTGCTAAGTCGAGATTTACTTTTGATTGGGTATAGACGACCATAGAAATACCTTTGGTCAACGTACGTCACTACTATTGGAACGAACTTTACCCTTCAAGAGTGGCCCGGATGGGATGCTTCGACGATGCGTTCCGGAGGATGAAACTGTTAGTGTCATATGGCATTGACACTCACTTCCTTGTGGAGAACATGCTAGATCTCACAATACGTGCGCTAAGGTATTACGTTCCAGTTTCTTTTGGCCTATATTATTTAAATATGTGCAGGCATTTGTTGTTTCTTGTGATGCATGCCAAAGAACAGGATATATATCTAGGCGAAACGAGATGCCACTCAACAATATCCAAGAGGTCGAGATCTTTGATGTGTAGAGAGTTGATTTTATGGGACCTTTCCCATCATCCGCATGGAACCTCTACATTCTCTTAGCTGTTGATTACATCTCTAGGTGGGTGGAAGCCATTGCTTCTCTCACTAATGATGCCATGGTGGTGGTGAAGTTCTTCAATAGAACTATCTTTTCATGTTTTGGGACACCGCGAATCATCATCAGCGATGGAGGGACACATTTCATTCACCGGAAGTTCAAGGCACTTCTAACGAAGTATGGGGTGACACACACGGTAGCCATCCCTTATCGTCCTCAAACTAGTGTGCATGTGGAGATATCCAATAGAGAAATCAAAGCAATTTTGGAGAAGACCGTTTCGAGGACAAGGAAGGATTGGTCCATGAAGTTGGACGATGCTCTTTGGCTATATAGGACCGTAGTCAAGACTCCCATAGGTACCACACCTTACAATTTGGTATATGGGAAGTCTTGTCATCTCCCCGTTGAGCTGGAGCACAAGGCATATTGGGCGATCAAATGGCTAAACTTCGACATCGAGGAAGTTGGAGAGAAGAGACTTTTGGATATCAATGAGTTAGAGGAGTTGCGCTTAAACGCTTATGAGAATGTCAAAATCTACAAAGAAAGAACGAAGAAATGGCATGACAAGAATATCGTCTCTAAGGAGCTTAAAGAAGGGGATCTTGTTCTACTCTTCATTTCCCGGCTCCGCCTCTTTCCAGGTAAGTTAAAATCTAGATGGACGGGACCTTATGTTGTGAAAAATGTCTTTCCCCATGGTGCAGCTGAAGTATGGGCTGAAGCTAGCAAAAGCTTTAAAGTCAACGGTCATAAGTTGAAGAAGTATCAACCAAAAGTTCCAGTTGAGGAGATTGCACCTTTGCATCTCACTTAAAAGTGACATATGGTCCAGCTAGTGACCTTAAACCAAGCGTTTCTTGGGAGGCAGCCCAAGGTATTGCTTTCTTTTCCCTTTTCTAGTTTAGTTTAGTTTAGTTTGCTTGTGTTTTGTGTGTCCTCTTAGAAAGGAATTTGGTATCCTTCAAGAAGAAATACAACTCAGGAGTTACTTGGAAGGATTAATGTTCGAGAATTTGAGAAAAGGAGTTGACTGAGACACATTTCGGGTGCTGTTAGAGCACCTCGACCGAGACGTTCTTCGCCAACCATTGGGACAATGTGTCCTAAGTATGGGATATTTGTAATAACTCTTACTTGACCTTGGTTATGATCTTATTGGCTTATATGTGCGTATATGGCATTTATATGCATGGCATACAAGTTTCTGTTTGAGAAAAACGTTGAAAAACTGATTCGAAAAAATTTGTTTGCCTCGACCGAGACGTTTTGGCCAAACGAGGTCGTGATAAATGAGATTCATCTCGGTTGAACACCTCGGGCGCCGTCAAATCACCTCGACCGAGATGGGATTAAAACTGAAGAAGTTTTCGAAACGTTTTGTGCTTCTATTCCAGATATGACCTCGATGATGATATTTGCTTGAAGATTAACATTGAAATCTTTATATGCTCGAAAGGTTTTATGATATATTTAAGTTGCTAAATGTTTTGTTTGAAATTCTAGCATGTTTAATATTTTGTTTTTATCAAAGTTATGTTGGATTTGAAGGTTGACACAACATTATGTGTTCTCTCACATTCTTTATGGGATGATTAAGGCACTTCATTCTCTTCTTCTTCTTCTTGATCATGCTTTATCCCCTCGTATATTTTCCTCCCTTTACCTATCCAGGAATTTGGATGCAGTTGATGAAAAGCGTGTGAAGTGAAATTGAGATTGTGACTGAAAGTTTTAGAAAAATAGGTTTGGGGACGTTGATCTTGATGATGAGTAACTCGGCACCATTCACATCGCCGGGTATTTGTGTCTTACCAAAGTCGGATTGATCGATAGTCCTAACGGGTCATGGTATGTGCATCAAGGGTTTGAGGCATCTCGAGAAATTGATGATTCCTAATTTCCTAGGCTTCAGTTATTGTGCACCTCTGTCCATGTTCTCAAAAATAAAGTAAAAAGTGAAAATAAGCAAAGCTTATTGGTAAAAGATGTTTGAGATTCAAAGAAGTGAAGTGAAGATCCTATTCCTGGATTCTAGCACCACATTACCCTATATACATCCCACCCTAGCACGTTTCTTGACCTCTTTTGAAATCCCTTGAGACCTTGTGTATGTTGATTGACTTTGTGGTTTAAAATGGATTATACATGATTGATTTCGATAAATATGATTTATTATGCATTCCATGATTTTATGCAAAGATGATCAGCTTTCTTATATTCAAAAAATGTTTTGACCATATGTTGATTTTATTTGCTATGAAGCATTCTCTTAGGGTGATCTATGAATGGAGCGCACCACCAAAAGGTTTTGTAAAATGTTTTTCATTGACCTTTTTGATGACTTATAATCCATTCTATATTGTATCTAAGATTTGAATCTTGCTTGGGGACAAGCAAGGGATAAGTAGGGGGTATTTTGATAGCATGTATTATAGTCTATATTTTGGGATTGGTTTGGACGTTTTATCTTCATAAATCTGCATGCATGGATGTATATTCTTGATCATTATGTTATTTTGTTTACATTTGCAAGAATCGAAGTCTACACCTAGTTTTGTTGTAATTGTAGGGAAAATGGCACGTTTTAGAGCGATATGAAGCCAAGGGATTTAAGGAGTCATTGGACCTACATTTTGGAACATTAAGGAGCTACAAGAAAGGAATAGAAACCATGAAAGTTGGACAGAAATTTGATATTGGACTAGTTTTGAGAGATTTGTATGTAGCTAAGGTTCACCTCGGTTGACCCCAAGATCACCTCGACCGAGATGCTTCGCTGGGCCTGGATCGAGACGCACGGCCCATGGCCCATGAGATCTTTTATATTTGGCAAGTTATTCTCTTATAAATTGGAAGATATTTTCTAGATGGAAGTATGTCTGGTTAACTGATTAGTTTGGAAGATTAAAGATATTCAAAGGAAGGGAGGAAGTTGAAGGAAGATAGCTTTGAAGTGAAAGTTGAAGGCTTTTTGAAGGAAGTTTTAAGGTTTTCTTAGGATCCTTGATTGTTGTCTTTTGGTTTGTTATTGAGGAACACAGTTTGTTGATTGTTTGGATTGTGTGTTTGTTTGATTGAGTGATTATTGAGACCTTTGTGTTAAGGTTTTCTTGTTTGAATATTGCTTCTTTTTAAATATATTTGATTGTTATTATCATGATGATTATTGACTAAATTCTTGTATGATTCTACAGTGATTGGCTGAAGGTTGTGGGAAAGACGATGAAAGAATGAGCCTTTACCTTAGTGGACCCTGAAAGCTCAAGCCGAACCTTAGCCGAACCTCACCTTGGTCGGTTCATAGAATATCTCAACCGAGATCGGATATGAACTGAGAGAGGCGTGACCTTATCTGATCCATACCTGATTTTAGGTTATAGTTTGCCAAATCCTATCCTTGTTGTACCTTTCCTGGTCCATACGCAAGCCTAGGATGAGACTTAGCCGATGATTCCTTTGCTTGAATACCTATGATGATGAGTGTTAGGTAATAAAGGTTTATCCTTTATTTGGTTTTGAGTGTGCCTTCATCCTACCTTTGTGAGTTAACCTGAGACTTACCCGGTAATGGTTAGTTCTATTCCCTTAGGTCGTGTGTTGGTTTGAGATTATAGTTCCTTTCCTTAGTTCCTTGAGACTTACCCCGTGAGAGGATCTTTGGTTTGGGATAGTGAGTAGTGAGACTTACCCGGTGACCTATTCCCACCTTAGAAATACCATCCCTTGCAAACCTCAGCTTGTCTACGTTATCCTTTGAGATCTTAAGTCGGTACCACAACTGGATGCTTTGACCTCTAGAATTTACATTCCTTTATCTAATTATTACATCATCTTTGTAATCTTTGTTTTGTTGCTTGCCTTTGATTGACAACTTGATATACCGTGTTTTATTTCACCATAGTCCTTGTGTTTGAACCTGGAGTATTTGTCATTATTACAATTGATCCGTACACTGTGGGTTCGCATATTGTTTCAGGCTTATATTTTAGGTTATAAATTTAAAGTTATTTCGTTTACGATTACACACACGTCTGAGAGCAAACAATCTTCTTGTATTCATCAGCCCTGCGCACATTTTTTGTATCCTTGTATTTCTTGGCAACACTAAATTCCTCAATGGTCAAAATCGTTGGCTCTACATGAGTTGGACGAAGAATTGGTTGATTCTTAACATTTTTATAGAAAAGTAATGCATGGCAAATGAAGAAACTTTAGAAACTCTAGATCCACAAATTCACACATGTAAAGTGGACGTGTGTGGAATCCGTCAAGCCAGGTGCCCGTTGCTTTGAAATTGTGGAACCATTTGTGGGCATCCCAGTTTGAGCACAGATCACAATGTTTGCCGGTGGAGAGGGTGTCGTTGAGTCTGATGAGATGTGAACCAATATATCTTTGGGTGGCGCCGATAAAGAACTCATTGGTTTCTTGGCTGAAGATGATGAGGCAACACGGTTTGAGGTTTTCTTGGGTGACATGCATGAGCATTTGTGTGAGAGAGAGAGAGAGTGAAAACCGATAGAGTAAAGTGAAAGTGGGCTGTAAAAATTTTGAGCACAAGGAAAGAGGTGATAAGAAAAGAAGGGATTGATGTTTACAAAGGACATGTCAAATCAATTTAAGGCAAAACAAAATCTTGAGAGAATCAAGACTTTGAAAGCCAAATTTGAATTGCTTATCTTCCCTCATAAATCTCAATCAATTTTTAAAACCAATATTTTAATTTTAAAATCGAACACTTGGTAAAAAAATTTTGAACTCATTTTAAAAATTCTTCTTTAGAATAATTTAATGATCAAGCATCTAAAAAGATGAAAATCATAAATCCGATCCGGGTTTATCACTTTTATCTTTTGAATCCGTTTCAAGACCTTTTATCGTGTTTCAAGGCCTTGAAATGGAAAAATAGACTGCATTATAAGGAGAAAATAAAACGATTTACTCCCCCTAAAATAATGCTTCCTTGTTCAACATGCCAAGCTCCAATCTAATAAAATTGAATCGATCTTCAGGTAGAGGCTTAGCAAATATATCTGCAAGCTGCAAGTAGTCGAAATGACAGATATCGACATGTTACCTTTTTCAACATGATCACGTATGAAGTTATGTCTTACGTCGATATGCCTTGTCCTTGAATGTTTCACGGGATTTTTGGTTATCTAAATAACACTGATATTATCACATTTAAAAGGTATACCTTTTAGATCAAAACCGAGATCACAAAGTTGTTGAGCTATCTATAGAATTTCGGAACAACAAGCTCCAACAGCTATGTATACGGCCTCAGCTGTGGATAGGGCGACATAATTTTGCTTCTTGGAGTGCCCACTTATTAGGGATGACCCAAAAAATTAGCAACATCCAGAAGTGCTCTTTCTATCAACCTTATAGCCTGCAAAGTTTGCATCTGAACAACCAATGAGGTGAAAAGAGTTATGATGTGGATACCATAATCCTAGATCCTTAGTGCCATTAAGATATCGAAATATCCTTTTCACAACCATCAAGTGTGACTCTGTGGTATCAGCTTGAAATCTAGCACACATGCACACACTAAACATAATATCAGGTTGACTAGCGGTTAGATATAACAAAGAACCGATCATACCTTAATACTCCTTTTGTACGACACTCTTACCATTCTTGTCTTGATCTAATGAAAGAGTAGAACTCATTGAAGTTTTAGCTACCTTGTATTGATCCATTTTATATTTCTTGAGCAAATCCTTGGTATACTTGCTTTGGTTTAGAAAGATTCCTTTCTTGGCTTGAGTAAATTGTAGACCAAGAAAGAAATTTAACTCAAACATTAAGCTCATTTCAAACTCTCTACACATAATATCTGAAAATTTCTTGCATAGAGAATCATTAGTAGCACCAAATAATATATCATCAGCATAGATTTGTACTATTAATAAATTGTTGCCTCTGGTTTTGACAAACAAAGTTTTGTCAATCAAACCTCTTTTAAATTCTTTTTTTAAAACATACTTTGACAATCTTTCATATCAAGCTCGAGGATCTTGTTTAAGACTATAAAAAGCTTTGCCCAATTTAAAAACATGATCTAGAAATTCATCATTTTAATAAAACTAGGAGGTTGAGCAACGTAGAATTCTTCTTCTAAAAAGTCATTAAGAAAAGCACACATAACATCCAGTTGAAAAAGCATTATGTTCATGAAGGATGCAAATGCAAGTAGCATACGTATAACTTTTAACTTGGCAACCGGAGCAAAAGTCTCCTCATAACCAATACCTTATTTTTGGTTATATCCTTGAGCTAAAAGTTGTGCTTTGTTTCGAATGACTTTACCATGTTCATCCAACTTGTTTCGGAATACCCATTTTGTTCCTATGACGAATTGGTGCTTAGGTCTAGACGTGATGGTCCAGACTTTGTTTCTCTCGAACTCATTTAGCTCATTTTGCGTGGCAATGATCCAATCTGGTTCTTGAAGTGCTTCAACGTACTTTCTGGGCTCTACAAGCACTACAAAAAATAATTCAATTAGCCACGCTTGTTGGCGATGGCAAGGGTTTGTCATCGCCATTGGCCTTGATTTGGCGACGGTCAAGCGACGACAACATCAATGTGTCAAAAAATACAAATTATTTGCGTCGGTGGTATAAGGCCGTCGCTAATAGTCATGTAATTGGCGTCGGCTAGTCTTTACCATGACTAATAAAAGGGACCATTGTCGACGGCTTTATGTCACCGACGCCAGCAACCAAGTTATTTGTCGTCATATGATAATATTGGGGTAAAATATTTAAAAAATATTCTTAAAAAAATTAAAATTCATTTTAAATTCTATTTCCGTAAAAAATTAGGCTTCCCTCTTGTGCTCCCTTCGACATCATCAACTCTAGGGATGAGCAGGCTTCTGTTCAATTTACTGAACTGAACCGAACCCGCAAAAAACTATCCATCTATAACCGAAACCACAAAACCATCAAAAATTATATTGAACAGTTTAACCCTACAAGAAAACCAAAAGAAAAAGGAAACCAAAAATTATTCTAAGTAGGAGTTGGTTCCGTCTTCCCGTATCATTTCACTTACATGTTCGAAATAAAAAATCTACAAGAAACCATACAACCAACTACACTTCCCGTCATCTTTTTTTTTTCATGTTCTTGCCTTCGTCGCCTTCATGATGCCCGTCTTCTATAGAATCACATTTTTTATTTTTTTATATTTTATTTTATTCTTAGTTGATATTTTTATAGAAAAATTGAACCCGAAAAATTCAATTAAAATTCAAATTTTTATATTTTCGGTCCTTTTATTTAATTTATACCAAACTTCCTCTCTCCTACCTCCCTTTACCTTTCCCGATTGCCTTCCTAATCCTAACTGATAGCATGTATTATAGTCTATATTTTGGGATTGGTTTAGACGTTTTATCTTCATAAATCTGTATGTATGGATGTATATTCTTTGATTATATTGTTGTTTTGCCTACCTTTGCGGGAATCGAGGTCTACACCTAGTTTCGTTGTAATTGTAAGTAAAATGACACGTTTTGGACCGAAATGGAGCTAAGGAAGTTGAGTCATTGGAGCTACATTCTGGAGCATTGAGAAGATCTCAGGAAGTATGGAAATGATTAAGATGATTAACTTTGGACCAGATTCGAGAGATTCTACATTCGGTTGAGATTCACCTCGTTCAGCTACAGTACCACCTCGACCGAGGTGAACTTGAGGAGCGTCCTGACCGAGGCGAACACCCTGTCGCCGACGAGATCTTTATTTTTAGCTAAGATCTTTTATTTTTGGAAGGAGGATATCTTATATTTTTGGCTGGATATCTTGAAGGAAGATATTATTTTTGGCTGATTTATTTTAAGAGATAAAGATATATTTTATAGAAAATTATCTTTTTAAAATACTATTATCTTTGGAAGATAATTCTCCTATATAAAGGGTTGGATTTTCCACAAGTTCAACCATGCTGAGAGTATCCAGCAATTGAAGGGTTTTCTGGAGTATTGAAGGAAGAGTTGAAGGAAGTATTGAAGGATTGAAATTCAAGGAAGGAAGGAATCATAGTTGGAGTTGGCTTTTGAAGGAGTTTGTAAGACCTTCTAAGATTTCTTTTGGTTTGTTGTCTTTGTTGATTTGTGATTGAGGAACGCTTGTTTGTTGATTGTCTGATTCATTTATTGAGACATTTTTCTTAAGGTTTTCTTGTTCGAATATTGATTCCTTTCCCATTAATTTGATTATTGTTATCATGATGATTGTTGGCTAAGTTTCTTATGCGATTCTAGGGTGATTGGCTGAAAGTTATGGGAAAGACGATGATAAAATGATCTTAATCCCAACAAGATCCTGAAAGCTCGAGTCTTTACCTTAACCCTAGAACACCTCGCTCAGTCATTAAACATCTCGGCCGGGGTGGAATATAACTGAACGAGGTGAACCTTTCCTGAACGTTATCTGAATTAAGTGTTTAAGTTTGCCAAATCCAATCCTTATTATACCTTTCCTGGTTCAACGCAAGCTTAGGATGAGACTTACCCGGTGATTCCTTTGTTTGTTTACCAAAGATCATTAGTGTAGGTAATAAAGGTTTATCCTTTATTGGGGTTTGAGTGTGCCTTCATTCCATCTTTGTGAGTTAGCCTGAGACTTACCCAGTAAAGGTTCATTCTATTCCCTTGGATGGTGTGTTGGTTTGAGATTATAGTTCCTTTCCTTAGTACCTTGAGACTTACCCGGTAATAGGAGCTTTGGTTTGGAATAGTGAGTAGTGAGACTTACCCGGTGATCTATTCTCACCTTAGAAACACCTTTCCTTTGCAAACCTCAGCTTTGTCCGCGTTATCCTTTGAGATCTTGAGTCGGAACCACAACTAGATGATTTAATCCCTAGAATCCGCATTTCCCCTTACTTGACTTTTACATCATTTTTTATTTCTTTAATTCGTAGTTATTTGCATATTTGACAACCTGATTCCGTGCTTTGTTTCACCATTGTCCCTGTGTTCGACCCCTGGAATTCTTGCTTTTATTACAATTGATCCGTACACTGCGGGTTCGCATATTGTTCAAGCATACTTCTTGGGTTATAAATTTTAAAGCTTGCACACACCTTTTGGAGCGAACAAGTTTTTGGCGCCGTTGCCGGGGACTTGGTCTAGACCAAGCCGGTTTCGGTAGTCTTTCGGGGCAATTGCCCTTGTTTCATTTGACTACTCTACCTGAGTGTTTTTCACAGGATCATTCCTTAGGTTTATGCGAAGAACTCGTGCTGGAAAGCAAATCGTTCCCTACGATCCCGAACCAGAAAAGACTTACAAGCGAAGATTAAGAGAAGCTAAGATGGCCAATCAAGACGATCGTGATCTTGAAGCCGAATTGAAGAAGGCTTTGGAACACCTACGTCTCAATAGAGAAGAACTGCAGCGAGAGAGAGAAGAAACTCGCGCCAGAACAGAAGGAATTGAAGCAGATATGGCCGTTCTAAGGGCCTAGTTTCTGCCTTGAACGATCCCAGATCCTCGACCGAGGCAAGACCCAGTTCATGTTGCTCCGGCCGATGTACATTTACCACCTCGGATGCATATCCGAGATGTTCTTTTTGTTGGAGATCAACAAACCCTAGGACGGAGGATGGACCTTAATCAGCAAGTCAGGCGTCCAGGAGTCAACCTAGGTGATCCAGCTGAGCATGATTATGAACTTCGACCGCAAGTTCTAACCATGATCCGACAATGTCAATTTGGAGGTTTAAAGAACGAGTCTCCACATCAGCATTTACAAAACTTTGAGATTCTGATGGAAACCTTGAGACCTTCAAGACTGGAGAACAACAACTACAAGTTGAGGCCTTTCTATTTCTCTTTGAAAGACAAGGCGCTTGCGTGGTATCAATCTCTTCCGGCCGGAAAGATCAACACTTGGGAAGAGATGATGACGGAGTTTCTTACTAAGTTCTTTCCTCCCTCTAAAACCACTGAAATGAGGGGAAAGATCAATGCTTTTATTATGAAGGACAAGGAGATTTTGTCCAAATCATGGGAGAGATTCAAGGATATTCTATTGGATTGCCCATATCATGGGATTCCAAAGATCGAGTTGCAGGAAATCTATTTCAAAGGTTTGGATGGAGCTGCTCAATTAAATCTCCAACTATTTTCAGCCGGCACATTCATGGATATGCCGATAGATGAAGCTTGGGATTTCATTGAAAAGCAAGCTTTACATATGGAAAAGTACTCCCATCAAGGAACTGAAAATGGAGAAAGGAGAGTTACCTTCCAGGACACATCGTCAAATGGAGCTCAACTCACCTCGCTTAGCAATGAGGTAAAAGCATTAAAGGAGCTTTTAGTAGCTCAAATAAAGAAGGAGCAAGATGGAGGATATCAAGCAAGAAACAACTATCAGGGACTGCGGAACAACAATTACAACAACAATAGAAACTCCAATAACAACAATTGGAGATCTAATCAACAAAATCCCGGTAACCCTTATTCTCATGCTAATAATGCTTTTAACCCCTCCACTTCTTCTTCTACTCCATTGAGAAGCCAGGAGCCTAGATCGAGTTCGTCCCAACCAGAGAAGAAGGATGCAGTGCTGGAGGCAATTCTGATCAAGCACAATGCTATGGAGACATCAATGACTTCATTTTCAAAGGCACAAAAAGCCTTAGAGCAACAATTCTTTAACAAGGCGAATGAAGTGCCAAGAGATCCAAGGAAGCTCCCAGCAAGGACAAACAGCAACCCTAAGGGACAGATTATGGCAATAACGACACGAAGTGGACTGAAAACTGCAAATCCAGTACCTCGGTCGAGCCATGACCAGACGAACACTACAGATCATGTTCTGGCTTCACCCCATTTTGTCGTCGTCATGCCGTCGCCGTTGACGGTTGGCGACGACAAATAGCTTTCTTGCCGTCGCCAACATCCGTGACTAATTGAATTATTTTTTGTAGTGAAGAGACACAAACGTAGAAAAAGCACACAAGCTGTTTACCCTAGATCTGGTTTGCACACCTGCTTTTGGATCGGAGATCACGTTCTCTTGTGGATGGTATGAAGAATGTTTGAATTTTCTTCTCTTGGTGTGTGAAATGTATGAAGATTTTGGAGTTTGTTTGACTTGATTCAGGTACCGCAGGAGGTACACCCTTTTTTCTGATGTCAAGGCCTTGAAGTTGGGTTTCAAGGCCTTGAAATTGATCTTCAATAGTGTTGGTGTTGGTCATTTCAAGGTCTTGAAGGTGTGTTTCAAGGCCTTGAGATTTTTCTCCAGTGTCCTGAATTTGTTCTTGCATGGTCTTAGCTTGAGGCTTAAGATCTTCTTCTCCATCATAATTTTGATCTCCATGACGATTCAGATTAAGATTTCTAAAGCTATCACTCAAACTATCCTCATTGCTTTTGTCAAAAATAACATGAATACTTTCCTCGACAATTTTGGTATGTTTATTATAAAGCCGATAAGATACACTATTTGAAGCATATCCTATAAAAAAAGCTTTATCACTATGTGCATCAAACTTTCCAAGGTTGTATTTGCCATTGTTATGGACAAAGCACATACATCCAAAGGGTTTGAACTATGAAATATTAGGTTTTTGTCCTTTAAAGAGTTCGTAAGGAGTCTTTTTCAAGATGGGGCGTATCAAACATCTATTTAAGATGTAGTTAACTATGTTAACAACCTCAGCCCAAAAGCTTGTTGGCAAACTATTTTCTAAAATCATAGTCCTAGACATATCCTCTAAGGTGCGATTCTTACGTTCCACAACCCCATTTTGCTGAGGTGTTATAGGAGCTGAAAAGTGGTGTGGAATACCATATTTTGCACAAATCAAATCAAACTTAAGTTGGTCAAATTCTCTATCATGATCACTTCCAATAGAAACGATAGGTAGGTTTCTCAAAGTTTGCAACCCCTTACAAAGTTTTGAAAACTCATACAAAGCTTCTTATTTTTCTCGTAAGAATGCGATCCATGTAAAAGAAGAATAATCATCCACAATGCCAAGGATGTATTGTTTTCCCTTGGGAGATTTGACACGCATAGGACCACATAAATCCATATGTAGATGTAACACCCAAATCCACAGGACTTGGGGCGCTACGGGCTAAGATCTCACAATGGACCTTGAACCTAGCCTGACAACAAGTTCACTAGATCTTACAATAAGGAACAAATAAATATAAACCAAATCAATAAAATGGTAGAATCATATATCAAATACATACAAAATCACAGCCGAGTATAAAATGGCAACATCATACAGATGTATACATCAACATCCCCAAAACCCATACACACCCTGATGTACAGAAGCCCTCGACTGATCTCTCCACCGGATCACTCCGCAGTCCTCTTATCTTGCAAAATATCATAAAACCGTTAGCTAACAGTTCATGAATAAGAATAAGGTAATAGCACATCTAATCACATAATCACGTCATCAAATGCAATGCTCACATCATATCCATTTATTATCTTCATTACGTTATACCATTACTAATTCATTCGGTGTGATACGAGGAGTAGAATTACCTCGTCTCTGTCCCCTTTCATCACACATGTTTGGAATTGGTGCCAATCAACAACACCTGGTGGAATGGTCGCAGAGAACCCCCTAGCTGCCTCATTTTGAGCTACACAAGTTATCACCGTCCGTTATCATACACTTGGGCCAATTAATATACATATATGGTCGTTCTAGTCCGGTTTAGATTATCAAAGCAACATTCATATGAACATACACCACTATCACCATCACTCGAACTCATAAATGCCAGCTAAGTAAGCCCAAAGCACTTAACTGTCACAAGGTAGTCCTAATAAAGAGTAGTCACGGTTTCCCCTCGAGGAAACAATCAGTGTCTGAATAAACAAGGCACATAACATCAAACGATATCAAGGCTAGGAGATTCAACCTCCTAGACCTAAAGATCATACTAGATCACAACCCATAAACTTAACCTCAATATCTCATCAAAACTCGCAAATGCCTAAGGCATTCCTCAACATATAACATCATCAATCTCATAACATAAACACTATCATTATCTCACTATCAAGCTATAACCATAAGGAAAAGAAGGATACATACCACACTTGGTATGTCCTGGACAAAGACGCATTCGTAGAAACGGAAAGACGCAGGAGCGATGACAAGTTGCTACAGCGGTGGCTCACTGTTGTAGGGGCGGTGACACACTTCAGCCGCGGGGCGGCGCTGACATGGCGTGGAGGCGGCCACAATGCAGAGGGCGATATTCTACTTTCCTTCGATCTCTCGTACGATACTCTTCTCTTTAAAGGTGCCAAAGGCAACGTAACATCATCATACATATACATACACATGTCCAGGAGCTTAGCACAAGCATAAACTTGTGGTATTCAAAGGTAAGGAAGGAGAAGAGGAAAGAAGGAAGATGAAGAAACTCACCACTACAAAACCCAAAAGGAGATCTCACAAGGCTGGCCTCTCAAGCCACACAATCAACAACAGCAAAAACATCCTCATCATCTCACCCATCACACATACACAACCAAAGCTTCACTTCAAGAAATTCGAAGAAGAACCAAAGAGAGAATCGAAGAGGAAGAGAAGAGGAAAAGAAGAACGTAAAGAGGAGATAAAGCCTGGATAAGGAGATGAGAATGTAAAACCACAAAATTTTGGGCGTGTTCTCGATATTTATCTTTCCGTATATTTATTGATATTTTAATAGTCTAAATATTTTTACGAGTATTATTACGTCGTAGATTAAATTTTACGAGTATATATATGTATGTATCAATATATTTCATAATCATATATAATCCGTTTTAAATTATTACTTTAATCTCATACATATTTTACGGGAACGATTTCTATATCGGAAATCAACTATTACAAGTATATTTACATATATTTGATTTATGTATATTTTCCGCAAATTATTTAAAGAAAAGTACGGAAAGTTTTTGGATCCGGTATTTTTTAAAACGAGTGTATATTGTATTCATTTCTTTTGTTATATTTTATTTATTTATTTATTTTATTTTATTTTAAAAATAATCTTTCCTATTTCTTTCTTTCCTTCCCTTCCGTCTTGTGGTGCTTGTGGCGTATTCCCGCTCAAGGAGGTGGTCGAGAGGCCCGACCCCTCGCTACCCTGCAACCGACAGGTTGTCTCCTCGTTTCCCCCTCTGCACTGCATCCTACAACCCTTGAAATCGGACCCTTCGACCCCTTCGTTCCCCCTTTGGTCTCCTATCTCCCAGGCTGCCCTCTTTCCATTATCTCCCCATCTCCAGATCTCATTTCTCTCTACACCTTTTGGGAACTAACGCAGAGGAGAGCTGCACATTTCGGGACCCACCGGAGAAGAGATCTGCACTACCTGGAAACCACCGTAACGAAGAGATGCCGCCTCCAAAAAAATTGCCGCCTTGGGCAATCGGAGCACCAGCAGGCCGACAACGCCGCTTCTCGTTTTCCCTGCTCTTCGCTCTCTTCTGTCACGAAGGGAGACAACAGTTGCCGCTGGAGATGCGCCGCCTCCACGTCGCCGCCTTTGTGACACAACTGGTTTTCAAGGGATTTGAAAGTGATTTCAAGGCCTTGACTTTGAAAACCTGCAAAACAACATTAGTCACAATTAAGTAATAAATGTGCGGAATAAAAAGATTGACACAGTGATATGTTTACGAAATTCAGCTCTAACAGCCTACGTCTCCGTCCTAGGGTTTCTTTGACCGTAGGATCTAACTATCTATTATCTGCTTCAAAGATTCCTAGATACAACCTAGAAGAAATCCCCTTCTTTTCTCACTGTAACCAATGCTACGATCTAGCTCCAACTCTTAACCTAGAAATAATAGCCTAGTTACTTCGTAGAGTGACACACACTCAAGTATAACACTCTCTAGATATACCATTGGAGATCTAGTGTTTTTCTTTCTCTAGGGATGTAAGCTTTTGTAAACTAAGAGGAAGAAAAACTTTTGGAATGAATGAAGATGCTTTTGATCACTTGAAGACTTAGATGTTTCCGTGTAAGATTACTTTTCATTCTCTTCAATTGTGATTTCATTTATAGTCTTCGATGGAGAAGTCTTCTAGCCGTTGTGAAGATAACCATTGTGATGTTCTTCCTTCTCCATAGAAAACGGTGTATGTTGAGATGAAGTAGCCGTTATTGAATCTTCTTCATCTCCTTGACTCACGTTAAGAGACTTTTTGTTCGAGATCTTCTCATGAAAGAGTTGTTGAAGATCTTGTCGTTGAAGTCCTTATTTCAAGTTCCGAGATCTTTAAGTTGTTGAGAATCTTTGGTTGAGGATATCTCTATTTGATAGCCGTTGAAGATCTTCGAGATCTTTGTGAGATTCGTTGGAAGAGATCTTCAATCTTGCGTCGGTTAAGATCTTTCTAATATCTTTTTGTTGGGACGAAAAATCTTCTCCAAAATCCATTGGAGATATTCCTTGAGCTGGCCGAGATCTTCTTGATATCTTCTTTGAAGATCTTCTCTTGATCCTTGGTAGATTTGGTTGTTCAAATTGTATCCTGTTTTTGAAATGCTCTCAGCTGATGTTTCCCCTGTATCGTGTTTCAAGGCTTCGGCTTGATCCCTTGAAATGATTTCCAAGGCCTCCGTATTGAACCCTTGAACTGCTTTTCAATCTTTGTGTTTGTCCCTTGTAATTTGTTTCAAGGCCTCCGTTTGTCCTTTGAAATTCTGTCCAAGGCCTGCACACATTTAACAAACACGAAAAACCAAACCATGCAATCTAGTAATATAAACAATATTTGTTAGTCTATTAACCGGTTATAATGTCTTCCATCATCACATATACAAATATATAACCAAGGTGGAGTTATCAGATAATTCCTTTGAATACTATCCTTTGTCTCCCATGTAGCCTCATCAGGTCCTCGTCTCGACCACTATATCATCAACATAGGAATGTCCTTCGAACACAATAGTATCATACCTCGCTCTAGGACTGCTACTGGATGCTCAACAAACGTGTGGTCCGACTCGATCACCAAATCATCAGAACTGATAATGTGTCTCGGATCTCTTATGTACTCCCTCAGCTGAGACACATGACACACAAGGTCAACACCCTCTAACATCGGGGATAAAGCAAGTATGTACGCTACTCTCCCATTCTCGATCTAGAATCTCAAAAGGTTCGACATATCGGGGGCTCAACTTCCCCTTAATCCCGAAACGTTTGACGTCATGCGTCGGAGATACTCTCACCCATACATGAGCTTCAACCCTGAAGTCTAGAGGTCGATGCCTCTTGTCTGCATATGACTTCTGGTGACTTTGCACAGCTAGCATTCACTCTCTGATTAATGCCACATGGGTAGTATCATCCTGAATCTGCTCAGGATACCACTTCTACTACTAGGCTCATCCTAGCACAACGGTGTACGTCATCTCTGCCCATGCAGTGCCTCATATGGGGCCATCTCGATTTATACATGCCAACTGTTATTGTACGAAAACTCCACTAATGGGAGGTGATCTGACCACACCTGCCCCCAGTCCAGCACGCAAGCTCTCTCCACATATCCCCTAGGGTTTGAATGGTCCTCTATGACTGACCATTTGTCTGAGGATGAAAAGTGGTCATAAAATGCAAGCTAGTACTCAGGGCAATCTGAATCTGCTGCCAAAATCTCAAGGTAAATCGCCCATCTCGATCTGAGCCGATCGTCCTCAGCACACCATGGACTCTCACTATTTGCCTAGTGAACTCCTTAGCCAACAAGCTCAATGGCCATGTTTCCCGAATAGGGATAAAACGTGCAGTATTTGTCAACATGTCAACAACAACCCAAATGGCATCAAAGCTCCTACTCAACCTCAATCCAGTGACAAAGTCCATGGAGATGTCCTCCCACTTCCAATGCGGCACTAGTAGTGGATGGAGCTCTCCTCCAGTTCTACAATGCTTCATCTTGACCTGCTAACAGGTGGCACACTGAGCCACAAATGTGGCTACATCGGGCTTCAGTCCCCCCCCCCCCACCAAAATGAGTGTCTCACATCCTGAAACATCTTACTCTCACTTGGTTTCACTGAGTAAGGTGTGTAGTGATCCTCCTATAAAATCCTTTGTCTCAACTCCACATCAGTGGGTACACAGATGCGCTCACGGCGTCTCATCACTCCATCTGTTCCCATGGAGAATTGTGGGGCCTCACCACAAAAGATCCCATCTCGGATCCGTCTCAACGTCGTGCAAGTCTCATATTTCTGTTGGATCTCACCCAACAAATTAGGTAGAACCTCTAAAGCAAACAAATGAACATCATCATCAGGGAACTGGATGTCCATCTCTAGCCACGCTAGATATCTCTATAACCGAGGTTGAACCGTCAGTCGTGCAATCGTCTTCTCTTGGATGGTACAGAATCTCAAGGTCAAATTCCTTGATCAGCTCAAGTAATCTACATTGACGGTTATTCAATTCTCGTTGCGTGAAAATATACTTCACAACCTTATGGTCTGTGAAGATTTGGCATGCAGTGCCATACAAGTAATGCCTTCAGATCTTCAAGGAATGCGCTACTGCAACCAACTCTAAATCTACATTGACGGTTATTCAATTCTCGTTGCGTGAAAATATACTTCACAACCTTATGGTCTGTGAAGATTTGGCATGCAGTGCCATACAAGTAATGCCTTCAGATCTTCAAGGAATGCGCTACTGCAACCAACTCTAAATCATGGTTCAGGTAATTCTCCTCATACGTCTTCAGTTGTCTAGACGCAAATGCAATCACCCTACCCTGATACATCAAAACACATCCCAGACCTAGCTTGGATGCGTCACCATAGACTACAAATTCCTCTGCGCACTCCGGCTGGGTTAGAATAGAAGTGGAAGTCAAACGTCTTTTCAGCTCCTCAAAACTCTGAGTACACGGCTCGGACGATACAAACTGGGTAGTCTTCCTCAACAAATTGGTAAGTTCTTAGGCGATCACCGAGAATCTCTCCACAAACCTACGGTAATAACCAGCTAAGCCAAGGAAGCTACGTACTTCCTTGACGTTCGTCGGTGTCGTCCATGCTGCTAAAGAATCGATGTTCACCGGATCCAACTTGATCCCCTCGGCAGAAACAATGTGACCCAGAATGGCTACCTTTGGCATCCGCAATTCGCACTTAAAAAGTTTGGCATACAACTCTCTATCTTGTAGAACTCGCAATACAGTCCTTAGATATCTTGCATGATCTTCTTTGCTCCGAGAGTACACTAGGATATTGTCTATGAAGACCACCGCGAACTGATCTAGGAAGTCGCTAAATATGCCATTCATCAACTCCATAATGACGGCGGGCGCATTCGTGAGCCCGAATGGCATCACTACAAACTCGTAGTAACCGTATTAAGTCCAAAGTGCCGTCTTATGCACATCCTGCTCTCTCACCCTCAACTAGTGTATCTAGAGCGCAAGTCGATCCTAGAGAACACAGTCGCTCCCTGAAGCTGATCTAACAAGTCATCAATGTGAGGCAAAGGATACTTGTTCTTGATGGTCACCTTGTTAAGCTCTTTGTAGTCGATGCACAACCGCAACGATCTGTCCTTCTTCCGCACGAAGAGGACAGGTGCACCCCACGGGGATATTCTAGGGCGTATGAAGCCCTTCTCGGCCAACTCCTCAAGTTGCTTCTTCAGATCTAACAACTTGATAGGCGTCATACAATATGGGGCCTGCGAGATCATTTTCGTCCTTGTCTATAACTCTTTGCCGAAGTCCACGCTCCACTGCGGCGGTAAACTAGATGGCTCGTCAAAGACATCTTTGAACTCGCACACGACGGGAATTTCCTTTAATGTTGGACGCTCTCCTTCTTTCATGGCATAACACCAAAAGGCCTCGCAACCCTGCGCACTCACCCTCGCTGCTCGGACTGCGCTGATAACCATACCCGTATTTCCAAGGTCCCAACCTCAAAAAATCTCTATTTGACCCGACTCGATAGAGACCGTCACAATCCTCCTACCCACATCTAACACAACACGATGTCTATCCATCCAATCCATACCCAAAATGACTTTCTCATGCACGAACAGCATGACAAAGAAGTCCACTAACAAATTGAGGTTTCCTAAATGTATAGGACAACCATGTACCTCATGGGTACCTCTCACTTGACCCCCATCGGGTAACCCTATAACAAAGGGTCTCCCCTCTACCGTATCGAAGGTCAATCTATCAACACATACATCAAAAGTAAAGGAGTATGTAGCACCCGTATCAAACAAAACTCTAACAGGTAAACTATTAATCAGAATGGTACATATAGCAACTTGCGTTGGTGGCTCCTCAACGCTCCTCAACTCAAAAACTTGATTCGAGCTCCTTTGGTATCAGTAGTACCTCCATCACGACCTCTGCCACTACTCAGTCCTAGAGTAAAACCTTGAGTAGCAGGATGATCTAGCACTCTCTATTGTCCTTGTATCTGATGTTGAGGCGGCCTCTACCCACCTCCTGTTGCACTAGCATGGGAAGAACCTGCTATGACGAAGCCTTGCCTTGATGGCAATAGGTAGCTCGATGTTCTAGCTTCCGACAAGAGAAGCAAGTCACTAGCACCCTCAGGCAATCAGATCGCATATGCCTAGGCTCTCCGCAGTTGAAGCACTACCGTCCCCTCTCAAAAGTTTGTGCAGAAATTGGGTATCTCGAGTGGCCCTGAGTCTGGCCTAGCCCGTACCCTAATGCTCCTGCATTGGTTTGTCCTGTCCGTTGTCTCTTCTCAGACCTTCCTATTTGAGAAGCTCACCTCTGGCTAGCCCGCTCACGCCCATAAGCCGAGGCTCTATCTTGATAGTCGATCAAGAGATCACAGTAGAGACCCTCCATGTAGGAACGGGTACTCTCCCTTAGTCGGCGGAAGAACAAATACTCGTGTTGAGCCTCTAAAGGTGCAGCTAGACCTAGTAACGCCAACTCCTTCTGGAATCTCCTAATCGCCTCCGCTACTGGAACATCCTCGAAACCAGCCTCAACAAAGTCCTACAGTTTCTCCCTCTTCAACGAGGAAGGACATAAACACTCTCTAATCATACTCCGCATCTGGTCATAATTGGTGGCTCGACTCTGCATGGTCCTCCACAAATGTTGTGCTAAATCACGGAATAGAGTATGTACTAACTATATCCGTTTGTTCGCTAGACATCTAATAGACTCAAGGGTTGAGTCTACATACTCGATCCACAACCCGACCTCCAAGCCCAACTTTCCAGCGAAAGGGGGTACTCCCATATGGTGAAATGACTTTAACCAGGAGTCCGGTTGTGGCCTTTTCGGCTCGTCCTGAGCTCTAGCAACCTCAACAGCGTGTGCCGGTATGGAAGGCACCTAAGTAGCTCCCTGGGACATCTCAAATGATCCCACATGTGCTAGAAGATCTAGGGCATGTCTACCTGCCCTCGCAACCTCCTTAACTCTACGGATGTAAGCGCCAAACTCTAGTCCCCTCATCGAGACATGATCTGAGTCATCTGACTAGACTCGTTGAGATCTTTGTCTCGCTGCCATGCCATTCTCAGTCTCAAAAACGACTCTCTCAACAACCTCCTCATGTATACCCTCTACTACAGGCAGATCAGCCACGGGAACCTGTCCCTGAACTATAACTACCAAAGGAAGAGGGGGTCTACCTCTACCTTGTCCTATTGCAAATGTTGCTCTAGTTTGAGCCATCTGCGGTATACACATATCTAACTGTATAAGGCTATATAATACCATATGCGTGTATATATATATATATATATATATATATATATATATATATATATATATATATATATATATATATATATATATATATATATATATATATATATATAATACTCAAATCCAAAACACAAGTCCAACAAATAATACCATATCTAACCATATAATGCTATATATTACCATATGTATATATATATACTGCCGAGATCCTCGGAAGGGGTGATGACTTCCCGTACATTCTATCCCAAATAAACTGTATACACTTTTCAAAACCAAAAATCCTTTTAAAAAGCCAGTCCCCTTTTAGGTTCTGTTTATTTACCTATTCAGCATTTATCACTTATTGCAAGTGTCATTGTTGTCGACCTAAGGATCTAATAACAACTTTGTAACACCTTAAATCTACGGGACTTGGGGCGCTACGGGCTAGCATCTCACAATGGATCCTGACCCTAGCCTGACAATAAGTTCACTGGATCTTACAACAAGGCACAAAAATATATAAGAACCAAACCCAAAAACATTTTAATCATATATCAAATACATAAAGAATCACAGCCGTGTACAAAACGGAAACATCGTACATATGTATACATCAACATCCCCAAAACCCATACGCAACCTAATGTACAGAAGCCTTCGGTTGATCACCTCACCGGATCACTCCGCAGTCCTCCTATCCTGTAGAATATCTATAACACGGTATGAAATCGTTAGCTAATAGTTCATGAATAAGAATAAGGTAATAGCACATATAATCACATCATCACATCATCATATGCAATGCTCACATCATATTCGTTTATTATCTTTAATACGTTATACCATTACTAATTCATTTGGTGTGATACGAGGAGTGGAACTAACTCGCCTTTGTCCCCTTTCCCCACACAAGTTTGTAATTGGTGGCAATCATCACCACCTGGTGGACTGGTCGGAGAGAACGTTCTAGTTGCCCCATTTTGAGCTAGACAAGTTATCACCGCCCGTTATCTTGCAGTTGGGCCAATTAATATGCATATATGGTCATCCTAGTACGGTTTAGGTTATCAATGCAACTTTCATATGCACATACACCACTATCACGATCAGTCAAACTCATAAACGCCATTTAATTAAGCCCAAAGGACTTACCTATCACAAGGTAGTCCTAATCAATAGTAGTCACGGTTTCCACTCGAGGAAACGATCAATGCCTGTATAAATAAGACACACAAAATCAAATGCTATCAATGCTAGGAGATTCTACCTCCTAGACCCCAAGATCATACCAGATCATAACCCATAAACTAAACCTCGATATCTCATCAAAACTCGCAAATGCCGAAGGCATTCCTCAACATATAACAACATTAGTCTCACAACATAAACAATATCATGATCTCACTCTCAAGCTATAACCATAAGAAAAGGAAGGATTCTTACCACACTTGGTATGTCTTGGACAATGACGCACCCGCGGAAACAAGAAGGCACAAGAGTGATGACAAGCCGCGACAACGGTGGCTCACAGCCGCAGGGGCGATGACACACTTCACTCGCGGGGGCGGCGCTAGTAGGGCATTGTTCACTCCAAAAGGTGTTTGTAGACAAAGCTTTAAACTTATATTCCGAATGATAAACCTAACGATAAGCGAACCCGTAGTGTACGGATCAATCGTAGTAAGGGCTTACATTCCGGAGTCGGTCTCAGGGAATCAATGAGAACAATCACATTAAAGAAATCAAATATCGAAAGCATGCAATAATATCGATCAAAAGCAAAAGCAAAAACATGAATCAAGATGGGGAAATGCAGATTCTAAAGATCATAGTATCAAGTTGTGGTTTCACCTCAAGATTTCTTCGGATAACGTGGACAAAGCTGAGGTTTGTTGAGGGAAGGTGTTGCAACTATGGGATAGATCACCGGGAAAGTCTCACTACCCACTTTCCCATACCAAAACTCCTATCACCGTGTAAGTCTCAAGGAACTAGGGAAAGGTAAAGACGCTCAAACCAACATCACTCACCTAAGGGTACAAAACTAACCATCACCGGGTAAGTCTCAGGTTAACTCTCAAAGGTAGGGTAAAGTCACACTCAAGCCCTAATAAAGGATAAACCTTTATTACCTAACACTCATCATCATCGGTATACAAGCAAAGGAATCACCACGTAAGTCTCATCCTAGGCTTGCATGTAATTCAGGAAAGGTGCAACGAGGATAGGATTTGACAAACTATAACCTAAACTTGGAATAGGCAAAACAGTGGGCAATCTTGTTCTGTTCTATATCGATCTCGGTCGAGATGCTCAACGAACAGCCCGAGACGGGTTTCGGTTTAAGGTTAACTCAAGCTTTTAGAGTCCACTTGGATAAAGGTCTATTCTTTCGTCGTCTATACCACAACCTTCAACTAATCACCCTAGAATCGCAGGGGTGTTTAGCCAACAATCATCATTATCAATGAAATATCAATAATATCAAGAATATCAAGAAAAGGGAATAAAGCAAACAGCAAAGATATCTCAATTATCAAAGCAAACAAACCAATCAAAAGTATCAATGATGTGTTTCAAAAAGGGATGATAACAACTCACTACCAATTCCCAAGAAAGCAATCATACCCTTAATCATTCCAAAAAGGTTGTGAGAGAACTCATAATGCAATGTCAACTTTCAAATTCAACATGATTTGGACAAAAACAATTTACTAAACATGATTCAAATTCCAAACAAAGCAATCATACCTTAGATATATCATAGATTATTTCCAGCATATATAGATCATATAAACTAATCAGCAAACAATATTCATCATTGGGATGATATCAAGGTCAGAAGCACAAAAATTTTCAGAAATTCAAGTTTTCGAAACCCCATCTCGGTCGAGATGACTTTGAGGCGAATGAGGTGTGAGACCGAGGTAAGCTCCTGTTATGGTCACCTCGTTCGGCCAAAGGTCATTTTGGTCGAGACAAAAAATTTTCAAACAAGTTTTTGCACGTTTTTTCGATCAAAAATCCTGTTGTGATGCATGTAATGTACGTAATAATTTCTAAGCACCTAATGGAAGCAGTGGAAATAGTTATGAGCACATAAGTCAGTTATTACAAAGAGAGGTATTTCAAAGCTGCCCATACTTAAGACACATCGTCCCGATGCGTAAAAAGAAGTTTAGAGAAAAGCTCTGACAATGTCAAATTCAGAACCGCAAAATAATAGTGAAAATAAAGCAACAGCTCCGGTAGAAGTCTCATCAAGAATCTGGAGGAAGAGGAGGCTGGTATGGGTACAAGGACGGATTGAAGGGATGGCCCATGAGATGCTGGAACTGCAACTCCATCATCCGGAATTGGTAGTGGTGACTCTCCTCAGTCGAGCGTCTCATAGCGCTGATCTCCCTGGTCTGAGTGTCGAGGCGGTCCCTCATATTCGTGCGCATGGCGCGGAATGACTGATCCATGTGGCGTATGAGATAGTCAATACGCTGATGAGTCTCAAGATCGCAACAGAGGCGATGGTGGTGCTGTTTGTGTTGTGGCGTGTCCGGTGTAGAAGTCTCCGGTGCTGGTTGGTCGTCCTCTGTCTCCTCATCATCGTCATCCACCAGCTCGATCACCGGGGCGGACGGACCAGTAGAGTTTGTCCCGGTATCCATGGGTATTCTAGAATCCTCCTCATCGCTATCCATACCAAACTTTGCATTGATCTCTGTGTCCCACATGTATGATCTCCAAATCTGGGACTAGTTAGCCGGGTCATTGATGGTGAACTACGGAGACCAAAGAATCCTCTTTGGATTTTTGGTCTCCCAAGGCATGACCACATATGGTGGACCACGACCTCGAGGGATCAAAATCCGTCGAGTGATGAACTTTTGCATCCCTAAGGGTTTGGCCTCAGCAGCCAATGTGCATGTCGAAAGATCGAGGTTCATCGCTCCTGCAAGGTAATTTACCAATCCCCCAAAACATATATCGCCCTTCGTTTTGCTCTTGACTTTGTCCATCTTCTCCACCAGCATGGTGGCAAAGTCTAGAACGCCACCTGTAGACATACAGAGGAGAGAAAGAAGCTCACCGTGTCGGACTTTCTGGGGACACTATGTCCTGGCCAATAGCATCTCGCTCAAGATCCTCTGAGCGATACGAATAGAGACATGGTAGATGAGCTTCTCCTTTGAGTCACCCGGATGCCAATAGTCAGCACTTGATGTGACATGAGCAATGCCGTTCCAGAAGGCATTTGCCTCTCTCCTAGAAGGGAAGTCTATGACAGTCGGCTCAGAGAAACCAAAGATCATCCCGAAGTTTTCTACTGCAACTATGTACCCTTTGTTCATCAACTTGAACTCCACGCCCTTATGCTCCGGCACATGGGTGATGGAATTGAGAAACTCGAGGGTAGGCTCGATATAAGCTGGTGTGCGGATGGCCATGAACTACTCCATGCCAACAAGGGATATCATCCGTTGTAGGTCCTCGACGACGTGAAGGCAGTTGAAGTCCTTGACGTCGACATAACGGGGTGAGATGATCGGTTTAGAGCAAATACGATCATAGTCCTTTTGGAACTAACCGAGAATGATCGGCACTTGCAGTGGTGCAGCAGGGGAGGGTGAGTGATTTCAATCATCTAGACGATCTCGGATTGCTAACTGTCACTCTGAACGACACATTTTTCTGTCTTAGGGTTTTGATCTCGGGTTGTTCTTGAGGTGATCTCGGCCGAGATGCTTGGGTTTCAACCGAGGCGAACAGTACTTCGATCGAACTCAAAAACCTGTAACTTTCTGCCCCCGAAATCACTACCAAAAGCTTCCTAGGGGGTTCTCTAGTTATTCTCAACACAATACTCAACAAACAATTCCCTAATTTGAGCACAATCTTCCAAAATGCGAAAAAGAGGGGTTTCGGATGAGACTACCCAATTTGTGTAGATTTCGGAAGCTTGAAGTGCATATTGATGTTAAAGAAGCTAGTGTAGTGCCATTTCCGTCAGTTTAGATCGATGAATCATTGAAAATGGGCGAGAAACGAGATTTTTCTAGATTAGGGTGTGGTTCGGTCGAGACGACGTCGGGAGGGAGAAGTGGGGAAGAAAGAGAAAAATTGTTCTCCTTTTATACCCTTCAGAAAATTCAACTGCATTTCGGTCGAGATGATTGTCACTGACCGAGGTGTTCAACCGAGGTCAATCCTTGTTGCCTTCATCTTGGTTGCCCGAAAGTGTTTCAGCCGAGATGACCTGATGATGTCCGAAATGGCTCTAGCAATTATAACTTTCCCAGATTCTTGAACCGTAACTCCGTTCATATGTTTCCCTTGTGCTGTTTTCCTTAGGTGGTACCTAGATCCTGTCATTATGGACACAAAACGCAAACTAAACTAATCTAAACCAGAAAGCAATACCTTGTCTTGCCTCCCAAGAAACACTTGTTTTAAGGTCGCTAGTTGGACCAAACCCTTGCATGTTCAATTGACATGCATGGATGCAATCTCCTTGACCGGTGGTTTTGGTTTATACTTCTTCAACCGACAACTGTCGACTTGATAGGTTCCACAATGTTTACCCCATACTTTAACTGCACCATGAGAATAAACATTCTTTATAATAAAAGGTCATGTCCATTTTGACTTGGGTTTATGAGAATGATAATCGTAAAGAAGAACAATTTCTCCCTCAATTGAGTAGAAGAAGAAGAAGACGGTGGTGTTAGAGCATTTTCCGCATGGGAATAAGGATTAGCGGAATTGTTTTGATTGGATCTCTATTTGTTGTACTTCCGGTTGTTGTTGATATAGTTGTTGTTCCTTTTCCCTTGGTAGTTTCCTCTTCCAACATACCCAACATCTTGCTCCTTGGTTTGGGTTTTCTCCTTTACAAGCTCCTTCAAAGCTTTCATCTCATTGTTGAGGGCGTTGATTTGTTCCACACTAGAAGAGGTGAGATTCAACTCATGAGGTCTAGAAGTTTGACCTCCCGTCTCGGTACTCCGGTGGGAGTATTTCTCCATAGTGAGAGTTTTCTTTTCAACAAAATCCCATGCTTCATCACTGGCTTGTCCATGAACGTCCCAGGTAAGAGTGATTGTAGTTTGAATTCGCTTCGGCATCCAAACACTTGAAATATATCACTAGCTTATCAGTCTATAGAATCCCATGGTGTGGGCTGTAATATCCGGAATTTTTATTCCGTTTAATTCTGAATCAATTCGGACTTCGAGCCGTTGACGGTTTCCCATTCTATCTAGTATTTCTTTCTTCACAAATTTTATCATTTTATGTAGAATTATATCAAACCCTAATTCTTATAATTATTTATTATTTTATGTAGAATTTAATTCACATAAAATGATAGAATTATATCAAACCCTAATTCTTATAATTATTTATTATTTTATGTAGAATTTAATTCACATAAAATGATATAATTATATCAAACCCTAATTCTTATAATTAATCCTTAACGACGACTTTAGACGAGATCAGGACAAGGTTGAGACGAGAATGTGACAAAGTTGTGACGAGAATGTGACAAAGCTATGACGAGACCATGAAAAAGTTGAGACGAGGTCATGATGAAGCCCGACAACTCTGTGACGAAGTCATGCCTGGGTCTGACAAAGCCATGACAAGTTTTTGAAGAGTTTTGACAACTCAGCCCACCTTTGTTTTACAACTTCAGCCCATCTCTTGTGCTTACCTTGTCCAGCCCATGGCTTTGTCCATTGCTGGCGGATTGGAGCAGCCCAAGAAGCCAGCCAGAAGCAGCCCAACAGTGAGACGTTGTAGCCGTTCAACCTTACCCTTGCAAACTCTTTCCTTTTCTGTCCCACGTAAATCACCGTCTCTCTTCTAGCCCTAGCCCGCTTCCAGCCCTCGCACGCCGCCGGAACCCTAGCCCTCCAACCACCAGTGCCGTTGGTTCTCTTCACCCCGCCGCCGCCTTCAAACTGCAGCCTTGGATGCGCCGGCAAAACCCTCCCAATGCCAACCAGGAAGTAGTGTTGTTGCTGCTAGGTTTGTCGGCCGGAGACAGTGGCTTCACCTGGCGGGCGAGCATGACCTCCTGCTCGACGTGCCGTCGAGACCAGCAATATGGACCGCCTACCTCGCGACCTACAAGCAACAACAGAACCAGGACGAGCCCCTTCGCCTCCAATCTCGCAACCACGCAGTAGTAGCGGCTTGGTCTCTTTGGTCGACTCAAACCGGCACCCAGGACCGAGTACCTCTCCTTCTTTCAAACTGAACTGGCACCCGGACTGCTGCTTCTATTCTGTCGATCCCGCGGACAATTGATGCGAGGAGCCCAAATCTGATCCGCAACAGCCTTGGGTTGTCTTTCTCATGCCTTCGAGTCATAGAATCGAGTAAGATCCAACTCCGTCCTTCCTTGGTCCTTCTCTTAGATCGATTCTTAATATATATATGCTGATGTGGGTACCCTTTGTGTCATCAATCCGCCCCTAACAGCCTCGGAAGACAGCTTGAAGAGCTGAGGTGTTATCTAAATTTTCGGAAGTGACAAACAGTCATCTTTGGGTCCATTTTTAGGTAAGCTAGGCTCTTCCTTTTTGGCTATTTTTCGGATATGTTATAGATGGTATTGCATAGTAAATCATACAACAATTTTAGAGGAATCCATGTTATGGTTTTAGAGATATCGGGTTTCAAAGTTGACTCCTCATACAGTTTTTATAAATGTGCTGAGTTGAGAAAAACAACATGGGATGTTGTATTGTGAGATAGTTTTGAATAGGCTTTTGATCTCTGTTGGGCTTGCATTTTTGATATGATATAGTTGGCATATTGTTTTAGATCCTATTAAAATTTGGAAGGAATCCAGCGAGTGGTTTAGGATTTACGATTTTTCAAAGATTGGGTCGTAAGCAGTTTTTCTGTTGTGCTGAAATTTCTAAGTGTTGAGAAAAACTGCTTGTGATGCAGTTTTGCGATATAGGATTGAATAGGTTATTGACCTCTATTGGACTTGAATTTTGGTTATGTCTTAGTTAGGCTTACATAGTATAGTATATCAAAATTTGATAGGATTTAATCGAGAGGTTTAGGAGTTATGATTTTTCAAAGTTAAGACAATGTGCTGTTTTGTTAAGTGGTTGCTGAATTTCCAGAAACTGTGTTGATCAGTCAAGTTTGAGCATACTTTTTGATGCCTTAGAGATAGGATCCACCGTTCCGTTCTTGAGATGTTGTTTAGTGCCATGCATAGGTTAATATGTCAAACGTTGGGATGAATCCTACGGTGGGATTTAAAATTACAGAGGCTCAAACTGGACTTGTTGTACAGTTAGAAAGCATACTCAGATTTTGGCTAAGTATAGAATATTTTAAGTGTTGTAACCAACTTTGGAAATTTTTGTAGAAGTGATGATTGAACAGTTTTAAAAAATTCTTGCTCCTAGGAGTAGATGAGATATCATAGATGATCTAGGGAATTATTTCGGAATTCTTATAAGACTATTCGAATTTCATATTTGAAGCCGAAGTTGGACCTTAACGATCTTCCGGAAAAATAGGAAAATGGGTAAATTGCCAGTTTGTAACCAAACTCATCTTTAGGAGTTAGAATATGACTTTTTAGTCTCAAATAAGGGTTTAGGCATGAATTATGGAATTTTTTGAAATTTCGGGACCAAGGGTAAAATAGTCATTTTACCATAAATTGGTACTGTATTAAATTCTGTTCTAATAGGATCTACTATCTTGGAAGTCTTAGACTTCTAATTACCTAGAAAGTGTGCTGACACACTTGCCTCCTTTGACAAGCAACCGAGTTATACAGTTACAGATTAAGTTGTGATTAAGAGAGTCGAGATCTGATTCAGGTAAGTCCACGGACTTACTTAGCTGCCTTCTTGCATGTGTTTTATGTGTATGAGTTGTGTTTGATAGTTAAGATAAAAACGAAACCGGAATAGACCGACTATAGTATATTGTATAAATGACCTAAGTGTATGATAACGGGTCGTGACATCATCTGCCTAGCTCTTGCGAGAGTCTAGGAGGTTCCCTGCGACCAGCCCAGTCCGGTAGACGGTCAAATGCATTAGTACCATTCCGCGTTGGTAAACGGGGACAGGGGCGAGGTTTGGGAATCCCTCGTGTCACAAAATAAGTATCATTAGTAATAACCTATCACCTAATTAAAGATAATAAAAGGATTGAGTGTTGCATGTTGATTGTGTATGTTGTGTGTTTGTACTTTTACCTTTATACTTATGCATAGAATGTTAGCTAACGGTTTTATCCGTGTTGTAGATTTGTAGAGATAGACAGTTGCAGAGAGATCCGGAACGAATGGCCAGCCGGGTCCACGTATTCATTAGATGGGACAGGGGAGTCTCCCATACGGCATGCAAGTTATGTATCTATATATATGTTTGTAAGGCTGTCACATGTGTACATTCATACATTAAAAATAATATGTTTTGAAATTGTTTTAAATACATTTGTGCCTTGTTGTAAGATCCTAGTGAAATTGTTGTCAAACTAAGGTCGGGACCTATTGTGAGGTCCTAACCAGTAGCACCCCGAGTTCCCAGAATTTGGGGTGTTACATGGGCTATCCAACAAAAGGACTTTAAACCTTTCTCATGACTTGAAGAGGCTTTCACCGTTCCTCATCACAAAAGCACTTATTTTGGCCCTCAATTCCGCCGTCTTTGATGACGGAAAGAATTTGGTGAGAAACTCTATGGTCATCTCCTCTCATGTGTTCACACTTCTAGTTGGAAGCGAATGATACCACGCAAGTGCTTTATCCTTCAAAGATAAAAAGAAAACACGCAGCTTATAGTCATTATCATCACATCTAGAAGGTCTCAAAGTTTCTATCCAAAATGTCATAGTTTTGCAAGTGTTGGTATGGTGATTCTCTCTACGTTCCTCCAAAGCGATTCTGTTGAATCATTGTGATTACTTGAGGCCTCATATTCCCTGTTAGTTGGATCTCCTAGGTTGACGCCAGGACGGCGCGTTTACTGAACGGGATCCATCTGTTGACCCAGTGTTTGTGGAATGCCCAAAATTGGGTCAACTGGCTCCATCCTTGGTGGAGGTGGTGGTGGTACATAAGCAGGTGCTGATGGAGGTGGGTCGATCAGAACCCTAGCACCTCTCTCCGCTTCTAGATACACTTGTCGCATTTGCTCTCTCATTGTGGCCAAATCTGCCTGAACTTGCTCCTGTTGCATAAATTGGTCAGCTCTCTATTTCTTTAGAGTTTCTTCTTGGAGCCTTATTTGATCTCGAGCTACAGCTAATCCAGCTCTATAAGATCCTCTACTTCCTTATTATTGGCAGCATCCATTTTCTTAGCTTCCTTCAACCTTTTCTTCTAAGTCTTTACTGGTTAAGTATCGTAAGGAACGATTTCTTTACCAGTTCTAGTTCTTCGCATAAACCTGAGGAAAGGTCTAACAAGAATACTCAAGAAGAAAGATCAATAGTAAAGCAAGAAGCTCTCAAGAATGAACAACCGTACACGGATTGGTCTTGACAAATTCCCTGGCAACGGCGCCAAAAACTTGTTCGCTTTAAAGGTGTGTGCAGACAAAGCTCTAAATTTATATTCCGAATAATAAACCTAACGATAAGCGAACCTGCAGTGTATGGATCAATCATAACAAGGGCTTATATTCCGGAGTCGATCTCAGGGAATCGGTGAGAACGGTCACAATAAAGCAATCCAATATCGAAAGCATGCAATAATATTAATCAAAAGCAAAAGCAAGAATATAAATCAAATGGGGAAATGCAGATTCTAAAGATCATAGAATCTAGTTGTGGTTTCGACTCAAGATTTCTTCGAATAACGTGGACAAAATGGAGGTTTGCTGAGGGAAGGTGTTGCAACTATGGGATAGATCACCGGGTAAGTCTCACTACCCACTTTCCCATACAAAAACTCCTATCACCGGGTAAGTCTCAAGGAACTAGGGAAAGGTAAATACGCTTAAACCAACTCACTCACCTAAGGGTACAAAATTAACCATCACCGGGTAAGTCTCAGGTTAACTCTCAAAGGTAGGATAAAGGCACATTCAAGCCTTAATAAAGGATAAACCTTTATTACCTAACACTCATCATCATCGATATATAAGACAAGGAATCACCGGGTAAGTCTCATCCTAGGCTTGCATGTAAACCAGGAAAGGTGCAACGAGGATAGGATTTGACAAACTATAACTAAACTCGGAATAGGCAAAGCAGTGGGCAATCTTGTTCTGTTCTATATTAATCTCGGTCGAGATGCTCAACGAACAGCTCGAGATAGGTTTTGGTTTAAGGTTAACTCAAGCTTTTAGAGTCCACTTAAATAAAGGTCTATTCTTTCATCGTCTATACCAAAACCTTCAACTAATCACCCTACAATCGCAAGGGTGTTTAGCCAACAATCATCATTATGAATGCAATGTCATTAATATCAAGAATATCAAGAAAAGGGAATAAAGCAAACAACAAAGGTATCTCAATTATCAAAGCAAAAAAACCAATCAAAAGTATCGCTGATGTGTTCCAAAAAGGGATGATAACATCTCACTAGAAATTTCCAAAAAACCCTCACAATCTAGGGTCATTCAAGCCCTAAGCAATCCTTCCTTCAAATCTTCCCTTCCTTCAATCCTTCAAGCCTTGAAAACCCTTATGACGTCTCTATCTCGAGCATCCCGCCTCCTTAATTTCGTGCTCACCTTCCATTCTTATAGAAGATTTTAGGTCAAAAATATGCCTTGTCTCCTTGGGATTTTCGGACGTCGACTTCGATCCAGGCCCAGCGGGCCATCCCGTTCAAAAGCATGGTTGTGTCCATCCAAGATTAGTAGTGATTAAAGTGCATGAAATCATATCTTCGTTTGGATCTTTCTTCCTTCCTTCCAGCTTGGTTCTTTTCCTTCTCTTTGTCCTCCTAATGTTCCTAATTGTAGCTCCATAGCTTCCTTAGCTCTTTATGCTCCATTTCCACCCAAAACGTGTCATATTCCCTACAAATACAACAAAGCGTGGTGTAGACCTCGATTATTACAAAGTCACCGAATAATGGCATAAACGCTACAATACATATACATGCATACAGAATTATGATGAGAAAACAACAAAACCATGGCTGAAATACTGACAATAATTCATGCTATCAGGCGCGGGGGCGGCCACAATGTAGAGGGCGATATTTTGCTTTCCTTCGATCTCTCGTATAATACTCTTCTCTTCAAAGGTGCCAAAGGCAACCTAACATCATTATACATATACATACACATGTCCAGGAGCTTAGCGCAAGCATAAATTTGTGGGAATCAAGGCCAAGGAAGGAGAAGAGGAAGGAAGGAAGAAAGAAAGAAGAGGAAGAGGAAGAAACTCACCACTGTAGAACCCAAAACGAGATCTCACAAGGCTTGCCTCTCAAGCCACATAACAAACAACATCAACTACATCCTCATCATCTCACCCATAAAATATACACAACCAAAGCTTCACTTGAAGAAATTCAAAGAAGAACCAAAGAGAGAATCCATGAGGAAGAAAAGAAGAAAACGTAGAGGAGATAAAGCCTGGAGAAGGAGATGAAAAACCCTCATTAGAAGGGAGGTGAAGACACTTAAAGGGGAAGAAAACGGAAAAGCAAGATGGTCAAAGAAGGCGGCGCCCGACATGAAAACCGTGGAGGCGGGTCATCACTTCCGCAGGGGCGGCTCCGCACCTGCGGCCAAACTAAGGCGCAGGGGCGGGGTCCCTAAAAGACTAAGGTTATTACAGTAGAAGTTTAGTAGGTCGAGAAGAACTTACAACCTTCTTTGGTTTGAATGAACCTCTTATTTGTTTACCTTGTGTACAAGCCTTACATAGTTCATCAACCTTGAAGTTTAGGTTTGGTAATCCACGTACCAACTTTTTCGAAATAAGTTTCTTCATCGTATGCATGCTTACGTGACCAAGTCGTCTATGCCAAAGCCTTGGATCGCCCGTCAAGGCCTTAAGACATGTTAATCTTGTTCCTTAAAGTTGGTTAGTGCTCATAGAATATACATTATTGCATCGAGGAGCAACAAGCACGATATCACCAAATAATTTATTTTGAACTTCACATTTTTCTGAATCGAAGGTCACTTTGTTAGCTTTGTCACAAATTTGAGAGATGCTAAGCAGATTATATTTGAGACCGTCAACAAGATAAACATTGTTACGCTAGAATCGTACCACGCAAAAGTCTTACAATTTATAACTCGATTATTCTCCTAACTCCTAGCGAACCCACAGTGTATGGGTCGTTTTATAGCAAGGATAGTATTCCGAGGTCGAACACGAAGACTAAGGAGAAATCAAATCAAACAAGTGATCATTGATAGTGCAAATCTAGTCTAAGAAGAAAGAAAGAAATAAAGAAATAAAAATCATGATATTTTTGGTTGGGTTTTTGTGGTGATTGACTGAAGGTATTTCTATTGTCGTCTATACCCAATCAAAAGTAAATCCCGGCTTAGCACTAAAGACAAATATAGTGGTTAAGTAAGGGTCGAACCCAAGAGAGTTAAGGTGTTTTAGATGCAATTATCGATTATAGTAACAAGTAACAAGGGGGGGGGGGGTTGGTTGTATTGATGCACACAAAAACTTATGAAAACGATTAATACGACAAGTAAGACAAATGATGGGTGAATCTACACTAGGTTGATTCTAAGTATGCAATTGCTACTTTGGTGAGTTCCTTTTACAAGTTTTCAAGTAATCTCCCGTCTCGATCATATATATGTGTTGAGCCGACCGGCATCAACACAACTTAACAGGTTAGTGTTCCGTAAACCTACAAGAACAAATAACAAGTTAGCTTTCAAACAAAGACTAAGGGATATAAAAAGAAGATTTAAACCGTTAAACTTATCTTTATATTTGTGTTCCTTTTCTTTAAGTAATTACAACCCGTTATTACTTAAAGTTGCTACAAGATTAAAGACCCGAACCCGGAACCTATTAATCCTAGTTATTCGCATGCACTTTAGAACCTAAGGTAATCAATCTCAAGCAATAGTAAGCATGCAATTATATAATTGAGATCAAGGAAACACAAAGCATTACTAAATGAAAACTTATATTAAAAAGAATTTACAACCAAAGTAACAACGCAGCTTCAAACCAACCCAATGTAGCAAGGGAGTTAGCAACTCATTACAAAGGTAGCAAGATAATCTAAGTGGATAATTTATTGGATAACAAGATGGATGATTCTAGCAATCAACCAAGGACTACTTAAACTACAAAAGACACTAAATGGGAGTAAATGGCCGGCCTAAAACAGCCACCTTTAATGCCATAAAGGTGGTGTAAACAGCCGGAGTAAAGCTTTTGACGTTAAACCGCAAAGGCGGCCTTCAGTTTCGCAGGGGCGGTGAAGGCAAAAACGCTTGATCTTCTTCATGGTCGCAGGGGTGGCTAGTCAATTCCACGAGGGCGGATCTTAAATGCTCTTCAAACGTCTGACCCTTCGACTTCCTGACGTTTCTGATGCCAAGCCACCGGGGCGTCCCTATGTCAACGCAGGGGAGGTAACACAACCTCTTCGTCTTCCAGCTCCCAGGTTGAGACACAGGCAAGGGCGCAGTGGAAGGTGCAAGGGAGCTGGTCTTCGTTTCTTCAAGGTAAGTCACCGCAGGGGCTCTAGGGAAAGGCACAGGGGCGGTGACACACTTCATGGCCGGCGTTGGCGAAGGCGCATGGGGCACTCCAGTGTAAGGCGTCACCCGCACGGGCGGTGGCAAGGCTCCGCTGAGGCGGTGAGGCAACAGAAGCTTTGCTTCGTGAACGATCTTTACTCCTAAGTGTTTATAACTCCTTCCTTAGCTTCTTTTAGTCTTCTTCTTCTGGACCTAGGAGTTCGAAGCATAAACCGACACAAATGCAATAAAAAGACTCTAAAAACTATCCTAAATGATAGTGATTCCATCACCTATCAAACTCCCCCATACTTAGACCTTTTACTCATCCCGAGTAAAACAAATGACACCAACTAGGCTCAAAGGCCTCGGGAAGCATGGGTAAGCAAGAAAGACAATGAAAACAAGAGAAAAGCCAAGAAAGAAAGAAGGAAAAGAGAGGAAATGTGAGAAAAAGGGAGAAACTACCATCCTTATTGCTCCAAGAGTTGCCTACCCGGACAACCTCCTTATGACTCCCCTTCTTATGTCGCCAAACTCCGGAAGGGAAACCTACACTCAGTGTCGTTCATTTTGTCAAGGCGCCCTTTCGGGTTTTCACCTTGCCACTCTTCTTCTTTTGATGATCTCACTTAAACTCACATTCTTCAAGTCCAATTTTGCACCAACCTAAGGTTGGTCGAACTACCTTCTTTTTGCCTAAACCGCCCTTTCGGGTTTTTTTCATTTTCTTTGGCTTTTTCTTTTTTTCTTTTTTTTGTGTATTTCAATCTGAATTCAAAATGCAAAACAACAGAACAACTCAAAAGTCAAATGAACTGTACAAGCAATGATAATGTCTTCCCCCCCCATACTTGAAGTACACTTTGTCCTCAAAGTGGAAATGAGGCAAAGATAAATGTGGGAGAAAGGAAGAGAAATGTACCCCTCAGTGGGATGGTCCGGATGGACCACCTGGATCCTCCTCCGGTGGGTAAGGAAAATGGCGGAAGAAGTGCTCCTGTTGGCGGTAGAGCGTGTCGATGCAGCCTTCCTGAGCCTCCATTCTCTCTCTAATGAAGTCTCATAGCTAGCTTGTCAAGCCAGCTGCTGAGTCTCCAACAGCTGTTGATGAGCCACCTGCCAAGCATCCTGACGGCGGTCAAAGTGAGTGGTAATGGAGGAGGCGAAGTTGGACTGCCACGCCTGCTGCTGCTCAAGCATGGACCGCTGGTACACGGTCTGCCATGCCTGATGTTGTGTAGTCAAGGCCTCCATCTGAGCCTACAAAATCTCCATGGCCTGACTGTCGTGTGTTGCAGTCGGCATCTCCTCATCAGCGGGGGCCCGGCTGGAGCCTGTTGCGTATCTCCCAACAATATCCTCCTGAAGCCGTCTCGGAGGAACTAGTTCAGCTGGTACGTACAAGTCGGAGAGCTCGTCTCCCAATGAAAGTCGTCGGGGGAGGTATGTGATGTGACTCCCATCTGCTAAGGAGAGCCAAAAATGGTGCTCCCCATCTCTCCTGAGGAGTCTACACCTTCTCAACATACCCTCCATATAAAGTGGGGCCTCCAATCCGTCCTCCAAGGCAGAGAGATCCATCACCCGTGCAGCTAACAAGGAGATGATCCCTCCTCCCACAATATCTCGTGGCTCATTCTTCCTAATCCGCTTTAAAGCGGTAAGGAAGAGGTATGGCCAATCTGGTACCCAGTCGTTTGTGGAGAGGCAGGCGTATAGCAGTGGAAGGTCCTTAAGAGCAACCTTATTCTCCTCCTTGTGTCCACAGAGGACACTCATGAATACCTTCGCGATGAGCCTCAAACAGGGGTGAGTGAATTTGTTGGAGTACTCACCCCTGCATGAAACTCAGACCTGGTGGCGGCCTGCCAAAACTCCATCAAATCAGGTGTCGGATAGGTTCCCACTAGTCGTCGGAAGCGGCTATAGTCACCCCTAATGCCTCCTGCAACTGGGTGTAGTCCAATGTGTACTTTCTGTTGTTGAACTTGAATGTAAGTCCAACACGCCCATGGTCCACCGTTTCCATTTTTAAGGTGGCAATGAACTAGCGGCTGAGCTCGGGGTATGTTGGGGCGGTCGTTATCAGAAAATCCCCGAGCCCAGCGTTGTTGAGAAATTCCTGCATGCTCTCCAACATGCCCAAATGTTCCAAAGTAGGAACGTCTAGAAATCGGGTTGCATACACATCCCGACCTTGTGCAATCCTATACCGCATCGTCTCGACTTCTGAAAACTTATATTTCTTCTGATTCTCCATCTCTTGCAGTTTAAACAATCAAAGGAATTAGAAATTTCAGAAAATTGAGTAGGAAATGAACCCTCTATTGTGTTTTCCGCAGGGACGGCTGAAGCAGGCGTAGGGGCGGCACAACGCAGAGGCGGGGGATTGCAAGCGCAGGGGCGGTCGAAGAACAGATGACAATTTTTGGGAGTTCGGCGAAGGTTTTGGTGATGGGGCTATTCCAGCGTCTTCTTTGTTGTTGCAGTCGTCACCGGAGGTGGGGCAGTGGCAGTCGAGAGTGAGAGGGTTGAGTGGTGTTTGTGTGTGGTGGTGGAGATGACTAGTGTCGCAAAGGGGGCGACGAGACTAGGTTGCCGGAGGTGGCGCAACAGCGCCTGGACAGGGTGGTGCGAGAGCTTCTGGAGGGCGCAAGGGCGTGGGAGGCGTGGTGGCTAGGTTTCGAAGAATGAATGGAGAGGGAGTGAAGAGGGCGGTAGATGTAGGTTATTTTTGGGAAGTGTATTTTTTTCTTTCCTAAATGAAACCGCATGGGCGGCGTTTGTCACCACGGGGGCGGTGACAAGGAAGAGGGGGTACGCAACCTCATCGCCGGGGGTGGCGCTGAGGATGTGTGTCAAGGTGGCCGCCGCAGGGGCGTGGGGTGTCACCGCAGGTGCGGTGACAAGCAGGTCGCAGGCGCAGGCCCAGCGCCGGGGGCGGCGCTGGGCAATGGTGTCACCGCGGGGGCGGGGTCACTCAGCCGCAGGGGCGGTTTTCTTGACAGAAGCTCCTCTTCTTTATTCCTTCGGGTTGCCTCCCGAATCGGCGCCTTTGTTTTACGTCGTTGGCTCGATGTAAAGACTCTACCTCTATGACTGAGCCTCCTCCAGCATCACCTTTGGGTTTATAACCGTCTGTGAAAGTAATCCTCCGGAGGACCTAGTTTTAATTCTTGTAATGGCTTCCGCCATTTGACCAACCTGTTTTTCAAGGTTCTTGATGCTAGATTATGTTGTTTGGACATGAGTAGCAAAGTGTTTAGTCAAAACCTTCAACATATCTTCAGTTGATTGATACTTACCTTGACGGGGTTCCTGTTGTTAGTTTTGTTGATCCTTCAAACGAAAGTTCTGTTGGTCACGCCAGTTTGGCATGAAATTCTGTGCATAGGGATCGTTCCTAGGCCTTTGCTGTTGTGGTTGTCCATAACCCATTGCGTTCACCTCAGCATCGTCATCCTGGACTTGTGGACACATGTCTGTTGGATGATATGGGTCAGCACAAACTCCACAAGATCTGAGCTGCTGAGGGGTTCCCATAAGTGTTAGTCTCTTCACCATTTCCTTCAACTCCACGAGCTCGGTGGAAATCTTGCTCTTCCCGGAACTCACAGAATGAACTCCTTTCTTAGCCGGGGTCCTTCCAAAGTTTCGAGTACCTTCCGCTAGTTCCTGTATCTTTTCCAAAGCAAGGTCAGGAGTAGAGTTAAGAATATTACCTCCGCAAGCCGCATCGACGATCCTCCTTTCATTGTCTAGCAAGCCATTATACAAGTACAAGACTAGATCTTGAGTTGAATATCTGTGAAAAGGACAGCTGGATCGGAGGCGTGCAAACGTCTCGAAGTACTCATAGAGAGTTTCGTTTGCCTCTTGCTCGATGTTGCTTATAGCTTTCTTCAAGCTATTGGCTTTCTTTGCTGGAAAGTATTTCTCCAAAAATGCCTTGTGAAGGTTCTCCCAAGTTTCGATACTCCCGGATGGAAGGTGGTAATACCAATCATCCGCGGAATCTTTGAGTGTGAAGCCGAATGCTCTCATCTTGATTTGTTCTTCGGTAATGTTGGCGGGCTTCATGCTCATACACACGGTATGGAACTTCCCAAGGTGCTTGATGGGGTCTTCACCACTTAGTCCATGGAAGGATGGAAGCAAGTGAATGAGGCCTGGCTTGAGCTCAAAGTTGACTCCTTCCCCTAATAACGGTATAGTGACCGCAAGAGGGTTTTGAGCCAAGGTGGGCTGTGTGAGTTGATGAAGTGTACGGTCAGCCATCTCTTGTTGAAGTTGTTGTTGTCTTCATTGCCGGATGTGCGTCCTCTCAATTTCTGGATCAAAAGAAGCAAAGACGGAGTTAGTAGCACGGGTTTGAACCATAAAAAGGGTTCAAACCAATAATCAATAATAACAATAAAACACTAAAACTCCCCGGCAACGGCGCCAAAATTTGACTGAAGGTATTTCTATGGTCGTCTATACCTAATCAAAAGTAAATCTCGACTTAGCACTAAAGATAAATATAGTGGTTAAGTAAGGGTCGAACCCAAGAGAGTTAAGGTGTTTTAGATGCAATTATCAATTATAGTAACAAGTAACAAGGGGGGGTTTGGTTGAAATGATGCACACAAAAACTTATGAAAACGATTAATAAGACAAGTAAGACAAATGATGGGTCAATCTACACTAGGTTGATTCTAAGCATGCAGTTGCTACTTTGGTGAGTTCCTTTTACAAGTTTTCAAGTAATCTCCCGTCTCGATCATATATATGTGTTGAGCCGACCGGCATCAACACAACTTAACAGGTTAGTGTTCCGTAAACCTACAAGAACAAATAACAAGTTAGCTTTTGAACAAAGACTAAGGGATATAAATAGAAGATTAAAACCGTTAAACTTATCTTTATATTTGTGTTCCTTTTCTTTAAGTAATTACAACCCGTTATTACTTAAAGTTTCTACTAGATTAAAGACCCGAACCCGGAACCTATTAATCCTAGTTATTCGCATGCACTTTAGAACCTAAGGTGATCAATCTCAAGCAATAGTAAACATGCAATTAGACAATTGAGATCAAGGAAACACAAAGTATTACTGAATGAAAACTTATATTAAAAAAGAACTTACAACCAAAGTAACAATGCAGCTTCAAACCAACCCAATGTAGCAAGGGAGTTAGCAACTCATTACAAAGGTAGCAAGATAATCTAAGTGGATAATTTATTGGATAACAAGATGGATGATTCTAGCAATCAACCAAGGACTACTTATACTACAAAAGACACTAAATGGGAGTAAATGGCCGGCCTAAAACAGCCACCTTTAATGCCATAAAGGTGGTATAAACAGCCGGAGTAAAGCTTTTGACGTTAAACCGCAGGGGCGGCCTTCAGTTCCACAGGGGAGGTGAAGGCAAAAACGCTTGATCTTCTTCATGGCCGCAGGGGCGGCTAGTCAATTCCACTGGGGTAGATCTTAAATGCTCTTCAAACGTCTGACCCTTCGACTTCCTGACGTTTCTGATGCCAAGCCGCCGGGGCGTCCCTATGTCAACGCAGGGGCGGTGACACAGCCTCTTCGTCTTCCAGCTCCTAGGTTGAGGTGCAGGCAGGGGCGCAGTGGAAGGCGCAGGGGAGCTGGTCTTCGTTTCTTCAAGGTAAATCGCCGCATGGGCGCCAGCGAAAGGCGCAGGGGCGGTGACACACTTCATGGCCGGCGTTGGTGAAGGCGCAGGGGGCGCTCCTGTGTAAGGCGTCACCCGCAGGGGCGGTGGCAAGGCTCCGCTGGGGCGGTGAACAACAGAAGCTTTGCTTCGTGAACGATCTTTACTCCTAAGTGCTTATAACTCCTTCCTTAGCTTCTTTTAGTCTTCTTCTTCTGGTCCAAGGAGTTAGTAGCATAAACCGACACAAATGCAATAAAAAGACTCTAAAAACTATCCTAAATGATAGTGATTCCATCATGTATCAGTGATCAATGCAAAGATCACAAATCATGCAAGATTATAAATCAAGCAAGCAACACACACACAACATATGTGATCAAAGAGAGAAAAGTGGATTCTAGAGATCAAGATTTCCGGTTATGGCATTGGACTCAAGCTTCTAAAGATCTAAGGACAAGGTTCCGGTGTTGGGAAAGAGTGTTTCTCTAATGGAAGCAATTACTAGGTAAGTCTCATGCTCCACTAATCCCTCACCAAACTCCTATTACCGGGTAAGTCTCAAGGAGTTAAAGTTGGGAATTCGTCACAAACCGGACACTACTTAAGGGGCGAACCTCTCCTTACCGGGTAAGTCTCGGAAAAGGCAAGTCTCAAGCAAAAATCCTAGCACACTCAGTCCAATAGCGGCTTATGAGGCTCACTACTACATAGAGTTCATCATCTTCGGTATCTAAGATCGGAAATCACCGGGTAAGTTTCTTTCCTCACTTTGTTTGCTAGCATTAGGTCACCCTAAGCTATATTATGCTTAACAAACACTAGGATTTCAATAACCTAACATCCTAACATACAGGTTCATCAACTAAAGAACAACAGAGAGAAAAATCGGTTGATCATCACATAAATCGGTCGATTTGCCTATGAACAGGTCTATTTTTCTATCTGGGTTAGCTTCTGTGCATACTAATCATCCTAAACTAACATACAAGTCCATTCCATCATCACCCAAGCCATAACCATCAATCCATCTCCCTAGAATCACAATAACTTAGCCAATAACATGCATTTCAAGATCTAAAATCATCATACAAGCATACATGGTTTTCATAGCTAGATGGTGAAAGAAAAGCAAGTAAAAGCAAGAAATCTTAGCTGAATCTGAGTTTAAGCAAGACTTACAACCCTTGAAAAGAAGGTCCAAAACGTTCCTTACAATGCTTCCAAAAGTTCTTCAACCAAAATGCCTAAAAATCCCTCAAAAGTTCACTCTCACTCTACGTTTGATGTTGTTCTTCTTCTTCCAAAAATGAGAGAGTTTTTCTTCTTCTCTAAGTCTATCCCCCAATGGAATGATGTGTTTGTGAGAGAATGTGGGATTGGTCTTTTAGCAACAGCCTGCAGGACCACTTATATTCTCCATCAAGAGCAAGGGTCGGGCAAAGAGATCGTGGGACACGTGTCACAAGCTGTCAGGGGCCAAAAAAATCGACCCAGATGTGAAGGAAATCGTCCAATTTTCGTGAATGTTAGGTCGATTTTCTTCAACAGAAGCTTGTTATGATCATGTAGTCATGAGTTGCTCCATTACTTGCACCAATAAGGGTCCTTGTGTCCTTCATTGCTCCAATTATGTTCCTTCAAAGCCTTGGATATGTACCACCTTGAGGCTTGACCCTCGAATGTATCGATTAATGTCCAAAAGATCCCCGAAATACTTACAAAACCGACAAAAGCTCGTATAAACGTCTTTTCTAACAATATGACTCAATTACGCAATAACGTCATGAACTAACGTACAATCATGCATGAATGAAGGGAAAAACTATCTAAATGAATGCCTAAACTAACGTCATAAATCATGTCATCAAAATACCCCATACTTGTCAGTTGCTCGTCCCCGAGCATGGTCCAACTATAGGCTATGAGATGGCATGATTTACAATGCAGAAAAAAAACATAAAATCATTTTGGAATTGTGCTTCATAAGATGGATCACCTTCATAGTCATGTTTCATGGCAATGGAGAAGCAATCATGTATTAAATGAATGAAAGCACGGAAAGACAATTATACTTAACTCGAAAGCATGCATGAAATGTGAAAATGTAGAAGTCAAGATGATCATGAGAATATCCAATCTACATCACTAAGTCATACACATATGCAAATAGGTCACAAGGACTTAGGAAAGAAGAGGCCAAGAAATGTTGTTATAGGTGGGAACTTTCTTAGGTCATGTGATGCTAATCCGGGAAAGGAACTAACTCCATAATTTCATTTTTGATCAACTTCCCCACAAGTGTATATTTTTCTCATCTTTTCTTTCTTTTCTTTTCTTTTTCATTTTGTTTTTCTTTCACTTATTTTTGAGACAATGGCATTGGTGTACAAAAGCCGAAACCTTGGTGATTAGTGGACCTCGGGATTTTTCCGAGGTGCCTCACACCGGGCACACATACAAAGGCTCGTTAGGACATTCGGTTTATCCGACTTTGCCAAGGCACAAACACCCGATTATGTGAATCGTGCCGAGTTACTCATCATCAAAACCAAATTCCCCAAACTTATGTTTTTTCTACACTTTCACAACAAATTCAGCACTTCATTCACAACATTCATTCATCAACAACTTCACCCCACACTTGTCTTTTCACACACTCCACACACTAGCATGCTCCTATTCCCGGATGGGTCAAAAGAGGTCAAAAATTTTTAATTAAGTGAGGTGCTCAAACAACATGATCTAGATGAGAAGAAGAGAGATGAATTGCCTTAATCATTCCTAGATGATGTGCAAGAACTAGCATGTAATTTCGACTATCAATTCTCAATCCAATCAAGGCAAACATTATAATCACAATTCATACATAGGATTCAAGAGAAGTATTTCAAGTCCACATATGCATAAATCCATACAACACACAAGGCCATCCATAGCCAATTCACAAAACAATCTCATCATAAGGGTCATATCCAAACTAGGAAGCACAAAAGTTTTTTAAATTTTCTGATTTTTTTTGAATTTTTGAGATAAATATGTACAATGCAAAAGCTAATGAAACATGTGACAATAGTATGAAACTATCCTAGATGAAATCATGCAAATGATTATGAAAACCCCACCCCATAATTAAAACCACATTGTCCCAATGTGAGAGTTAAACAAAGAGTGAAAGAAGATCTCACAATGTAAAAATGGTGATGCTTTGGTATTTCGGTTCACATCGAATGATGATGGTGGATGATCGATCAAGGATGGTAGAGAGCTCTTGATATTCATTATGGTGTCGGAACCCGCGCTTGGTACCGCAAGCCGTCCAAGTTCCACGTCCGCTCCATTCATGCTTGATTGGAGATCATCACTTTGCTTGACAGAAGGAAAAATCGGACCATAAGCCCAGGAAAATCGGCCGATTTCTGTGCAGGAACAGTCCGGTTTTCCTGGGTTCTTTCTTCCTTGTCCATGTGCTCGGATCTTGTACCTTCTTCTCAACAGTTTCATGAGTTTGTTACATGACCTCCAGCATCTTACCACACATGACAACAACAAGATCTAGCACCCAAAAACACAAAAGAAAAACAAAGCATACCAAGAACAAAATCAAACAAAAACAAGAAAAATAAAAGGGAAAGATATGTACCCTTGGGTTGCCTCCCAAGAAGCTCTCTTTTAAGGTCATTAGCTGACCAATTCCAGGAGCGTTTCACTCAAGATGAAGCGGGGCAATCACTTCCACCGGAACATCCGGGATGTACTTCTTCAAACGGTGCCCATTCACCTTAAAGTTACCACAATGATCTCCTCCTATCTCCACCGCTCCATGAGGAAAGATCTTCCTCACTACATAAGGACCCGTCCATCTTGACTTGAGCTTTCAGAGGAAGAGCCGCAGCCTTGAGTTGAAGAGAAGCACTAAGTCACCTTCACTCAACTCCTTTGGGATGAGACGTTTGTCATGCCAACGCTTGGTCCTTTCCTTGTAAATCCGGGCATTTTCATAAGCATCTAACCGGATCTCTTCAAGTGCATTCATGTCAAGTGACCTCGTCTCACCGGCTTTCTTGAGGTCGAAATTCAGCCACCTTATGGCCCAATATGCCCTATGCTCCATCTCCACCGGAAGGTGACAATACTTGCCATAAATTAGCTTGTAGGGAGTGGTGCCAATTGGTGTCTTGACGGCGGTTCTATATGCCCACAAAGCATCATCAAGCTTCATAGCCCAATCTTTTCTCGTCCAAAAAATTTTGTTCTCAAGTATTCCTTTTATCTTCAGGTTGGAGATCTCCACTTGGCCACTAGTTTGGGGACGGTAAGGTGTGGCCACCTTATGAGTCACCCCATACTTAGCCAAAAGTGTCCCAAAGTTCCTATTGGTGAAATGCTTCCCTCCATCACTTATGATCACTCTTGGTGTTCCAAATCTAGGGAAGATGACTCTGTTAAAGAACCGCACCACTACCTTGGCATCATTTGTGGGAGAGGCAATTGCCTCCACCCATCTCGATACATAACCCACCGCCAATAGAATGTAGAGGTTTACACATGAAGAGGGGAATACCCCATGAAGTCCACACCCCAAATATCAAAGACTTCAACCTCTTGGATATTGTTCAAGGGCATCTCGTTCCTTCTTGACATGTTGCCCGTCCTTTGGCAAGCATCACAAGCTACTACAAAATTCTACACATCCTTAAACAAGTTAGGCCAATAAAAACCGGATTACAATACCTTTGCACACGTTTTGTGTGAGCTAGCATGGCCTCCACATGGCAAGGAGTGGCAATGGCGGATCACACTCTTCATCTCATCCTCCGGAATGCACCTCCTAAAGACTCCATCCGGTCCTCTCTTGAACAAGAGAGGCTCACTCCAATAATAATGCCTCACATCCTTGAAAAACTTTTTCCTTTGGGCATATGATAAATGTTCGCTCCAAACGGTATGTGCAAGCTTTAAATTTATATCCCAAGAAATATGCTTAAAACAAGGATGCGAACCCGCAGTGTACGGATCAATTATAGTAAAAAGCAAGAATTCCAGGGGTCGATCTCAGGGACTTAGTGAAACTAAGCAAGAATAGGTCGTCAATGCAACTAATAACCACAAAAGCGATTAAAGCAATCAAAGATGATAATAAGGTCAAATAAGGGAAAAATGCGGATTCTAGGGATCAAAGCATCTAGTTGTGGTTCCAACTCAAGATCTCTAAAGATAACGCGGACAAAGCTGATATTTTGCAAAGGGAAGGTGTTTCTAAAGTGGGAATAGATTACCGGGTAAGTCTCACTACTCACTATCCCAAACCAAAGTTCCTATTACACGGTAAGTCTCAAGGTACTAAGGAAAGGAATTATAATCTCAAACCAACACACCACCCAAGGGAATAGAATCAACCTTTACCGGGTAAGTCTCAGGGTAACTCACAAAGATGGGATGAAGGCACACTCAAACCCCAATAAAGGATAAACCTTTATTACCTACACTTATTATCATGGGTAAACAAACTAAGGAATCACCGGGTAAGTCTCATCCTAGGCTTGCATTGAACCAGGAAAGGTGTAATAAGGATAAGATTTTGACAAACTAGAACACTTAACTCTCAGTTTCGGATCAGAAAAGGTCACCTCGGTCAGTCAAGTTCCACCCCGGCCGAGATGTTCATCGACTGAGCGAGGTACTCTAGGGTTAAGGTTAAAGACTCGAGCTTTCAAGGTCCTACTGGGATTAAGATCATTCTATCATTGTCTTTCCCATAACTTTCAGCCAATCACCCTAGAATCGCACAAGGAATTTAGCCACTCATCATCATGAAAGCAATAATCAAATATATGGGAAAGGAATGAATGTTTGAACACAAAAGCCTTAAGAAAAAGGCTTCAATAAATGAATCAAATAATTCACAAATCAGCGTTCCTTAGATCACAAATCGAACAAGACAATAAACCAAAGGGAATCTAAGAAAATCTTACAAAACTCCCTCTAAATCTAACTCCAACTATCAATTCTTCCTTGATTGATCTTCAATCTTCCTTCCTTCCTTCAAATCTCCTAACTGCTGCGTTGATCCAAAGATCTTGAGTGATGAACAGATGGCTGAATTGTGGAAAATTCAACCCTTTATATAGGAGAATTATCTTCCAAAGATAATAATATCTTAAAAAGATAATTTCCTATAAAAACATATCATATCTCTAAAATAGATCTTCCAAATATAAGATCTTTCTTCCAGAAATCCAGCCCAAAAAATATAAGATATCTTCTTTCCAAAAATAAAAGATCTCACCTAAAAAATATGATCTCGCCGGCGCCAGTGTGTTCGCCTCGGTCGGGACGCTCCTCAAGATCACCTCGGTCGAGGTGACACTGTAGCTGATCGAGGTGAATCTCAACTGAATGTGAAATCTCTCAAATCTGGTCCAAAGTAAATCTTCTTCATTAATTCCATGCTTCCTGAGTTCTTCTTGAGCTCCAGAATGTAGCTCCTATGACTCCTTAGCTCCTTAGCTCCATTTCGATCCAAAACGTGCCATTTTACCTACGATTACAACGAAACTAGGTGTAGACCTCGATTCCCGCAAAGGTAGATGAAATAACAATACAATCACATAATGTTCGCTCCAAACGGTGTGGGCAAGCTTTAAATTTATAACCCTAGATGTAAGCTTAAAACAAGGATGCGAACCCGCAGTGTACGAATCAATCGTAGTAAAAGCAAGAAATTACAGGGGTCGACCACAGGGACTTAGTGAAACAAAGTCGATAACGGTAAGCTTTGTAAATACTAACCACAAAAGCGATTAAAACAATCAAGGATGATAAAAGTCAATAAAGGAAATATGCAATTCCAGGGATTAAAGCATCTAGTTGTGGTTCCAACTCAAGATCTAAAGATAAGCGGACAAAGCTGATATTTTTGCATAGGGAAGGTGTTTCTAAAGTGGAATAGATCACCGGGTAAGTCTCACTACTCACTAATCCAAAACCGTAACTCCTATTACCGGGTAAGTCTCAAGGAATTAAGATAAAGAACTATGACCTCAAACTAACACACCACCTAAGGGAATAGAATCAACCTTTACCGGGTAAGTCTCAGGCTAACTCAAAAAGATGGGATGAAAGCACACTCAAACCCCAATAAAGGATAAACCTTTATTACCTACACTTATGATCTTAGGTAAACAAACTAAGGAATTACCGGGTAAGTCTCATCCTAGGCTTGCATTGAACCAGGAAAGGTATAATAAGAATAGGATTTGGCAAACTCTAACACTTAACTCTCAGTTTCGGATCAGATAAGTTACCTCGGTCAGAAGAATTCCACCCCGGCCGAGATGTTCATCGACTGAGCGAGATGCTTAGGGTTAAGGTTAAAGACTCGAACTTTCAGGGTCCTACTGTGATTAAGATTATTCTATCATTGTTTTTCCCACAACCTTCAGCCAATCACCCTAGAATCACACAAAGAGATTAGCCACTCATCATCATGAAAGTATTAATCAAATATATGGGAAGAAAGAGAATAATTGAACAAGAAAACCTTAAGAGAAAGGCTTCAATAATTGAATCAATTATCAAACCAACAAGCGTTCCTTGGATAGAAATCCAACAAGACAACAAACAAGAAGGGAATCTAAGTTGATCTTACAAAAACCCTCCAAAAGCTATAAAAGCTATAGACTTTCTTCCTTCAACCTTCAAAAAGGTTCTTCAAATCTCCCGACAATGGGGAATGCTCTAAAACACGCTGCGGTGTATGTGGGGTGATAACGGGTGTCTTGCGCTGATAGCGGTTGTCGGATTTGTGGGAAATCCGACCCTTTTTATAGGAAAATTACTCTCCAAAGATAAGACATCTTAGAAAGATCTCTTCCCATAAAAATAGGTAAAATATATGATCTATCATATCTTCTTCCTTCCAAGAGCCAAGCCCAAAAATATAAGATCCTCTTTCCAAAGATAAAAGATCTCAGCCAAGAATAAAATATTCTCGCCGCGTCCCAGGTGTTCGCCTCGGTCGAGTCGACTTCTCTGGATCACCTCGGTCGAGGTGACTCTGTAGTCAACCGAGGTTAGTCACAACTGAATGTGGAATCTCTCAAATCTGGTCCAAAGTGAATCTCTAATCCATGGCTATGCTTCCTGGATGTTTCCTTATGTTCCTGAATGTAGCTCCAATGACTCCATAGCTCCTTTTGCTCCTTTTTGATGCAAAACGTGCCATTTTACCTACGATTACAACAAAACTAGGTTTAGACCTCGATTCCCGCAAAGGTAGATGAAATGACAATATAATCACATAATATACATACAAACATGCAAATTATTGAAGATAAAACGTCCAAACAAACCCCAAAATATAGACAATAATTCATGCTATCACATAATATACATCCATACATGCAAATTACTGAAGATAAAACGTCTAAACAAGTCCCAAAATATAGACTATAATACATGCTATCAAAATACCCCATATTTGTCCCTTGCTTGTCCCCAAGCAAGTTCCAAATCATAAGTACAAGATAGAATGGATTATAGGTCATAAAGATCAATGAAAAGTATTTCAAAACATTTTTGGTGGTGTGCTCCACTCATAGATCACTCTAAGAGAATGCTTCTTGGCAATTAAAATCAAAACATGATCAAAACATTTTATAAATATAATAAAGTTGTTCATCTTTGCATAAAATCATAGAATGCATAATAAATCATAATTATCGAAATTCATCATGTATAATCCAGTTTAAACCACCAAGTCAATCAACAAGCTCGAGGTCTCAAGGGCTTTTCAAAAGAGGTCAAGAAACGTTTGAGGGTGGGATGTATATAGGGAACGTGGTGCTAGAATCCGGGAAAAGGATCTTACTTCACTTCCTTTGAACTTCAACATATTCCACCAATAATCTTTGCTTATTTACTTTTACTTTTTGGGATGCATGGACAGAAGTAAGCACTAAGCTTTGCTTATTTACTTTTACTTTTTGGGATGCATGGACAGAAGTAAGCACTCCTCCATCACTTGCAATTGTTCATCCCGGAATGAGTCATCAATATGGGTGTCATCTCTTCCAATCTCCAATGATGCTAGCCTACTAAGATGGTCCGCTACTGAATTTTTGGAGCCCTTCTTGTCCCGAATCTCCAAGTCAAATTCTTGGAGGAGAAGGATCCACCGAATGAGGAGAGGCTTGGCATCCTTCTTTGTGAGGAGATAACGGATCGCATCATGGTCCGTATACACAATAACCTTTGCTCCAACAAGATATGACCAGAACTTCTCAAAGGCATACACTACCGCTAGCAACTCCTTCTCGGTTGTGGCATTGTTAAGTTGAGCATCGTCTAGCGTCTTGCTAGCGTAGTAGATGGCATGTGTAAGCCCATCTTCCTTTTGTCCTAAAACAGCCCCTATAGCCACATCAATCACATCACACATTACTTCAAATGGTAAGCTCCAATCCGGAGGTTGCATTGCATGATAGGGGCGGAGATCAAAGCATCTTTCAACCTACAAAATGCTTCAAGACAATCCTTGGAGAAAATAAACTCAGCATCCTTCATTAGTAGGTTAGTGAGAGGCTTAGAAATTTTAGAGAAATCTTTTATAAACCTCCGGTTTTTACCGGCATGCCCTAAGAAACTCCTTACCCCTTTCACCGAGGTAGGTGGTGGCAACTTCTCTATCGTTTCTATCTTTGCTCTATCAACCTCGATGCCTCGGTGGAAAACCAAATGTCCCAACACTATCCCTTCACTAACCATGAAGTGGCATTTCTCCCAATTTAACACAAGGTTAGTTTCCTCACATCTCTTCAACACCAAAGACAAGTTAGCCAAGCAATTATCAATGAAGAGCCATACACCGAGAAATCATCCATAAACACCTCCATAATGTTCTCAATATATTCAGAAAAAATAGCCATCATACACCTTTGGAAGGTGGCGGGTGCATTACACAACCCAAATGGCATCCTCCTATATGCAAATTTTCCCCAAGGACAAGTAAATGTGGTTTTCTCTTGGTCATCCGGGTGAATCGGGATTTGAAAGAACCCGCTATATCCATCAAGGTAACAAAAATGTGAATGTTGAGCTAACCTTTCTAGCATTTGGTCAATAAAGAGGGGAGGGAAGTGATCTTTCCTAAAGCCACATTGAGTTTCCTATAGTCAATACACATTCTCCACCCCGTAACCGTCCTAGTAGGGATTAGTTCATTGTTCTCATTAGTTACTACAGTCATACCACCCTTCTTAGGAACCACATGTACGGGACTAACCCATTTACTATCCGAAATCGGGAAAATGATTCCCGCATCTAGCAACTTAAGGATCTCTTTCTTTACTACCTCTTTCATTATAGGGTTCAATCTTCTTTGATGTTCAATAGAGGGTTTATGGTCATCTTCCATCAATATCTTAATCATGAACAAAGAGGGCTTAATGGCAACAAGGTCATCAATGGTGTATTCTATTGCCTTTCTATGCAGTTTCAATTCAGTCAACAATCTATCAAGCTCATCATCATTCAAAGATGCATTCACAATCACCGGATAAGTAGAAATTGAACCAAGGAAAGCATACTTTAAATGAGAAGGAAGAGGCTTTAGATCAAGTTTAGGAGGACCTTTATCGGTTGGAGATGATCCATGCAATGTAGGTTGAAATGATTCCAAAGCCATGGAAGCCTCATCTAAGTCCCTTGATGATTGCTCACAAACACTTGGATGCTGCTCAAAAGACTCAGGAAAATCGACCTCCTGTGAAGAAAATCGGTCGATTTGAGGGTCAATTTCAGCTACGGCATTTGCAAAATCGGATGAAAATTCAGAATTAATGCTGAAATCGGCCGATTTTTTGCCATCTGGTCCGATTTTTCTACAGGAATTTGTCCCTTCTCCTAGTACTTCAAATCCAACACTTGGTAGATCTTCTAATGCATCCAAAGCGTTGATCACTTCATTGCTACTCTCCTTAACTCCTTCCTTCATCAAACTTCTCTAGACTCCTCTTCCTCAACAATGTTGAAGACATCTTCACCTAGAACTGGCCCCTTTACCATTGTGGACAACTTAAACTTGATGTTCTCCTCTCCATTGTTGAATGAGAGGGTTGCATTTTTACAGTCCACCAAGCATCCCGAGGTGGCTAAGAAAGTTCTTCCCAAAATGATAGGAACTGGGTAGTCCACCGGGATGTCCAAAATAACGAAATCGATTGGCACATAGAACTTCCCAAGCTGAACCGGTATGTCCTCTAGGATCCCCACGGGGTGAGTAATGGATCGGTCCACCATGTAGAGGGTCATCTTGACCGGCTTTGGTTCTCCTAGCCCAACCTTTTTGCAAAGTGCAAGTGGGATTATGCTTACACTAGCACCAAGGTCACAAAGGGCCTTATATTGCACTTCACCTACTCCAATTGGCACACAAAAAGATTCCGGATCTCGTAGCTTAGGAGGCATCTCCTCCCTCATGATTTGAATCAACTCGGAAGACCTCTTTGTCATTCTAACTTCTCCATACTCTTCCAACTTCCTCTTGTTGGAGAGTATCTCTTTCAAAAACTTTCCATAGGCCGGCATACCTAGAATTGCATCCATGAACAGAATGTTAATATGTAATTTAGACATGAGTTCAAGGAATTTACCGAAATGTTTATTCAAACGAGCTCTTGCTTGTGATTGTGGAAATGGTAGTGGTGGCTTGTATGGAGGAGGTGCCACATATGTTGGCTCATCATCTTTGCTCTTGCCTCCTTCTTCTTGCAATGGTTCTTCCTCCACTACTACTTGCTTTTCCTTTTCATTCTCCCCTGGTGAGGGATCTTTCATGCTTAGCCCACTCCTTGTGGTAATGGTCAAGACTTAGCCTCTTGGATTGTCCTCGGTCCTTCCGGGAAGCTTTCCCGGATCCCTTTGTGCTTCACCCGCCTTTTGGAACACTTGTGCTTCTAGCACCTTTTGAGCCTTGGAAATGGATGTCACCGTGCTCTCAAGTCCACTCAACCTTCCAAGCAATTGTTCAAACATCATTTCGGTCCTATCCTTAGGAGGTTGAGCAAAACCGAGTGGAGGCTCTTGTGAAGCCTTAGGTGGTGGGGCTGTGCTTGTGGAAGCAAGAGGGTTCAAGGCACCATCCGGGTTAGAATAGGAGAACCCGGGATGGTTGTGATTAGGCCGATAATTGTTGTATTGCCGGATGTTGTTGTTGAAGTTCCTAGGGCCTTGATAATTGTTGAAGTTGCCCCTTCCCATCTAGTTAATATCCTCCTCTTTGGAAGCCAAATTGGCTTGCACTTGCACTTGAGGACTTGCTTGATTCTTTAAGGTTGTGGTACACAACTCCCTCAAAGACTTAAGCTCATTGTTGATTGCATCAAGTTTGTAGTTGCTCATGGTGACTTCACTTACTTCATATACTCCTGGTTTCCTCCCATCACTCTTCCTATGGGAGTACTATTCTATCACCAAGGCTTGCTTCTCTACAAACTCCCAAGCCTCATCCACATTCTTCTCCATGAATGTTCCTCCGGAAAGTGATTGGAGCTTGAATTGACTATCCTCATCAAGCCCTTTGAAATAAATCTCCAATAGCTCTATCTTCGGTATCCCATGGTGTGGACAATCTAGGAGGAGGTCCTTGAACCTCTCCCAAGATTTGAATAGGCTCTCTTTATCCTTCATCATGAAGGCATTGATCTTCCCTCTTAGCTCGGTTGTCTTGGAAGGTGGGAAGAACTTTGTTAAGAACTCGGTTGTCATCTCCTCCCAAGTACCCACACGTCCTAGTGGAATGGATTGGTACCAAGTCAAGGCTTTATCCTTAAGTGAGAAGGAAAAAGCCCTAAGCTTGTGGTTATTGCTCTCCAATCTAGGTGGCCTTATAGTCTCCATCAAGATCTCATAATTCATCAAGTGTTGATGAGGAGACTCTCCTTCCATCGCTCCAAATTGATTTTACCGGATCATTTGTAGCACTTGAGGGCGGAGCTCGTAGTCATGGGCTGCGGGATCTCCTAAGTTTACACCCGGACGGTGCACTCTTTGGGATGGATCCATACGTTGCCCTAGAGTTTGTTGCTCCTCAATGATGATCGGCTCAAACCGAACATTGACCGCCGGCTGCGGTGGTGGTGGTGGTGGTGGAGGTTGTTGACGATTAAGCTCCCTTTGCACAAGAGCTTGCCTAATCTCTTCAATTTGCTCCTAGTTGCTTCTTGCCTCTCATTGGCAAGTCTCCTCTCATTCTCCAAGGCTTCATCCCTTAGCCTAATTTGCTCTAAAGCATCATTCAACTCAGCTTGAAGATCCCTTCCGGCCATCTCCTTCTTCTTCTTAATGCTCTTGGATCTAGTCTTAAGGGTTTTCTCCGGTTCGGGATCGAATGGAGCTAAATCCTTGCCACGAGATCTTCGCATGCACCTAAAGAGTGAGAGATGTCCTGAAAATTCAAAGACACGAACCAAACAAGATCAAAAGCAACAAGAAAGACCTACACTATAAACAATCACACACAATGATTCAATCTAGACCTAGTCCCCGGTAACGGCGCCAAACACTTGTTACGCTAGAATCGTACCACACAAAAGTCTTACAATTTATAACTCGATATATTCTCCTAACTCCTAGCGAACCCACAGTGTATGGTTCGTTTTGTAGCAAGGATAGTGTTCCGAGGTCGAACACGAAGACTAAGGTGAAATCAAATCAAACAAGTGATCATTGATAGTGCAAATCTAGTCTAAGAAGAGAGAAAGAAATAAAGAAATGAAAATCATGATATTTTTGGTTGGGTTTTTATGGTGATCAATGCAAAGATCACAAATCATGCAAGATTATAAATCAAACAAGCAACACAAACACAAAATATGTGATCAAAGAGAGAAAAGCGGATTCTAGAGATCAAGATTTCCGGTTATGGCATTGGACTCAAGCTTCTAAAGATCTAAGGACAAGGTTGCGGTGTTGGGAAAGAGTGATTCTCTAATGGAAGCAATTACCGGGTAAGTCTCATGCTCCACTAATCCCGCACCAAACTCCTATTACCGGGTAAGTCTCAAGGAGCTAAAGTTAGGAATTCTACACAAACCGGACACTACTTAAGGGGTGAACCTCTCCTTACCGGGTAAGTCCCGGAAAAGGCAAGTCTCAAGCAAAAATCCTAGCACACTCAGTCCAATAGCGGCTTATGAGGCTATTTACTACCTAGAGTTCATCATCTTCGGTATCTAAGATCGGAAATCACCGGGTAAGTCTCTTTCCTCACTTAGTTTGCTAGCATTAGGTCACCCTAAGCTATATTATGCTTAAAAACACTAGGATTTCAACAACCTAACATCCTAACATACAGGTTCATCAACTAAAGAACAATAGAGAGAAAAATCGGGTGAATCATCAGATAAATCGGTCGATCTGCCTATGAACAGGTCGATTTTTCTGTCTGGGGTGCATACGAATCATCCTAAACTAACATACAAGTCCATTCTATCATCACCCAAGCCATAACGATCAATCCATCTCCCTAGAATCACAATAACTTAGCCAATAACATGCATTTCAAGATCTAAAATCATCATACAAGCATACATGGTTTTCATAGCTAGATGGTGAAAGAAAAGCAAGTAAAAGCAAGAAATCTTAGCTGAATCTGAGTTTAAGCAAGACTTACAACCCTTCAAAAGAAGGTCCAAAACGTTCCTAACAATGCTTCCAAAATTTCTTCAACCAAAATCCCTAAAAATCCCTCAAAAGTTCACTCTCACTCTACGTTTGATGTTGTTCTTCTTCTTCCAAAAATGAGAGAGTTTTTCTTCTTCTCTAAGTCTATCCCCCAATGGAATGATGTGTGTGTGAGAGAATGTGGGAGTGGTCTTTTAGCAACAGCCTGCAGGACCACTTATATTCTCCATCAAGAGCAAGGGTCGGGCAAAGAGATCGTGGGACACGTGTCACAAGCTGTCAGGGGCCAAAAAATCGACCAGATGTGAAGGAAATTGTCCGATTTTCCTGAGTGTTAGGTCGATTTTCTTCAACAGAAGCTTGTCATGATCATCTAGTCATGAGTTGCTCCATTGCTTGCACCAATAAGGGTCCTTGTGTCCTTCATTGCTCCAATTATGTTCCTTCAAAGCCTTGGATATGTACCACCATGAGGCTTGACCCTCGAATGTATCGATTAATGTCCAAAAGATCCCCGAAATACCTACAAAACCGACAAAAGCTCGTGTAGATGTCTTTTCTAACAATATGACTCAATTTTGCAATAACATCACGAACTAACGTACAATCATGCATGAATGAAGGGAAAAACTATCTAAATGAATGCCTAAACTAATGCCATAAATCATGTCATCAAACATCATCAATGAATTTAGATGAATTATAATCGATTTTAACTATACCAATGATGTTACACTTCCCTTTATCACCAAGAGTAATGGTTGCAGATGATTGATTCTTTAAAAATGAAAATAGTGAACTTTTTCCACTCATAAGTCTTGAGCAACCACAATCTAATATCCATTTATGCTCCTTAACCTTGGTGATATCCTACAAAACAACAAACTTCAACCTTTCAAGATAGACCAAATGACATATTTTGCTCCATACTTAGCTTGAATCATATTTGGTAGTCTAGTCCCTTTAGGAACCCAAATTTGCTTAACATGTTCTATTAGATATAGAGGATAAGTGTTTCTTATGATGTAGGGATCATTTCTTCTATATGGGTAGGTTGATTTTACATGTCCCTTATTACAACAATAGAAACATGTGGGTGTACGTGAACTTCCTTTAGCTTTAACAAAAGTGGTAATTGTTTCTCTTGGAAAATTCTTGGTATAACCAATACCACTCTTGTTAAGAGAGGATTGTTGTCCACCCATCATTCTTTTGAGATTAGCTTTAGAACTAGTGAATTGAATAAGTGCAACATTCTGGTCTCTACACGTCACAGTTAGATCAATGTTCTCTTTTTATAGATTATTATAATCTTGATGTATAGAAGAGAGATTTTCCTTAAGAATCGCATTTTCCGATTCCAAGGTCTTGATATTGTCATCAAAGTCTAACTTTTCAGTGTTGAGATGAGATTTTCAATTTCCAAAGACAAGTCACTTACTCGTTTCTCTTGTTTGATTAGCCTTTCCCTTAAGAGACTTATTCCAACTCTATGTTCTTTATCACTTATGATAATATCTTTAAGGAATTCGGCAAGCTCTTGACTAGGTTGAGACATTAGGCTTCTTACCACTCTTTCTACGCAGAAGTTGGGATCTTCTTCTTTTGATCATTCTTCCGATAATTGTTCCTCTTTTTTTGTGGAAAATCCTTTACAAGATGGTCCACTTCACCACATTCAAAACAAGTTAGTACTTTAATTTTCTTATTAAGGTTAGAAAACTTACCTTTGGATCTTGGTGTTCCTGGATATTCTTTGTTTACAAATTGCTTCTTCATTTGTAGAATTCTTGCAAGACCTCTTGAAATCAATGCAAAAGGATCTTCCTCTTCATCATCCTCTCATGGGAAATTATGCTTCTTGGATCTTAAGGCAATATTCTTTGCATTTAAAGAGGGCTCTCCAACTTCTTCACCAAGAATCATTTTGTGAGTGATTAGCTTTCCAAGTAGGTCATCAAGAGGCAATGTTGAGAGACTTTGAGCTTCCTCAATGGCGGTCACTTTTGGTCCCAACTTAGCTTTAGGAAAACTCCTTAGAACTTTCCTTGCTTTTTCATAATTTGTGAAGACATTTTCAAGTGAGTCGAGATTATTCACAATGTCAGTGAATCTTGTGAACATCTCCTTGATCGTTTCATTTGAAGTCATCTTGAATAGCTCGTATTGCTTGAGGAAGATGTTAATCTTTGTCTCCTTGACTTGACTTGTTCCTTCATACGTATATATTAACTTGTCCCATATTTCCTTTGCACTTTTGCACGATGAGATACAATTGAATTCGTTAGCATCCAATCCACAATAAAGCAAGTTCATGGCTTTGTAGTTCTTAGACACACTATCTAAGTCTGTTTGAGTGAAGTCAGCTTCATTCTTTTCAACGTGGACTCCTTCAATCGTAGTGGTTGGGATTTTTGGTCTAGTTTGAATAATGCTTCATAGTTCCATGTCCTGATCAATAATGAACATTTGCATTAGTGCTCTCAAATGGCAAAATTGTTACCGCAAAAGAGGGGTGGTCGAGAGGTAGATCTTCCTTGAGCGAATCTCATCACCTACAGAGTTCATGATTAGTTTTTAATGATGGTTAAATCAATTTACGTAAGTCTAGCTCTAATACCAATTGAAGAATCGAGTAGGGATTAATAAGGATATAACTACTCTAGAAGGGGGTTGAATAGAGTATGGGAACTTTTCTCAATATCGTATATCAAGACTTTGAAACTAATCTCAAGATCTTAAAGTCGATCTTTGCGCTTAGTGAAAAAACTATTTCTCAAGGCTTTGAAGTGGATCTCAAGGTCTTGACTTCAAAACCTGCAGAAGATTGTTAGTCACAATATAAGCGATAAAATGTGCGGAAAATAAAAGATCGACACACAATATATTTACGAAGTTCGGCCCTAACAGCCTACTATCCGTCTAGGGTTTCCGAACCAAGGATTCTAACTATCTATTATCTATTTACTACAAGTCCTAGATACAACCTAGAAGAATTTCCCTTCTTCTCTCAATGTAGCCTCAATGCTACGATCTAGTCTATTCTATTCTAATAATAATAGCCTAGTTATTTCGCAGAGTAACACACTCGAATATAACACTAATATGATATGTCAATGTAGCTCTTGTGTTTATCTCACTCTTAACGAATAAACCTAAGTAATCTCAAAGAGGAAGATAAACTTTTGGATCGATGAAGATGTCTTGTATGATCGTTGGTAGGCCTGGTGTCTTCATCTTCAATCGATATGTCTTTTATACACTTCTATGGACTTTTTTCCAGCCGTTATCTTGCTGCCGTTGTAGCTTCTTTCTTCCATAGAATCTTCAGTTTGTTTGAGCGAGATCTTCTCATGTTATTTTCAAACTAGCCGTTGCAAATAAGATCTTCTTGTAGCCGATATCTTCTCTTCAACGTTCTTCACTTGATAGCTATTTGATGTCTACAAGTAAATCCTCTCCTCAACAAACTTCTTTATAGCCGTTTGATATCTTCATATTCGTTTGAGATCTTTTCTTCAAACGATCTTCAACCTTGATTTTCTCTTAAGATCTTCTCTTCAAACACCTATTTATCTCCAACAAGATCTTTGTAGTCGGTTGGCCATATAAGATCTTCTTTCCTAGATCTTCTCGTTGGTTGGTTTGTTGTAGTAGGTCTTCGGCCGAAACCTCCCCTTGTAATAGCATCCAAGACCTACACATATTTTACAAACAAACCAAGACAAACAATTTAGAAATATAGTAGATATTTGTTAGTTTATAAAACCGCATTTATATGTTAAGTATTCGATCATTTAAATGAAACAATTAATGTCAAAGGTGGAGTTATCATTATTTATGTTAGTTTATTATTTACGTTGGTGTGGGTTAGATGTATGTGAATAGTAAAATGATGAGACGTGTAATATATAGGCTCGTAAAATTCCAACGGCTACATTCCAACGGAAACTTTACAATGTTAACATTTTTAAAAGAGTAACGACAACAAGGAGGCGGAGGCGGGGCGAGGGTTGACTCCGCTTCTGTTACGAGCGGCGTCCGTCCCAATAGTACCCCTGTTATTTTATTATTTGTTGCCAAATTTTTAATTGGAGTAGAAGTGAATAAATAAAAATAGACATTTGTATTTTGTACAAATGATTTAGTGCATAAAGTCATATATAGTTGATGCTTAGGAAAAGATAAAAGAAGTAATTTATTTGGTAATAGGGAAGAAGAGCAAAATTTGGTTAAAGAGAAAGAAAAAAAACAATAAATGTAAATGCAGAGTTGTAAGAAATTTGGGGTGATATGAATTATTTGTGGAGATGGGCATATTCAGAGGAAAAGTGGATATTCTATTTCCTCCCAATTAAACATATGTATGATTGATGGCATATACACCTGAAGATCCCCGGTGGCTGGGGCATTTGACTAAATTACCCCTCCAGTCTCGTTGTCACGATTTTGTTACATGGCTCAACTTGACAAGTTATATGAAAAAAAGGTTAACATTTTACAACGACTGTTTAGTATAACTCTTTTATTAATTACATAATACTTGATGTCACGTTTCTGGTGCTACGAATAATGTAGTATGGAAATTGGATTATGATGGTATCTGTATACTATTTATTGTTACGGAAGGATTTGTTAAATTAAATGCCAATGCTGTCAAAAGAATATTCGTTGCAACAAAGTTTGTCGCCACATATATTTGCGTATTACCCTAATGTTCACGGAAGCTTGGCTATAGTGGGTCATTTTGTGTAATAACAGATATAATGACTTCAAATAATTACATTGGCACAATTTTGGTATCCGGAAAGCATTTTCAAGTATAAGACTACGACCGACGTGTCTCTCTCCACTGTCAACAAATCCCCCTTCATCTTTCCATTCTCTGCTCTTAAATCATTTCCAACTCGATTCAGACTTCCTACTTCTCCGTCTTCTGCTCATTCTCTTAATTCAATGTCGCCGTCTGCCAGGGACCAATTAGGCGCCGGACTCGACAACTACTATATGCCACTTCCGGCGTCAGCTCATCGCCACGATCGCTGTACCACATCGTCACCTGTATTCGACGACCTCCCTAAGGCTACCATTCTTTCAGTTTCCAGGCCGGATGCTAGCGATATTACACCCTTGCTTCTGTCTTATGTCATTGAGTTTCACTACAAAGAGGTATCATGTAATTGCCAAAATTCTCCCACCTGCTTCCTCTCCATTCTCGAGAATTATGCGATTTCACAGTTTTTGGACTTTTTTACTTTCAATTGGAAATTTAAGCAATGATTGTATTTGTCCATGAGTGAACTGCTTAGTTTTCTTAATTTAGCATATTGAGGTCTGGTCATATTTTATGTAATTACCTGTGTTACCTAACTTAGGTACCTATTTTAGGAGGTATATAGTGCACCACTACGACGAGTCTGTCCATGAACAGCTGGAACTTGTTATTGTAGGAGCTATGTGCATATTGTTTTGATACTCATGACATTCTAATCACAGTTCAAGTGGTGCTTACGAAAGAAAGCCTCGCAAGTTTTCTATCTACACCTTTCTTTGAAGAAACGAGCAATCATTGAGGAATTCCACGAAAAGCAAGAGCAGGTTTGCATTTTATTTTTGTATTCATAAATACCTTTATCTATCAATTCAAATTTATGATTATTTCTTGTTCCTCATAAGAGTTACTTTATTCAGTATCATGGGATGTATAGATTCACTAATACTCCGAATGTCAACATCTCCTCTCTCTTAACTTTATACTCTTCCGCGCGTCGACCATGTTTCACCTTAGGTTTCTTATTCCTGATAAGATGTTTATGGATCTGCATTTGCAGGTTAAAGAATGGCTACTGCACTTGGGCATAAGCGATCATACAATAGCTATGCATGATGATGATGATGATGGTTTTCACGATGAAGCTGTGCGCTTTAATCATGAAGGAAACTCAAGGCATAGGTGACTCTCATTCTCAGGTTTCTCCTTCACATGGAAAATATTGTTTTTTGTTATGTTCTTGACTATCATTTTGCTACTTGCTTTTGTGCAGATATGTTCCATCTAGTGCTGCTCTGCCCATAATTCGTCCTGCTCTTGGAGGGGCACAAGCCATTGCTGATAAAGCAAAGGTTGCAATGCAGGAGTATTTGAATCACTTTCTTGGCAGCTTAGACATTGTAAATTCTCGAGAGGTAAGTAATTTTCATAACAACTTATCCGGCTATGTATTGATAATTATGTCTCAGTTCTCCAAAGTGGCTAGACCTACTTTCACTTTTTGAGTCGACACATGTCAATATTCATCTTAAAAATGCTTTTTCTCTGAAGCAATTCTACTGTTAGAAACTAAATTTGATATTAAGTCAATGATCCTAGCATTCTGTACTGACGAATATAGTGAAAAGGAATATATATATATATATATATATATATATATATATATATATATATATATATATATATATATATATATATATGACATTCATTACTTCCCCCCGTGCCCATGTCTTACACTTTCTGGAATTGCCAAGTAATTCCCGATAACCATCATGTCCACGTCTGTCTGTGCCACCCAGGTGGGTGATGCATTTCTTTTGCAACAATTAATGACTTGTGACGCCTTTGTGCTGCAGGTCTGCAAATTTCTTGAGGTCTCTCGATTATCATTTTCACGGGAGTATGGTCCCAAGTTGAAGGAAGATTACGTGATGGTGAGACATCTAGCCAACATTCCAAGTAAAGATGAAGATAGACAATGTCTTCCGTGCCACTTTTTTGGTTGGTGCAATAGCAGCTGGCAAAAGGCGAGTTTACCTCCTTGCTTTGATACTTTTCCTATCAAATTTAGTTGGAAAATCGTGGAGTCATCTACTGTATTATTAAGCTGAAATGTAAAACTATGTAAATGGTTATCCATGAATTTTCTATTGTTTGTGTCTGTCGATTACTTTTCAATTGCCTGACAGAAGCATTTGTTCCTTCACACAGGTGTGGGCTGTACTAAAACCAGGGTTCTTGGCCTTCCTAGAAGATCCATTTGATACAAAGCCCTTGGACATAATTATTTTCGATGTCTTACCAGCTCCAAGTAAAATCAACAATGAAAAGGTTCATTTGGCTGATGAGATAAAGGAACGAAATCCTCTGCATTATACATTTCAGGTAATTCAGTGATTTATAAACATTGGTCCAGATCCATGATTAATATAAACCCTGCAAACAGAATTTCAGGGTGAATATGTTACTAAAAAGATATTGTCCCCCAATTCACTGAGGAGAGTAGAAAAGTATTGAAGTATTTACAACTCCACAAAATTGTTCATTTTCTGGAGATGCATCCATTTATTTATTTATTTTGAAATGAATGTTCATTGATGTGAAAATAAGCATATACATAACCAAGCAATAGATATTACAAGGTTTCTTCCATACCATGTTTCACAAGCCATATTCTAGCCTGTCAATTCGTTTTCTTCCACCTAGCTCGAAGACAAAACCTGATAGGGTTTAATACATTCCTGTGGTCCTACGATAATGTTTTGACGGAGACCATTTGTAGGAAACCAAATAAAGTATACCATTGCACACAAACAAGCAATCCAGGTTTGAAATTGAATCCCTTTCTTGTTACTTAACCTCATCACAAAATGGATACATGCTTAAAGATTCTGTCCTCTTGGTGAAAGGTGAGCACACACAAACTTTCTCCCTTACGGTCCTGCCGTATTGGCATTTGAACCATAAGTGTTCTATCGGATCATATCTAGGTTGCATCATTGACAACTTCAATCAACTCCATCACAGAACTTTCCTACACAATCTTTTTAACCCCATCAATGTAAACAAACAGGCGTATATACAGTTGGCATAATTCATATCTCATGCTGGCCCCTAGATTTGAGGCTTAATCACTACATATACTATCTACTAAAACAATTAGCTAGATTTTGGGAATTAATGGCTTTAATAGTATATAAACTTTTCTTCTTGCAGGTGTCTTCTTGTGGACAGACCACAAGTTTAAGAACTTCAAGCTCCGCCAAACTTAAAGATTGGATTTTGGATATAAATGAAGCAGCACAGAAACCCGTGGAAGGTTGGTCTCATCCTCACAGGTTCAGCTCTTTTGCTCCCCAGAGGGGGTTGACTGGAGATGGTAGTGAAGTTCAATGGTTCATTGATGGGAGAGCTGCTTTTGAATCCATTGCTTTATCTATAGAGAATGCACAATCTGAGGTGTGTTTCTTTCACTAGAAGTTTTTCACTTTATCCAGTTGTCTTAATTTAATTCTGGTTAACTAATATCTAGAAAGCTACATGTAGATATTCATTACTGGCTGGTGGCTTTGCCCTGAACTATATCTAAGGCGTCCTTTCCATGGTAATGAATCCTCTCGTCTCGATGCTTTACTTGAAGCAAAAGCAAAAGAAGGGGTTCAGGTGTGTGTGCAGATTAATAAGTTAAGATTATCTTTGTTTTTTAATTAAAGAATTAAAATACACATCGTCTATTCCCCATTCTGTACTTTCTTTGTCAGCATGTTATGCAATACACTATTTTACCCGTTTATGTTTACTTTGCAGATTTACATTCTTCTCTACAAGGAGGTTTCTATAGCTTTGAAGATCAACAGTTCGTATAGTAAGAGGTTGCTGCTTGCCATTCATGAAAATGTTCAAGTGTTGCGCTATCCTGACCATTTCCCGGGCATTTTGTACTGGTATACATAGGGCTTTTCATTTTATGTTTCCATATTGTTTACTTGCTCTCATTAAAAGCTATAGCATAATGAAGGTGCTTTTTTTGTTTCCACTACAGGTCACACCATGAAAAGATAGTTGTTGTTGATCATCAAATCTGCTTTATTGGAGGGCTTGATTTATGCTTTGGCCGTTATGATACCACTGAACACAAACTGGGTGATTGTCCTGCATCTATATGGCCAGGAAAGGACTATTACAACCCAAGGTACTGTCTTGTATTTCATATAAATGGAGTTTCTTGTACTAACATATTTCTGGGTAACCTGTAAGGAAATTTTCAAAGATGAACATTAATTTTTTATATTTGCATCCGTCTTTGTGTTTAAACACAAACTCGTCATTCCAATTTACGGATATCAGCATGTCTTATTGGTGATCAGGTGTTTTGATCATTTTCTTTTGTTTCTCGTCTGGTTGCATAGGGAGTCTGAACCAAACTGTTGGCAAAACATGATGAAAGATGAACTAGATCGTGAAAAGTGTCCGCGTATGCCGTGGCATGATGTACATTGTGCTCTTTGGGGACCACCTTGCCGTGATATTGCGAGACATTTTGTGCAGCGATGGAACCATGCTAAGGTTTTATGTTTGTTCATGATTTAGTTGCTTACCTTGTACCTACTCTTCACTTTGTAATATTATTCTGCGTTGTTTCAGAGAGCAAAAGCCCCAAATCAACCAGCAATTCCACTACTCATACCTCATCACTACAAGGCCTTTCCTAACTATAGGGTTCTTCCTCACTACATGGGAAACAGTCAAGCAATGGATATGCCTGTCAATGAGGAAGAGGTGCAACCAAAAAGTATCAGCAGAGAGGATTCTTTTCCTGACTCACCTTCACAAAATATTGCATTGCTTCTGCCACTGGATTCTCAAACATTTCATGATTTGGATGGTCCAAATCTAAACGTGAAAAGTTATGGTTTTGACCAGCATGCCAAAAGCTGGACATTCTCTGTCCGTGGCTCCAAAGTTGAACCTGTAGTTCAGGGTACACAGAAGAACTGCTCTGGAGATGGTTCCTTAAACAATGAAAGTAAGAACTCACTCAGTAAAGCAGAGGATTCTTTGCCCCAAGGTGCTGTTGATTGGTGGCCGTGGGCATCTCAAAGGAGGGATAATCAGGGTAATTTGGTCAAGGAAATTCCAGAAGTTGGTCCACGTATATCGTGTAATTGTCAGGTAGTTCTTGCAATTTCTGCCCTTGTAAATTATGGATTTTGAGGTCTTTTAAAAGTAAAAGAAAAAACTTTTCTTTCCCATTTTAAGATTACTTTGGGTTATTTCTTTTCACAGGTTGTCAGAAGTGTAGCTCCATGGTCTGCTGGAACAAGTCAAGCTGAAGAAAGCATTCATAATGCATATTGTTCCCTTATTCAGAATGCAGAACACTTCATCTACATCGAGGTAAGAGAAGGTCCAACAATTCCCGAACCTTCTTATTTATGTGAAAGATTTATTTGTAGCTGATACCCTTTACATTTAGAAACATTGCTCCTCTGCATATATTAGGATATCTGTTTTTCTAGTTTCTATGATATAGCTACATCGTTGGATAGGGTATCTTAATTTTAGCCTATATCATAGCTTCAAAACTCTAACCAACATTCCCTTTACAACCATGTACAGAATCAATTTTTTATATCAGGCCTTAAAGAAGATTCCACCATACGTAACCGTGTCTCGGAAGCATTATATAGACGAATTTTAAGAGCACATCAGGAGCAGAAATGTTTTAGAGTTATTGTGGTGATTCCTCTAATACCTGGCTTCCAGGTACTACTGTCAATTACCTGCTTGTGGAACCTTAATCAAAAGAAGTGCCACTTCTGATCTCTTGGTTTGATAGGGTGGTATAGATGACGGTGGTGCAGCTACTGTGAGAGCTCTGATGTATTGGCAATACAGAACTATTTGCCGGGGAGAGAACTCAATATTGTCAAGGCTGATTAGAGAACTCAAGTCTAAGGCAGATGATTACATTTCGTTCTATGGGCTCAGAACATATGGTGCACTTTCTGAAGGTGGTCCAATTGCCACCAGTCAGGTCCTTTCTTGCTTTCATCTTTTATGAAGTCCATATGCCCTGGTTTTGTCCAATGTGAATTGTTAGTATAAATAGCTAAGAAGGAATTCAATTAGCCATGCCTTTCTAAAATTGAAGAAGCTACTGCATATTGAACAAGTGATAATTGGCAGTTGCTATAAATTGACGGGCATGCCTTTCTAAAAAGAAAAATGATGAGAATAGTTGCATAACCTCAGAATTCTGAACCATATCATCTATATTAATAATTAAATCTTGAGTTTGTTGTGTGCAGATATATGTGCACAGCAAGGTGATGATAATTGATGACCGTGTTGCATTGATTGGGTCGTCCAACATCAATGATAGGAGCTTGCTTGGGTCTAGAGATTCTGAGGTAGAAGGGTATATGACTTGTTTGTGTTAAATTCGTTTGGGGATGGATGTAGTAGCTTACATGATTTGAGTATTCTGAGGTAGTGATGGTGAAAGTATTTTGGTGGTCAGATTGGGATGATCATTGAAGATAAAGAGTTTGTAGAATCATCAATGAATGGAAAGCCTTGGAAGGTTGGTATGTTCACTTTTAGTCTTCGGGTTTCATTGTGGTTGGAGCACCTTGGGCTTCATGGTGGGGAGGTGAGTCAGATATTTTTTGTGTGTAGACAGTTGAGGTTGTTGGGGTTTGATGGTGGAGCTAAATAGTTTGGTGATGTTGTTTTGCAGATTAGCCAGATCTGTGATCCTGTGGCTGATAAAACATACAAAGACTTGTGGATGGAATCAGCAAAGGTGTGTTACAAGTGATAGTAGTAGTAGTAGTAGTAGTAGTAGTAGTAGTGGTATTGTAATTGATTCCTTATGTGCAGGCCAACGCAGCGATCTACCAAGAAGTATTTTCGTGTGTTCCTAACGATGATATACACTCGAGGTAGGGTGCTGTTGATAGGTAAAATCTGAAAGAAGTAATTTGCAGTATGGTAAAGGTGATGCAAATTGATTGCAGGCAAGAAGTGAGAGTAAAGATGGGGCAAGTGAAAGAGAAAAGCGGGTACACGAGGAGCATGGATTTTGGGGTGGTGGCGAGGGAGGCAGAGGCAATGGAAAAGCTCAAGTCTATAAGAGGGCATATTGTGTCCTTCCCTCTGGAGTTTATGCGCCATGAGAAGAACTTGAGACCCATGTTTCACGAAGGAGAGTTTTATACTGCTCAAGAAGTATTTCACTGAGTTTCTGCCTTGTCAAGCAAACTCACTCACCATTTGTGTATAAATTGGTTATAGTCATCATATGATTGGAGTGTTTCAACTTTTTTGTGCACTACTTTATCAAGAGAAAGATCGACTACTCTTAATTTGTTACATACCTCATGTACAGATGACATTCTTTAAGTGGAAAATTCCACTTTCTTTATTAATATTTCTACTTCCAACTCTAATTTTGTTTTTGTAACCAAATAACCTCTTATTAAAGATCTCCCCAACGTCTGACACAACGACGGAGAAATCCATCAATTCTACTCAACTACGTATGTCTGTGTCTCGGACAAATACATCCATACTCGACTGCCTATTTTTGTATCAGTTTCAAACAACTACGCTTTGGTGTAAGTCAACTACTAGTTTTTAGCGGTAGAATCCATCAAATGCCAACTAACTGCGGATTGTTTTCATTTTTACACTAGTGGATTTCATCCATTCCGGATAACTACTTACTTTTTGTAACGGAGAAATCCGTCGATTCCGACCAACCACAGTTTCGTGTACGGTCGAAAATTACTACTTTTGAACCAACAACGAGTGTTAGCGGAGAAACCCATGTTAAGGTAATTTATAGTACAAAAGGCTCCTGAGGTGTTAATCATTGTCTTTTAAGTGGTATTTGCTCTCATGTCTACTATTGTTGTTGGGTTTCAAGCAAATCACGAATAAGGATACAAAAAAGGCTAAACATCACCAATCAGACAACAAATCTAAAATCGATTCACTAATCAAAATCGTGACATATATTATGTCTTTATATTGTTCTACCGAGACAGTTAATCCACCGGTTAAACGATTACAGGTAGTTGGTGGGAAAGCTATTAGTTAACCACAAAACGGTTAAATTATCCGATCATTACTAAACTTGAAAATAAATAATTCAAAGTAACTCATAATATAATAATTTAATAACGATATATATATATATATATATATATATATATATATATATATATATATATAATGAATTTATAATAATCACAAAATGTACAAAATAAAAGAACATTGGATACAAACTACAACAAAATAATATTGGCAAATTTTGATATACTAGGCTTTTTTAAGTTTTTATAAAACAAACTATACCCCTATTTTTTTTACTGTTTAATGAACTTAATTTACCTAATTAATTAACCTCATTCATTTACCCAAACTCAACTCCGTACCGTTCATTCAATCACTTAACTACCAGAGAAGAAACATTTCGCCCTTCCCTCGCCTCGCCTTCCCTTCGCCCGTTCGACTCCTCACCTTCATCAATCTGTGATTCATCATCTCTCTCGTAATCTCCATTTTCTTCATCTCTGATTCAGTATTCGTCACTTTCCGGCCATCTCCTCACTTGTTCTTTGTGTTTCGTCTTCGTTTTTACCCCAAACACACCACAATCCTTTCGATTTTTTGTAAACCCTAAGAAATTGAAAATGTCGACTCGATCAAAGGTTGCTGCCAACAAATCTTCTTGTGATGCTCCTACCTTCAACCTTCTGACTCCTACGCCTCCTTTACCTGTTGAAGATGCCACACCAAACGAAGGCGATGATTCTGCTGTCTCTCATGATGAATCAGGCCTTTAGATTGTAGTATCTGGTGGTCCTCGACTAGTCGATATACCTATGGTTAGTATTGCTTTGATACTCTTTCATGTTTTATGGTATTATAGTTTCTGGTGATTGTTCATATTAGTGTTTGTAAGTTTAATCATCGTTTCTGGTATCTGTTTTGATATGGTTTGTTCTATGTTTGTTTCGTCTTTATATTTGCATGCCTTTTCTGGTATGTTTGTATGGTATTACATTTTCTGGTATGTTATTGGTTTCAAGTTTTTTGGTATTTGCTTTAGTTTAAGTTTCTGGTATGTTTATTAAGTTTAATCATCGTTTCTGGTATCTGTTTTGATATGGTTTGTTCTATGTTTGTTTCGTCTTTATATTTGCATGACTTTTCTGGTATGTTTGTATGTTATTACATTTTCTGGTATGTTATTGGTTTCAAGTTTTTTGGTATTTGCTTTAGTTTAAGTTTCTGGTAAGTGTTTATTAGAAGTTCTGGTATGTTATTCTGGTAAGTTTAAGTTTCTGGTAAGTTTCTGTTATTTGTTCATATGATGTTTAATGTTTTCTGGTATTAGAACTTCTGGTATGTTATTCTGGTATGTTATTTGTTTCTGGTATTAGATGTTCTAGTTAGGGTTTCTGGTATTTGTTTTATTTATTAATGTTTTCTTGTATTTGTTCATATGAGGTTTTTATATTACTTTCTGGTATTTCATGTTGATTTATATATTGACATTATTTTCTGGTATGTTTACACAGGCTGCTGAGGAAAGTGTTAGTTATGTACATGAAGAGTCCAATGTAAGTTGAATGGCTGATATGAGTTTCTGGTTTGTTCTTGACTATTTTTCTTGTATTAACAATCTTATTTCCTTTACTAGTTATTGTACAGATTTGATGAAAACCCACAATACGAGGCAACACGTATAACTGTCTTGTCTCGTGTCAACATGGTTAAATTTTCACTTGAAGGGTTGGATGCCAATGGGCAAGAAATGTTCAAAAACTCTATTTTTTCATCTGTCATCTCCCTCTGTACCAATCTTAAACCTTCAAACCAATTAATATACTTCATGCTTCTGCATGAGGTTCAAATTGACCGCAAACACTCAATGTGGTTTGCAATCAACAAAACCTTGCTTAGGTATATATTAACTATACACCTAACCTTTTCAGTTCAGATTGTTACCTCTATTCTACTTTCTATTGTTAATGTGTTTCTATCTTTTTTTGTTGTGTATTTTTGTTCATAAGGTTTGGCTTAAGCGAGTTTTCAGAAATTACCGGCCTTGAGTGTCGGTTCCATGTGTACAACGAAGAAGAAAATGTCGACATGAAGGAGTTGTTCGGCATGCCCAAGTGCAAATTGGAGCAATTGGAGGAAAAATATTCAAAGCTGAAAAAAATGATGAAAGGAAATTCAAGATGGCTCTGTTGCTGTTTATTGAATTTGTTTTGCTTGGCAATGACAAGAAGAAGTTCGTCTCCAATCTTCCTCTATCACTTCTGAAGGACATGGATGCCTTTAATTCTTATTCATGGGGGCGCCTTGTCTTTAATAAGACACTTGACAACCTGAGGGATTGCGAGCCAACAAAGTATAGGGCATCCGGAAATTACTGCCTTTTTGGTTTCCCTTTGGCATTCCAGTTATGCTTCTGGTTTTCCATTTATGTGCCTCTGGTATGTTTATATTTGTTATTTTTGTTATGGTTTACGTCTCTGGTATGCTTGTTATTCATTTATTTTCCTCTGGTATAAGTAATTAGTTACCAGAAATGATACTTTTGTGATTTTATGGTATGCTTTATTGCATTAGCATTTCTGGTTTTTGTTTCTGGTTTTTGATTCTTGTATTTTGTTTTAATGTATTAGATTCTGGTATGATTGTGTATGTTGTATAATTGAGTTCTGTGAAGTATTGTTTTGTTTCTGGTATGTTCTGAATTTTATACTTTCTGGTATGAGTTTACTTGCTTTCTGGTATGAGCAATTAGCTACCAGAAATATTAAGTTTGTGATTTATGGTATGCTTTATTTCAATAGCATTTCTAGTATATCTTTCTAGTTTGTGTTTTATAATTGAGTTTACTTGATTTCTGGTTTTCTGATATGCATTTGTGGTTTCATTTTCTGGTATGATATTATTTTATTAGTATTATATTATTTATTGGTTTGAGTTTCTGGTATGGTTTATTCATTTGTTTCCTGTATATATTATGCAGGTTTTCATCCTTGACTCTCTCCCCACACTGGCATCTTTGTTTGCCACATGTGTTAATGAAGAAGCAACCCCACTTTGTCTTAAGTGGGTTTCATCAACAAAGGGGAAGATGAAATGCAGCTTCCAGACAATAAAGGATACAACGTCATCGGTGGCTCAAGATGACATCAAAACTATCCCCCTCAACCTAGAAGACCCAGAAACTGAGGATGACTGCAAATGATGGGGGGATGAAGTTTTGGACCCAGTTGGCTATCTTTGTCATCTTTTCAAAGTAGGGTTCCACGATGTACGTGTATCCAGGCCTGGAGGGCATAATGTCAAGGCTATCAAGGAAGTCCCAAAGAAGGAGGAATCCGAGAGTGATGACTTTGCTACTCCTCCTCCTCCTCCTCCTCGTCGTCATATTTTGAGGTTGTCAAGACCACAAAAGGTTGTTAAGAAAGAAGATGTCCCAAAGAAAAGGAAAATTGAAGAGGGAAGGAAAAGGTATCTCAATACATTTCATACTCAATCTATATTTTAATAATGTTGCATTAGTTTCTGTTATACTAGTTTCTTTAGTTTTATTGTATGACCGCTTTTTTGCTTTCTGGTATGTGTCTGTTAGTTTCTGGTATGCTTATAATATAACGTCTGGTATAAGTTTCTGTTTTATTTTTCTGGTATGCATGCTTTGTTACTTTCTGGTATGTGTCTTTTTGTTTCTTGTTTTTGTTTTATGTTAATTCTGGTATACTTTTTTCATTACATTCTTTTATTAGATTTAATATGTTTTCTGGTATGATATTTTTAATCTTTGTTTCCTGTGTATATTGTTATGTTTTATTTGGTTTTTGTTTCTGGTATGTTATTGATTTACTTAATAATGTTTGTTTTTCCTAATGTAGGGTTGCATCTAAGAAGCCTAAGACAGAACAGATTGTAGAAGAAGTATCATGGTAAACTGAAGTTGAATATGTATTTATATTATCATACCAGAATACTTAATATTTACAAAATTTGTTCTATTGTTTTAGCCCTGAAGAAGACATGCTGGCATTGGCTACACCCCCAGTTGTTGGTGTAGCACCTTCTAGCACTGTTGGGATTGTTGTTGCTCCAAAAATGGATAGCATTGTCACTACAGATGCTTTGGTTGCACCACCTCTGCCTGATCCCACCACCTCCAATGCAGAAGCTGTGGTTGAACCACCTGTCCCTGATCCGACCACTTCCAACACAGAAGCTGTGGTTGCACCACCTGTCTCTGATCCCACAACCTCCACTATTTCTACCACAAAAATGTAGTTGATATTTTACATACCATAATTTATTAGTTTCAAATGCTTATTTGATATCGCATTTTTAATCTTTTACTATGTTAATGTATAGTGTGCCTGATTGGGTTGAAGAATTAAAGAAACAACTACAAACCCAAAATCAATTGATTTCTGAGTTGGTCAAGAAGGTTGAGCAACAAGATGCCACTATCAACCAAGTTGTTATGAGGCAGAAGGCACAAACGATGACACAACACAGAATAGAAAGTCAATGTTTCAGGATCGTCACTAATGTTCAAAGGATGGCCGGTTCTTCTAAAGGTACCAAAGCCTCTAAAAAGCCGGCCTCCCAACCTCCAGCTGATGCTCCTAAGTTAGAAGCTCTTGGGGTTTCTTCAAGTTCTGAAGAGACGGTATCTACAGAAAAGCCAATGCCCCAGCCTCAGTCCCAGCCCGAGACCCAGCCCAAGGAGGAAGCTGAAGTTGATCAGCCAAAGGAAGAAGCTGTGGAAGAGGTATAATACACTACTATTCTTCATGTGTTTTGTTTTTGTGCATATTTATTAATGTTTGTATTATGTTGTCGTTCTGGTACAGAAACCACTACCAGAGGTAGATGTGAAAGGGAAAGGGAAAGTTAAAACCAGAGGACCGAGGAGAATGGGTTTACGTGAAAAGAAACCCAGCGACCTTGTTGTATCACCTTATGTTGTCCCAGTAAAAATCCCCAAGCCCCCCAAGCATGGTTTCTTGAGCAAGAAGGATAGAGATGCTTTTTATGCTTGGTACCTTAACCCGAAGACTAAAAAAGAATTTATTACTGGATTTCAACATTCGGCAAATAAAGAACACTTCAAGCTCTTACTCCAAAAAACTGGCTGGTTGTGGGATTATGTAAGTTAACACTAACCTTACTTTTGATTAAGTTAATAATTTCTGGTATGATGTTTTCTGGTATGACTTTCTAAAACTAGCTACTGATGTGTTTCTGGTAAGATGTTGTTTGTACATTTTGTTTTTTACAATTTCTGGTATGATGTGTTGTACTGCTTTCTGGTATGAGCTAGTTGTATAAAAGTCTGGTATGATTGTATTTTTGCTTCTTTTTTTCTGGTATTATGTATTTCATTAGTTTTATGGTATGTAATTCTTTCATTTTGCCATAAATTATCATTTGACTTCCTTAGATGATTTATTGCTTGAGCTTTCTGGTATTTGTTTATTTTTTGTGTTTCTGGTATGATGTGTTTTCATGTATTTGTATCTTGCCTGATGGTTATCATGTCTTGAATTCTGGTATGAACTTTTTATGTTTTTCTGGTATTATTCTCATATTTGCTCTGGTATTGAATTATTAGTTTTTTCCCCTACTTTACAGCAACTAGATGAAATGATTACATACCTCCGAAAAGCTGTAATTGAGTATCCAGAGGTTTATCGCCGTATTACCATTGTTCCCGTACCCTTCGTCGACTACTTCAACGATGTGCGTTATAAACAATACTTAGAGTTGAAAGAAACAGGGACTTTTAATTACGGTGAAGAAATTGCATGTTATATACATGGACTTGATCCTCCCTTTTTTAGCAAGAGCTTTTATGAAGTCGATACAATATACACTGCCATCAACACCTGTGGTAAACACTGAATAGCACTACAGATTGATTTACTTAAATGGTGTGTTGTTGTATATGACTCAATTGTGGACTGTATGTCTGATGGGGACTTGAAAGCTTTGCTCACCCCATTCCTTGTTATGTTTCCTTATATTCTGAAACTTAATGGAGAATTTGGGAGGTTTGGGGACAATCTTGATAAGCCATTGGATTATGTTCGAAAGACAGCCAAAGAAGTTCCACAGAACAATCCAAGGTGATTTTTACAATACTAGTCATATGTTTCTGGTATGTTCATTAGTATGATGTTTTGGAAAAACACTTATATAATTTGTTGTCTACAATTGTAGTGGAAGTTGTGGTGTATTCACAATCAAGCACATTCAGTATTTGTCGTCTGGACGAACTGATTTGTCAAACATATGTCAAGAATGGGTTCTAGCTTTCAGGGAACAATTCTGTTCTATTTTGTACCATAGGGAGTGGGTGAAACCCCATGAGTCCCTTTGAAACTTAATCTGTCCTAAATGATGTATTTGACTCTTGCTAAACTTGTACTTTGGTATTGACTAACTCTGTTGTAATATATTAACTCTTTTGTAATATAATTTACCAGAAGTTTTTATGTTGCTATTTACCAAAAGTGTTTATGTTAATATAGTTTCTTTACCAGAAGTGTTTATGTTGCTATTTAGGATTCTGGTATTTCATTTAAGTCCCTCTGGTATGCTTATATCTGGTATTTCTTTGTTATTTTTTATGCTTCTGGTATGATTGTTTTTCATATATGTGCCTCTGGTATGAGTAATTGTTTACCAGAAATGTTTATTTTGTGATTTTCTGGTATGATATATTGCATTAGTATTTCTGGTATGTGTTTCTAGTATGTGTTTCTTGTAGTTTGTTTCATATATTTGATTCTGGTATGATTATTTGTTTACCAGAAACATTCAATTTGTGATTTTCTTGCCTATGCTTTCTAGTATTCATGTAAATAGCCTAATGGTATACTTTTATTTGATTCTAGTATGAGTTTTTTTTATTTAGTTTTTGTTATTACCTATTGTTTTGATTCTGGTAAGTGGTCATTTACACATAAAACAAACATATAGTTATATAGTAACTGTTTTCTACATATTTGATAATGACAAATAAGCAAAATTAGTATTTCTGGTATGTGTCTTCATTCTTTCTCCATTGGTTGATTTCGGCAAGTTTTTTTGTTATGGCCTATCCTGCCGCAACAGCTGCATTTCTTCTTCTTGCTTCCTTCCATTGATCCCCGTATCCTAGCTTTAGGCAATCTTCCTGTTCTCTTCCTCTTTATTGGAGGGTTGCATTCAATAGATGTAATGCAACTTGGAATCTCACAATGCTCATGATCTACAATTGGGTATATTGTCTCCTCATATGCTGTGTTCCAATATTCAGTGCTGTAATATTTACTTACCAGAGAAGCCGGATTCATTTTCGCCATCTTTGTTGCAGCTATTGCATGAACACATGGTATTTCCTCAATATCAAATTCCTTGCAAGTGCAACTCCTATCCACTAAACACACAACTTCCCTTTCCTGGTTCCATTGTACCTCAAACAACAGCCTTTTTGCATCAAGCACATAGCATCCATACTTTGTTGCCTCTCCATATTTAGCTTGTATTAGGGCATCGACGTTTGGTGTTGTCATTTCTGTACATGATTCAGCACTTTGCCTTCGCGTTGCAAACCATCTACCCACTGTCTGTCTGATAACATCAATGAGGGCAAGCATTGGATAATCTCTTGCATCACACAGTACACTATTTATACATTCTGCATTGTTGCTTGTCATAATGTTATAACGTTTTGCGTTGCAAAAAGCTCGGGACCAAGCAGCAAATCCAATTTCTTCCAATAGTTGTGCAACTACTACCTTCTCCTACAAACATTAGCAGGTACACATGAAGTTATATACAATACCAGAAAAAACATACCATACATCTAACATGTTTCAATACCAGAAAAAGTTAATACCATAATCATTGATCATCAATAATATTGTTGAATACCAGAAACATATCATGTATGATACCAGAAACGATCACAAAAAGCATACCAGAATTCATACTAGAGATTAAATTTAATACCAGAAACTATAATTTTCATACGACAAACCTAACCTGCGTTCATACCAGAAACATTCATACCAGAAACACTATAAATGAGAGATAAGGGACAATACCAGAAATAAAATAAACCACCAGAATTGAAATACCAGATGCATAATGTGATTGCATACCAGAAAATAATAAAAACCAGAATAAGCATACCATCTTTATATTTTCAAACAGTTGAAGACACTTATCCTTTCTGTAGCACCTAGCCGCATCCACGAACATTTGTTGAACTATATTCTTGGTTGATTTTTTCTTGATGTTCCCTTTCAAGTGGTACATGCAAACTCCATGAGATGCTTTTGTGTAGTGCTTAGTAATATCATTCTTGATTGACATGTGTCTGTCCGATATAAATAGTTGTTCCTCGGTATCAGGGACAAACTTGTGTATATGATAGAAGAAGAAATCATACGAGTCATCACATTCACGGTCAACAATTGCAAATGCTAGGGGGTATATTTGTTGGTTTGCATCTTGTGCTGTTGCAAGCAATAACACCCCACCATATCGTCCTTTTAAAAATGTTCCGTCAACTGATATGACCTTAAACAACAACAACCAAAAATCAATTAGTTTTCTGGTATACCAGAAATGGATAATAGTCATACCAGACACTTAATTGTTCAAATATATAATACTATACCAGAAAAGAGCATACCAGAAAGATAATTATACTGCTTACCAGAAACACAACATAACTACCAGAATCTAACAATACCAGACACTGGTTATACAAACCAGAAAAAAGCATACCAGAAAGATAATTCTACTGCTTACCAGAATCTAACAATACCAGACACTGGTTATACAAACCAGAAAAGAGCATACCAGAACGATAATTATACTGCTTACCAGAAACACAACATAACTACCAGAATCTATATCATTCATGGATAATTGATAATACCATAGACATAATTTTATTACATACCAGAAGAAGGATAATACCTTTCTCATTACTGAATATCCTTTGATTGATTGTCCCAAAGCAAAGAAGACATACTTGAATTTGTTTTCATCATCCAATTGCAGTGCTACAATAGTGTTCGGATTTGCCTCTTGCAATCGATGTAAGTACACTGGCACACCCTTGTAGTTCTCTTCATTTGTTCCTCTTATATTGTCCTTGACAGCCTCTTGTGCCATCCAGCATTTCCAGTAGCTAGCTTCTAAACAATGCTCGTTTCTCAAAATTCCAATAATTGTCTTAGGCTCGGGGAGTTTATGTGTATTAGCATACCTGAATAACATAAACAATATGATTTGAATGTATTTCATACCAGAATGGAAGAAAAAAATATAGAATTGAATATTATATGTGATAATAAGGAATGGACTTACATTTTTGCAACTATTTCAGCAATGACAGGATATGAGACCTTTCTGCGATAATTTCTTCTGGTATGGAATGAACAAGTGTGCTCTCTGGTATACTTTGTTAGTGTAAACACTTTCGATTTCTTGATTTTTGAGAACCGCACGCGCCACTTACAATCTTTATCCAGACATCGCGCAAGAATAGCAAGCTTGATAGACTTTGTTATTCTGTATTGTGTACATTCGGCAACAGCATTCAAACACAATGCATTTTTCACTGCGTTTTTATCCTTGAACTTTTGTCCAAGCTTAAGACCCCATTGAGTTTCTTCAGGTTCAACTTCAGTGATTGCATAGCTATTCTCTGTTTCTATTTCAGTCACACTGGGAGCAGAAACAATGGCAGTGTGTGGATGATATTCATTAATTTCTTCAATTTCTAGTATAATAATTGTAGACTTTAATCTCACACACAATGGCACACTCCAGCATGGTTGAGTCATTTGATTAACTTCAACAAAATCCTCGAAATCTTCTACCGTCTCAATATCAAACGGTTGCAACGCTTTATTTAAGGTATTCTTGTATGTAAGTTCCAATTTGTTCAGTGTCTCATCTACTTGAAAACGTTTGGCAATCAACATCCTAATTTCTGGTATGCTAACTGGATCTCCCACAGTGATGGGTTTGCACACTACTTTATCCCCTAAATATGTCCATTCATTTCCCACAGATTTCCACTCTCCTCCACAATAAACTACAATTTGTAACTGAGCCATGGCTAACAAGTTCTGTATGTACCAGAAAAAAAAAACTAGTATAAGTATACCAGAAGTTAAAAGTATACCAAATTATGCACAACATCACAAATACCAGAAATTAAAGTATACCAAAATTATGCACAACACCACAAATACCAGAAGTTCAAGTATACCAGAAGTTAAAGTATACTAGAATTATGCACAACATCACAAATACCAGAAGTTTAAGTATACCAGAAGTCATTCAATTCATTATACCAGAGAATTAATGATACCAGAAAGACAATCACCATACTACAAAAGAGATTATACCAGAACTATTAATTGATACCAGAATTAATGATACTAGAAAGATAATTATCATACTACAATGGAGATTATACCAGAACTCATTAATTCATACCAGAATTATGCATAACACACAAATACCAGAGTATTAATGATACCAGAAAAACAATTATCATACTACAAAAGAGATTATACCAGAACTCATCGATTGAGACCAGAACTATGCACAACACCACAAATACCAGACGTTCAAGTATACCAGACGTTGAAGTAAACCAGAATTATGCACAAGAACATAAATACCAGAAGATCTAGTATACCAAACGTTCAAGTATACCATAATTATGCACAACGCGACAAATACCAGAGAATTAATTATACCAGAACTCGTTTTTTCATATCAGAATTAAGAAAACAAACTAGCAACAATGTTCATACCAGAATCGTAACACACTCATTCATACCAGAAACATAATTTAGAACAAAATCAAATCTGTCGATACCTTATACCAGAAATACAAGAATCTGATTAAAATTTCACAATGGTGAACAAAATACCAGAATAATACTGAAGAAGATGTCGAGAGAGAGAGAGTAGAATATTGTTAAAGAGATACCTGTTAGATCGAAGCGAATTCTGGTATTTGAAGTCTTGGATCACAAGTTGATTGCGTTGTATTCGTTTCTGGTGTTTGATTGATTGATACGAGAGAAGATTACTCGATCGATGTCGATTGTGAGAGATAAGAGAGAAAATAGTTGTGATACCAGAGAAGCTTGCGAGAAGGGCGAGATCGAAGGAGGAGAAGATTGGATTCTGAAATCGAGATCGAGAGGAGGAGAAGAGTGGATTTTGAGATCGAGATCGAGATCGAGAGGAGGAGAAGAAACCAGATTTGGTTTCTTTGCTTGTAACAGAAAAGAGAGAGAAAGAGGGGATTTACCTAATTATTATGGTAATTAAGTAGCTCTTGAACGGTAAATATGGTTTTGGGGTATATTTTGTTGATGGAAAATATAAAAAAGCCTACTTTGTATCCCTATTTCTTAAAAAAGCCTACTTACCAAATTTGCCCAATAATATTACTAGTCCCGTGCGTAGCACTGACATGATTTTTCTAGTTTACAAAAGTATGATCCACTTTTGTTAAGACCAACTCCACTTTTAATTGTTTACATAGGTGAAATTCATAAAACAACCTCAACTAAAGTACAAGAATTTTATTAAGAGTACAGCAATACACAACCTAAATTATAGTATCATATTACACTTAATATTGAAACCAAGCACTTATCAATAATTTGTTATTACCCATTAAACTTCTAAACTAGATGATACTAGGAAGAAGTTGGGTTCCCATCATTAATGATTTCTTCTAGCTTCAAGCCTATAGTTAATGTGGTTGTTTTCTTCTAAATATGCATTTACAAGCAATTGGTTTAGACCTTTTAGACAAATCTACAAGAACTCAAGTATTATTAAATAATATTGAGTCCATCTCATCATGTATTTCTCTTTCCAGAATGCAATATCTCTAGAAGACATGACTTCTTTATATGTCATTGGATCTCCATCTACTAAAAAATACAAATGTATTTTTTATCAATACTTTTTCTCTAGTCCCTTCCACTAAATATAGTATGTCATCATGTGACACAAAATTGGTCCTAGTTAATGTGGTTGTTTTCTTCTAAATCGGTCCTAGAGATTTCTCTCTTTTAACCCTTCGACTTCTCCTTGGCTCTAATGGCTCTCCGGCTTGTCTCTTTAGAGCCATGTAAGAAGAGGTTAAAAGATCAGAATCCATCGAAATTGGAACTTTAGTAGTGATACGAGGTGTGCGCCTGTGTAGATGCCCCGGTCTTTTGACGCCAAAAGATTCAATAGAAAAACAACGAAGAGAAAGGGACATGGAAAAGAAGATGATCAAATGGTGGAATGGATCGATAGATGGATAGACCAAGGTTAAACCCTAAGAATCTACCTAGAAGTACACTATGGCACGATCGCAAATAGTACACAACCAGCGAACTCTTGTAGAACTCTGTGCGCTACCCCAAACACAATAGGTGTTCAAAGAACCCTAGAGCACCTGGAAGTTTTCTTGAAGCTAGTTTAAGTACCTTGTCATGCCATTGGCAAGTAGAACACGCTCAAACAAGTCCAAGCGAGTTGCACGTCTCTTACCCAAGTTTGCTCTTTGTGTAGGGAGACGACGGTAGACACCGCATGGGGATAACACAGCGCGTATATCAAAAGTGTTTAATATTCAAGATGAAATATTGAGTCATGATCTCCCTATTTATAGGAGAAGGGCCGACTTCTAGGGTTACATGGGCGGACGGTCCGGGCCTTGCTAACGAGCCAAAAAAAACCCATGATTCATTCATTTAGAATAAGATAAGATCTAAGCCTAAGAAAAAAATAAAAAGATCTATCTTCTAGAAAGATAAGATCTATAAAAATAAAATCCATCTTCTAAAAGATTACATCTTCTAGAAAGAAAAAAAATCTTTCTTCTAAGAAAATAAGATCTATATTTAAGCTTCCCTATTAGAAGACTTAATTTTATTTGCAAAAAAAAATAGACTTGGGATGAAAAATATAATTTTAAAGCCCAAAAAATTATTCCACAATTAAACAAGTCTTTATGGGCTAAAATAATATATCACTTTAATATGTTAGACCGTGTATTGTTGACCCACACGTGTAGATGGAATATTCATCTGCATGGTTGGCCTTCCTCTCTTGCATGGATACGTACGCCCTTCATGCGTGGTTGAGTTTACGTGCGTTTTGAACTTGAGTGTTGGGATGGTCTCGCATGTGAGCCGCGGTCTTCTAATGTTGAGGAGCAAAAGTTCTTCTTGTAAGATCTTGTCTTCCTTATCGCTAGCTAGTGTATTCTAATGATTTGATACACTCGAGGCCTCCTTGTCAGATGAGCTCCACGATACGACATCCTTCTCTTTGTCCGGATGGCATACAAACCCTTCCTCCTATTTCAGTTCCATTGGAACATGCCAACTATCTTTGTCCGAATGAACAAGCCCTAAGACGTCATTCATCTTTTCAACGGAAGGAAAAGGTTTTTAAGTCATTTTCACTTGTTTACAGTTTTATCAAAGATACGACCATCACATTTAACTAAACCGTGTTAAGAAACAAATTTCAAAGATCTAAAATTCACATGCGCAAGTCTCATATGCATAGATAAGGAGATAAATCAACGATATAAGCAAAAATAGTAATATTATTGATACTTAGTTTAAACATGCCATCACACGAATATCCTTTTCCTACAAACATGCCGACCTTAGTAAATATCAGCTTGTTACACTCTAACATGGCATTAATACCATTCTTACATAACATATTTGATGTGGGACCATCCTTGATAGCATCTACATTGACATTACATGGAACATTCACTAATCCAGGAGCAAGAGAAACTCAAGGAAAGGTCACCTACAAGCTGCAAACATGGGAGGAATAGAGGGAATGGAAGATGCAAAATCTCGGCCAACACTAAGGACCCTCGGCCAATATTCCACCCGATATTTCGTCTCTGATGCATGTTAGAAGATCCGGCCAAAGATCTTTTAACTTTGACAACTATCTTTTATTTTCTTAACTTAAAATCTCTCAAACATTCTTTAAGGTAATTGTTAGTTTTTGATCCTATCTTTGGGATTATTTTATATCTTTTCTAGTTTACATAGGAGATCTCTCTTATAAATAGTCTTAGAGGGGGAATTATTAGATAGCTCAGTTTGAATTTAATTTCCACAATATTATGAGACACTTGTGACTTCATTTATAAAGTTTGTATTTTATCATTTCTATTCAATCAAAAGAGAGTTTTTTTTATTGAAAAGTTGTGAAATCTTGTTAGGTTGTTCTTGTGTGTGTTAATCTTTTTGAAGATTGGTGCTCGTGGTTAATACTAGTCCCTCCTTGTGCATGTCTTACTTAGAAGGCTTGTGTAAGGTTAAAGAAGTGAGGGTTAAGGTAAGCTCTTCGTTAAGGAGTTTTGACACATCATTGGTCAAGGTTCTTTGCGGGAATATCTTGGTTCATATCTTTCTATACTTATCATAATTCATTCCAATACTCATCTTCTTATCTTATCTTCAAGAGCAACCGAATATCTTTCCAAAGTGCGACAATATATATTATTCAGCAGCAGTATATACATCATATACCTTAGATTCACGCTCATACATCATCAAAGGTCCTTTCTTGACTTCACCTTCATATTATATCATTGATTATAACCTAAAGTTTCGGTGAGGCCATTCGGACAAGAGTTACTGCGATTCAAGAGTATATATAACAAGAAGGCAACCAAGAAGAAGCTTACCCAAAGCCCCAACCAGCTCGCATTACAAAACCTTGCCTTTTGACAAATCTCAGCCTGTTCATACCAAAATCTCGCCCGAGATTTTGAAACACCCAAGATTTGCTACTGTCAATCCTTAACCCTAACCGGATAACTCTCAACCCAGTTTTCTCAAGTGCGAGGTACGTAAAGCTCTCTTCTTAATCTCTTGTGTGCCTTTTCTTGCCTCTTTACTACTCTAAACACGTTGAGTCATTTATTTGGGTGTGTTAGTTAGTATATATACTTTCTATCAAGGGGGAGATTGATAACTCCACCTTGGCTATGAATTGTTTTATTTAAATGATGAAAGACTTAACATATAAATGCGGTTTTATAAACTATATATCGATTATATTTCTAGATTGCATATTTGGTTTGTTTGTTAAAGTGTGTGTAGGTCTTGGATAGTATTACAAGGGAAGAGCTCGGCTAAGAGTTTTTATTACAACACACGAACATCTGCAACGGCCAAGAGAGAAGAACTAGGAAAATATCTTCAAAGGCCAACTAACCAAACAAGAAGATCTTGGAAAATCTCGGCTGAAGGCATTCGAAGATACGATCTAACCGACGCAAAGATCTAGGAGAAGATCTCGGTTGAAGGAGTTTGAAGATAAGATCTCCAACGGCTTGAAAGAAGTTCATGGTCAAGGTTCTAGAAGATCTACAACGGCTTTTCAAGTGAAAGAAGAGAAGATCTAGGGCTGGACATCTCCAAAAAACTTTCAAGTACTTTGAAGATGAAGATCTTGGAATGGCTACTTCTCAAACAACGTGAGAAGATTTTGTTCAACCAAGCAGCGGTTATATGGAGAAATAAAGAAGTTAAAACGGCTATGGGACAACGGCTAAAAGAAGATCTCCATAGAAGACTATAAATGAAGATGCCGATTAAAGATGAAGATAGAGCTGACAGGTGAAAGAAACCAAATCTTCAAGCGATCATACAAGAACATCTTCATCGATCCAAAAGTTTATCTTCCTCTTAAGCTTACACTAGTTCACATTCTTAGAGTGAGATAAACATAAGAGCTCCATTGACATATCTATGTTATACTCGAGTGTGTTACTCTGCAAAGTAACTAGACTATTATTCCTAGAATAGAGTTGACTAGATCGTAGTATTGAGGCTACATTGAGAGAAGAAGGAAGTTCTTCTAGGTTGTATCTAGGACTCACAAAAAACAGATAATAGATAGTTAGAATCCTAGGGTCGGAAACCCTAGGCAGATAGTAGGCTATTAGGGCCGAACTTCGTAAACATATCGTTGCGTCGATCTTTTATATTCCGCACTTATTATCGCATTTTATTGTGACTAACAACTTTCTGCAGGTTTCAAAGTCAAAACCTTGAAATCCACTTCAAAGCCTTGAGAAACAGTTTTGTCACTGAGCGCAGTGATCAACTTCAAGGCCTTGAGATTAGTTTCAAAGCCTTGATATATGATATTGCAAAAAGTTATCATACTCTATTCAACCCCCTTCTAGAGAATTTTGTTAATGAATTTCAGGAATACGAGGAAGAGGATAACGAGGGAATGTGGAGAGACTATCATAGACGTAATCAACGTCCTAGGAGAGATCAAGACTTGTAACCTTATCGACCTTATCAAGAGCATGATGGAATTGGCAAAGTAAAGGTTAAGATTCCGAGTTTTGAGGGAAAATGCAATCCAAACGTCTATTTGGAATGGGAGACTAAAATTGAACAAATTTGGTCCTATCATAACTTTAGCGAACAAAGAAAGGTCCAACTTGTTGTGTTGGAATTCCAAGGATATGTCTTCGTTTGGTGGGTTCATATCATCAAGGAAAGAAGGAGAATGTTAGATCTGGGCATCAACGCTTGGGAACAAATGAAAGTGTTGATGAGAGCATGGTTTATACCCCCCCTATTATGCTAGGGAAACAAGACAAAGATTGGAGAATTTCAAGCAAGGAACCCAGAGTGTGGAAGAGGTCTACACCATCATGCAAATGGTGATGGCTAAGGCCAACGTCCATGAGGATGAGGAGTTCACAAAGTCTCGGTTTTTAAGAACTTTGCATCCATCATTAGCCAATGAAATTGATCTATATCCTTATGATAATATGACTAACTTAGTACAATTGGATATTAAGGTGGAGAAGAAGTTCAAAGCACGAGACCAAGAGACGAGTTCTTGGAAACAACAGAAATCTCGGCCAAACCGAGACAACCTCGGACGAGATTCTAACCAAGATACCTCTAGAGAAGAGCCTCAAAGCAAGCACGACATCCAAGCTTCGCCCTAGCGGACACGTCCTTGCCCTTTGAATGAGCCTTCAAAGGATCCTAAAGGGAGCACCTCTAACTCTACTTTACATTCAAGAGATATTGTACGTTTTAAATGTCAAGGTAGAGGTCATTATAAAAAGGATTGTCCTAACAATAAGGTTTTATTCATTAATCAACAAGGGGATTATGAAAGTGAAGCAGACCATAAAAGTGCTAGTGAAAGTGATGAAAGTTGTGAATATGAACATGGAGAATCTTTGATTGCTAAGAGAACTTTGCAAGTTAATATATCTCCTTGTGAAAATAATCAACGAGAAAATCTCTTTCATACTAGATGTCTTATTAAATGGAAGGTATGTAACTTGATCATTGATGGAGGTAGTTGTTGTAAGATTGCTAGTATTGAATTGATTACTATGTTAAAACTTCCTACATTTTATCACCCTAGGCCTTATAAGTTGAAATGGATGAATAATTGTAGTACTTTAAAAATTCAACAGGCAAGCTAGAGTGACTATCACATTAGGACATTATACTGATGAGATTTTCTATGATGTAGTATCCATGCAGGCTTGTCATATTTTGCTAGGTCGCCATTGGCAATTTGATTGAAAAGTGGAGCATGATGGACATAGTAACAAGTATATGTTCACCTTCAATGATAAAAAGGTAAAACTAAAGCCCATGACTCCTTTACATACCATTGAGACCTATGAGAAGCAGAAGACGGAAGGCAATGATCGATTGCGGGACAAAGAAACGGACGAAAGACACTCCAGTGGAGAATCTTGGCCAAATAGTGAAATCTCGGCCAAGATTCTTGAGTGTCACCCGAGATTACACGAATCTCGACCCTTTGTAGGCTTCGACATTCCATCTTCAAGAGATCTTCTAATTGCCAAAGGAGAATAATAGATTGAGCATGCACCCATAGATCTTCAAGTCATACCATTTATGTCTTTAAGTGATTTCTTAAGCGACATGTGCTTAAGGAATCTAGAATTTACCACTCCTATCTAGCTTTAAGTTGTCATGAATATATTGTTAGGTTGTTTTCCTTAACTTCTTTTGATCTTATACCGTTACCTTTCGGGAAACGAGTAAGTTTCATTGCAGGAAAGCTAGTGGCAAATAAGGTAGAGCGAATGGACATGGAATTTCTACTTGATCCCGGAGATCTCAAGACATTGCCACCAAAAAAGGATAGGATTGCAGCCTATTCTCAGTTGGCATCATCAACAGTGGTTTATGGACGTTCAATAGACATCTCGGCCATTCAAGAAACAAAATCTCGCCCGAAATTTCTGTAGTTCGACCGAGATTCCTTAATGTTGAGTGTTGCGGAGCACATCTTCAAAGCACGAGTTACAAACTTCAAGGGATCCTCCAAGAGAGTGGATACTAAAGTCTTTACCACAACAAGAATTCAGGTCCTGTGTGATTAGTGATGCACATGATAAAGATTTGAGGACGAATCCTTTTCAAGAAGGGGAGTATGATGTGGGACCATCATCGACACCAACCATACAAGGACAAATCACAAGATCAAGGACTACAAGGATCCAAGAGGATATGCTATCAAAGAAGATCAAGAAACCATGGAAATGAAGAATCTCGGCTTTGAGACAAGAATCTCGGCCGAGATATAGTCCAAGATTTCTCGTCTGTCGAGATCAATAAGACCCGTTGAGTTCTTACTTATCTTGATTATTTTAATACATTTAAGCTTTCAAACAATACTAAAGATTATATGTTGGTTTTTGAACCCATCTTTTAGGATTATTTTTAGATTATCTTTTAAAGGAATCTCTCCTATAAATAGCCTTAGAGGACGAGATTCATAAGACAACTAGATTTGAATTTGATTTCCACATTATTGTGAGACACTTGTGACTTCGTTCACGGAGTTTACATTTTATCATTTCTACTCAATCAAAAGGAGAGTTTTTGGTTGAATCGTTGTGAATCCTTGCTAGGTTGTTCTTGTGCATGTTAATCTTGTTGAATATTGTTGCTACTAGTCAAACTAGTCCCTCCTTGTGTTTGTCTTATTTAGAAGGCTTGTGTAATGAAAACTCTACCTTGATTGAAATGGTTTACATGTGTTGATGATGGAAGACTTCACACAAATATAGCAGTTGGATCTCTAACAATGTACTTGATTATATTTCTAGATGTTTGATTTGAATTCAGTGCAGGTTATATTTAAATGTCAAGGGCCTTGAAATTGGATTGAAGAACAAGTTCAAAAAGACGAAGTTCAAGGGCCTTGGAATCTAAAGTGCACGGAACAAAGGATTCAAATATATTGAAGATATTCATTGAAGATTCGGCAACAAGAAGATCTTATCAAACAAAGATTTTGTCAACCAAAGGAAGATCTCAACCGAAGGATAGAGAATCATTTCGAGAAGATTCTCTAAACAACAATACGGCACAAATATCTTCTCTCTCTTATCCAACAGAAGACGAGAAGATCAAGGAATAAAAGACTCAACGTGTTCGTAGGATCGAAGACGTGCAACATCTATCTTACGATCTTCATGGAAAAGAAGGCTTCAAACGGTCATCTCTACAACGGCTAGAAGATCTTTCCATAGAAGATATAAATGAAGATGATGGTCGAAGAAGTAGATACACAAGCCTACATCAGAAAACATCTTTGCATCCTTAAGCAACCTAATCATCTTCATTCGTTGTTTTTCTTTCTCGCAATTACGTAAAAGTCATATCCCCTTAGAGAGAGATAAAACACAAGAGCTCCATTGGAAGATCTAAAAGTGTTATACTAGAGTGTGTTACTGTGCAAAGTAACTAGGCTATTATAGCTAGGTTAAGAGTTGGAGCTAGATCGTAGCATTGACTACAAGTGAGAGAAGAAGGGGATTTCTTCTAGTTTGTATCTAGGACTCTTTGAAGCTGATAATAGATAGTTAGATCCTACGGATATACCCTGGGACGGAGAGTAGGCTATTTAGAGCCGAACTTCGTAAACATATTCTCGTGTCAATCTTTTCAATTCCGAACCATATAAGTTTTACTGTGACTAACTTTGTATTGCAGGAGCAAGAAGTCAAGGCCCTTGAAATTGAGTTTCAAAGCCCTTGAAATCGAAGTTTCACTAGTAACAGAGATTGACATCAAGGCCCTTGAAAGGAGTTTCAAGGCCTTGAGATTTGGTTTGCGAAAAGTTCTCATACTCTATTCATCCCCCCCTTCTAGAGTATTATCTATATTATTTATATCACCTAACGGTTCTTCATGTAAGTTTCAAGAAGGAAGGGTGAAAGATAATTCTTTGTTTAGGGTTTTGATACATAATTGGTCAAGGTTCTTTGCAAGTCTTATAATTAGTCCGATCTTCCTATATTTATCATATTACATTTCATTAATCATCTTCTTATCTTCCATTATCATACGTTATTCCGCATTCCGAGTTGGGTTAATTTGATAACTAAGCCTTTTTGAGTTTTTAGTTTAGTAATTAGGCTTATAACAAATTTTAATTTAGTAAATATACCCCGTTTTGTTTTAATAGCGTTCCTCTTCTACTTACCTTCTCTTCAAACACTAGCAGCAAACTGTTTCTTCAGAAATTCTAGAGCCGCCCTTCTCTTCATCTTCCCCTTCTCTTCAAAGCTCTTCATCTTCTTGTTCTCTATTCGTTCTCTTTCTTGTTCTTTTGGTACTCTTCTGCTCGTTCTCTGTTCTCTCTTTTGCTCGTTCTCTGTTCTCGTTCTTTGGTACTCTTCTAGCGAATCACTTTGATCGTTACTATTGCGGGAATTGTGGCTCACCTATGTTTACCAGAAGGCTGGAGAGAAACCTGATGTATTTGGCGGTTATTGATGATGCTCAACCCCATCCTGCTACTACAATGCATTATCAGGTAACAAACACAACTTCTAAGCTTCGTTTTATGATATCCTAACTGTTCTTGTTGTAAAATTGGGGTGATTTTGTTGAACATATAGTGAAAATTTGAAATTGAAATTGAAATTGCTATATACATGCATATATACTAGCAAGCTGCGTATTCCGCTCAATCTCAAGCAACAAGTCCTCAAGCACTTATGGCTTCTCGCTCGTCCATGCTATAAAACCAGCAGACACTAAACCCACACGTGGGCATGAGCTCTATAGGAAGCAGCGGATTCAGCATCCTACAAGGCAAATCGGACACCTCAGCAGGACTTTGTGGGTTTGGATTGGCTGACGGGGTGTGCTGACGGAAGCACAGGTCTCCATTTGAAGTCCCCAGTTGACGAGAAATGATGATAGCGTTGTTATATCTTGCTTGCTTATTGGAATAAGCTTGTTGAGGCTTCATCTTTTTGTACCTACCCATCTAACACAATATGCTTACTAATGCTTCTGTTTATCAGATTGCACTGCATCTACCAATATAGCTTATACCGGAAATTTGAATTTTGATGTAGATTGTTAAATTTCAAGTTTAGTGGAATTTATCTCAAGTTTGGTTGAACTTATGTCAAGTTTAGTTGAATTTATGTTGGTCTTTAGTTGAATTCTCTGTTGGTTTCTACTTTGTCTGTTGGTTTCTACTTTTATGAATGATGGCTTAGTTTGGACTTTAGAGCAAAACAACTTAGAGTGGTACCGACAGTTGACATAAATCACTCAAAACCAGCATTAGTTAATTGTTAAACCCAATAATTTGTATTTGGGGTATGATATGTTCATATTCTTGTATGAAAATTCTATTATGAAAACTCTGGTATGGTCATTTTTTGGTATGAAAATTATGGTATGAAAATTTTTGGTATGTAATTTTATATTATGAATATCTGGTATAAAAAAAATCCGGTGTGACAATTTTTGGTATGACAACTTCTGGCATGACGATTTCTGGCATGACAATTTCTGGGTATGACAAAATTCTCGTATGAACAAAATTCTGGTATGAACTTCTGGTATGAGAATTTTTGGTAGGAGCAATTTTGGTATGAAAATAAACTTTTGGTATGAGAAATTCCGGTATGAATTCTGGTATGAAAAATGAACTTCTGGTATGAGAAATTCTGGTATGAAAAAATTCTAGTATAAAAAAATTCTGGTATGTTAATTACTGAAAATAAAAAAAAGATACAATTTGGTTTACTAGGCTTTTTCTAATTTTGTGTTTAGTAAATGTACCCCTTGAGAGAAGTGTGTGTAGAGTTTGAGAATAAATACAAAAAGGTTGGGATATATTTACTTAATTGAAACATTAAAAAGTCTAGTACTACTATTGTTTTTCAAAAAGACCTAGTTACCAAAATTGCCCATCAAAAAAAGGCAAAAAAATAATTAAAAAAAACAAATTTCATTGATTAAGAATTAAAATTTACACTTACATAATACTAACAAACATTTATTATTATTTTTATTAAAATAAAAGGGTTAATTACTTTTACCTACCATTAAATGAAAGTGGTAAAAAACTATGAGGTACATTTACTAAACACAAAACTAAAAAAGGCCTAGTAAGCCAAATTCTTTCTTCTGAGTTTCACAAAATCTCGGCTTGTTCTTTGGAAAATCTCGCCCGAGATTTCCTTTATCTTGACCGAGATTTGCTTCTGATGTTCGATTTAAGGACTTTCAATCTAGATCGGGAAATGCGGCATCAACCCCACATCAAGAACGAAAGAATTTGGCCTACTAGGCTCTTTTTGGTTTTTGTTACCGAAACTATACCCCATATTTTTTTTACCACTTTCATTTAATGGTAGGTAAAACTAAGTAACCCTTCTATTTAAAAAAAAATGTTTTTTATTTGTTTTTTGTTATTTAAGTGTAAGTTTCAATTCTTAAAAACTGAATTTGTTTTTTTATTTTATTTTATTAATTTATTTTATCTTTTTTATTTTCTTTATTTTTTTTATTTTCTGGAATGAAGAATTTTTCACATACCGGAATTTTCACATACCGGAATTTCCAATACCGGAATTTCACATACCGGAATTTCACATACGAGAATTTCACATACCGGAATTTTCACATATTGGAATTTTCACATACTGGAACTTTGAAATGCCGGAATTTCACATACCGGAATTTCACATACCGGAATTTCACATACCCGAGTTTCACATACCGGAGTTTCACATACCGGAGTTTCACATAACGGAAGTTCACATACTGGAAGTTCACATACCGGAGCTTCACATACCGGAAGTTATCATACCGGAAGTTATCATATCATACCGGAAGTTATACCAAACAAACAGATTTTATGTCATAGTTTAGAATTAAGAATTACATACCGGAGAATTACATACCGGAGAATTACATACCAGAGAATTACATATTGGAGAATTGCATACCGGAGAATTACATACCGGCGAATTACATACCGGAAGTTATAAAAATGGTATGAGGAAAAACACAACATTCAGGTATCAACCTTGAAGCAACAAAAATGTCTCTAAAAATTGTATAACCTTCTTCTTTGCCCAGAGATGATCAAGGCCTTGAGATTTGGTTAGCGAAAAGTTCTCATACTCTATTCAACCCCCCTTTTAGAGTATTATCTATATTATTTATATCACCTAACGGTTCTTCAATTGGTATCAGAGCTAGACTAACGTTTATTGATTTAACCATCAGTGAGACTAATCATGAATCCTGTAGGTGATGGTGGATTTGCTCAAGGAAGATCCTCATCTCGACCACCACTCTTCTTTGGCAACAACTTCGCTCATTGGAGATCACTAATGCGTATGTTCATGATTGACCAGGATATGGAGCTTTGGAGCATTATTCAAGATGGACCAAAAGTTCCAATGACAACGGTTGAAGGCGTCCAAGTCCCCAAAAAGGAATCAGACTTCACTCAGGCTGACCTGGACAGTGTGTCAAAGAATTACAAAGCAATGAATCTACTTTACTGTGGATTAGATGCTAATGAATTCAACCGCATCTCATCATGCAAAAGTGCAAAAGAAATATGGGACAAGCTTGTTGTCACTTATGAAGGAACAAGTCAAGTCAAGGAAACAAAGATCAACATCTTTCTCAGACAATACGAGCTATTCAAGATGAATCCAAATGAACCAGTCAAAGAAATGTTCACCAGATTCATTGGGATAGTGAACAATCTAGACTCACTTGGAAAGACCTTCACAAATGAAGAAAAAGTGAGAAAGGCTCTAAGAAGTTTACCTAAAGCCAAGTGGGGACCAAAAATGACTGCTATTGAAGAAGCTCAAAATCTTACTACTCTTCCTCTTGATGATTTACTTGGAAAACTCATCACACACGAAATGATCCTTGGAGAAGAAGATGGAGAACTTTCATCCAACTCCAAGAATTTGGCATTAACATCCAGAAAAGATGAGTTACCTTCTGATGAAGAAAATAGTGAGGATGATAATGAAGAAGATGCTCTCTCCATGATCTCTAAAGGTTTAGCAAGAACTCTCAAGATAAAGAAACAATCTGCAAACCGAGAATTTCCAAGAGCATAAAAACTCCGAGGTAAGTTTTCTAACTCTAATAAGAAAACGAAAGTACTGACTTGTTTTGAATGTGATGAAACAGATCATTTGGTGAAGGATTGTCCACAAAAGAAGAGGACCAACTTCAAGAAAAATGATCGAAAGAAGAAAGCCATGGTTGCTTCATGGAGTGATTCATATTCAACTAATGAATTAGAAGATGAACAAGAACAAGCAAACTTGTGTCTTATGGCCGATCATGAAGATAACTCAAATCTTTACATCGACAATATGGTAAGTACAATCTTGTCTCAACCTGAGATTGACCTTAAACAATTTTTCAAGGATATTATCTTAAGTGATATGGAACATAGAATAAGGATAAATTCTTTCAAAGAAAAACTTCATGAACAAGATAAAAAATTGAGTGAAATGTCTCTGGAGATTGAAAATCTTAACACAAAGAAGGAAGAACTTGATAACAATGTTAAGGCCTTGGAATCAGAAAATCTGATTCTCAAGAACAACCTCTCTTCTCTACATCGAAGCTATATCGATCTAGAGAAAGAGAAAGTTGATCTGACTTTGATGTGTCCAGACTAGAAGGCATCACTCATTAAGTTTACTCGTTCAAAAGCTAACCTAGAAAGAATGATAGGTGAACAACAATCTTCACTTAACAAAAATGGTATAGGATATCATAGAAGCTTTCTTAGAAAACCTACTACCACTTTTGTTACAGCAAAAGGAAGTATTCACATGCCTACCTGCTTCTATTGTTGTAAAAAGGGTCATGTTAAATCTACATGTCCTTACAGAAGAAATGATCCTTATATTATCAAAAACACCTATCCTCTATGTTTAAGGAAACAGGTCAAACAAATCTGGGTTCCTAAAGGTACTAGACCGCCAAACATGATCGAACCTGAGTATGAACCAAAATATGCCATTTGGTCGACCCGGAAAGGTTGATGTTTGTTGTTTTGCAGGATATCACCAAGGTAAAGGAGCACAAATGGATTTTAGATAGTGGTTGCTCAAGACACATGAGTGGAAAGAGTTTATTATTCTCAGATTTAAAGAAGCAATCATCTGGAACTATTACTCTTGGTGATAAAGGAAAGTGTGACATAATTGGCATTGGTAAAATTTGCTATGATTCATCCAACTTTATTGATGATGTTTATTTAGTTGATGGTTTGAAATATAATCTGCTAAGTATTTCTCAAATTTGTGATAAAGGCAATAAAGTCATGTTTGATTCAGAAAAATGTGAAGTTCAAGACATAAAGACATGAGAAGTATTGCTTACTGCTCCTAGGTGTAATAATGTTTATTCTTTGAATACTAACCAAGTTGCAGGAACTAAGCTAAAATGTCTAAAGGCCTTGACTGATGATCCAAGGCTTTGGCATAGAAGACTTGGCCACATAAGCATGCACACCATGCAGAAGTTACTTACAAAAGATTTGGTACGTGGTTTGCCAAACCTAAACTTCAAGGTTGATGACCTATGTAAAGCTTGTACACAAGGTAAACAAACAAGAGTTTCATTCAAGCCTAAGAAAGTTGTAAGTTCTTCTCGACCTATTGAACTTTTACATATGGATCTTTGTGGACCTATGCGTGTTAAATCTCCCGGAGGAAAACAATACATCCTTGTTATAGTAGACGATTTCCCTCGGTTCACATGGATATGTTTTTTACGAGAAAAATCTGAAGCCTTATTTGAGTTTTCAAATTATGTAAGGAGTTACAAAGTTTGAAAAACCTACCAAACGTTTCTATAAGAAGCGATCATGGTAGAGAATTTGATCAACTAAAGTTCGGTTTATTTTGTGCAAAATATGGTATTTCTCATAACTTTTCTTCTCCTAGAACTCCTCAACAAAATGGAGTTGTGGAACGCAAGAACTGCACTCTTGAGGATATGTCTAGGACAATGCTTTTAGAAAATCATTTGCCAAAAAGTTTTTGGGCTGAAGCAGTAAACACCGCAAATTATATTTTAAATCGATGCTTAATTCGCCCTATTTTGAAAAAGACTCCTTATGAACTCTTCAAAGGAAGAAACCCAAACATTTCATACTTTAAACCTTTTGGATGTACTTGTTTTGTTCACAACAATGGAAAAGACAATCTCGGGAAATTTGATGCACGTAGTGATGAAGCTACATTCATTGGATATGCTTCAAATAGCAAAGCTTATCGAGTATATAACAAACGTACCAAAGTTGTTGAAGAAAGCATTCATATTATTTTTTATGAAAGCAATGATGGTACTTTGAGTGAGAGTTTTGCAGATTTAAATCTGAATCAAAGAGAAGATCATATTTCGGATGAAGAGGAAGATCCTAAAGGCCAAGACAAGAACATGCAAGAAATGATTCAAGATACCAAAGAAAATCCTCAAGACCTTGAAACACACCTTCAAGACCTTGAAACTGAAAACTGTGAAAACAGAACTCCACTTCAAGGGCTTGAAACCCAACTTCAAGGCCTTGAGATTGGAATAACAGGTAATGCACAAACGGTACCTGAATCAAGTCAGACATATTCAGCTCAACCTTTTGGATCTACATCATTTGTCAAAAGAAGAAAAGTTCAACACTCCTCGTATCATCCACAAGAAAATGTGATCTCAGATCCAAATGCTGGAGTTCAAACTCGATTAAAAGTGAATAATCTTTGCGCCTTCTCCGCTTTTGTATCACTTGTCGAGCCAAAGAACTACATTCAAGCTCTTCAAGAACCAGATTGGATCATTGCCATGCAAAATGAATTAAATGAATTTCAGAGGAACAAGGTATGGACTCTTACTTCAAGACCAAAACATCGATCAATTTTTGGCACGAAGTGGGTCATTCAAAACAAATTGGATGAAAGTGGCAAAGTCATACGAAACAAAGCACGACTTGTAGCACAAGGCTATAACCAAGAAGAAGGTATTGATTATGAGGAGACTTTTGCTCGTGTGCAAGGTTAGAAGCCATACGTATGCTACTTGCATTTTCATCTTTCATGAGCATAAAACTTTTTCAAATGGATGTAAAATGTGCTTTTCTAAACGGCTTCTTAGAAGAAGAAATCTATGTTGCTCAACCTCCTGGTTTTGAAAATGATGAATTTCTAGATTATGTTTTTAAATTAGTCAAAGCTCTTTACGGTCTTAAGCAAGCTCCTCGAGCTTGGTATGAAAGATTATCTAAATATATTCTTGAAAACAATTTCAAAAGAGGTTTGATTGATAAAACATTGTTTATCAAAACTAGAGGCAACGACATCGTAGTAGTACAAATCTATGTTGATGATATATTATTCGGTGCTACTAATGATTCCCTTTGCAAGGAATTTTCAGATATTATGTGCAGGGAATTTGAGATGAGCTTAATGGGAGAGTTAAATTTCTTTCTTGGACTTCAAGTTACACAAGCAAAGAAAGGAATTTTTCTCAATCAAAGCAAGTATACTAAAGACTTGCTTAAAAAGTACAAAATGGATCAATCTAAGGTTTCAAAGACTCCTATGAGTTCAACACTTTCGATAGATCATGACAAGAATGGAAAAAGTGTAGTACAAAAGGAGTATTGAGCTATGATCGGTTCATTGTTGTATCTAACTACTAGTCGTCCTAACATCATGTTTAGTGTGTGCATGTGTGCAAGATTTCAAGATGACCCTAAAGAGTCAGACTTGATAGCTGTGAAAAGAATTTTTCGGTATCTCAATGGCACTAAGGATCTAAGGTTATGGTACCCACGTCAAAGCTCGTTTCATCTTGTTGGCTATTCAGATGCATATTTTGCAGGTTATAAGGTCGATAGAAAAAGTACTTCTGGATGTTGTCAATTCTTAGGGTCATCCCTAATTAGTTGGCACTCCAAAAAGCAAAATTTTGTTGCCCTATCCACAACTGAGGCCGAATACATAGCTGTTGGAGCTTGTTGTGCTCAAATTCTTTGGATTGCTCCACAACTTCGTGACCTAGGCTTTGACTTGAGAGGTATTCCTATTAAATGTGATAATACTAGTGCTATTTCTATAACCAAAAATCTTGTGCAGCATTCAAGGACTAAGCATATTGACGTAAGGCATCCAAAACGTGCCATTTTACCTACACCAAGTTTCGTTGTAATCGTAGGTAAAATGGCACGTTTTGGATCAAAAGGGAGCTAAGGAGCAAAGGAGTCATAGGAGCTACATTCAGGAGCCTAAAAGAGAACTCAGGAAGCAAGGAATTAACAAAGAAGATTCACTTTGGACCAGATTTAAGAGATTTCACATTCAGCTGAGAGTTACCTCGGTCAACTACAATGTCACCTCGACATAGGTGATCTTGAGGAGGGTCCCGACTGAGGCAAAAACCCTGGCGCGGCGAGATATATTTTATTTGGCTCAGATCTTTTATTTATGGAAGGAAGAGATCTTATATTTTTGGGCTGGATTTCTGGAAGGAAGATCATATATTTAGGAGATCTATTTTAGAGATATGGATATATTTTATTAGGATATTATCTTTTTAAGATATTATTATCTTTGGAAGATAATTCTCCTATATAAAGGGTTTGATTTTCCACAAGTTCAACCATGCTTGGAGGCTGAGAATAACCAGCAAAGAGGAGATTTTCTGGAAGCTTTGAAGGAAGGAAGGAAGGTTGAAGATCAATCAAGGAAGGATTGGTAGTTTGGAGTTAGCTTTTGAGAATTTGTAAGACCTTCTTAGATTCCCTTTGATTTGTTGTCTTTGTTGAATTTTTTATTCTAACGAACGCTGATTTGTTTGATAATTGATTCAGTTATTGAAGTTTTGTTCTTAAGGTTTTTGTGTTCAAATATTCATTTATTTCCCATATATTTGATTATTTCTTTCATGATGATGAGTGGCTAATTTCCTTGTGCGATTCTAGGGTGATTGGTTGAAAGTTATGGGAAAGATGATGATAGAATAATCTTAATCCCAGTAGGACTCTGAAAGCTTGAGTCTTTAACCTTAACCCTAGAGTACCTCGCTCAGTCGATGAACATCTCAGCCTGGGTGGAACATGAATGACCGAGGTGACTTCTCTGATCCGTAACTGAGAATTAAGTGTTAGAGTTTGCCAAATCCTATTCTTATTACACCTTTCCTGGTTCAATGCAAGCTTAGGATGAGACTTACCCGGTAATTCCTTTGTTTGTTTACCCAAGATCATAAGTATAGGTAATAAAGGTTTATCCTTTATTGGGGTTTGAGTGTGCCTTCATTCCATCTTTGTGAGTTAGCCTGAGACTTACCCGGTAAAGGTTGATTATATTCCCTTAGTTGGTGTGTTGGTTTGAGATTATAAATCCTTTCCTTAGTATCTTGAGACTTACCCAGTAATAGGAGCTTTTGGTTTGGGATTAGTGAGTCGTGAGACTTACCTGGTGATGTATTCCACTTTAGAAACACCTTCCCTTTGCAAAATCTCAGCTTTGTCCGCTTATCTTGAGATCTTGAGTTGGAACCACAACTAGATGCTTTAATCCCTAGAATTTGCATATTTCCTTTAATTGACCTTATTATCATCTTTTTGATTGCTTTAATCGCTTTTGTGGTTATTAGTTACATTGACGAACTATACTTGCTTAGTTTCACCTAAGTCCCTGAGATCGACACCCCGGAATTCTTGCTTTTACTATAATTGATCCGTACACTACGGGTTCGCATCCTTGTTTTAAGCATATTTCTTGGGATATAAATTTAAAGCTTGCACACACCGTTTGGAGCGAACAAGTTTTTGGCGGCGTTGCCGGGGACTTGGTCTAGACCGAGCCGGTTCGGTAGTCTTTCGGGGCAATTTCCCCTGTTGCTACTAACCACTCTACTTGAGTGACTTTCGTAGGTTCTTCTTCTTAGGTTTATGCGAAGAACCCGTGCTGGGAACGAAATCATTCCTTACGATCCCGAATCAAAAAAGACATACAAAAGACACTTGAAAGAAGCGAAAATGGCCAACCAAGACAATTGCGATCTTGAGGCCGAATTGAAGGAGGCGATGGAACAGCTACACCTCAATAGGGAAGAACTACAGCACGAGAGGGAGCAAACTCGCACCAGAACTGCAGAGATTGAAGCAGATATGGCTGAGCTTCAGGCCCAGATTCTACATCGACCAGACCCTCGACCAAGGCAGGACCCCGCTCCAGTTGCCCCGGCCGAGATACAATCACCTCGGATGCCTGTACGAGATGTTCTCTTTGCAGGTATTCCACAGACCCTAGGACAGAGGATGGACCCAAACCAGCAAGTGAGGCGTCCATGAGTCAACCTAGGTGATCCAGCGGAGCATGATTATGAATTTTGACCGCAAGTTCTTTCCATGATCCGACAATGCCAGTTTGGAGGTTTAGAGAGAGAGTCCCCGCATCAATATTTGCAAAACTATGAGATTTTGATGGAGACCTTGAGATCTTCAAGGCTGGAAAATAATAATTACAAGCTAAGGCCTTTTTACTTTTCTTTGAAGGACAGGGCACTTACTTGGTATCAGTCTCTTCCTCCCGGAAAGATCAACACTTGGGAGGGGATGAAGACGGAGTTTTTAACAAAATTCTTTCCCCCCCTCCAAAACCGCTGAAATAAGAGGGAAGATCAATGCATTTATCATGAAGGACAAAGAGAGTTTGTCCAAGTCATAGGAGAGATTTAAGGATGTTCTTTTGGATTGCCCACATCATGGGATTCCAAAGATAGAGTTGATGGAGATATATTTCAAGGGATTGGATGGAGCTACCCAATTCAACCTTCAACTACTATCCGCCGGCACATTCATGGACATGCCGATTGATGAAGCTTGGGAGTTCATTGAAAAACAAGCTTTGCACATGGAGAAATACTCCCACCAAGGAGCTGAAAATGGAGTTAAGAGAGTTAATTTCCAGGAAGCTCCATCAAATGATAATCAACTCATCTCCCTCAAGAATGATGTGAAGCAATTGAAGGAGCTTTTGGTTGCTCACACCAAGAAAGAGGAGGGAGGATATCAAGGGTCAAGGAACAACAATCATGGTTCCCGGAACAACAACTACAACAATAGAGGCTCCAACAGCAACAATTGGAGATCCAACAATCAAAATTCGGGTAACCCTTACTCTAATTCCAATTCTAATAATTCCTCTAACCCTTTCTCTTCTTCTTATACTCCATTGAAGAGTCATGAGCCTGGATCAAGTTCATCCCAGCCAGAGAAGAAAGATGCAGTGCTAGAATCTTGATCAAGCTCAATGTTATGGAGACGTCCATGACTTCATTTTCAAAGGCACAAAAAGCCTTAGAGCAACAATTCTTTAATAAGGCGAATGAAGTGCCAAAAGATCCAGGGAAATTCCCAGCAAGGACAGAGAGCAACTCTAAGGGACAAATCATGGCAATAACGACGAGAAGTGGACTGAAAACTGCAGATCCAGTGCCTCGGTCGATGCTAGTACAAACGAAGAACACTTCGGTCCACGTACAGACGAGGAACACTTCGGTCGAGGTGCCACCCGAGGTGGAGTCCTAGAAAGCAACGGACAACACTGAAATTATGTCCCACCTCCTGCATATAAACCACCACTTCCATTTCCCCAGTCAAGGGCTAGAGCACATCTAGACAAGCACTTTGGTAAGTTCCTCGACTTGATGAATAAATTACATATTAACATCCCTTTCCTTGATGCTAGTCTAGGGATGCCCGCATATGGGAAGTTCTTAAAGGAGATTCTATCAAGGAAAAGGAAACTGGAAGATTTTGGTGAAGTAAGGATGACATCTAAATCCTCGGAGCTCATTCAAATCATGAAGGAGAAGATGCCACCTAAGTTGAGAGATCCCGACTCATTTTGCATTCCCTTTCAAGTTGGGGATGTGACTTGTGAGGCATTGTGTGATCTAGGAGCCAGCGTGAGCATCATCCCGCTGGAGCTATGTGTGAAGATCGGACTTGGAGAGCCCAAGCCGGTGAAGATAAGGTTATACATGGCGGACCGCTCCATTACCCATCCCGTGGGCATTTTGTAAGATGTTCCGGTTAAGTTAGGTAACTTCTACTTACCTATAGACTTTGTTATGCTTGATATACCCGCAGATTATCCCGTTGCTATCATTCTCGGGAGACCATTTCTAGCAACTTCGGGTTGCAATGTGGATTGTAAGAACGCCAAATTGAAATTCAACATTGGCGGAGATCAAGTGGAGTTTGCATTTCTTGCTGCAATGATAGGAGAGCCGCTGGAGGATGATATCTTCAACATCTATGATGAAGAAGAATCAAGAGAATTGGTGAGCTCTATCCTTATAAATGATCCTCTTGAAAGAGTTATTAGTTTTAGCTTAATGGAGGAAGGTATAGATGCTTCTTGTGATGCAAATATACGGAGCTTAAAGGCACTGGAAGAAGATCCAGGAGCTAAGATTGAAAGACTAATCCAGGAGAAGAGAATCTCCAGTTTCGGTCCCAGTTGCTGTACCTCGACCGAGGCACTTTCTGGACCAAGCAAGGTGTTCTTAACTGAAGAACATCTCGGTCACCCACTCTGGACCCTGACCGAGGTCGCAAGCAAGATGATGTCAACTGAGACTTCTGAAAGTCCAGTTCTTTGATCTAAATCTACTCCACTGGAAGGAGGAAGCAAGGATCGCCCTTAGAAAGCACCCCCGGTTGTGGAGCTTAAACCACTTCCAAGTCACTTGAGGTATGTTTTCCTTGGACCGGATTCTACTTATCCCGTTATTGTTAGTGCTTCCCTTTCCGAAACTGAATTATCTAAACTGATGCATGTCCTGAGAAAACATCAAAAGGCTTTGGGTTATACTATTGATGATCTTATTGGTATTAAACCTTCTTTCTACATGCATAGAATACTAATGGAGGATGATCATAAGACTTCACGGGAACCTCAAAGACGGTTAAATCCGATCATGAAAGAGGTTGTGAAAAAAAAATTCTTAAGTTGTTGGATGCAGGTATCATATTTCCTATTTCGGATAGCAAGTGGGTGAGCCCAGTGCATGTAGTTCCGAAGAAAGGAGGGATGACCGTTGAGACGAATAAGAACAACGAGTTGATCCCAACTAGGACCGTGACGGGCTGGAGGGTGTGCATCGATTACATGAAGCTGAATGTGGCCACACGGAAGGACCATTTTCCACTTCCATTCATCGATCAAATGCTCGAACGGTTAGCCCAGCATTCACATATTTTCTATTTAGATGGTTATACTGCCATTTGGATTATGTAATGCACCCGCTACCTTCCAGCGATGCATGATGGCTATCTTTTCCGAGTATATAGAGGAGATCATGGAGGTATTTATGGATGATTTTTCAGTATATGGTTCCTCTTTTGATGATTTCCTATCTAACCTTTCTCTAGTTCTACAAAGATGTGAAGACACTAATCTCGTTTTGAATTGGGAGAAGTTTCATTTTATGGTTAATGAAGGCATTGTGCTAGGACACCTCATTTCCAACCGAGGTATTAAGGTCGATCGAGTTAAGATCGAGACTATCGAGAAACTTCCTCCCCCTTGTTTTGTTAAGGGTGTGCAGAGTTTTCTTGGGCATGCAGGTTTCTATAGGAGGTTCATCAAGGATTTCTCGAAGATTTCTAAACCACTAACTAAACTCTTGAATAAGGATGTTGTTTTTGAGTTTTCGCAGGAATGTCTTGATGCATTTTTCAAGATAAAGAAAGCGTTGATCTCCGCTCCCATTATCCAACCTCCGAATTGGACCTTGCCCTTTGAGATCATGTGTGACGCGAGTGATGTGGTGGTAGGAGCGGTGCTTGGACAAAAGAAGGATGGCCGGACCAACGTCATTTACTATGCTAGCAAGACGCTAGATGAAGCCCAAATAAACTACGCCACCACCGAAAAGGAGCCTTTGGCGGTTGTATATGCTTTTGAGAAATTTCGCTCTTACTTAGTGGGAGCGAAAGTTATTGTTTACACTGACCATGCAGCTATTTGTTACTTACTTGCTAAGAAGGATGCAAAGCCGCGTCTTATTTGATGGATTCTCTTGCTTCAAGAGTTTGACATAGAGATTCGCGATAAGAAGGGATCCAAAAATTCTGTTGCGGATCACCTCAGCCGGCTACCTCCCTCTTCACGCGAGAAGGACGAACCACCCATAAACGATTCATTCCCTGATGAGCACTTGCATTTGCTGGAACGTTTGATAAACTTTTTTATCTCACATCATGATGAAAGTGAAGTATGGGGTGATGATACCTTCCAACATGTTTAGAGACGTTGTACGGTCCAGCTAGCGACCTTAAATCAAGCGCTTCTTGGGAGGCAACCCAAGGTATTGCTTTCTTTTCCCTTTTCTAGTCTAGGTTTAGATAGTTTGCTTTTGCTTTGCTTTGTTTTGTTTTTGGCATTCTAGACAGAAACCAGATACTTTCTAAGGAAGGATTACAACTCAGGAGCAACATTGAAAGGACAGAAGTTCGAGAAATTGAGAAGACGAAGTTTGACTGAGACACATCTCGGTTTTTGTCACAGCGCCTCGACCGAGATGATTCTTGAGCAACCGAAGTGACTAGGGCTGACAAAGATCCACATTGGTCCAGACACCTCGGTCCAGTCGGGACCACCTCGACCGAGGTGATGTCAGATCCAGCGAGGGGTATAAAAGGGGAACATTTTCTCTCTCTTTCCCTCCCATCTCTCTCTCGACCGCGGCGGTATAATCACCTCGTTTCTCCATTTTTCAATCGTTTTCTACGATTTTTGCTCCGATCTCGCAAGGAAAGGCTAGAGAATCAGATTGCAAGCAAGAAACTACAATAAAAACGCCTTCAATCGACTGAATCTGGGGTAAACGTTCGAAAACCCTAACTTTCCTATTCTCGCTAATTTCAGTCGCATTTGGCTTTGGTTGCCATTGGTTTATGTTGAAAAAGGCTTAAGTACCCCATAGGAACAATCGGTAGTAATATTGGGGGAAAAGAACAAAAAATCAAAGAGTAGAGAACAAGCAGTTTTTCACCTCGGTCCAGTCGAGCTGTGTCTCGGCCGAGGTGATTCTTGAGGCTGTCAGACTGACCGAGGTGACTTGTCAGCAAAAAAAAAAAGTTCTCGTTCTGATCGCTAGTTAGTTCTTAGGGATGCTTCCAGTAGATCCTCACCTTCTTCTTCTTCCCGACCTTCTATTCCGGTGATCCACGAGCGTCACCAAGCTGACTTTGACCGCATATGTGCGCGCCCTGTGATTGCACCGCGTTTTTTTGGATATTTCTGCTTTTGATTGCCTCCATGTAGCTGATGATCTGAGGAGGATGGTTTCCATGGTAGGGCTGGAGCACTTCATGGAGATTAGAGCTTGTTCGCTCCAAACGGTGTGTGCAAGCTTTAAATTTAAAACCTAAGAAGTATGCTTAAACAAGGATGCGAACCCGCAGTGTACGGATCAATTATAGTAAAAGCAAGAATTCCGGGGTGTCGATCTCAAGGACTTAGGTGAAACAAAGCAAGTATAGGTTGTCAATATTAAAAATAACCACAAAAGCAATTAAAACAATCAAAGATGATAATAAGGTCAGTAAAGAAAATATGCAAATTCTAGGGATTAAAGCATTTAGTTGTGGTTCCAACTCAAGATCTCAAAAGCCCTTGAGACCTCGAGCTTGTTGAGTGACTTGGTGGTTTAAACTGGATTATACATGATTAATTTCGATAATTATGTTTTATTATGCATTCTATGATTTTATGCAAAGATGAACAACTTTCATATATTTATAAAATGTTTTGATCATGTTTTAATTTTAAACACCATGAAGCATTCTCTTAGAGTAATCTATGAGTATAGTACACCACCAAAATGTTTTGAAATACTTTTCATTGATCTTTATTACTTATAATCCATTCTATCTTATACTTAAGATTTGGAACTTGTTTGGGGACAAGCAAGGGACAAGTATGGGGTATTTTGATAGCATGTATTATAGTCTATATTTTGGAACTTGTTTAGACGTTTTATCTTCAATAATCTGCATGTTTGGATGTATATTATGTGATTATTTGTTGTTTCATCTACCTTTACGGGAATCGAGGTCTACACCAAGTTTCGTTGTAATCATAGGTAAAATGGCACGTTTTGGATCAAAATGGAGCTAAGGAGCAAAGGAGTCATAGGAGCTACATTCAGAAGCTTAAAAGAGAACTCAAAAAGCAAGGAATTAACAAAGAAGATTCACTTTGGACTAGATTTAAGAGATTTCACATTCAGCTGAGAGTCACCTCGGTCAGCTACAGTGTCACCTCGACCGAGGTGATCTCTAGGAGCGTCCTGACCGAGGCGAACACCCTGGCGCGGCGAGATATATTTTATTTGGCTGAGATCTTTTATTTTTGGAAGGAAGAGATCTTATATTTTGGGCTGGATTTCTAGAAGGAAGATCATATATTTAGGAGATCTATTTTAGAGATATGGATATATTTTATTAGGATATTATCTTTTTAAGATATTATTGTCTTTGGAAGATATTATTATCTTTGGAAGATAATTCTCCTATATAAATGGTTGGATTTTCCACAAGTTCAACCATGCTTGGACGCTGAGAATAACCAACAAAGAGGAGATTTTCTGGAAGCTCTTACACTAACTACAATGGGGAGTATTTTGCCCATACCTGAAGATGTAGCTCAACATACTCAATAGCAGGTTGAGAATATGTTGTTGAATTATAAAAGGCGTGTCCAGAATAAATCAATTATGTACCCAACTCATGAAGAGCCAATGTTCTTGCCCAAACTTGAGTATGAAGTTATTAAACAGAGAAAAGCTGAAGAAAAGAGAAGACGTTTGGCAGCTGAAATGGATGATTGGCGTTATAAGAAAACTTCATCCAAAGGGAAGAGGAAGTTCTATGAGGAATTTTAAAGCTGAGAAATCTTTTCTTATGGGTAGACTGTTTTTTCGAATCTCGTTGAAACTACATTTATGTTTGGGTCTGTAATATGTTTTTAAGACTTCCTGTTTTGACATTGCTTTTTCTCCCTTGTTGAAAGACAAAGGGGGAGAAATATGATCCGACATTTCCGATATACTGCATTCTGCATTTTTAGTTTTGAGATTGTTATATGCATTGTTAAACTAACAAATGCATGTACAAAAATTTGTGTTGTCTTCCATCAAGGGGGAAATTGAAAACTCCACCTTGATTGAAATGGTTTACAAGTGTTGATGATGGAAGACTTCACACAAATATAGCAATTGGATCTCTAACAATGTACTTGATTATATTTCTAGATGTTTGGTTTGAATTCAGTGCAGGTTATATTTATATGTCAAGGGCCTTGAAGTTGGATTGATGAACAAGTTAAAAAAGACGAAGTTCAAGGGCCTTGGAATCTAAAGTGCACGGAACAAAGGATTCAAATATATTGAAGATCTTCGTTGAAGATTCGGCAACAAGAAGATCTTATCAAACAAAGATTTTGTCAACCAAAGGAAGATCTCAACCGAATGATAGAGAATCATTTCGAGAAGATTCTCTAAACAACAAAAACGGCACAAATATCTTCTCTCTCTTATCCAACAGAAGACGAGAAGATCAAGGAGTAAAAGACTCAACGTGTTTGTAGGATCGAAGACGTGCAACGTCTATCTTACGATCTTCATGGAAAAGAAGGCTTCAAACGGTCATCTCTACAACGGCTAGAAGATCTTTCCATAGAAGATATAAATGAAGATGATGGTCGAAGAAGTAGATACACAAGCCTACATCAGAAAACATCTTTGCATCCTTAAGCAACCTAATCATCTTCATTCGTTGTTTTTCTTTCTCGCAATTACGTAAAAGTCTTATCCCCTTATGGAGAGAGAAAACACAAGAGCTCTATTGGAAGATCTAAAAGTGTTATACTAGAGTGTGTTACTCTGCGAAGTAACTAGGCTATTATAGCTAGGTTAAGAGTTGGAGCTTGATCGTAGCATTGGCTACAAGTGAGAGAAGAAGGGTATTTCTTCTAGTTTGTATCTAGGACTCTTTGAAGCTGATAATAGATAGTTAGATCCTACGGATATACCTTGGGATGGAGAGTAGGCTATTTAGAGCCGAACTTCGTAAACATATCCTCGTGTCACCATATAAGTTTTACTGTGACTAACTTTGTATTGCAGGAGCAAGAAGTCAAGGCCCTTGAAATTGAGTTTCAAAGCCCTTGAAATCGAAGTTTCACTAGTAACAGAGATTGACATCAAGACCCTTGAAAGGAGTTTCAAGGCCTTGAGATTTGGTTTGCGAAAAGTTCCCATACTCTATTCAACCCCCCCCCCCCCTTCTAGAGTATTATCTATATTATTTATATCACCTAACGGTTCTTCATGTAAGTTTCAAGAAGGAAGGGTGAAAGGTAATTCTTTGTTTAGAGTTTTGATACATAATTGGTCAAGGTTCTTTGCAAGTCTTATAATTAGTCCGATCTTCCTATAATTATCATATTACATTTCATTAATCATCTTCTTATCTTCCATTATCATACGTTATTCCGCATTCCGAGTTGGGTTAATTTGATAACTAATCCTTTTTGAGTTTTTAGTTTAGTAACTACTCTTATAACAATTTTTAATTTAGTAAATATACCCTGTTTTTTTTAACAGCGTTCCTCTTCTACTTACCTTCTCTTCAAACCCTAGCAGCAAACTGTTTCTTCAGAAACTCTAGAGCCGCCCTTCTCTTCATCTTCCCCTTCTCTTCAAAGCTCTTCATCTTCTCGTTCTCTATTCGTTCTCTTTCTTGTTCTTTTGGTACTCTTCTGTTCGTTCTCTGTTCTCTCTTTTGCTCGTTCTTTGTTCTCGTTCTTTGGTACTCTTCTAGCGAATCACTTTGATCGTTACTATTGCGGGAAGTGTGGCTCACTATGTTTACCAGAAGGCTGGAGAGAAACCTGATGTATTTGGCGGTTATTGATGATGCTCAACCCCATCCTGCTACTACAATGCATTATCAGGTGACAAACGCAACTTCTAAGCTTCATTTTATGATATCCTAATTGTTCTTGTTGTAAAATTAGGGTGAGTTTGTTGAACATATAGTGAAAAATTGAAATTGAAATTGCTATATACATACATATATACTAGCAAGCTGCGTATTCCGCTCAATCTCGAGCAACAAGTCCTCAAGCACTTATGGCTTCTCGCTCGTCCATGCTATAAAACCAGCAGACACTAAACCCACATGTGGGTATGAGCTCTATAGGAAGCAGCGGATTCAGCATCCTACAAGGCGAATCGGACACCTCAACAGGACTTTGTGGGTTTGGATTGGTTGACGGGGTGTGTTGACGGAAGCACTAGTCTCCATTTGAAGTCCCCAGTTGATGAGAAATGATGATAGCATTGTTATATCTTGCTTGCTTATTGGAATAAGCTTGTTGAGGCGTCATCTTTTTGTACCTACCCATCTAACACAATATGCTTACTAATGCTTCTGTTTATCAGATTGCACTGCATCTACCAATATAGCTTATACCAGCAATTTGAATTTTGATGCAGATTGTTGAATTTCAAGTTTAGTGGAATTTATCTCAAGTTTAGTTGAATTTATGTCAAGTTTAGTTGAATTTATGTTGGTCTTTAGTTGAATTCTCTGTTGGTTTCTAATTTGTCTGTTGGTTTCTACTTTTATGAATGATTGCTTAGTTTGGACTTTGGAGCAAAACAACTTAGAGTGGTACCGACAGTTGACATAAATCACTCAAAACCAGCATTAGTAAATTGTTAAACCCAATATTTTGTATTTGGGGTATGATATGTTCATATTCTTGTATGAAAATTCTATTATGAAAACTCTGGTATGGTCATTTTTTGGTATGAAATTTATGGTATGAAAATTTTTGGTATGTAATTTTATAGTATGAATATCTGGTATAAAAAAATCCGGTGTGACAATTTTTGGTATGACAACTTCTGGCATGACGATTTCTGGTATGACAATTTCTGGGTATGACAAAATTCTGGTATGAAAAAAATTCTGGTATGAACTTCTGGTATGAGAATTTCTAGTAAGAGCAATTTTGGTATGAAAAATGAACTTTTGGTATGAGAAATTGCGGTATGAATTCTGGTATGAAAAATGAACTTCTGGTATGAGAAATTCTTGTATGAAAAAATTCTGGTATAAAAAAATTCCGGTATGTTAATTACTGAAAATAAAATATAAGATACAATTTGGTTTACTAGGCTTTTTCTACTTTTGTGTTTAGTAAATGTACCCCTTGAGAGAAGTGTGTGTAGAGTTTGAGAATAAATACAAAAGGTTGGGGTATATTTACTTAATTGAAACATTAAAAAGTCTAGTTACTACTATAGTTTTTCAAAAAGGCCTAGTTACCAAAATTGCCCATAAAAAAAAGGTAAAAAATAATTAAAAAAAAACAAATTTCATTAATTAAGAATTAAAATTTACACTTACATAATACTAACAAACATCTATTTTTTTTATTAAAATAAAAGGGTTAATTACTTTTACCTACCATTAAATGAAAGTGGTAAAAAACTATGAGGTACATTTACTAAACACAAAACTAAAACAGGCCTAATAAGCCAAATTCTTTCTTCTAAGTTTCACAAAATCTCGGCTTGTTCTTGGGAAAATCTCGCCCAAGATTTCCTTTATCTTGACCGAGATTTGCTTCTGTTGTTCGATTTAAGGACTTCCAATCTAGATCGGGAACTGCGACATCAACCCCACATCAAGAACGAAAGAGTTTGGCCTACTAGGCTCTTTTTGGTTTTTGTTAAAGAAACTAAACCCCATATTTTTTTACCACTTTCATTTAATGGTAGGTAAAACTAATTAATCCTTCTATTTAAAAAAAATGTTTGTTATTTGTTTTTTGTTATTTAAGTGTAAGTTTTAATTCTTAAAAACTGAATTTGTTTTTTTATTTTCTTTTATTAATTTATTTTATCTTTTTATTTTCTTTATTTTTTTTTTTCTGGAAGGAAGAATTTTTCACATACCGGAATTTTCACATACCGGAATTTCCAATACCGGAATTTCACTTACCGGAATTTCACATACCGGAATTTTCACATGCCGGAATTTCACATACCGGAATTTCACATACCGGAGTTTCACATACCGGAGTTTCACATACCGGAGTTTCACATAACGGAAGTTCACATACCGGAGCTTCACTTACCGGAAGTTATCATACAGGAAGTGATCATACCGGAAGTTATCATATCATACCGGAAGTTATCATACCGGAAGTTATACCAAACAAAGTGATTTTATGTCATAGTTTAGAATTAAGAATTACATACCGGAGAATTACATACCGGCGAATTACATACCGGAAGTTATAAAAATGGTATGAGCAAAAACACAACATTCAGGTATCAACCTTGAAGCAACAAAAATGTCTCTAAAAATGGTATAACCTTCTTCTTTGCCCAGAGACGATCAAGACCACTGTCAACATCACCCTGAGCGAGAAAAGGTTGTAAATTCACCAGTGTAAACATCATTGACATCCGATATGAACTTCCGGTATAAAAAAATTTCGGTATGAACTTCCGGTATGAATGGTATGAACTTCCGGTATGAACTTCCGGTATATGAACTTCTGATATGAAAAACTTCGTTATGAACTTTCGGTACGAACTTCCGGTATGAACTTTCGGTATGAACTTCCGGTATAAAAAATTTCGGTATGAACTTCCGGTATGAAAAACTTCGTTATGAACTTCCGGTATAAACTATCGGTATGAACGGTATGAACTTTCGGTATGAACTTTCGGTATGAAAAACTTCATTATGAACTTCCGTTATGAACTTTCGGTATGAACTTCCGGTATGAACTTCCGGTATAAAAAATTTCTTTATGAACTTCCGGTATAAAAAATTTCGGTATGAACTTCCGGTATGAAAAACTTTGTTATGAACTTCCGGTATGAACTTTCGGTATGAACTTTTGGTATAAATTTCCAGTATAAACTTTTGGTTGAACTTCCGGTATAAAAAAATTTGGTATGAACTTTCAGTATGAAAATTTTCGTTATGAACTTCCACTATGAACTTTCGGTATGAACTTCCGGTATAAAAAATTTATGTATGAACTTCTGGTATGAAAGACTTTGTTATGAACTTTCGGTATGAACTTCTGGTATGAACTTCAGATGTGAACTTCCGGTATAAAAAAATTTGGTATGAACTTCCGGTATGAACATCCGGTATGAACTTCCGGTATAAAAATTTCCGGTATGAACTTTCGGTATGAAAATTTTCGTTATGAACTTCCGGTAGGAACTTCCGGTATGTAAAATGTCCGGAATGTAAATGTCCAGTATGTTAATGTCCGGTATGAAAACAAAAAATAAAAAGGAAAATAAAATAAAAAACAAAGTCAGTAATTAAAATCAAAATTTACATAACAAACATCAAATATTCTTTCTTTTTTAATAGAATGGTTAATTAGTTTTACCTTACCATTAAATGAAAGTGGTATAAAAATCATGGGGTATATTTAATAAATAGAAAACTAGAAAAGGCCTAGTTGGTATACAATAAAATAAAAAAGCCTACTTACCTAATTAGCCCGATCAAGAACATCCTTTGATCCTTCCATTTGTTAAAGTTTGTTCCATCGAATTGATCTAGTTTGAAGAAGTCCTTGTGTATTAGTGTTAATGCCGATGCTCGTGATCCGGCCTCAGTGAAAAATATCGTTGAAAAATTGTTATGATAATTTATAATGTAGACGACTTTGAGGTGTGAATCACTATCTTTTAAGTGATATTTGCTCTCATATTTATTGTTGGGATTCAAGCAACTGTTAAGGATACAACAAAGCCTAAAACCAGATGAGACAACAAAACTGAAATCGATTCACTACTCAAAATTGTGACATACATTATGTTTTTATAGTGTTCTACCGAAATAATTAATCCGCCTGTTAAACAGTTAAAGGCCATTGGCGAGAAAGCTATTGGTTAACCAAAAACCGGTTAATTGATCCGGCCAAGCCCCAAAGATACTCAAGTCCCAAGTCTTTGATATATATATATATATATATATATATATATATATATATATATATATATATATATATATATATATATATATATATATATATATATATATATATATATATATATATATAATAATGTTAAACTCACTTCTCAAAACAACCATTAATCAATTAATTAATGGTAGTTGATCCCCATAAATGAGGAGAGTCATTAATTTCTCTATAAACAATGTGGAACAACTCCAAGTCTCAAAATATGAGACTATATCTCCAACAACCCATCGGTTTCAACCAACTACATTTTCTTAAATGAAAAAAAAAATATTTCTTTCTATCAATATAGACTTTGTAGTTTCCGAGTATGGTGACCTCACCGTTCTCTAATTTGAGATTTTTTTTACATGTAACGTCTTCTCGTGTCCTTTTAAATTGAACCTTTTTGTGCATGTATATAAGAAAAACTAAATTAAAAAAAGAGATTTCATTTATTAAGGCATCAACAAGGAGGAATCAATAAAAAAAAGTATATATCTTTAAAAACAATCCAAACCAAAACATACATTCAACGTAAGATTTTTCTTTTTCTTGAAGGAAGAAACAAACAAATCCAAAGATACAATGCCTAGGATATGGTGTGGACTAACAGAACACACGGGGAAGAAAGTAACATAAGTGTTTGTTTAAACTTTATGTTAAAAATAAATCCAACATATAAATTTATCCAAAAATGTGTATTAGAGATAGCTTTATGATCAACTATTTGATTTTACCAAAACAAAAAAAAAATCAACTATGTGCGTACAAATCAATGAATTAATGAATTTGTTAGGTAAACTAACTTTCGTAATAATGACTTAGTGGATGCCCCAAATGATATATACATGAGTATATCACATATTTCTAAATATATGGACTACACCTTATTTATTATATCAATTTTTCTCACTCAATTGCAAGACTTTGTATTTAATTCTTGTATATGATTTTCAAGTATAACCAATAATCAAATTACTTGTGTAAAAGAAAATTAATTAAATAATATTTTTGAATTACTTGTATACCATACAAAAACTGTGTACAAGAATATTATTTATATAAATTCTTACACAAAAAAATTATTTACGTTAAATCATGTACAAGAGAAAATTCGAGTATCATAATATACATTTATTTATAATTTTCAAAAAAGAAGAATAAATCATGAGTTCCAACTTGTCTAGTTGGTGCTAGGTAGGGAGGGGCTATTAACCAAAGATTAATTCTCCATAACTACATTGATTTATTACTTTTTTCAAATCTCTTACTAGAATAATAAAGTTACAAGATGCCCACTTTACTAGAATTATCAAATAAGTTAAAACTATTTACGAATAAGTTTTAGAGGAAACTACGTTAAACCACCCTTAATAATTACTCTTTTGCAAGAAACCATCCTTTATAAAAAATTTAGCATAAAACCATCTATATTCAACTATTTGCAACAAACCACCCTTATAATTTTTTTGGCATAAAACCACCCTTAATTTTTAAATATTTACAATTAACCACCCCATACTAATTAAAATTACTTCACATAATTTTAAGTATTACAATTTATGATAGAAAAATAATATTAAAAAAATTACCCATGTACAAAAAATGATCCAAAATATTTTCTTGTTAGGCACAAAATTAATTGTTGTCTTTTTAAGCTATTTCTTATTAATTTTTTTAATTTGGGCTTGAAAACAATAAATTACTGAAAGTATAATTTTATAATTTTTTATTTTTTGTATATGGGTAATAAAATTTGTATAGTTTGTTTAATTTCTTTTCAAGAGTCAGAATGGTAGGTGAAATGAGAATCCCCAAGTATTTGGAGGGAAACTCTCCTGCCGCAAATTCCGAGAATTGGGTCAACTCAGACGCCGCCTCCTCCAATATAAAACGCTAAGAAGATAGAGGACTGAGTAGACTCATAACCAGTCCCAAAATCCTCAAACCTACGTAGACACTCCAACAAGGTATCAATATACACTCTATCCCCCTGCAAAACAACACCACATCATCGGCGAACATCATATGAGAAAGCCTAAGCTCCTCACAATGCTTATGAAACCGGAATTTTGGCCTAGAAGTCTCCACCCGGATCATCCTGACGCCCTTGGAAGAATCCATATGAAGCCTTGTTAACCCAGATAGAGTAAAATGCAATGGTGATGCACTCCATCACCCAATCAATAAACCTGGTCGGAAACTACAACTTCGACATTGCAAAGTGTAGGAACTTCCAAAGATAGTGTCATTGGCCTTGAAAATGTCGATCTTCGTAAAACACCGTATGCTATCCTATCGCACATTATATCTCTTCAAAAGTCATTAAATATTATTAAATAAGTTAAAATGGACGCTATTAAAAAAAAAAAAAAAAAGAGGTTGAAAGAGTTGTATACAAATTATTGTAAAAAAAAAATACGTTGAAATGGATGGACATTAACAAATATTGATGAAGCAATCTTAGATTGAAATGTTCCCCCTTTATTTATCTATTTATCGTAATTGTGTGTTTTTCCCCAACGTGGGTTGGATCCGAAAGAATCGGGGCGGGCACGCAAAGCCAATTGCTTTCGCTGCTTCTCCATCTCACCTTCTTCCTCACTCTCCCGTCTCCTCTTTCGTGTCGTGCCTCCCTCTCATTCTAAAATAGTTTCTTCATTTGACGTTGTAAGCAGATGCCTCATGCCTGCCTCTTCTCACCGCGACCTTCATCCAGGCAAGTATCCCTAATCGTAAACTAATTCAATTCCTATCTTCCACTTTCTTTCTTACTCTCTGCTCAATTTTATGCTTTGATTCGTTGGGAAACCATCGCCTTTCAATCTGCTTTTTGCGCTCCCAATTTTCTCATTTTTACAGACGAATTCCATGTCGGAGATTTCATTCGCCTTGTACCCAATCCTCCGCTCCAATTACATCTTGCCTAGGACGAGATCCGACCCTTTTCATTGGCATTGTCCAAATACTGCCTTCTTATTTCATTACGCCTCTCTCCTTGCTCTACCTAACCATAGATACCTTCATTGCTTAATTCAGTGACGACTCTAGATAAAGCATAAGTCTATACTTGTATATGTTGCCACTATCCTCTGATTATTTGGCTGTTGGCTGCTTCATCTTAACAATTTTCATCTTCTTCTATAATGCTTCTTTGTTAGCCTAGTTAACAGCTCAAATCTTCCCCTTTCGGGACAAGTATTATTATAGCTACAATCTTGTTTCACATGGTTCTGACTTTTGATTTTAACATGTTTACATACAATTTTCTTTTCAGCTACAACTTTAAACCCTACTTTTCTTTGATTCTCATTCTGGTAAATTTGTGCCAGGTTCAAGCTATCCACACTTGCTTCATAATATCTTTGCCTGTTCCACTCCTGAGCTCCGATGAAGACTGCTTCAATGTGTTTTTCGCTTCTTCTGCTTCCAAGACGTAGATTTGTTACTTTGGCAAATTTTTGTGTGGAAACTGTTACTGCAAGTAGGAGATATAAAAACATTCACACCTCAAGGCATATAGATTGTAGGGTTTATGGGATAGGAGGACACAACAGAAGATGGACCAGGCGTTCAATAACCACCAAGATAGAGAGTAAAGAGAGCACATTGGGTGGTAAACCAAGCATTAGCCCCGGTATCTCAGAAGAGGTCGTTGCAACCACCAAATTAAATGTAAACAGAATAGAGGAAAAAAGAGTGCAGGAGATTCAATTCTCTGATATTCAAGTAAAGGTTGCTGAAAGTAAAGACTTAGCCAGGCTCGTTACGTTCATTGTGATGGATATTGAGACTTCTGGCTTGAGCAGGGAAGAGGGAAGGATAATTGAGATTGCTCTCCAGGATCTCAAGGGAGGTCGATGCAGTACTTTCCAGACTCTTGTAAATCCCCAGCGTCGCATTACAAATGCACACATCCATGGCATCACAACCGACATGGTCAACAAACCTGATGTGCCAAGGTACCTTTTTTATGGAAAGTTGAGCTTCTCTTATTTTTTCGGTTGCTGATTGTTTCATTTTCAATCAATTTGTTAATCTCCATGGAATCAGTGGTAGTAAGTTTCTACAAGTACTAGAAAGACTAGTTTGCGCGTCAATGTTTCTAGTTATTTCAATTGTAGATGAAGGGAGATGAGGGGTTTCAGCATGAGATCATCTCTAAAAAAACAAATCTTTGCTGTGACTTTTCTGTTTTCTCGGTTGAGGGGGGCAATGATATGTCCTATAATTAAATAAAAATCAAAGATGGGATTTGTGCAGAACATAAGTGTTGTGTATTCTCTACATGAGCTTCCTTGGAGGTGGAAAATTTGACAGCCATGGACTTGATTGCAGGATGGAAGAGCTCGTTCCAATCCTTCTCGAGTACATCAGAAGCCGACAGAACCCAGGGGGATATGTAGTACTCGTTGCTCACAATGGTCGAGTTTTCGACATCCCCTTCTTGATCAATGAGTTCAATAGATGCTCTTATGAAATCCCGGAAAACTGGCTGTTTTTGGACACAGTTCCCCTTGCCCGTGAAGTGAGGAAATCTGCTGGTATCTCATCTCCCTAAAAGGCGTTTCTTTTGATTCCATGCCCTATATTCATACAAAAGCATGCGTTATGTGTTTCTCCGCAGGATCAAAGGAGGGTGTATCATTGCAAGCCCTTCGAGAGCATTATGGAGTTCAGCTGGTTGGTTCAGCTCACAGAGCCATGTCAGACGTACATTCCCTGGCGCTGGTTTTCCAAAAGATAACGTTCGATCTGAAGCTACCCGTTTCTGAGCTTATGCAGAGATGTTTTAGAGCATCAGATGTGGGCAGCTCCTCCAAGAAGAAGAAGAACCCTGGCTAATTGTATTCAATTGTTTGTAATCTTTGCTTGGCTCAATGTAGCCTTGGCGCCCAAGCTTCATTGCACTTGTAAGCTTATTTGTGTGGCTATTTCTGTACTCATCCGAAAAAATCCAAGGAGTAATCACATATCATTCATTCTTCACCCTTTACTTCGATTTTCAAAATGATAAACATATTTCCAAAGGTAGGTATATCAACGGAATCATACAAGAACCCAAAGACAAAAAAAAAAAGAACCCAGGAACCCAAACCCTAATAAAAGAACGTGCCCCTCACGCACAGCCAAAGCCTCCTCCCGAAACCCTAACTGCGGTCATTGGTTACTGGAAGTTCTCTCTCCACTGTTGTCTGGCTAGGTGATTGAGCCGTACCAGCTTTTCGAAACTGGCTACCCATTGCTTCTTCTGTAATACCGGGAAGGAAAGCTTTCCTCCCCGGTATTTGTGTTGCCTTGATCTCGAAAGAGTAAGTTTAGCCATATATCGCTCAATGAATTTAAATATGTCGTTCCACAAAAAGAGAAATAACATTCTATATAAACCCGTGTTTTTCTTCTATTAGTCGAATACCGCTCGCTTCTCGCGCGGTTGGAATTGAAAAATCGTGAAATAAGATATATTACGTGGTATTTCTTCAGAAATTTTGTTTGTAGACTAAATAAAAAAAAACATCCTTTGACTACAAGTTCGCTACTAATATGGATTTGTTTTATTTTGAGTATCTAAAAATATTAAAATTAAAAACAAAATACATAAAATAATATTGGGGCATGTACTATGCATGCCTAAAAGAAGACATAAATCTGACAACAATAACTTGAAATAGGACATCGTAGTTATAACCGATTAGCAAAAAAAACGCAGCTCATCAGTTATTTTTTTAAAAGTGAGTCCTAAAATGAATTTCTCAATGTTTTTGACGTAATATAAAATAGATGATGCCAATTTTGGGTAAATCTCAATCCAAATGATCAAAGTTTGAATAAATGCTTCAACTAAGAGTCAAATCCTGCATACATGAGCAACATTTCTCACCCGTATCAGATCATCACGAATAAGCTAAGGAAAAAAGACATATCAAGCTGAGATAACTAAAAGAGCAATCAAATCTAATATGGGTGGGAGAGATGCAATAATACTAGAATACCAAGAGCGTTCTCTTCAACCAGAAATTAGCATGCAGCAACAAGAATTTGAAAAACTTCTAAGTTACATAATCCTTCTTATCTGAGTTTTCAAATGTCAAGCTAAACTTGCCGCACCTCAATGCCTCCACCTTGCCAACTAGAAAGTTGAAGAGAGTGAGATACACATTGTGTAATCACAAAATATCCACCAAAGATATAAGGCATCTTACGAGGTGATCTTAAATGAATAAGTCCCCAACTAAAACAAGAGAAAAAAGTGAATGCAAAATAAACCTAGCAACCGGAGCTTCAAAGACCCTACACAAAAGCTTGTGAACGGAAGTTACAAGTACCGCGGTTAGAGATGCAAGCAGCTGCAAGAGCTTGTAGGTAATTTTAAATTATGTGACAGAAAATAAGGCAATAAAACACTACAGATTGGAGACATAACCTGCAACTTTCTCAGTAAATTGATTCTACAATCAACAGACATATGTAGTCAAAATTGTTGTATTCTTACTAAATTAGATCTTGATAGGATTGTTGGCCTATTCAATAATGAGTGTTGCAGCTCATCCAAAAGCAATTCTTGTGGGGACGTAGGTGTGATAGAAGCTACTGTATGAAGAAAAATAATGAATTGATAATTAAGTTTATATAGACGCATTCAAGTGAGTGTATATTGAACTTGAGTTAACTTACTCGCTGAACGACCTCTTCCTAATATGTAATTTGCCGAGATCTTGGCGTTGGTGAAGACATTTAGGAAACTTGATTAAGGATGTAATGATGTGGGTCCGTCCTTAATAACATCTACACCTACATCACATGGACCATTCACTAATCCAGGAGCAAGAGAAACTCAAGGAAATGTCACTTACAAGCTGCAAACATGGGAGGAATTGATAGAGTGGACGATTGCATGAAATATGCAAAATCTCGGCCGATATACTACCCGATATATCGTCTTTGATGCATACTAGAAGATCCGGCCAAAGATCTTTTAATTTTGGCAACTATTTTTTATATTTTCGTTTTTAAAGTTCTCAAAAAATCTTAAGGACCTTGTTAGTTTTTGATCCTATCTTTGGGATTACTTTTATATCTTTTAAAAATACATCTTTCCTAGATTATCTTTTAAAAAATATCTGTTTTTAGTTTACATCGAAGATCTCCCTTATAGACAGCCTTAGCGGGGGATATTATTAGATAACTTAGTTGCGATTATTAAATTCCACATTATTGTGAGATACTTGTGACTTCGCTCACGGGGTTTGCATTTTATCATTTCTATTCAATCAAAAGAGAGTTTTTGATTGGAAAGTTGTGAGTCTTTGCTAGGTTGTTCTTGTGTGTGTTAATCTTTTTGAAGGTTGGTGATACAAGTCAAATTTCTCCCTCCTTGTGCTTGTCTTATTTAGAAGGCTTGTGCAAGATTAAAAAGGAAGAGTGAAAGGTAATTCTTTGTTAAGGGTTTTGATCCAATTTAGGTCATGGTTCTTTGCAAGTCTTAACATAGTCCTATCTTCCTACATTTATCATTTATCATTCCATATTATCACCTTCTTATCTTTCCATATCATCCATTATTCCGCATTCTGATTTACAAGAAATCTGGGTCTGTTCTTGTCTAAATCTCGCACGAGATTTTGCTTAATTCAACCGAGATTTCCTTCTGTTGTTTGATTTGAGGACTTTCAATCTAGATCGGGAAACTGTGGCATTAACCCCGCATCAAAGTGGTATCAGAGTTACCCAAATGAAGTCCGAACATCCACCAAAGGTTTGATTTTATTTTTAGTCTTTTGAGTCATATAAAAATTGAGTCTTTTCTTGTTCGTCATCTTTGCGAGATTATGTGAGTTTAACGTGCGTTAACTTGTGCAAGTTTGGAAGAGAGAACGTCATATCCAAACACAAGCCAACCATTAACCTTGAAACTTCGCCCAACCCTACAAAAAGTGTGAACAAAGTTTGTGCTCAAAAGTTGAGATCTTATCCAGTAGGTGAGATCTTATCCATCCTTGTTGAAGCAACGATATATACGCTTCTTTAGTAGTTTAAGATCACAAGACAACCAAGGATTAGCAGCTCCAAAGGTGATTGTTGAACGTCGACATCAAGCATCGACTTTTCAACAATCTCGGCCAGTTCGTAAGAAATCTCGGCCGAGATTTCACCCGAGAAAGCTACTATTGACCAATTTTTGAGAAGTTGTTTTGGCATAATCTGAAGAATCCAAGTGCACCCTGTGCAAGAGTACATCAAAGGAAGAGTTTTTGTACCAACCTTGAACTAGTTAAGAGTCCTAGCCATATTCCAAAAAACCAATCCCGACTATCTCTTTCTAAATGCACAAACTCAAGGTACGTTCTTTCTCTCTTCTTAATCTTTTGTGTGCCTTTTTCTTAGCCTTTTTTCTACTCTAAACACATTGAATCACATTCTTTGGGTGTGTTAGTTAGTATCTATACTTTCTATCATACTTGTTGTGCCATACTTGCAATATACTTTCTATCCTTATATCATTGTGTGAAGAGACCTACAACAGGAATCCTTTTACTATCTTCCAACACAATAACCTTCTTCCGAACACAAGTTGACTACTTGAGGCATCCAAGGAAGTTCTAGTAGAAGCTACTGCATTGATTGATAAAGAACCTTTAATCCATCCAAGACAATTACATCAAATTAACTTGTGATTCACAATAGAGTGTGAGTGTGAGAGAAAACAAGTAAGAAACCCTTGTTTTCACTATCTTCACGCGGTTGTGTAACCGTATGTGATTGTGCAGAATGCATAGATCTAAAGACCATAGAAGGTCACGAGGCGATGGGTTAGACAACCCTAAGGGTCAAGCCAAGCTAAAACAACTCCCGGAACATCTTGAAAAATTGAACCAACGCTTAGAAGATTACGAAGCTCGAACTAGTGTAAAATCTCAGCCCCCAGTGCAAAATCTCGCCCGAGATTTTGGCCGAGATATACCCTAGTCAAGACTTTATAGTTACATTCCTCAACGGAGATCCGTGAATAAGGACGATGGACGTTCACGAGTCCCGTATAGAACTCCAGCCCCGGAACCACAATCACGAATCCATTATGAGCAAGGTATGAGATATTCAAGTCAATATTATGATAAACGCTCCACATTTTGTTGATTTTCAGGAACTCGAGGATGAGAGGGGTTACCATAGGTATGATCAACGCCCCAGGAGGGAACACTATTATGACTCATATAAATCTCCTCCAACGCATAATAAACTTTGTATGTGACGAGGAGTTTTATCCAAGGGCAGAACCACAAATCGTCCAATCTCGGACACCTTCGATTAAGGTTGATGAACCTGCAAAGAAGCCCGAAAATGAGTTTGAAGAAATATGTTACCGGTTGATCGCATTAATGGAGGCTAACCAAACTGAGAAGGTTACTGATTCCAAACCTTCTATTTCTATGCATGACCATGTGAACTTGTTGAAATCAAAGTTGGTAACACGATTTATGACTTAGGTTTAGGTACTCATTTAGATAGTTTTTCCACTCATTCATGCATGGTTTAGCACTAGTTCACGACGTTTGTACTCAATTCATGTATTTTGTCGACATGGACGTCTACACGGACTTTTGCATGCTTTGTAGGTATTTTGGGAGATTTAGGAGCTTAATCGATACATTCGAGGATCGTTCCTCGAAGATAACACACCTTCGGACTCATTGGGAAACAAGCTAAGAGCTAAGGAGGACACATGGGACCTTATTGGTGCATGCCATGCACCAAATTGTGGCTTAATGATCCATATAGCGCAGAAGCATCAAAACCACGGTCACTAGAAGAACCACGCCCGTGGAAATAGGCCGTGGTTTTCCCCAGACAGTTGTGACAGCTGTCCCATGATCTTCATGGCCGACTCTTGCAATTTGTTGAGGGTATAAGGTGGTCTTGCAGGTTGTTATGATAGACCCCATGACTCCCATTCTCTCCCACACTCTCAACAACACATATTCTCTCATTGGAAGATTGGATTGGAGCTACTCTTGAAGGAGAAGAAAGGATTCCATTGGAGAAGAAGAGAAGAACACACCATTCTTAGTTTTTCATAATTTTGAGTGATTTTTGTGGAGACGATTTGCTCAGTTTTGTAAGGAACGAGATTGAACCTTCTTTTGAAGGGTTGTAAGTCTTTCTATTCATACATTCAGCTTGGTTTTCTTTGTTCTACTTGTTCATCTCTATTTCACTTTATCTAATTGCTATGGAAGCCATGAATGTATGCTTGTTGAGTTTAATTGTTGAGATGCTTGTTGTTGGCTAGATAGATGTGATTCTAGGGTAAGGAAAAGATGGTTATGGCTTGGAATATGATAGGATGGATTTAGATGTACCTTAGGATGTTTCGTTTGCTTGAACCGAGCTACTGTTGGAAACCACCGTTCGTTCTTGCCACTCCACGGCCGTGGAAAGGGATGAACAACTCGTAACTATGACTAACTCGTTTGATTTGATGAATCTAAGTGCTAGAATGTTAGATTGTTGAAATTCTAGTGTTTGTTGAGCTAAATCTATCCTAGGGTTACCTAGTGTTAGCAACTAAGTGTTAGAAGAGACCTACCCGGTGATTCTTGCTCTTAGATACCGAAGATGACGAACTCTAGGTAGTAGTGAGCCTCACAAGCCGCTATTGGACTGAATGTGCTAGGATAAGTGTTTAGGACTTGCCTTCCCGAGCCTTACCCGGTAAGGAGAGGTTAGATCCCTAGATAACCATCCGGTTTGTGTAGATATCCCTTTCTTAGGCTCCTAGAGACTTACCCGGTAATAGGACCTTAGGTGCGGGATTAGTGGATCATGAGACCTACCCGGTAATTGACCCCATGTGAGAAATATTCCTTCCCAACATACTATAGTTTATCCAAGGTTGATTAGAAGCTTGAGTCCAATGCAATATCCGGAATTTCCAATCCCTAGAATCCGCTTTTCTCTCTTTGATCTCATATCTCGTGTTTGTCTTGCTTGTTTGTGTTTATTTGCTAGATTGTTAGTTTGTTTTGCATTCTTATATCGTTGTGATTCTTGATTGATCACCACACAAAACCAAACCCAAAAATATTGAGATTTTTATTTATTTGTTTCTTTCTCTTTTCTTAGCCTAGATCGACACTATCCTTAGTCACTATTCGACTCGATTTCACCTCAGTCTTTGTGTTCGACCTCGGAATACTATCCCTACTACGAAACGTCCCGTACACTGCGGGTTTGCTAGGATTTAGGAGAAATATAACGAGTATAAATTTAAGACTTTTGCGTGTCACGTTCTTAGCGTAACAAGTTTTTGGCGCCGTTGCCTGGGATTAGGTTAAGATTGAGTCATTGTTTGTGATTGTTTATAGTGTAGGTCTTTCTTGTTGCTTTTGATCTCCTTTGGTTTGTGTCTTTGCTTTTCAGGACATCTCTCACTCTTTAGGTGTATGCAATGATCTCGTGGCAAGGATTTAGCTCCATTCGATCCCGAACCGGAGAAAACCCTTAGATCTAGATCCAAGAGCATTAGAAAAGGAAAAGAGATGGCCGGAAGAGATCTCCAAGCTGAGTTGGATGAGGCTTTAGAGCAAATTAGACTAAGGGATGAAGCCTTGGAGAATGAGAGGAGACTTGCCAATGAGAGGCAAGAAGCAACTTGGAGGGAGATTAAAGAGATTAGGCAAGCTCTTGTGCAAAGAGAGCTTAATCGTCAACAACCTCCACCACCACCACAACCGCAGCCGGCGGCGGTAAATATTCGGGTTGTGCCCATTGCTATTGAAGAGCCACAAACGTTAGGGCAACGTATGGATCCGGCACAAAGAGCACACCGTCCGGGTGTGAACTTAGGAGATCCCGCAGCCCATGATTACGAGCTCTGCCCTCAAGTTCTACAAATGATCCGGCATAATCAATTTGGAGGGATGGAAGGAGAGTCCCCTCATCAACACTTGATGAACTATGAGATCTTGATGGAGACTCTAAGACCGCCTAGATTGGAGAGCAACAACCATAAGCTTAGGGCTTTTTCCTTCTCACTTAAGGATAAAGCCTTGGCTTGGTATCAATCTATTCCACAAGGGCGAGTGAGTACTTGGGAGGAGATGACAACCGAGTTTTTGACAAAGTTCTTCCCACCTTCCAAGACTACCAAGCTAAGAGGGAAGATCAATGCCTTCGTGATGAAGGATAGAGAGAGCCTATTCAAGTCTTGGGAGAGGTTCAAGGACCTTCTCCTAGATTGTCCACACCATGGTATACGAAAATTGAGCTATTGGAGATCTACTTCAAAGGACTTGATGAAGATAGCCAATTCAAGCTTCAATCTCTTTCCGGTGGGACTTTCATGGAAAAGAATGTTGATGAAGCTTGGGAGTTTGTAGAGAAACAAGCTTTGGTGATTGAGAAGTACTCCCATAGGAAGAGTGATGGGAGGAAAGCGGGAGCATATGAGGTGAGTGAAGTCACCATGAGTAATTTCAAGCTTGATGCAATCAACAACGAGTTAAAATCTTTGAGGGAGTTGTGTGCTACAACTTTGAAGAATCAAGCAACCCCTCAAGTGCAAGTGCAAGCAAACTTGTCTTCCAAGGAGGAAGATGTGAACACATGGGAAGGGGAAACTATAACAACTATCAAGGCCCAAGGAACTTCAACAATAACCGGCAATTCAACAATTACCGGCCTAACCATAACCATCCCGGGTTTTCCTATTCTAACCCGGATGGAGCCTTGAACCCTCCCGCTTCCACAAGCGCAGCTCCACCACCAAAGGCTTCACAAGAACCTCTACCCGGATTTACTCAACCTCCAAAGGATAGAACCGAGATGATGTTTGAGCAATTGCTTGGAAGATTGAGTGGTCTTGAGAGCACGGTGACTTCAATTTCTAAGGCTCAAAAGGTGTTGGAAGCACAAGTGTTCCAAAAGGTGGGTGAAGCTCATAGAGATCCGGGAAAGCTACCCGGAAGAACCAAAGACAACCCAAGAGGCCAAGTGTTGGCCATCACAACAAGGAGCGGGTTGAGCATGAAGGATCCCTTACCGAAGGGAAATGACAAGGGGAAGCAAGTAGTGGTAGAGGAAGAGCCATTGCAAGAAGATGGAGGCAAGAGCAAAGATGATGAGCCAACATATGTGGCACCACCTTCATACAAGCCACCACTACCATTCCCACAATCACGAGCAAGAGCTCGCTTGGACAAACACTTTGGTAAATTCCTTGAACGTATGTCTAAATTGCATATTAACATTCCGTTCATGGATGCTATTCTAGGAATGCCGGCATATGGTAAGTTCTTGAAGGAGATACTCTCCAACAAAAGGAAGTTGGAAGAGTATGGGGAAGTGAGGATGACGAAGAGATCCTCGGATTTGATCCAAACCATGAAGGAGGAGATGCCTCCTAAGCTAAGAGATCCGGGATCCTTTTGTGTGCCAATTGGAGTGGAAGAAGTGAAGTATGAAGCCCTATGTGATCTTGAGGCAAGTGTAAGCATCATTCCGCTTGCACTTTGCAACAAGGTTGGGCTAGGAGAGCCGAAGCCGGTCAAGATGACCCTTTACATGGCGGACCGTTCGATCACTCACCCCGTAGGAATCTTAGAAGACATACCGGTGCAACTAGGGAAGTTCTATGTGCCCATAGACTTCGTTGTTTTGGACATCCCGGCGGACTATCCGGTTCCCATCATCTTAGGGAGACCTTTCCTAGCCACTTCCGGATGTTTGGTGGATTGCAAAAATGGAATTCTCTCCTTCAACATTGGAGAAGAGAATATCAAGTTCAAATTATCCACAATGATGAAATGGCCAGCCCTTGGTGAAGATGTGTTCAACATTGTCGAGTAAGAGGAGTCTAGAGAAGTTGTGAGCTCGATCTTGATCAAGGACCCCTTGGAGAAGGTTCTTAGCTTAAGTTTGATGGAGGAAGGAGTGGAGGAGGCCTGCAATTAAGAAATCAAGGCTTTGGAAGCATTGGAAAAGGAGACAAGAGCTGAATTTGAAGCACACAAAGGTGTGCTGAATTCCTGTAGGAACCACAGCCAGGAAGGGGAAACCACGCCCGTGGTTTTACCCGTGGAACTCTCTGGAGTGCTCCGAATTGCTAGCTTTGCAAGTTCCATGGCCGTGGTTGTGCCAGAGCCCGTAATTTTGCCCGTGGTTGTTACGTCTAGGAATAGATGCGCAAAATAAGCCTTAAATTTATACTCGTTATATTTTTCCTAACTCCTAGCGAACCCACAGTGTATGGGTCGTTTTGTAGCAAGGATAGTATTCGGAGGTCGAACTCAAAGACTAAGGTGAAATCGAATCAACAAGTGAGCATAGATAGTGTAAAACTAGTCTAAGAAGAGAGAAAGGAACAAAGAAATGAAAATGATGATATTTTTGGTTGGTTTTTATGGTGATCAAGCAAGATCACAAATCAAGCAAGATAATAAATCAAACTAACAACTTAAGCTAGCAAGACAAACAAGTAACACAAGCACAAAATATGTGATAAAAGAGAGAAGAGTGGATTCTAGAGGTCAAGATTTCCGGTTATGGCATTGGACTCAAGGTTCTAAAGATTCTAAGGACAAGGCTGCGGTGTTGGGAAAGGGTGTTTCACTAATGGAAGCAATTACCGGGTAGGTCTCTCACTTTGCTAATCCCGCGTCAAACTCCTATTACCGGGTAGGTCTCAAGGGGTTAAAGTAGGGAATTCTACACAAACTGGACTCCACTTAAGGTGGAACCCTCTCCTCACCGGGTAAGTCTCGGAAAAGGGAAGTCTCAAGCAACACTCCTAGCACACTCAATCCAATAGCGGCTTGTGAGGCTCACTACTACCTAGAATTCATCATCTTAGGTATCTAAGATCGGAAATCATCGGGTAGATCTCTTCCCTCACTTAGGTTGATAGCATTAGGTGATCCTAAGCTAAATTAAGCTTAATAAACACTAGGATTTCAACAACCTAACACCCTAACATACAGATTCATCAATTAAAGATCAACAGAGAAGAAAATCGGGTGGATCATGGAAAAATCGGCCGATTTACCTGAAGAACAGGCCGATTTTTCTCCCTGGTTTAGGTTTCGTGCATACAAATCATCCTAATCTAACATATAAGTCCATCCTATCATCACCTAAGCCATAACCATCAATCCATCACTCCAGAATCACAATAAACTAGCCAATAATATGCATATCAAGATCCAAAATCATCATACAAGCATACATGGTCTTCATAGATGGATGATGAAAAATAAGCAAGTAAAAACAATAAATCTCAGCTGAATCTAAGTTTTAGCAAGACTTAGAACCCTTCAAATGAAGTTCCAAAACGTTCCTAACAATCCTTGCAATAGTTCTTCAATCAAAGACTCCAAAAATCACTCAAAATCACTCAAAACCTCACTATCACTCTATCTTTGGTGTTCTTCTTCTTCCTTCAATTTGAGAGAGTTTTCCTCTCCTCCAAGTCTTGCCTCCAATCCAAATGAGTTGTTTGTGAGAGAATGTGGGAGAGGGAGAGCTGCTCAGCAACAGCTTGCAGGCCCACTTATATTCTCTACCAAGAGCAAGGCCGGACCAAGAGATCGTGGGACACGTGGCTTAAGCTGTTGAAGGCAAGAAAATCGACCCAGTCAGGAAAATCGGCCGATTTTCCTGAGTGATGGTCCGATTTTCTTCAACAGAAGCATGTTATGATCGTCTAGCCATGAGTTGCTCCATTGCTTGCACCAATAGTGGTCTTTGTGTCCTTTGTTGCTCCAATTATGCTCCTTCAAGGCTTTAGATGTGTACCACCATGAGGCTTGACCCTCGAATGCATTGATTAATGTCCAAAAGACCCCCGAAATACCTACAACACCGACAAAAGCTCGTGTAGACATCTTTTCTAGAATTGTGCATGGAATGAGTTTAAACGTCGTGAACTAATGCCAAACCGTGCATGAATAATGGGAAAAACTATCTAAATGTATGCCTATACTAACGTCATAAATCACGTTATCAAAATACCCCATACTTAAGATTTGCTCGTCCCCGAGCAAGATCCAACTATAGACTAAGAGATGACATGATTTATGCATGCAGAAAAACAACAAACTCTTTTTTGAATTGTGCTTCTAGCATTGGATCACCTTCATAGTCATGTTTTATGGCAATGGATAATCAATAATGTATCAAATGAATGAAGGCATGGAAAGACAATTATACTTAACTAGGAAGCATGCATGAGAGGTGAAAATGAAGAAGTCAAGATGATCATGAGTATGTCCAATCTAGATCACTAAGTCTTACACACATGCATTTAGGTCATAAGGACTTAGAAAAGAAAAGGCTAAGAAACGTTGTGATTAGGTGGGAATTTTTAGGTCATGTGATGCTAATCCGGGAGAGGAACTAACTCCACAATTTCGTTTTTGTTCAACTTCCCAACAAGTGTATAATTTTCTCCATTTTTTCTTTGTTTTCTTTTCTTTTTCGCTTATTTTTGAGACAATGGCATTGGTGTACAAAAGCCGAAACCTTGGTGATTAGCCGTCCTCGGGTTTTTTTTTCCGAGGTGCATCCACACCGGGCACACATACCAAAGCTCGTTAGGACTATCGGTTTATCTGACTTTGGCAAGGCACCAACACCCGCTTATGTGAAGTGTGCCGAGTTACTTGTCATTTAAACCAACGTCCCCAAACCTATATTTTTGTCCACACTTTCACATCAAATTCAGCACTTCATTCACAACATTCTTTCATCAACGACTTCACCCTACACTTGCTTTTCACACACATCAACACACTAGTATGCTCCTAGTCCTGGATGGGTCAAAAGAGGTAAAATTTTTCATCAATTGAGGTGCTCAAACAACATGATCAAGATGAGAAGTAGAGAAAGATGAACTGCCTTAATCACTCCTAAATGATGTGCAAGAACTAGCATGTAATTTCGACTTTCAATCCTCAATTCAATCAAGGCAAACATTCATGATCACAATTCACACATGGGATTCAAGATAAGTACTTCAAGTCCACATATGCATACATCAACTCAACACATAAGGCCATCCATAGCCAATTTACAAGACGATTTCATCATAAGGGTCATTCCCAAGCTTAGAAGCACTAAAATTTTTAAAATTTTCTGATTTTTTGAATTTTTTTTCGAAATATGTATGTACAATGCAAGACATGATGAAACATGTGACAATATTAAACTATCCTAGATGCTAATCATGCAAGTGATCATGAAAACCCCACCCCATACTTAGAAATACATTGTCCCCAATGTGGAAACTAAATAAAGAAGTGAAAGAGAGTTCTCACAATGTAAAATTGGTGATGCTTTGGTATTTCAGTTCTCATCGAATGATGATGGTGGATGATCGATCAAGGATGGTAGAGAGCTCTTGATGTTCATTATGGTGTCGGAACCCGCGCTTGGCACCGCAAGCCGTCCAAGTTCCACGTCCGCTCCACCCATGCTTGATTGGAGATCATCACTTTCCTTTACAGAAGGAAAAATCGGACCAACTGCTCAGGAAATCGGCCGATCTAGATGAAGAACAGGCCGATTTTTCTGGGTGTTTTCCTCCTCGTCCATGTGCTTGGATCTTGTACTTTCAACAGTTCCATGAGGTTTGCACATGACCTCCAACATCTCATCACACATGACAATCGACAAGATCTAGCAACAAAAAACACAAAAGAAAAACAAAGCACACCAAGAGTGAGATAAAACAAAAACAAGAAAAACGAAAGGGAAAAATATGTACCAATGGGTTGCCTCCCATTAAGTGCTTCTTTAAGGTCATTAGCTTGACCAAATTCAGGAGCGTTTTACTCAAGGTGAAGTGGGGCAATCACTTCCACCGGGGCTTCCGGGATGTACTTCTTCAAACGGTTCCCATTCACCTTGAAGTTACCACAATGATCACCTCCTATCTCTACCGCTCCATTAGGAAAGACCTTCTTCACAACATAGGGACCCGTCCATCTTGACTTGAGCTTCCCGGGGAAGAGCCACAGCCTCGAGTTGAAGAGAAGCACTAAGTCACCCTCACTCAATTCCTTTGGGATGGGGCGCTTGTCATGCCAACGCTTGGTCCTTTCCTTGTAAATCCGGGCATTCTCATAAGCATCCAACCGGATCTCCTCAAGGGCGTTCATGTCTAGCAACCGCTTCTCACCGGCCTCCTTGAGGTCAAAATTCAGCCACCTTATGGCCCAATAAGCTCTATGCTCCATCTCTACCGGAAGGTGGCAAGACTTGCCATAGACTAGCTTGTAGGGAGTGGTGCCAATTGGTGTCTTGAAAGCAGTTCTATAAGCCCACAAAGCATCATCGAGCTTCATAGCCCAATCTTTTCTCGTCCTAGAGACCGTCTTCTCAAGTATCCCTTTTATCTCCCGGTTGGAGATCTCCACTTGGCCACTAGTTTGGGGATGGTAAGGTGTTGCCACCTTATGGGTCACCCCATACTTAGCCAAAAGTGCCCCGAAGTTCCTATTAGTGAAGTGCTTCCCTCCATCACTTATGATCACCCTTGGTGTTCCAAACCTAGGGAAGATCACTCGGTTGAAGAACCGCACTACAACTTTGGCATCATTTGTGGGAGAAGCGATTGCCTCCACCCATCTCAAAACGTAATCTACCGCCAATTGGATGTAGAGGTTGCCACATGAAGAAGGGAATGGTCCCATGAAGTCCACACCCCACACATCAAATATCTCTACCTCTTGTATGTTGTTCAAGGGCATCTCATTCCTCCTTGAGATGTTGCCCGTCCTTTGGCAAGCATCACAAGCTACCACAAAGCTTTGTACATCCTTGAACAAACTTGGCCAAAAGAAGCCCGATTGCAACACCTTAGCACATGTCTTGTGTGAGCTAGCATGCCCTCCACATGGCAAGGAATGACAATGGCGGATCACACTCTCTACCTCATCCTCCGGTATGCATCTTCTAAACATTCCATCCGGCCCTCTTTTGAACAAAAGTGGTTCACTCTAATAGTAGTGCCTCACATCTTTGAAGAACTTCTTTCTTTGGGCATATGTCAATCCGGGAGGCACTTCCTCACACACTGGGTAGTTCACAATGTCGGCATATCATGGCTCACTTCCTCTAGACACTTGGAACAAGCACTCCTCCACCATTTGCAATTGCTCATCCCGGAATGAGTCATCAATCGGGATGTCATCTCTCTCAAGCTCTAATGGTGGGAGTCTACTAAGGTGATCCGCCACTGAATTTTTGGACCCCTTCTTGTCCCGGATCTCCAAATCAAATTCTTGAAGGAGAAGGATCCACCGAATCAACCTAGGCTTGGCATCCTTCTTTGTAAGGAGATAATGGATCGCAACATGATCCGTATAAACAATGACCTTCGCTCCAACAAGGTATGACCGAAACTTCTCAAAGGCATAAACCACCGCTAGCAACTCTTTCTCGGTTGTGGCATAGTTAAGTTGGACATCATCTAGCGTCTTGCTAGCATAATAAATGGCATGAGTGCGCCCATCTTTCCTTTGCCCCAAAACATCCCCAACGGCTACATCGCTTGCATCACACATGATCTCAAACGGTAGGCTCCAATACGGAGGTTGCATGATAGGTGCGGAGTTCAAAGCGTTCTTCAACCTACAAAATGCTTCAAGGCAATCTTTGGAGAAAACAAATTCAACGTCTTTCATTAGTAGGTTAGTAAGAGGCTTTGAAATCTTAGAGAAATCTTTAATAAACCTCCGGTAAAAACCGGCATGCCCTAAGAAACTCCTTACCCCCTTCACCGAGGTAGGTGGTGGCAACTTCTCTATCGTTTCAATCTTGGCCCTATCAACCTCAATGCCACGGTTGGACACCAAGTATCCCAACACAATACCTTCACTTACCATGAAGTGGCACTTTTCCCAATTCAAGACAAGATTTGTCTCCTCACATCTCTTAAGTACCAAAGACAAGTTAGCTAGGCAATTATCAAAAGATGATCCATAAACGGAAAAATCATCCATAAACACCTCCATGATATTCTCAATATATTCAGAAAATATGGCCATCATACACCTTTGAAAGGTGGCGGGTGCATTACACAACCCAAATGGCATCCTCCTATATGCAAAGGTACCCCAAGGGCATGTAAATGTGGGTTTCTCTTGGTCATCGGGGTGGATAGGGATTTGGAAGAATCCACTATAGCCATCTAGGTAGCAAAAATGGGAATGTTGAGCTAATCTCTCTAGCATTTGGTCAATAAAGGGGAGGGGGAAGTGATCTTTCCTAGAGGCCATGTTAAGCTTCCTATAATCAATACACATTCTCCATCCCGTAACCGTCCTAGTTGGGATTAGTTCATTGTTCTCATTAGTTACTACGGTCATCCCACCCTTTTCAGGAACCACATGTACGGGACTAACCCATTTACTATCCGAAATAGGGTAAATGATTCCCGCATCTAGCAACTTAATGATCTCTTTCTTGACTACCTCTTTCATTATAGGATTCAATCTTCTTTGATGTTCAATAGAGGGTTTATGGTTATCTTTCATCATTATCTTATGCATGCACAAAGAGGGCTTAATGCCAACAAGGTCATCAATGGTGTATCCTATTGCCTTTCTATGCAGTTTTAATTCATTCAACAATCTATTAAGCTCATCATCATTCAAAGATGCATTCACAATCACCGGATAAGTAGAATTTGAACCAAGGAAAGCATACTTTAAATGAGAAGGAAGAGGTTTAAGATCAAGTTGAGGAGGACCTTTTTCAGTTGGAGACGATCCATACAATGTAGGTTGAGATGATTGCAAAGCCATGGAAGCCTCCCCTAAGTCCCTTGATGATTGCTCACAATCAATTGGTTGATGCTGAAAAGACTCAGGAAAATCGGCCCAGTCAGGAAAATCGGCCGATTTTCCTGAGGGTAGGTCGATCTGAGTTTCTGTATTTGCAGAACTGGACGAAACTTCAGTATAAGTCCAAAAATCGGCTGATCTGGCTCCAACAGGCTGATTTTTGTGGGTGATTCTCTCTTCCTCTAGTGCTTCAAGTCCAACACTTGGTAGCTCGTCCAATGCATTCAAGGCCTTGATTACTTCATTGCTACTCTCCTCAACTCCTTCCTCCATCAAACTTGAGCTAAGAACCTTCTCAAGTGGATCCTTAAGCAAGATTGAGCTCACAACCTCTCTAGACTCCTCTTCCTCAACAATGTTGAAGACATCTTCACCTAGAGCTGGCCCTTTCACCATTGTGGACAAATTAAACTTGATGTTCTCTTCTCCAATGTTGAAGGAGAGAGTCCCATTCTTGCAATCTACTAGGCATCCGGAAGTGGCTAGGAAAGGTCTCCCCAAGATGATAGGAACCGGATAATCCGCCGGGATATCCAAGACAACGAAGTCTATGGGCACATAGAACTTCCCTAGTTGCACCGGAATGTCTTCCAAGATTCCAACCGGATGAGTGATTAAGCGGTCCGCCATGTAAAGGGTCATCTTGACCGGCCTTGGCTCTCCTAGCCCAACCTTGTTGCAAAGTGCAAGCGGGATGATGCTTACACTTGCCCCAATATCACATAGGGCGTCATACTTCACTTCTCCCACTCCGATTGGCACACAAAAGGATCCCGGGTCTCCTAGCTTAGGAGGCATCTCCTCCTTCATCGTTTGAATCAACTCCGAGGATCTCTTTGTCATCCTTACTTCCCCATACTCCTCCAACTTCCTCTTGTTGGAGAGTATTTCCTTCAAGAACTTGCCGTACGTCGGCATACCTAAGATAGCATCCATGAACGGAATGTTAATATGCAATTTAGACATAAGTTCAAGGAATTTACCAAAGTGATTGTCCAAGCGAGCTCTTGCTCGTGATTGTGGGAACGGTAGTGGTGGCTTGTATGGAGGCGGTGCCACATATGTTGGCTCAACATCCTTGCTCTTGCCTCCATTTTCTTGCAATTTCTCTTCTTCATTTACCACTTGCTTCCCCTTGTCATTTCCCTTAGGTAAGGGATCCTTCATACTTAGCCCACTCCTTGTTGTAATAGCCAACACTTGGCCTCTTGGATTATCTTCGGTTCTTCCGGGAAGCTTTCCCGGATCTCTATGGGCTTCACCCGCCTTTTGGAACACTTGTGCTTCTAAAACCTTTTGAGCCTTGGAAATAGAAGTCACCGTGCTCTCAAGACCACTCAACCTTCCAAGCAATTGCTCAAACATCATTTCGGTTCTATCCTTTGGAGGTTGAGTAAATCCGGGTGGAGGTTCTTGTGAAGCTTTTGGTGGTGCAGTTGTGCTTGTGGAAGCGGGAGGGTTCAAGGCTCCATCCGGGTTAGAATAGGAAAACCCGGGATTGTTGTGGTTAGGCCGGTAATTGTTGAATTGCCGGTTGTTGTTGAAGTTTCTTGGGTCTTGATAGTTGTTGTAATTGCCCCTTCCCATGTAATTGACATCTTCCTTCTTGGAAGACAAGTTTGCTTTCACTTGCACTTGAGGAGTTGCTTGGTTCTTCAAAGTTATAGCACACAACTCCCTCAAAGACTTTAGCTCGTTGTTGATGGCGTCAAGCTTGAAATTGCTCATGGTGACTTCACTCACCTCATATGCTCCCGCCTTTCTCCCTTCACTCTTCCTATGGGAGTATTTCTCAATCACTAGAGCTTGTTTCTCCACAAACTCCCAAGCTTCATCCACATGCTTTTCCATGAAAGTCCCACCGGAAAGAGATTGGAGCTTGAATTGGCTATCTTCATCAAGTCCTTTGAAGTAGATCTCCAATAGCTCAATTTTTGGTATATCATGGTGTGGACAATCTAGGAGAAGATCTTTGAACCTCTCCCAAGACTTGAACAAACTCTCTCTATCCTTCATCACGAAGGCATTGATCTTCCCTCTTAATTCGGTAGTCTTGGAAGGTGGGAAGAACTTAGTCAAAAACTCGGTTGTCATCTCCTCCCAAGTACTCACTCGCCCTTGTGGAATAGATTGATACCAAGCCAAGGCTTTATCCTTAAGAGAGAAGGAGAAAGCCCTAAGCTTATGGTTGTTGCTCTCCAATCTAGGCGGTCTAAGAGTCTCCATCAAAATCTCATAGTTCATCAAGTGTTGATGAGGAGACTCTCCTTCCATCCCTCCAAATTGATTATGCCGGATCCTTTGTAGAACTTGAGGGCGGAGCTCGTAGTTGTGGGTTGCGGGATCTCCTAAGTTCACACCGGGACGGTGTGCTCTTTGTGCCGGATCCTTACGTCTCCCTAATGTTTGTGGCTCTTCAATAGCAATGGGCACAACCCTAACATTCGCCGCCGGCTGCGGTTGTTTTGGTGGAGGAGGTGGAGGTTGTTGACGATTAAGCTCTCCTTGTACAAGGGCTTGCCTAATCTCATCAATCTCCCTCCTAGTTGCTTCTTGCCTCTCATTGGCAAGTCTCCTTTCTTCCTCCAAGAGCTCATCTCTTAGCCTTATTTGCTCTAAAGCCTCATCCAATTCAGCTTGGAGATCTCTTCCGGCCATCTCTTTTCCCTTTTTAATGCTCTTGGATCTAGATCTAAGGGTTTTCTCCGGTTCGGGATCGAATGGAGCTAAATCCTTGCCACGAGATCTTCGCATACACCTAAAGAGTAAGAGATGTCCTGAAAAGCAAAGACACAAACCAAAGAGAGATCAAAAGCAACAAGAAAGATCTACACTATAAACAATCACAAAATAGACTCAATCTAGACCTAGTCCCCGGCAACAGCGCCAAAAACTTGTTACGTCTAGGAATAGATGCGCAAAATAAGCCTTAAATTTATACTCGTTATATTTTTCCTAACTCCTAGCGAACCCACAGTGTATGGGTCGTTTTGTAGCAAGGATAGTATTTGGAGGTCGAACTCGAAGACTAAGGTGAAATCGAATCAACAAGTGAGCATAGATAGTGTAAAACTAGTCTAAGAAGAGAGAAAGGAACAAAGAAATGAAAATGATGATATTTTTGGTTGGTTTTTATGGTGATCAAGCAAGATCACAAATCAAGCAAGATAATAAATCAAACTAACAACTTAAGCTAGCAAGGCAAACAAGTAACACAAGCACAAAATATGTGATAAAAGAGAGAAGAGTGGATTCTAGAGGTCAAGATTTCCGGTTATGGCATTGGACTCAAGGTTCTAAAGATTCTAAGGACAAGGCTGCGGTGTTGGGAAAGGGTGTTTCACTAATGGAAGCAATTACCGGGTAGGTCTCTCACTTTGCTAATCCCGCGTCAAACTCCTATTACCGGGTAGGTCTCAAGGGGTTAAAGTAGGGAATTCTACACAAACCGGACTCCACTTAAGGTGGAACCCTCTCCTCACCGGGTAAGTCTCGGAAAAGGGAAGTCTCAAGCAACACTCCTAGCACACTCAATCCAATAGCGGCTTGTGAGGCTCACTACTACCTAGAATTCATCATCTTAGGTATCTAAGATCGGAAATCATCGGGTAGATCTCTTCCCTCACTTAGGTTGATAGCATTAGGTGATCCTAAGCTAAATTAAGCTTAATAAACACTAGGATTTCAACAACCTAACACCCTAACATACAGATTCATCAATTAAAGATCAACAGAGAAGAAAATCGGGTGGATCATGGAAAAATCGGCCGATTTACCTGAAGAACAGGCCGATTTTTCTCCCTGGTTTAGGTTTCGTGCATACAAATCATCCTAATCTAACATATAAGTCCATCCTATCATCACCTAAGCCATAACCATCAATCCATCACTCCAGAATCACAATAAACTAGCCAATAATATGCATATCAAGATCCAAAATCATCATACAAGCATACATGGTCTTCATAGATGGATGATGAAAAATAAGCAAGTAAAAACAATAAATCTCAGCTGAATCTAAGTTTTAGCAAGACTTAGAACCCTTCAAATGAAGTTCCAAAACGTTCCTAACAATCCTTGCAATAGTTCTTCAATCAAAGACTCCAAAAATCACTCAAAATCACTCAAAACCTCACTATCACTCTATCTTTGGTGTTCTTCTTCTTCCTTCAATTTGAGAGAGTTTTCCTCTCCTCCAAGTCTTGCCTCCAATCCAAATGAGCTGTTTGTGAGAGAATGTGGGAGAGGGAGAGCTGCTCAGCAACAGCTTGCAGGCCCACTTATATTCTCTACCAAGAGCAAGGCCGGACCAAGAGATCGTGGGACACGTGGCTTAAGCTGTTGAAGGCAAGAAAATCGACCTAGTCAGGAAAATCGGCCGATTTTCCTGAGTGATGGTCCGATTTTCTTCAACAGAAGCATGTTATGATCGTCTAGCCATGTGTTGCTCCATTGCTTGCACCAATAGTGGTCTTTGTGTCCTTTATTACTCCAATTATGCTCCTTCAAGGCTTTAGATGTGTACCACCATGAGGCTTGAGCCTCGAATGCATCGATTAATGTCCAAAAGACCCCCGAAATACCTACAACACCGACAAAAGCTCGTGTAGACGTCTTTTCTAGAATTGTGCATGGAATGAGTATAAACGTCGTGAACTAAAGCCAAACCGTGCATGAATAATGGGAAAAACCATCTAAATGTATGCCTATACTAACGTCATAAATCACGTTATCAGTGGTTTCTCCATAAACTGCATTGGTTGTTGATCAAGCTTCAAGGAGCCTTGAGGAGTCTTCCATGGCTTTGGATTCATCTCAACTAACATTATACGGATCGTCTCCACTCGATAAAGGTCCTCCTAAACTTGAACTCAAACCCCTCCCTTCTCATTTGAAGTATGCTTTTCTTGGTGAGAATTCTACATATCCGGTTATTGTGAATGCATGCTTGAATGATGATGAACTTGCTAGATTGTTGCATGAGTTGAGATTGCATAGAAAGGCTATTGGATATACCATTGATGATTTAGTTGGCATTAAACCTTCTTTGTTCATGCATAAGATCTTAATGGAAGATAATCATAAGCCTTCAATTGAACCTCAAAGAAGACTAAACCCTATCATGAAAGAAGTAGTGAAGAAAGAGATCCTTAAATTGCTAGATGCGGGAATCATTTTCCCGATTTCGGATAGTAAGTGGGTTAGTCCCATGCATGTGGTTCCTAAGAAGGGTGTAATGACCATAGTAACCAATGAGAATAATGAACTAATTCCAATTAGAACGGTTACAGGATGGAGGATGTGCATAGACTATAGGAAACTAAATGTTGCCTCTAGGAAAGATCACTTCCCTCTTTCTTTCATTGACCAAATGCTAGAGAGATTAGCTCAAAACTCCCATTTTTGTTACTTAGATGGCTATAGTGGATTCTTCCAAATCCCTATTCACCCCGATGATCAAGAGAAAACCACATTCACATGTCCTTGGGGTACATTTGCATATAGGAGAATGCCATTTGGGTTGTGTAATGCACCCGCCACCTTTCAAAGGTGTATGATGGCCATCTTTTCTGAGTATATTGAAAACATCATGGAAGTGTTTATGGATGATTTTTCTGTTTATGGATCTTCATTTGATAATTGCTTAGCTAACTTGTCCTTGGTGCTTAAGAGATGTGAGGAGACTAATCTAGTCTTGAATTGGGAGAAATGCCACTTCATGGTAAGTGAAGGTATTGTGTTGGGACACTTGGTGTCCAACCGAGGCATTGAGGTTGATAGGGCTAAGATAGAGACGATAGAGAAGTTGCCACCACCTACCTCGGTGAAGGGGGTAAGGAGTTTTTTAGGGCATGCCGGTTTTTACCGGAGATTCATTAAAGATTTCTCTAAGATTTCTAAGCCTCTTACTAACCTACTAATGAAAGATGTTGAGTTTGTTTTCTCCAAGGATTGCCTTGAGGCTTTTTGTAGGTTGAAGAATGCTTTGATCACCGCTCCCATAATGCAACCTCCGGATTGGAGTCTACCGTTTGAGATCATGTGCGACGCGAGTGATGTAGCCGTTGGGGCTGTTTTGGGACAAAGGAAAGATGGGCTTACACATGCCATCTATTATGCTAGCAAGACGCTAGATGATGCCCAACTCAATTATGCTACTACCGAGAAGGAGTGGCTAGCGGTTGTCTACGCATTTGAGAAGTTCCGCTCGTATCTTGTTGGAGAGAAGGTCATTGTGTATACGGATCATGCTGTGATCCGTTATCTCCTTACAAAGAAGGATGCCAAGCCTCGGTTGATTCGGTGGATCCTTCTTCTTCAAGAGTTTGACTTAGAAATCCGGGATAAGAAAGGGTCCGGAAATTCTGTGGCGGATCACCTTAGTAGACTCCCACCATTGGAGCTTGAGAGAGATGACATCCCGATTGATGACTCATTCCGGGATGAGCAATTGCAAATGGTAGAAGAGTGCTTGTTTCAAGTGTCAAGGGGTAATGAGCCATGGTATGCCGACATTGTGAACTATCTTGTGTGCGAGGAAGTGCCTCCCGGTTAGTCATATGCCCAACAGAAAAAGTTCTTCAAGGATGTGAGGCATTACTATTGGAGTGAACCGCTTTTGTTCAAGAGAGGGCCGGATGGAGTCTTTAGGAGATGCATACCGGAGGATAAGGTGGTGTGATCCGCCATTGTCACTCCTTACCATGTGGAGGTCATTCTAGCTCACACAAGACATGTGCAAAGGTGTTGCAATCGGGTTTCTTTTGGCCAAGTTTGTTCAAGGATGTGTAGAATTTTGTGGTAGCTTGTGATGCTTGCCAAAGGACGGGCAACATCTCAAGGAGGAATGAGATGCCCTTGAACAACATACAAGAGGTGGAGATATTCGATGTGTGGGGTGTGGACTTCATGGGACCATTCCCCTCTTAATGTGGCAACCTCTACATCCTATTGGCGGTGGAGTACTATGTCTCGAGATGGGTGGAGGCAATCGCCTCTCCCACAAATGATGCCAAGGTTGTGGTGCGGTTCTTCAACCGAGTGATCTTTCCTAGGTTTGGAACACCAAGGGTGATCATAAGTGATGGAGGAAAGCATTTCACAAATAGGAACTTCGGGACACTTTTGGCTAAGTATGGGGTGATCTCCAACCGGGAGATAAAGGGAATTCTTGAGAAGACGGTTTCAAGGACGAGAAAGGATTGGGTATGAAGCTTGATGATGCTTTGTGGGCTTATAGAACCGCTTTCAAGACACCGATTGACACCACTCCCTACAAGCTAGTCTATGGCAAGTCTTGCCACCTTCCGGTAGAGATGGAGCGTAGAGCGTATTGGGCCATTAGATGGTTGAATTTTGATCTCAAAAAGGCCGGTGAGAAGAGGTTGCTTGATATGAACGCCCTTGAGGAGATCCGGTTGGATGCCTATGAAAACGCCCGGATCTACAAGGAAAGGACCAAATGTTTGCATGACAAGTGTCTCATCCCGAAGGAGTTGAGTGAAGGAGACCTTGTCCTTCTCTTCAACTCAAGGCTGCGGCTCTTCCCCGGAAAGCTAAAGTCAAGATGGACGGGTCCTTATGTGGTGAAGAAGATCTTTCCCCATGGAGCGGTTGAGATAGGAGGGGAGCATTGTGTAGATTTTAAGGTGAATGGGCACCGTTGAAGTATATCCCGGGAGCTCCGGTGGAAATAATTGCCCCACTTTACCTTGAGTAGAACACCCCCCGAGTTTGGTCAAGCTAATGACCTTAAAGAAGCGCTTGGTGGGAGGCAACCCATTGGTAGACATTTTTCCTTTTTCGTTTTTGTTTTGTTTTCTATTTTTCTGTTTTTGTGTGTGTTTGGAGTTTGTGTGCTAGAGTTTAAGTAGCATGGAAGCCTTGCATGGCATGTGGATGATGATGATGAACCCCTCATCAATTATGGGTGGAGCGGACGCGGAACTTGGACGGCTAGCGGTGCCTAGCGCGGGTCCCGACGCCATAACGAACACCTTGAGCTCTCTACCATCGTTGATAGGATCATCCACCATCAATCCACTTGAGTGAACTCAAATACCGAAGCAAACCATTTTTACATTGTGAGAACCCTCTTTCACTCTTCTTTACTTCATTTACACATTGGGGACAATGTGTTTCTAAGTATGGGGTGGGGTTTTCATGATCACTTGCATGATTAGCATCTAGGATAGTTAATATTGTCACATGTCTTGCATTGAACATACACATTTCGAAAAATCCAAAAAAATCAGAAAAATTTTAAAAAATTTTAGTGCTTCTAAGCTTGGGAATGACCCGTATGATGAAATTGTCTTGTGGATTGGCTATTGATGGCTTTATGTGTTGAATAGATGAATGCATATGTGGACTTGAAGTACTTATCTTGAATCCCATGAATGGATTGTGATCATGATGTTTGTCTTGATTGGATTGAGTATTGAAAGTCGAAATTACATGCTAGTTCTTGCACATCATCTAGGAGTGATTAAGGCAATTCATCTTTCTCTACTTTTCGTCTTAATCATGTTGTTTGAGCACCTCAATTGATATAAATTTGACCTCTTTTGACCCATCTGGGAATAGGAGCATGTTAGTGTGTTGATTGTGTGAGAAGCAAGTGTGGGGTGAAGTTGTTGATAGATGAATGTTATGAATGAAGTGTTGAATTTGTTGTGAAAAGTGTAGAAAAAATATAGGTTTTGGGACGTTGGTTTAAATGACGAGTAACTCGGCACCATTTACATAATCGGGTGTTTGTGCCTTGCCAAAGTCAAATAAACCGATAGTCCTAACGAGCTTTGGTATGTGTGCCCGGTGTGGATGCACCTCGAAAAATAAAAAAGCCCGAGGACGGCTAATCACCAAGGTTTTGGCTTTTGTACACCAATGCCATTGTCTCAAAAATAAGTGAAAGAAAAAGAAAAGAAAAAGAAAAGAAAAGAAAGAAAAGATGGAGAAAATATACACTTGTGGGAAGTTGATAAAAAATGTGAAGTTGTGAAGTTAGTTCCATTCCCGGATTAGCATCACATGACCTAGAAAAATCCCCACCTAATCACAACATTTCTTAGCCTCTTATTTCCTAAGCCCTTGTGACCTATTTGCATGTGTGTAAGACTTAGTGATCTAGATTGGATATTCCCATGATCATCTTGACTTCTTCATTTTTTACATTTCATGCATGCCTTCGAGTTAAGTACAATTGTCTTTCCGTGCCTTCATTTATTTGATGCATGATCGCTTGTCCATTGCCATGAAATATGACTATGAAGGTGATCCAATATTAGAAGCACGACTCCAAAAAGATTTTGTTGTTTTTCTGCATGCATAAATCATGTCATCTCTTAGTCTATAGTTGGGGACTTGCTCGGGGACGAGCAAACCTTAAGTACGGGGTATTTTTGATAACACGATTTATGACTTAGGTTTAGGCACTCATTTAGATAGTTTTTCCACTCATTCATGCATGGTTTAGCACTAGTTCACGACGTTTGCACTCAATTCATGTATTTTGTCGAGATAGACGTCTACACGGACTTTTGCATGCTTTGTAGGTATTTTGGGAGATTTAGGAGCTTAATCGATACATTCGAGGATCGTTCCTCGAAGATAACACACCTTCGGACTCATTGGGAAGCAAGCTAGGAGCTAAGGAGGACATATGGGACCTTATTGGTGCATGCCATGCACCAAATTGTGGCTTGATGATCCATATAGTGCAGAAGCATCAAAACCACGGTCACTAGAAGAACCACACCCGTGGAAATAGGCCGTGGTTTTCCCCAGACAGTTGTGACAGCTGTCCCACGATCTTCATGGCCGACTCTTGCAATTTGTTGAGGGTATAAGGTGGTCCTGCAGGTTGTTATGACAGACCCCATGACTCCCATTCTCTCCCACACTCTCAACAACACATATTCTCTCATTGGAAGATTGGATTGAAGCTACTCTTGGAGGAGAAGAAAGGATTCCATTGGAGAAGAAGAGAAGAACACACCATTCTTAGTTTTTCATAATTTTGAGTGATTTTTGTGGAGACGATTTGCTCGGTTTTGTAAGGAACGAGATTGAACCTTCTTTTGAAGGGTTGTAAGTCTTTCTATTCATACATTCAGCTTGATTTTCTTTGTTCTACTTGTTCATCTCTATTTCACTTTATCTACTTGCTATGGAAGCCATGAATGTATGCTTGTTGAGTTTAATTATTGAGATGCTTGTTGTTGGCTAGATAGATGTGATTCTAGGGTAAGGAAAAGATGGTTATGGCTTGGACTATGATATGATGGATTTAGATGTACCTTAGGATGATTCGTTTGCTTGAACCGAGCTACTGTTGGAAACCACAGTTCGTTCTTGCCACTCCACGGCCGTGGAAAGGGATGAACAACCCGTAATTCTGACTAACTCGTTTGATTTGATGAATCTAAGTGCTAGAATGTTAGATTGTTGAAATTCTAGTGTTTGTTGAGCTAAATCTATCCTAGGGTTACCTAGTGTTAGCAACTAAGTGTTAGAAGAGACCTACCCGGTGATTCTTGCTCTTAGATACCGAAGATGACGAACTCTAGGTAGTAGTGAGCCTCACAAACCGCTATTGGACTGAATGTGCTAGGATAAGTTTTAGGACTTGCCTTCCCGAGCCTTACCCGGTAAGGAGAGGTTAAATCCCTAGATAACCATCCAGTTTGTGTAGATATTCCTTTCTTAGGCTCCTAGAGACTTACCCGGTAATAGGACCTTAGGTGCGGGATTAGTGGATCATGAGACCTACCCGGTAATTGACCCCATGTGAGAAACATTCCTTCCCAACATACTATAGTTTATCCAAGGTTGATTCGAAGCTTGAGTCCAATGCCATAACCGGAATTTCCAACCCCTAGAATCTGCTTTTCTCTCTTTGATCTCATATCTCGTGTTTGTCTTGCTTGTTTGTGGTTATTTGCTAGATTGTTAGTTTGTTTTGCATTCTTATATCGTTGTGATTCTTGATTGATCACCACACAAAACCAAACCCAAAAATATTGAGATTTTCATTTATTTGTTTCTTTCTCTATTCTTAGCCTAGATCGACACTATCCTTAGTCACTATTCGGCTCGATTTCACCTTAGTCTTTGTGTTCGACCTCGGAATACTATCCCTACTACGAAACGTCCCGTACATTGCGGGTTCGCTAGGAGTTAGGAGAAATATAACGAGTATAAATTTAAGACTTTTGCGTGTCACGTTCTTAGCGTAACAAGAGTTTACTATTGTGTTACATGCTGCGACTAGTGTGGGAACCCATAAGCATGAATCTAACTTGATTGGTGATGATGAACATGAAATAGATACAAGTATGAATGAGCATTCTCTTGTTAGCAATGTGCATGAGCCTAAGTTGTTGTATTCATCTTTGAATTATGATCTATCTTTTGTTTTGCCTTTAAGTCCATACATAAAGCCTTTTGAAAACCCTATGAAAAAGCATAAAGAGTTTCATGTAGTGCATCCCCAAGTTGTGGCATTGTTAGATTCACATAATAAGTATGCTATGCATGAGATTGCTAATGAAAGTTTGAGGTTGCATAAAGTGTTGTATACTTTGCATGTCCATGACCTTGTTGATACATTATTTCTTGTAAACCCTAATCTTGCACCGTTATCCAAGAGGAAGCGAATGAGCTTTATTGCAAGATTGCAATTTGCGGATGTTAAGAAAAAAGATATACACACCATCTATGAGCCAAGAGTGCCGAAGGAATGTAGAGAAGGAAGTTTGACAATGATAAGAATAGAACCTCGGCATGGGAAAGCACGAATTTTTCAAGAGAAGAAATCTCGGTCAAATTTCGCAAATTTCGGCCGAGATTCCTACCCGAGATTGCCCACTGTCGTAGGTTGTTTTAATTACAATCTGCAGATCAATATCCAAACCCTTCAAGGTTTCTTTATGGCCTTGAGAGAGAGTTACATAAGGAGCATCCACCCATCAACGTCATTCCTAGGAGTTTTGATCAAGAATTGCTCATATGGACGAAAGCTCCAAGGAAAGACATTAGTGTGCGTTTATTTGAAGAGTTAGCTAAAGCTAAGAAGGGGAGTCATTACATTTTTGATCCTATTAGTTGTGCTTACTCTAGGAATAATGATCCATATCTAGCTTTAAACTATGATGATTTTATGATTAAGTTATTCTCCATGGCTTCCTTTGATCTTATACTGTTACCTTTAGTGGAGCAAGTAATTGTGATTGCAGGACAACAGGTTGACATTGTCACAACGGTATATAAGGAAGCATATGCGAAGCTAGAGGAAGAATGGGAAGTAGCGCGGATAGAGATCCTCAAATATGCAAGAAGTGCCATTTGAATAAGGGGATTCAACTTGGTTTGCAACTAGAAGAAGTAATGTTCCAAGAATACAATCAATTTTTATCATACGACGATCTATGGAATCACATTGAAAATCTCGACCCCAAACAAGAAATCTTGCCCGTGAGGAGATCATCCGAGATTTACCACTGTTGTACAATATGATGAAAATTTTCAGGCCCCAAGTGCTTCAAAGTTTTAGAGATCTTCCAGGGGAGCCAAGGAACTTGGAGTATGTACACTTGTGGAGATTATGGACACTTGCTGATATTATGGACATTTGAACCAACGGATGACAGTGTTTTAACTGTTGAGATTATGGACACTTGCGGCCTGAGTTTCCGAGGTCACCGGTGACTTGCTTCACTTGTGTAACACTCAAAATCCACAGACTCGGGATGCCACATGGGGCGAGGATCTCACAGTGGATCTTGACCCTAGCTTGACAACAAGTTAACTGGACCATACAACATGGCACTGACAGATATAAAACAAATGCATAAAATTGTATAAACTATACAACCAAAAGGTAACAACAACATAGCCGAGTATAAACAACAACATCCTCACACAGGAGGTAACAAAAGATCATCCTCACGCAGGAGGGAAAAGTAAACAACCCCAAAAGACCACAACCTTCCTATGTACGAGAGGTCCTCGGCCTGCCACTATGCTAGATCACCCAACAACACGCCTATCTTGTGGGGCATCTACAACATGGTAATAAACCATTAGCTAACCATACATCTATGAGGTAATGCATAAGCACAAACACAATCATTGAAAGATAAACACATCAGCATGCTATCACACATTTACCCATTTATCATCTTTATATAATAACCATTCACTCAAATCGTGTATATATAGATAGATAAAAGTATGTGACCCAAGGACCGATACATCCTCGCCTCTGAGCCTGATAGCCAGCTGTACGAGTATCGGTCACACAATCCGTGTACCCTATGGGAGTGGATTGCGCCCTTCCTGTAAAGCCCATCTGGCCTGAGATCAGAGAATCTCTCAAATTCCACGACGGGATGAAAGGGAAAGGTTATCACAACCACACAACGGGGAAATCAATAAAACAAAGGTCGGTATAAACGACATCTCATGCTATCATTGCATACATATAAGGCACACACTACTCATGCAAACACCCAATATAGGGATGGTAGCTAAGTAAGTCCTACGGACTTACCTCAACTCGTACAAGCTCAACCAGAATCAACCTCCACTCTTGAGAGAGGGGCACTGCCTCATAACAAGGCATAGAAAGATATCAACCTCTATTCATCAAAGGTGTCACACCTATACCCAAGGGATCGATAGGATCATCCTCAACCTAACCGCAAACCCTAATAAACCTCAAAATCCGTATAAGGCATATATTGATCATAACCTCATCCAAAACACATCCTCACACATCTAGCATGATCCTACACACTCACACTGGGAAAGGAGGGAACAAAGGCATCCTAAAGCAAGCCTAGAAGCAACACACACCTGCAGAACCAAGTGGAAACACCAGCTGGTGCAGGTGGCTGCAGGGGCGGCTCACAGGTGGCATAGGGGTGGCTCTGGCCGGCGCTGGGGCGGCTGCAAGGTGGCGCAGGGGCGGCTGAACAGTAGAGGTCACCTCTTCATCCCATTCTTCACTTCTTCCTTCGATTCCTTTGCTCCTTCTTCACTCCAACACCAACATACAAAAACATACATACATATACATGAACATAAGCCAATCATGGCTGGAACAAGATCCAACCCTAAGAAATCTAAGCTAGACTAAGGAAAGAGAGGAAAAGATGAAGGAAAGAAGGAAAATAGGAAGGAAACCATGGAAGCTTACAAAACTGAGCTCTCCAGGAGATCAACACAACACCACCACAACCTCAGGCTGGCTCACAAGGCACAACAACATCAACTATCAACAAGACTCTCACAAACTCAATCAAAACTCAAGAAGAGATCCAAGGAAAGAAGAGAGGAGAAGATGTACGTAGGGAGAGAGATGAAGCATGAAAGAGAATGAAAAACCCTCACTAGTACAGATATACATTTCCATGACGTGTGAAAAACGTCATGCAAACTGTTTAATGGCGTTTTCCAACGCCATTAAAAAACGCCGTCTTTATAGACGTCATGCTTTTGTCCACAATTTGAGGGCGTTTTGTTAACGCCGTCTTTAATGACGTTGGTTAACGCCATATATTGCATTGTAATGGCGTTTGACAAACATCACAGCCCGCAATATTCATGACGTTTTCCAACTGACGACCCTTTGTTTACGACATGTTCTAAACGCCATGGATTGTTTTACCACGGAATGTTTAATATGTCATGGAATAGTATTTCATGGCGTTGATGAGTCGCCTTAAGTTGTATCTCTATGTCGTTTAATAACCCTAATTTTTATTACCTTGTTTTTATTTACAAATCTAAATAAACTACTTTCATGCACACAAAATAAATCCAACATTCGAATATCACAAAATCTGAGTGATAGAATCTATATTGCATAATAAAAGATGACAATTCTTACACAATTTTTTTACCATTACAAAAGTTGTTCCATAAATCTCAAAATCAAAACATAGTGTACGCAAATGTTTAATTCCATGATCTAGCTAGCTAGTTTGATCACCAAGCGTGGTACTTCATTTATCACCTGTGACATTGTGAAAATGTAATCCTTAGAATATAAACAAATGCTAATTGGCCAACATTTCAAATCAATACCTAGCTAGTAAATGTGATGGTTACCTGTTGAGATATCGTCAAGGACAATATACTTGATTGGCCAAGCAATTGTGCTACCAAGTGCATCTCCTATGTTTCCAAATTCAGGCTCATAGCGATATAATTCAGTTTCTTCAATCAATACCTCTTCAACAACACTATAACAATATGGTCCAATTCAGCATAACACTAAAAAAGATATCAAGAATCATTTTGAAATTCAAGAACATACCTTAGAGGTGGCATTTTCTACAAATCTTTCGACCTGTCAAGAAGAATCACGCCAATAGAAATATCCATGAAGAATCATGCAAATGCTGGGGAATTTAACCCACCTTTTGTAGAGCAATTTTATTAATGAGTAGACCCTGTAACACAAAAGCCATTGTATTAGCAAAAATACAGTCCAGCTTAGCATGATATGTTGGTATATCCTCTCAAGTTACAAGTTATCTCAAAACTCAAAAACTAATATTGTATGGTGAAATATACAAGTCTAAAGTCAAACAAGGTTATGAGCTAGTCCCACATACATTGAAACACTAGAAGGAAGGAGCCATGTTAAGCAGTACTAGTGTGATACCATCAGCAAATCCATCACCAACTTTAAGCGCTCGGACGACATTAGAAAAGGCTCTGCAAATTTGTCATAAATTCCTGCACTTACAAAAAGATAAGTGATAAGTCATTGGGACACATATTTGGATATTTGACAGTGACTTCCACCAAGGAGCTTTATAGTGTGAGGATAGACAAACCAAAGGTCTAGTTCTAAAACAAAGGAAACTCAGGAAAAAAATGAATTTTGTTTAGTCATGAAGTGTATGAAGGGATAATTGTTAAACATAACTTAAACGACAAAGATGCGGGCATTTGAGTCTACAAACTGAATGCACAATCTATAGTGTAAAATAAGCAGCAGTGAAACAAATTCTAATAAAGAATAATCTTTTCATGTAAAAGAGGAACACTCAAACATGGCATCTTAAACATACACATATGTATACACAGTTCAATATCCAAGCACAAAGACCCCAAATCCCAAAATTAGGTCATAACAGATCCGGAACCTCACCCAAACAACCAAACGGTAACAGGGACAAAAGGTTGTGGAGCCCTTCCTGAGTCGGCTGCAGCAGGCGGCGGAACTGGTGGTAGTAGTGGTGGAAGAAGGATGCAGTAGGCGGTGAAACCGACGGTGATAGAGCAGTAGCGACACATCAACGGACTCCCGACGGCAATTATCGAGCCCTTCCCGAGTCATTGTTGATGGCGCCAGGTGTGGAACAGCGGCGATGTTCCTGGCATGGTGGTGTAGAGATCCTCGCTTGGTGGTCGACAACTCCTGGATTCCGTCGGTTGGTTGTAGGAGAAGACCCAAGAAGTGATGGTTTCGAGTGAGGGAAGGCTGTGAGAAGGTCTGCGCGGCAGTGGCGGCGGCAGCGGCGTGAGAAAAGTGCGAGAAAGAGAGAACACCGGTGAGAGAGGTGAAGGGTTAAGCGCGGCGGGAGCAGCTCGGTGAAAGAGAAGGATTGGGGAGAGAGAAAGTGTAGGTTAGGTTAGGAAATTAGGGTTAAATAGATCAAAACGGACCCGGTTTTGATGTAATATTTCGAGTCAAGTTTTTTCCTTTTCAAAACTTGAATTTTAAAATTTGGCTTAAACTTTTTTGTAAACAAAGTCCACCAAAATTTCATGGCGTTTAGTAAACGTCATAAATTTCAGGTCGTTTAAAAAATGCCATAAAAACATTTATGACGTTGAAAAAACGTCATATAATTTTATGGCGATTCACAAACGTCATCTACAATTTGGAAAAAACAAATTAAATGACAATACTTTGATAAAACGTCATTGTAAAGAATTTTGATGACATTTATAGTAAAAACGTCATCTTTTAAATGTCATTGTAATGTCAGTTTGTAGTAGTGGGGCCTCATCTGGAAGAGAAGAAGAAGTTATAAAGGGAGAAGGGTCAAAAGAAAGGTCTCGGGTCAAAGAAGACGGCTGTAACCCGCCAAAACCCGCAGGGGCGGCCTGGCCTAGCCGCAAGGGCAGCTCACAATCCCGCAAGGGCGGCCAGCCAGGGCGTAGGGGCGAGCCTGGCCTGGCCGCAAGGGCAGCTCACAAGCCAGTAAGGGCGGCCAGCCAGGACGCAAGGGCGGGCCTCTGCAGCTCCATAGCCTCTCAACAACTGCGTCTCAAGTGAGGCACAGGTGCTGGATCTCTCGAAAACTAAGGCTCTTACATCTCACGCCCCCTAAAAACAAGTTTCGTCCTAAAACTTGCGAAATCCTAAATCCTCTCGGACCCATAAGCCGAGGTATAACTCTCTCTCTATTGGAGGTATCACATCTCCGCTCAGAAGGTTATAACCTATAACAATCTATAACCTCAAACATAAACATGGAGGAATCATCATCTCCCGAAAACAGGGTCATAACGCTACCCAAAGGCGTAGAGGAATCACATCTCTCGCCATATCACATCACAAGGCATAGAGGAATCACATCTCTAGCCAGATCATAATCATATGCATCGCATGGAGGTATAACATCTCCAAGGGAACTATGTCCATCAAAGTAGCATGGAGGTAAGAACTATCTCCAGTTGAATCCTAGTCACACTCAAATAGCATGGAGGAAAGGACCATCTCCAGCTATAATCATACATCATGCTAGCACATCAAGATCTAATAAGATCATAAAACACATCATATCTAGCATGGAGTAAACACATCACTGCATATAAGCACATAAGCACATAATCATATACTCACCAAGATAGCACTAAGATCTACTCATCAACTCTAGATGCATTTATCTCTACATAAAACTCTGGATAGTTCCTGTGGATACTATCCTCAATCTCCCATGTAGCCTCCTCAGGTCCACGTCTAGACCATTGTATCCTCATCATGGGAATGTCCTTCGAACGCAGGCGTCTCACACCTTGTTCTAAGATTGCAATAGGATGCTCAGCAAAGGTGTGGTCCGGCTCAACCATCAAATCATCATAACTCACAATGTGCCTCAGATCTGGTATGTACTCCCTCAACTGAGACACATGGAACACAGGGTGAACACCCTCTAATATCGGGGACTCAGCTTCCCTGAAGAACCAGTAGGTGAAATAAATAAGTTAAAGATATTCTAGAAGGGGGGGGGGGGTTGAATAGAGTATGGAAACTTTTCGCAAACCAAATCTCAAGGCCTTGAAACTCCTTTCAAGAGCCTTGATGTCAATATGTGCTCTTAGTGAAACTTTGATTTCAAGGACTTTGAAACAACTTTCAAGAGCCTTGACTTCGTGGTCCTGCAAAAACAAAGTTAGTCACAATAGCAAAATATAGTGCGGAATGTAAAAGATTGACACGAGGATATGTTTATGAAGTTCGGCTGTAAATGGCCTAATCTCCGTCCCAGGGTATAGCCTTAGGATCTAACTATCTATTATCAACTTCAAAGAGTCCTAGATACAAACTTGAAGAAATCCCCTTCTTCTCTCACTATAGCCAATGCTAAGATCTAGCTCCAACTCTCAACCTAGCTATAATAGCCTAGTTACTTCACAAAGTAACACACACTCTAGTATAACACTATTTAGATCTTCTAATGGAGCTCTTGTGTTTTCTCTCTCTAAGGGGATAAAGCTTTTGCGTAAATGAGAGAAAGAAAAACATTGAATGAAGATGATTTAGTTGCTTGAAGACGTAAAGATATTTTCCATATGTGCTTGTGTGTCATTTCTTCTTCGACCATCATCTTCATTTATACTCTTCTATGGAGAGGTCTTCTAGCCGTTGGAGAGATGACCATTTGAAGATGAATCTTCTTCTCCATGAAGATCGTTTCTTGTTTCGAGATAAGGTAGACGTTGTGAATCTTCAACTCCTGAGAACACGTCGAGTCCTTAGCTCCTTGATCTTCTCATCATCTGTTGAATCAAAAGAGAAGATATTTTGCCGCTTTTGTTTTTAGAAAATCTTCGGTTGAGATCTTCGGTTGAAAAATATCTTCCCTAAAATCTTTCTGTTTGAGCAAATCTTCTTGGAAAATCTTCTTTGCATTTGAATCCTTTGTGCATATATATATATAACTCCAAGGCCTTTGAGATCGTCCTTTTGTAAACGCTATCTTCCTTGTCCTTAAGTTATACTTCAAGGCCCTTGACATTTGATAAGACGTGCACTAAATTCAAACCAACCAAGCATCTAGAGAATATAATCAATACATTGTTAGTATATCCAACTACTACATTTGTGTTAAGTCTTCCATCATAAACGCCTGTAAAACATTATATACAAGGTGGAGTTTTCAATCCCCTTTATGCCAAAGCGTTTGACGCCACGCGTCGGAGATACTCTCAACCAGACATGAGCTCCTACTCTGAACTCTAGATGTCGACGCCTCTTGTCTGCATATGAATTCTAGCGACTCTGTGCAGTCAACATCCTCTCTCTTATCAACGCTACTCGAGCCATATCATCCTGAATCTGCTCGGGCGCTATCCCACTGATACTACTAGGTTCATCCCAACATAAAGGTGTACGACACCTACGTCCATATAGTGCCTCATAAGGAGCCATCCCGATAGATGTATGCCAACTATTGTTGTAGGAGAACTCAACTAGTGGGAGGTAATCAGACCATCCTTGTCCCCAATCCAACACACAAGCTCGCAACATATCCTTTAGGGTTGGGATGGTCCTCTCAGACTGACCATCTGTCTGGTGGTGAAACGCAGTCGTGAAGTGTAGACTCGTCCCCAAAGCAGGTTGAATCTGCTGCCAAAATCTCGAGGTAAACCGTCCATCACGATGAGAGACGATCGTCTTTGGTACAACATGGAGTCTCACTATATGTCTAGTGTACTCCTCAGCCAATCTACTCACTGGTCACATCTCTTTAATAGGAATGAACCGTGCCGTCTTCGTCAATCTGTCAACCACAACCCAGATAGCATAAAAACTCCTACTGGGCCTCAAACCGGTCCCAAAGTCCATGGAGACGTCCTCCCACTTCCACTGCGGTACTGGTAGTGGATGGAGCTCACCTCCAGGTCTACAATGCTCTATCTTGACCTGCTGACAGGTCGCACACAAAGCCATAAGTCTGGCTACATCGGGCTTCAACCCTCCCCACCAATATGAACGTCTCACATCATGGTACATCTTACTCGTACCTGGATGTACTGAGTAAGGTGTACAGTGAGCCTCCTGTAAGATCCTCTGTCTCAACTCTGTATCAGCGGGTACATAGATGCGGTCATGTCGCCTCATCACTCCATCTGCTCCAATGGAAAACTGTGGTGCCTCTCCACGAGACATCCTCTCTTTGATCCTCATCAAGGTCGGGTAAGCCCCTTGCTTTTGCTGGATCTCATCCAACAAATCATGTGAAACCTCTAAAGCATACAACTGAGCATCCTCATCAGGAAACTGGATGTCCAACTCTAGCCAAGCTAGACCCTCTGAAGCCGAGGTTGTACTGTCAATCTAGCAATCGCCTTCTCTCGAGGAGTCTTCCTGCTCAAGGCATTATCTACAACATTCGCCTTCCTAGGATGATACAAAATCTCAAGGTCAAAGTCCTTGATCAACTCAAGCCATCGACGCTGGCGGTTATTCAACTCCCGCTGCATAAAAATATACTTCAGACTCTTATGGTCTGTGAAGATGTGACATGTGGCACCATACACATAATGTCTCCAGATCTTCAAAGCATGAACTACCGCTGCCAACTCCAGATCATGAGTCGGGTAGTTCTCCTCATACGTCTTCAGCTGTCTAGACCCATAAGTAATTACTCCGCCTCTCTTCATCAAAACACATCCCAAGCCTAGCTTGGATGCATCACTATAGACCACGAAATCATCAAAACCCTCTAGTTGTGCCAAGACAGGAGCAGAAGTCAAATATCTCTTCAACTCCTCAAAATTCTGGGCATACTGTTTAGTCCATACAAACCTGGTAGTCTTCCTCAGAAGACTCGTCAGTGGACGGGTAATCACAGAGAATCCCTCCACGAAGCGTCGGTAATAACTGGCTAGGCCAAGAAAGCTACATACTTTCTTGACGTTCGTCGGTGTCGTCCATGCAGCAACAGACTCAATCTTCGCCGGATCAACCATGATCCCATCGGCGGAGACGATAAGTCCAAGAAAAGCAACCTTATACATCCATAACTCACACTTAGAGATCTTGGCATACAACTCTCTATCCCTCAAAATCTACAAAACTGTCCTCAAATGACCGGCATGCTCCTCTCTGCTACGAGAGTATACCAGAATGTCATCAATGAAGACTACCACAAACTGATCAAGGAAGTCGATGAAGATATTGTTCATCAACTCCATGAAGATTGTTGGGGCATTTGTCACCCTCAACTAGTGATACCCTGAGCGTAAATCAATCTGGGAGAAGACTGTCGCTCCCTGAAGCTAATCAAGTAGATCATCAATACGAGGCAGTGGATACTTGTTCTTGAGGGTCACCTTGTTCATCTCTCTGTAATCAATGCACAGTCTCAACGATCCATCCTTCTTCCGCACGAAGAGGACAGGTGCACCCCATGGTGAAACACTAGGGCGTATGAAGCCCTTCTCAGCCAACTCCTAGAGTTGGTTCTTCAACTCCAACATCTCGACAAACGCCATACGATATGGGGCCTTCGAGATGGGTCTCGTACCAAGCTTCAACTCGATAGTGAAATCCGCACTCCTCTGAGGCGGCAAGCTCGATGGCTCATCAAACACGTCTGCAAACTCGCAGACCACCGGTATGTCCTCCAAAGCTGGACTCTCTCCATCTTTCATGGAATGGCACCCGAAGGTATCACATCCCTGTGCTATCAGTCTAGCTACTCGTATGACACTGATGACAGAGCTTGTCTTCCCAAGGTCCCAACCTTAGAAGACCTCTATCTAACCAACCTCGGTAGAGAATTTAACAGTCCGTCTACCAACATCTCAAACTACAAGGTGCGGTGTCTGCGCATCCAATCCATAACTAATATGACTTCTTCATGCATCAATGGCATGACTGAGAAGTCAACAAGCAAAACACGAGTCCCTAAACGAAGGGGACAACTACGTATGTCACGGGTACCTCTAACCCGGCTACCATCAGGTAACCCTATAGTAAAGGGTATCCCCTCTATAGTAGCTAAACTCAAATGCTCAACACATGTATCAGAAATAAATGAATGCGTAGCACCCGTACCAAACAAAACTCTAACAAGTAAACAATGAAGCAAAAAGGTACCTGTAGCAGCCGGTGCAGGCGGCTCCTCTACACTCCTCAGCTCAAAAGCTCTACCCTGCGCTCCTCTGGTGTCAGTGGCACTCCCACCACGACCTCTACCTCTACTCGGCCCGGGAGCAAATCCTTGAGTAGAAGGACGATCTGGGACTCTCTGCTGTCCCTGTGTCTGCTACTGAGGTGTCCTCTGACCACCTCCCGCCACACTGACAGGGGAAGAACCCTGCTGAGATGCAACTCCACCCTGCCTACAAAAGGCATCTCGATGTCTTAGTCTACCATAGGTGAAACAAGTCACAACTGGCCTGGGACATGTTACGCTAGAAAGTGTGTACGCAATAAGTCTTAAATTTATACTTGTTATAATTATCCTAATTCTTAGCGCACCCGTAGTGTACGGGACGAATGTAGAAAGATAAGTACTCCAAGGTCGAACACAAAGACTAAGGTGAAATCGAACTAAGTTGTGATTGAATTTAGCAAGGTCTAATCTAAGCAAGGAAAGGAGGAAATCGCAATTTGTTTTGGTAGGTTTTAATTGATCAATTCAAAGATCACAACTCATGCAAACAACCAAATCAAACTCAATCGGAAAATTGGCACAAATAAACAAATCGAACAAGATGTGATCAAGAGAGAAGGAAAACGGATTCTAGGCGTTGGAAATTCCGGTTATGGCATAATCTCAAGTTATCTATTCATTCCTTGGATTGATTATGATATGTTGGGATTTAGTGTTTCTAAAATGGGATCAAGTACCGGGCAAGTCTCATGATCAACTAGTCCACACCTAAGGTCTCATTACCGGTTAAGTCCCTAAGAACCTAAGGATAGGATTTTTAACACAAACCGGATTATTACCTAGAAGTCTAACCTATCCTTACCGGGTAAGTCTCGGAAAGGGAAGTTCTAAGCAACTATCCTAGCACACTTAATCCAATGGAGGCTTATTAGGCTCACCATTACCTAAGGCTTTACTATTTTAGATTCTAAGGGCAAGGATTACCGGGTAAGTCTCTCCTAACACTTAGTCTCTACACTAGGACACCCTAGGGTAGGTTAAACTCAGCAAAAACTTAGGGTTTCAACAATCTTATGAACCTAGGGTGAGATCCTTCGAACCAGGAAAATCACGGTTCGTTCTACAGAAACCACGGCCGTGGTTCTTCAAGAACTACCCGTGATTCCTAACAGTAGCTACGTCCATAAACAAAAATCATCCAAAGGTACATTTAAGTTCATCCTATCATAGATCTAGCCATAACCATCCTTCCCTAACCCTAGAATCACATCAATCTAGCCTACAACATTCATATTGGAATTCAAAACAAACAAGCATAGATTCATGATCTCCATAAGAAAAATAAGAGAAAGAAGATGAACAAATAAACTCCAAACACAATCCAAATCTGAAGATTGAATTAGAACGACTTACAACCCTTCCAAAGGAAGGTTCAAGGGGTTCAAAAACTTCTAGAAATAAATCCGAAATACAAGAGTTAGGGGTATCTTCTCCTCTCCTCTTCAATGGCAATGGCTCCTTTCTTCTTCTTCTTGCACTTTCCTACCTAGAAAAATCCTTCTTCTTCTTGGAATATATTTTGTTCAAAGCAATAGAGAATGTGTGAGCTGCTCCCAAAACTACCCAAATCCCAGCTGCCTCTAACAACTATCAAGGACCACTTTTATAACCAATTTCTTCATGAGCTGGCCATGAGAGTCGTGGCACAGCTGTCACGAGAATCTTGCAAATTCCACGGTTGTTTCCACGGCCGTGGTCTTTCAGATGACCGTGATTCTGCGCAGAAACTTTGTTTTGGATCATTAGGCTGTGGTTTGGTGCATGGCCTTTGTTTGCAAGGTTCCTTGAGTCATTCTTTGTGCTCTAATGAGTTGGAAACGTGTCCTCTGAATGAGCGACCTTCAAACGCCTCGTTTTAGCCCGAAATTTCCCGAAATACCTACAAAACGCACACAAGTCCGTGTAGACGTCTATCTCGACAAAATACATGTTTTGAGTGCAAAACGTATTGGACTAGTGCTAGACAATGCATGATTGAGCGAGAATTCTACCTAAATGTGCACCTAAACTTATGCTATAAATCGTGTTATCAAAATACCCCATACTTAAGGTTTGCTCGTCCCCGAGCAAATTCCCAACTATAGACTACGAGATGACATGATTTATGTATGCAGAAAAATGGCAAAATCTTTTTGGAGTTGTGCTTCTACTATTGGATCACCTTCATAGTCATGATCAATGGCAATTGAATAAGCAATTATGTATCAAATGATAAAGTCATGGAAAGACAATTGTACTTAACTCAAAAATATGCATGAGTTGGGAGGACGGAGATGTCAAGAAGATCAAGAGTCTATCCAATCTAGACTACTAAGTCTTACAAACATGCAAGTAGGTCATAAGGGCTTGTGACATAAAAGGCCAAGAAACGTTGTAGTTGGGAGGGGAATTTTCTAGGTGTGCGATGCTAATCCGGGAATGGAACTAACTTCACTCCTTGTCCTCGATCAACTTCCCCCAAGTGCATATTTTTCCCTATCTTCCTTTCTTTTCTTTTTCTTTGATTCATTTTTGAGACAATGGCATTGGTGTACAATAGCCGAAACCTCGGTGATTAGCCATCCTCGGGCTTTTTCTCTTTTTCGAGGTGCATCCACACCGGGCACACATACCAAAGCTCGTTAGGGCTATTGGTTCATTTGACTTTGGCAAGGCACCAACACCCGATCATGTGAAGTGTACCGAGTTACTTGTCATTTAAACCAACGCCCCCAAACCTATTTTGGCTACACTTCAACAATAATTTCAGTATCCTATTCATGACATTCTTTTCATTACACCTTCACCCCGCACTTGCTTTTCACACATTCAAACACACTAGCATGCTCCTATTCCCGGATGGGTTTAAAAGGAGGTCAAATTTATATCAATTGAGGTGCTCAAGCAATCATGATCAAGATGAGAAGTAGAGAAAGATGAAATGCCTTATTCATTCCTAGATGGTATGCAAGAACTATCATATAATTTCGATTTTCAATACTCAATCCGTTCTAGGCAATCATCATGCTCTCAAGTCATTCATGGAATTCAAGAGAAGTAGTTCAAGTCCACATATGTATTTATCAATTTAACACATAAGGCCATTCATAGCCAATCACAAGACAAGTTTTCATCATTAGGATCATATCCAAGCCTAGAAAGCACAAAAATTTTTAAATTTTCTGATTTTTATGGAATTTTCGATTTGAGTATGTACAATGCAAGAGATGTGCAAATATTAACCTATCCTAGATGCTCTTCATGCAAAGGATCATGCAAACCCCACCCCATACTTAGAAACACATTGTCCCCAATGTGGTATACAAGTAAAGAGAGTGAAAGAAGGTTCTCACAATGTAAAATGGTTTTCTTTGGTATTTGGGAATTCTCAAGAGGATTGATGTTGGATGATCCTTTCAATCATGGTAGGGAGCTCTAAGCATCCTTCAAGCTTTGAAACCCGCGCTAGGCACCGCTAGCCGTCCAAGTTCCGCGTCCGCTCCACCCATAATTGGTGAGGGTTTCATCATCATCATTTACAAGAAAGGCCTCCAATGCCACTAATGTTCTAGCACACATAAAATAGACAAAACACACAAAGCACACAAAAACAGAAAAATCTAAGCTAAAATGAAGGAAAAATGTTACCGATGGGTTGCCTCCCACCAAGCGCTTCTTTAAGGTCATTAGCTTGACCAAACTCGGGAGTGTTTATGCAAGGTGAAGTGGGGCAATCATGTCTACCGGTGCTCCCGGAATGTATTTCTTCAAGCGATGTCCATTCACTTTGAAATTTCCACAATGCCCCCCTCCTATTTCAATTGCTCCATGGGGAAAGATCTTCTTCACCACATATGGCCCGGTCCATCTTGATTTGAGTTTTCCGGGAAAGAGTCTTAGCCTTGAGTTGAAGAGAAGGACAAGATCTCCTTCACTCAACTCCTTTGGAATGATCCTCTTGTCATGCCACCTTTTGGTTCTCTCTTTGTAGATCCGGGCATTCTCATAAGCTTCCAACCGGAGTTCCTCAAGTGCATTGATATCAAGCAATCTCTTTTCTCCCGCCTCCTTGAGATCAAAGTTTAGCCACTTAATGGCCCAATAAGCTCTGTGCTCCATTTCCACCGGAAGATGGCAAGACTTGCCATAGACCAACTTGTAGGGAGTGGTGCCAATAGGTGTCTTGAAGGCGGTTCTATATGCCCATAGTGCGTCATTGAGCTTCATGGCCCAATCCTTTCTTGTCCTAGACACCGTCTTCTCGAGGATGGCCTTGATCTCTCGGTTGGAGATCTCCACTTGGCCACTAGTTTGAGGGTGGTAGGGTGTTGCCACTTTGTGAGTCACCCCATACTTGGCCAAAAGTGCTCCAAAGTTCCTATTTGTGAAGTGCTTCCCTCCATCACTAATGATCACCCTTGGTGTTCCAAACCGAGGGAAGATCACTCGGTTGAAGAACCGCACTACCACCTTGGCGTCATTCGTGGGAGAGGCGATTGCCTCTACCCATCTTGACACGTAGTCCACCGCCAATAGGATGAATAGATTTCCACATGAAGAAGGGAATGGCCCCATGAAGTCTACACCCCACACATCAAAAATCTCAACTTCTTGGATGTTGTTCAAGGGCATTTCATTCCTCCTTGAGATGTTCCCCGTTCTTTGGCAAGCATCACATGCCGCTACAAAACCTTGCACATCTCTAAACAAGTTAGGCCAATAAAAACCGGATTGCAATACCTTGGCACACGTTTTGTGTGAGCTAGCATGGCCTCCACATGGTAAGGAGTGACAATGCCGGATCACACTCTCCATTTCATCTTCGGGTATGCATCTCCTAAGCACCCAATCCGGGCCTCTCTTGAATAGAAGTGGCTCGCTCCAATAGTAATGCCTTACATCGTTGAAGAACTTCTTCCTTTGTGCATACGTTAGTCCGGGAGGCACCTCCTCACACACTAAGTAATTCACAATGTCGGCATACCACGGTTCACTTCCTCTAGCCACTTGGAATAAGCATTCTTCCACCAATTTCAATTGTTCGTCCCGGAATGAATCATCTATCGGGATGTTGTCTTTCCCAAGCTCCAATGGTGGGAGTCTACTAAGGTGATCCGCTACCGAGTTCTCGGACCCCTTCTTATCTCTTATCTCCAAATCAAACTCTTGAAGAAGAAGGATCCACCGAATCAACCTTGGCTTGGCATCCTTCTTCGTAAGTAGATAACGGATCGCCGCATGATCCGTGTAAACTATGACCTTCGCTCCAACAAGGTACGAGCGGAACTTCTCAAATGCATACACCACCGCCAATAACTCCTTCTCGGTAGTAGCATAATTGAGTTGGGCATCATCTAGCGTCTTGCTAGCATAGTAAATAGCATGAGTGCGCCCTTCTTTCCTTTGCCCCAAAACAGCCCCTACGGCTACATCACTTGCATCGCACATGATTTCAAACGGTAAACTCCAATCCGGAGGTTGCATGATGGGTGCGGAGATCAAGGCGTTCTTCAACCTACAAAACGCTTCAAGACAATCCTTGGAAAAGACAAAATCAACGTCCTTCATTAGTAGGTTAGTTAAAGGCTTAGAAATTTTAGAGAAATCTTGGATGAATCTCCGGTAAAAACCGGCATGCCCTAAGAAACTCCTTACCCCCTTCACCGAGGTAGGTGGTGGCAACTTCTCTATCGTTTCAATCTTAGCCCTATCAACCTCAATGCCACGGTTAGACACCAAGTGTCCTAACACAATCCCTTCACTTACCATGAAGTGGCATTTTTCCCAATTTAAGACAAGATTTGTCTCCTCACATCTTTGTAATACTAATGACAAGTTAGCCAAGCAATCATCAAAAGAAGAACCATAAACAGAGAAATCATCCATGAACACCTCCATGATATTTTCTATGTATTCCGAAAAGATAGCCATCATACACCTTTGAAAGGTGGCGGGTGCATTACACAACCCAAATGGCATTCTCCTATATGCAAATGTACCCCATGGACATGTAAAAGTTGTTTTCTCTTGGTCATCGGGGTGGATAGGGATTTGGAAGAATCCACTATACCCATCTAGGTAGCAAAAGTGAGAATGTTGAGCTAATCTTTCTAGCATTTGGTCATTGAAGGGGAGGGGAAAGTGATCTTTCCTAGAGGCCATGTTCAATTTCCTATAATCTATACACATTCTCCATCCCGTGACCGTCCTAGTTGGTATTAATTCATTGTTCTCATTAGTTACTACCGTCATTCCACCCTTCTTAGGTACTACATGAACGGGACTAACCCACTTACTATCCGAGATAGGGTAGATAATTCCCGCATCTAGCAATTTAATGATCTCCTTTTTGACCACCTCTTTCATTATAGGGTTCAATCTCCTTTGATGCTCTATAGAGGGTTTGTGGTTATCTTCCATCATTATCTTATGCATGCACAAAGATGGCTTAATACCAACCAAATCATCAATAGTATAACCAATGGCCTTCCTATGCAATCTCAATTCATGTAGCAATTTAGCAAGTTCATCATCACTCAAGCATGCATTAACAATCACCGGATACGTAGAATTATCACCAAGGAATGCATACTTTAAATGAGAGGGAAGGGGTTTGAGTTCAAGTGAGGGAGGACCTTTTTCGGTTGAAGACGATCCATACAATGTAGGTTGAGATGATTGCAAAGCCATGGAAGCCTCCTTGAAGTCCCTTGATGATTGCTCACACTCAAGTGGTTGATGCTGAAAAGACTCAGGAAAATCGGTCCAGGAAGAAAAATCGGACGATTTTTCTGAGGGGGGGTCGATCTGAGTTTCTGTTTTGGCAAAACTGGCTGAAATTTCAGCACAAGTACAAAAATCGGCCGATTTTTGCCAGGCAGGTCGATTTTTCTGTCTGTTTTCCTCTTCTTCTAGCACTTCAAAACCAACAATTTCAGCATTTCATTCACATCATTCTTTCATCAACACCTTCACCCCGCACTTGCTTTTCACACATTCAAACACACTAGCATGCTCCTATTCCCGGATGGGTTTAAAAGGAGGTCAAATTTATATCAATTGAGGTGCTCAAGCAATCATGATCAAGATGAGAAGTAGAGAAAGATGAAATGCCTTATTCATTCCTAGATGGTATGCAAGAACTATCATATAATTTCGATTTTCAATACTCAATTCAATCAAGGCAAACATTCATGATCACAAATCATTCATGGAATTCAAGAGAAGTAGTTCAAGTCCACATATGTATTTATCAATTTAACACATAAGGCCATTCATAGCCAATCACAAGACAAGTATTCATCATTAGGATCATATCCAAGCCTAGAAAGCACAAAAATTTTTAAATTTTCTGATTTTTTGGATTTTTCGAAATATATATGTACAATGCAAGACATAATGAAACATGTGCAAATATTAACCTATCCTAGATGCTCTTCATGCAAAGGATCATGCAAACCCCACCCCATACTTAGAAACACATTGTCCCCAATGTGGTATACAAGTAAAGAGAGTGAAAGAAGGTTCTCACAATGTAAAATTGGTGATGCTTTGGTATTTCCGGTCACATTGAATGATGATGGTGGATGATCGATCAAGGATGGTAGAGAGCTCTTTGGTGTTCATTATGGTGTCGGAACCCGCGCTAGGCACCGCTAGCCGTCCAAGTTCCGCGTCCGCTCCACCCATGCTTGATTGGAGATCATCACTTCCCTTTATACAGAGGAAAAATCGGCCCAGTTGCCCAGAAAATCGGACGATTTTTGCATGAACAGTCCGATTTTTCTGGGTGCTTTCCTCCTCGTCTATGTGCTTGGATCTTGTCCATTCAATATCTCCATGAGGCCTTCACATGACCTCCAACATCTCATAACTCATCACAATCAACAAGATCTAGCACCCAAAAACACAAAAGAAAAACAAAGCACACCAAGAGTGAGATTAAACAAAAGCAAGAAAAACAAAAGGGAAAAATGTTACCGATGGGTTGCCTCCCACCAAGCGCTTCTTTAAGGTCATTAGCTTGACCAAACTCGGGAGTGTTTCAATCAAGGTGAAGTGGGGCAATCACTTCCACCGGTGCTTCCGGAATGTATTTCTTCAAGCGATGTCCATTCACTTTGAAATTTCCACAATGCCCCCCTCCTATTTCAATTGCTCCATGGGGAAAGATCTTCTTCACCACATATGGCCCGGTCCATCTTGATTTGAGTTTTCCGGGAAAGAGTCTTAGCCTTGAGTTGAAGAGAAGGACAAGATCTCCTTCACTCAACTCCTTTGGAATGATCCTCTTGTCATGCCACCTTTTGGTTCTCTCTTTGTAGATCCGGGCATTCTCATAAGCTTCCAACCGGAGTTCCTCAAGTGCATTGATATCAAGCAATCTCTTTTCTCCCGCCTCCTTGAGATCAAAGTTTAGCCACTTAATGGCCCAATAAGCTCTGTGCTCCATTTCCACCGGAAGATGGCAAGACTTGCCATAGACCAACTTGTAGGGAGTGGTGCCAATAGGTGTCTTGAAGGCGGTTCTATATGCCCATAGTGCGTCATTGAGCTTCATGGCCCAATCCTTTCTTGTCCTAGACACCGTCTTCTCGAGGATGGCCTTGATCTCTCGGTTGGAGATCTCCACTTGGCCACTAGTTTGAGGGTGGTAGGGTGTTGCCACTTTGTGAGTCACCCCATACTTGGCCAAAAGTGCTCCAAAGTTCCTATTTGTGAAGTGCTTCCCTCCATCACTAATGATCACCCTTGGTGTTCCAAACCGAGGGAAGATCACTCGGTTGAAGAACCGCACTACCACCTTGGCGTCATTCGTGGGAGAGGCGATTGCCTCTACCCATCTTGACACGTAGTCCACCGCCAATAGGATGAATAGATTTCCACATGAAGAAGGGAATGGCCCCATGAAGTCTACACCCCACACATCAAAAATCTCAACTTCTTGGATGTTGTTCAAGGGCATTTCATTCCTCCTTGAGATGTTCCCCGTTCTTTGGCAAGCATCACATGCCGCTACAAAACCTTGCACATCTCTAAACAAGTTAGGCCAATAAAAACCGGATTGCAATACCTTGGCACACGTTTTGTGTGAGCTAGCATGGCCTCCACATGGTAAGGAGTGACAATGCCGGATCACACTCTCCATTTCATCTTCGGGTATGCATCTCCTAAGCACCCCATCCGGGCCTCTCTTGAATAGAAGTGGCTCGCTCCAATAGTAATGCCTTACATCGTTGAAGAACTTCTTCCTTTGTGCATACGTTAGTCCGGGAGGCACCTCCTCACACACTAAGTAATTCACAATGTCGGCATACCACGGTTCACTTCCTCTAGCCACTTGGAATAAGCATTCTTCCACCAATTTCAATTGTTCGTCCCGGAATGAATCATCTATCGGGATGTTGTCTTTCCCAAGCTCCAATGGTGGGAGTCTACTAAGGTGATCCGCTACCGAGTTCTCGGACCCCTTCTTATCTCTTATCTCCAAATCAAACTCTTGAAGAAGAAGGATCCACCGAATCAACCTTGGCTTGGCATCCTTCTTCGTAAGTAGATAACGGATCGCCGCATGATCCGTGTAAACTATGACCTTCGCTCCAACAAGGTACGAGCGGAACTTCTCAAATGCATACACCACCGCCAATAACTCCTTCTCGGTAGTAGCATAATTGAGTTGGGCATCATCTAGCGTCTTGCTAGCATAGTAAATAGCATGAGTGCGCCCTTCTTTCCTTTGCCCCAAAACAGCCCCTACGGCTACATCACTTGCATCGCACATGATTTCAAACGGTAAACTCCAATCCGGAGGTTGCATGATGGGTGCGGAGATCAAGGCGTTCTTCAACCTACAAAACGCTTCAAGACAATCCTTGGAAAAGACAAAATCAACGTCCTTCATTAGTAGGTTAGTTAAAGGCTTAGAAATTTTAGAGAAATCTTGGATGAATCTCCGGTAAAAACCGGCATGCCCTAAGAAACTCCTTACCCCCTTCACCGAGGTAGGTGGTGGCAACTTCTCTATCGTTTCAATCTTAGCCCTATCAACCTCAATGCCACGGTTAGACACCAAGTGTCCTAACACAATCCCTTCACTTACCATGAAGTGGCATTTTTCCCAATTTAAGACAAGATTTGTCTCCTCACATCTTTGTAATACTAATGACAAGTTAGCCAAGCAATCATCAAAAGAAGAACCATAAACAGAGAAATCATCCATGAACACCTCCATGATATTTTCTATGTATTCCGAAAAGATAGCCATCATACACCTTTGAAAGGTGGCGGGTGCATTACACAACCCAAATGGCATTCTCCTATATGCAAATGTACCCCATGGACATGTAAAAGTTGTTTTCTCTTGGTCATCGGGGTGGATAGGGATTTGGAAGAATCCACTATACCCATCTAGGTAGCAAAAGTGAGAATGTTGAGCTAATCTTTCTAGCATTTGGTCATTGAAGGGGAGGGGAAAGTGATCTTTCCTAGAGGCCATGTTCAATTTCCTATAATCTATACACATTCTCCATCCCGTGACCGTCCTAGTTGGTATTAATTCATTGTTCTCATTAGTTACTACCGTCATTCCACCCTTCTTAGGTACTACATGAACGGGACTAACCCACTTACTATCCGAGATAGGGTAGATAATTCCCGCATCTAGCAATTTAATGATCTCCTTTTTGACCACCTCTTTCATTATAGGGTTCAATCTCCTTTGATGCTCTATAGAGGGTTTGTGGTTATCTTCCATCATTATCTTATGCATGCACAAAGATGGCTTAATACCAACCAAATCATCAATAGTATAACCAATGGCCTTCCTATGCAATCTCAATTCATGTAGCAATTTAGCAAGTTCATCATCACTCAAGCATGCATTAACAATCACCGGATACGTAGAATTATCACCAAGGAATGCATACTTTAAATGAGAGGGAAGGGGTTTGAGTTCAAGTGAGGGAGGACCTTTTTCGGTTGAAGACGATCCAAATAAGATTGGATGAGATGAATCCAAAGCAAATGAAGACTCCCCTTGGCTCCTAGAAGCTTGATCATCATTAAGAGCTGATTCAGGGGAAACCACGGTTGGAATTACGGTTGGTTCAACTTCCACGGCCGTGGTTCCTTCCAGGCTTGTTTCTCGGAGTTGTCCAGAGAGTTTGACGGCCGTGGTTCCTAAATCTCGGCCGTGGAACTTGCAGCTGTTCACAATTTCTTCATGGCTCTCAAATCCAACCCTTGACTCCTCTTCCAATGCCTCCAAGGCTTTGATCTCTGCATTGCAATTTTCCTCAATGTCTTCCTCCATCATACTCAAGGTGAGAACCTTTTCCAAGGGATCCTTGATCAAAATCGAGCTCACCATTTCTCTAGATTCTTCTTGCTCGACTATGTTGAAGATATCCTCATCTAGGGTTGGCCCTTTCATCATTGTGGACAGCTTGAACTTGATGTTCTCCTCTCCAATGTTGAAGGAGAGAGTCCCGTTCTTGCAATCCACTAAACATCCGGATGTGGCTAGGAAAGGTCTTCCTAGGATGATGGGAACCGGGTAATCCGCCGGAATGTCCAACACTACAAAGTCGATAGGTACATAGAATCCTCCCAATTGCACCGGAATGTCTTCAAGAATCCCAACCGGGTGAGTGATGGATCGGTCCGCCATATAGAGGGTCATCTTGACCGGTTTTGGCTCTCCTAGCCCGACCTTGTTACTAAGTGCAAGCGGTATGATGCTTACACTCGCCCCAAGATCACAAAGGGCTTCGTACTTCACATCTCCTACTCCAATTGGAACACAAAAAGAGCCCGGATCCCTTAGCTTGGGAGGCATCTCCTCCTTCATTGTTTGGATCAACTCCGAAGATCTCTTGGTCATCCTAATCTCCCCATACTCTTCCAACTTCCTTTTGTTGGAGAGTATTTCCTTCAAGAACTTTCCGTATGCCGGCATTCCTAAAATGGCATCCATGAACGGAATGTTAATATGTAATTTGGACATTAGTTCAAGGAACTTACCAAAGTGATTGTCCAAGCGATCTCTTGCTCTTGATTGCGGGAATGGTAGTGGTGGCTTGTATGGAGGCGGTGCCACATAAGTTGGCTCTACATCCTTGCTCTTCCCTCCATCTTCATGCTTTCTTCCCTCTTCTACCACTACTTGACTTTCCTTAGCTTGGTCCTTGGGCAAAGGATCCTTCATGCTCAACCCACTCCTTGTTGTGATAGCCAAAACTTGACCTCTTGGGTTGTCTTCGGTTCTTCCGGGAAGCTTCCCCGGATCTCTATGTGCTTCACCCGCCTTTTGAAAGACTTGTGCTTCCAAGACCTTTTGAGCCTTAGAAATTGAAGTGACGGTGCTCTCAAGTCCACTCAATCTTCCTAGCAATTGTTCAAACATGACTTCGGTCCTATCTTTTGAAGGTTGAGTAAAACCGGGTGGAGGTTCTTGTGAAGCTCTTTGTGGTGGAGTTGTACTTGTGGAGGCGGGAGGGTTCAAGGCTCCATCCGGATTAGAGTAAGAAAATCCGGGATGGTTGTGGTTCGGCCGGTAATTGTTGAATTGCCGGTTGTTGTTGAAATTTCTTGGGCCTTGGTAATTGTTGAAGTTGCCCCTTCCCATATAATTTACATCTTCCTCCTTGGAAGACAAGTTAGCTCTTGGAGGTGCTTGAGGAGTTGCTTGGCTCTTCAAGGTGGTAGTACATAACTCTCTCAAGGATTTCAACTCGTTGTTGATGGCGTCAAGCTTGAAATTGTTCATGGTGACTTCACTCACCTCATACGCTCCCGCCTTTCTTCCTTCGCTCTTCCTATGAGAGTACTTTTCAATCACTAGAGCTTGCTTCTCCACAAACTCCCAAGCATCATCTACATGCTTCTCCATAAATGTCCCACCGGAAAGGGATTGAAGCTTGAATTGGCTATCTTCGTCAAGCCCCTTGAAATAGATTTCTAATAGCTCAATCTTTGATATGCCATGGTGTGGACAATCTAGGAGAAGGTCCTTAAATCTCTCCCAAGACTTGAACAAACTTTCTCTATCCCTCATCACAAAGGCATTGATCTTTCCTCTTAATTCGGTGGTCTTGGAAGGTGGGAAGAACTTGGTCAAGAACTCGGTTGTCATCTCTTCCCAAGTGCCAACTCTCCCTTGTGGAATAGATTGATACCAAGCTAAGGCTTTGTCCTTTAGAGAGAAAGAGAAGGCCCTTAGCTTATGGTTGTTGCTCTCCAATCTTGGTGGCCTAAGAGTCTCCATCAAGATCTCATAATTCATCAAGTGTTGATGAGGGGACTCTCCTTCCATCCCTCCAAATTGATTGTGCCGGATCATTTGTAGAACTTGAGGGCGGAGCTCATAGTTGTGGGTTGCGGGATCTCCTAGATTCACACCCGGTCGGTGTGCTCTTTGTGCCGGATCCATGCGTCTCCCTAGGGTTTGTGGCTCCTCAATAGCAATGGGAGCAACCCTAACATTGGCCGCCGGCTGCGGTTGTGGCGGAGGTGGTGGAGGTTGTCGGCGATTAAGCTCTCCTTGAACAAGGGCTTGCCTAATCTCTTCAATCTCCCTCCTTGTTTCCTCTTGCCTCTCATTGGCAAGTCTCCTCTCTTCCTCTAAGAGCTCATCTCTTAGCCTTATTTGCTCTAAGGCTTCATCCAATTCAGCTTGAAATTTCTACCGGCCATCTCTCTCTCTTTTCGGATGTTCTTAGATCTAGATCGAAGGGTTTTCTCCGGTTCGGGATCGAATGGAGCTAGATCCTTGCCACGAGATCTTCGCATACACCTAAAGAGAAGTAGATGTCCTGAAAAGCAAAGACACAAACCAAAAAGAGATCAAAAGAAACAAGAAAGATCTACACTAGAATCAATCACAAAATAGACTCAATCTAGACCTAGTCCCCGGCAACGGCGCCAAAAACTTGTTACGCTAGAAAGTGTGTACGCAATAAGTCTTAAATTTATACTTGTTATAATTATCCTAATTCTTAGCGCACCCGCAGTGTACGGGACGAATGTAGAAAGATAAGTACTCCAAGGTCGAACACAAAGACTAAGGTGAAATCGAACTAAGTTGTGATTGAATTTAGCAAGGTCTAATCTAAGCAAGGAAAGGAGGAAATTGCAATTTGTTTTTGTAGGTTTTAATTGATCAATTCAAAGATCACAACTCATGCAAACAACCAAATCAAACTCAATCGGAAAATTGGCACAAATAAACAAATCGAACAAGATGTGATCAAGAGAGAAGGAAAACGGATTCTAGGGGTTGGAAATTCCGGTTATGGCATAATCTCAAGTTATCTATTCATTCCTTGGATTGATTATGATATGTTGGGATTTAGTGTTTCTAAAATGGGATCAAGTACCGGGCAAGTCTCATGATCAACTAGTCCACACCTAAGGTCTCATTACCGGTTAAGTCCCTAAGAACCTAAGGATAGGATTTTTAACACAAACCGGATTATTACCTAGAAGTCTAACCTATCCTTACCGGGTAAGTCTCGGAAAGGGAAGTTCTAAGCAACTATCCTAGCACACTTAATCCAATGGAGGCTTATTAGGCTCACCATTACCTAAGGCTTTACTATTTTAGATTCTAAGGGCAAGGATTACCGGGTAAGTCTCTCCTAACACTTAGTCTCTACACTAGGACACCCTAGGGTAGGTTAAACTCAGCAAAAACTTAGGGTTTCAACAATCTTATGAACCTAGGGTGAGATCCTTCGAACCAGGAAAATCACGGTTCGTTCTACAGAAACCACGGCCGTGGTTCTTCAAGAACTACCCGTGATTCCTAACAGTAGCTACGTCCATAAACAAAAATCATCCAAAGGTACATTTAAGTTCATCCTATCATAGATCTAGCCATAACCATCCTTCCCTAACCCTAGAATCACATCAATCTAGCCTACAACATTCATATTGGAATTCAAAACAAACAAGCATAGATTCATGATCTCCATAAGAAAAATAAGAGAAAGAAGATGAACAAATAAACTCCAAACACAATCCAAATCTGAAGATTGAATTAGAACGACTTACAACCCTTCCAAAGGAAGGTTCAAGGGGTTCAAAAACTTCTAGAAATAAATCCGAAATACAAGAGTTAGGGGTATCTTCTCCTCTCCTCTTCAATGGCAATGGCTCCTTTCTTCTTCTTCTTGCACTTTCCTACCTAGAAAAATCCTTCTTCTTCTTGGAATATATTTTGTTCAAAGCAATAGAGAATGTGTGAGCTGCTCCCAAAACTACCCAAATCCCAGCTGCCTCTAACAACTATCAAGGACCACTTTTATAACCAAATTCTTCATGAGCTGGCCATGAGAGTCGTGGCACAGCTGTCACGAGAATCTTGCAAATTCCACGGTTGTTTCCACGGCCGTGGTCTTTCAGATGACCGTGATTCTGCGCAGAAACTTTGTTTTGGATCATTAGGCTGTGGTTTGGTGCATGACCTTTGTTTGCAAGGTTCCTTGAGTCATTCTTTGTGCTCTAATGAGTTGGAAACGTGTCCTCTGAATGAGCGACCTTCAAACGCCTCGTTTTAGCCCGAAATTTCCCGAAATACCTACAAAACGCACACAAGTCCGTGTAGACGTCTATCTCGACAAAATACATGTTTTGAGTGCAAAACGTATTGGACTAGTGCTAGACAATGCATGATTGAGCGAGAATTCTACCTAAATGTGCACCTAAACTTATGCTATAAATCGTGTTATCAGGACACTCTGGCTTCAAATGTCCAGGATCACCACAGTTATAACATTGTCGTCCCTTATCTGCAGTCACTGCAGATGAGGGGTAACTCTGTCGTCTTTGGTCTCTTCTAAACCCAGATGCTCCTCCAACTCTACTAGTGTGCCCAGTGCGCTACCTCTTCTCAGACCGTCCCGTCCGAGAAGACCTCCTCTGACTAGCTCGCTCCCTCTCATAAGCAGAAGCCCGGTCTTGATAATCAGCTAGAGACTCGCAATGGAATCCCGCCATATATGAACGTGTGCTCTCCCTCAGACGACGGGAGAACATGTATACATGCTGGTCCTCAGATGGTGTAGCTGGACCCAACAAAGCTAACTCAGTCTGGAAGCGGCGGATGGCGTCTACAATAGGTACATCCTCAAAACCGGCGTCCACAAAATCCTGCAGCTTCTCCCTCCTCAATGAGGTAGGGAAGAACTTCTCTCGGATCATACTCCTGATGCGATCATAGCTGGTGGCTCTGGCTCGTACAATCCTCCACCACTGATGTGCGAGGTCACGGAATAGAGATTGAACTAGCTCTATCTGTCTATCCTTAGGAGATCTGATAGACTCAAAAGCTGAGTCTACATGTCCTATCCATACCCCGGTCTCTAAACCAATCTGCCTTGAGAAGGGTGGTACTCCCTGTTGATGGAATGCCTTCAACCAGGTATCTGGTTGAGGCTCTCTGATCTCCTCTATAGCTCGAGCAGTCTCAGTTGCACGTGCCGGCATAGCTGGCACCTGTGTGGCTCGTTGAGACATCTCTAAAGATCCCTCATGCCCTGGTAGATATGGAGCCCGTCTTCTAGCTCTGGCAGTCTCCTCTACACGTCGGATGTAATCTCTAAACTCTGGCCCCCTCATGGAGACACGATCCGAGTCATCTGACTGGACTCGATGTGAATGATGTCTCCTTGATCCACCACTCCTCGTCTCTGGGACAAAACTCTCAACGACCTCCTCATGTACCTCCTCCACCACTGGTGGATTAGCAGCGGGAACTGGTCCCTCACCTATCACGCCCGGGGAAGAGGTGGTCTACCTCTACCTCGGCCTACAACAGCAGTAGCTCTAGTCTGATCCATTTATGGGGTATGTACACCTAATTTATAAGGCTCTATATAGGCCATATGTATAGATATATATACTTAACACATATACAAACATAATCCACAATACATATATATAAATATCTATACTGCAGAGATCCATAGCAGAGGTGGAGACTTCTCGTACATTCTAGCCCAAAACCACACTTGAAAACCAAAAATCTTTGAAAACGTCAGACCCCTTTCGGGCTCGTTTTATTTTACCTATCAAACCTCATTGTAGGTAGGAAGTGCCTTTGTTGTCAAACTAAGGCTCTAATACCAACTCTGTAATACCCCAAATCTACGGGACTCGGGATGCTACCTTGGGCTAGGATCTCACAGTGGATCACGACCCTAGCCTGACAACAAGTTCACTGGACCTTACAACATGGCACTGACAGTTATAAAAAAATGCATAAAACTGTATAAATTGTACAACCAAAAGGTAACAACAACATAGCCGAGTATAAACAACAACATCCTCACACAGAAGGTAACCAAAGATCACTCTCACGCAGGAGGGAAAAGTAAATAACCCCAAAAGACCACAACCATCCTATGTACGAGAGGTCCTCGGCCTGCCACTCTACTAGATCACCTAGCATCACGCCTATCCTGTGGGGCATCTAGAACATGGTAATAAACCATTAGCTAACCATACATATATGAGGTAATGCATAAGCACAAACACAATCATGGAAAGATAAACAATGCTATCACACATTTACCCATTAATCATCTTTATATAATAGCCATTCACTCAAATCGTGTATATATAGATAGATAAAAGTATGTGACACGAGGACCAATACATCCTCGCCTCTGAGCCTGATAGCCAGCTGTACGAGTATCGGTCACACAATCCGTGTACCCTCTGGGAGTGGATTGCACCCTTCCTGTAAAGCCAATCTGGCCTTACATCAAAGAACCTCCCAGACTCCACGGCGGGATGAAAGGGAAAGCTTATCACAATCACACAACGAGGCAATCAATAAAACATAGGTCGGTATAAACGACATCTCATGCTATCATAGCAAACATAAGGCACACACCACTCATGGAAACACCCAATATCGGGATGGTAGCTAAGTAAGTCCTACGGACTTACCTCAACTCGTACAAGCTCAACCAGAATCAACCTCCACTCCTGAGAGAGGGGCACTGCCTAATAACAAGGCATAGAAAGATATCAACCTCTATTCATCAAAGGGGTAACACCTAGACCCAAGGGATCCATAGGATCATCCTCAACCTAACCTCACAACCTATCAAACATCAAAAGCCGTACAAGGCATATATCGATCATAACCTCATCCAAAACACATCCTCACACATCTAGCATGATCCTATACACTCACACTAGGAAAGGTGGGAACAAAGGCATCCTAAAGCAAGCCTAGAAGCAACACACACCTGCAGAACCAAGTGGAAACACCAGCTGGTGCAGGTGGCCGCAGGGGCAACTCATAGGTGGCGCATGGGCGGGTCTGGCCGGTGCTGGGGCGGCTGCAAGGTGGAGTAGGGGCGGTTGCAAGGTGGCGCAGGGTCGACTGAATAGGAAAGGTCACCTCTTCAGCCCTTTCTTCATTTCTTTCTTCGATTCCTTTGCTCCTTCTTCACTCCAACATACATAAACATACATACATATACATCAACATAAGTCAATCATGGTTGGAACAAGATCCAATCCTAAGGAATCTAAGTTAGACTAAGGAAAGAGAGGAAAAGATGAAGGAAAGAAGGAAAATAGGAAGGAAACTATGGAAGCTTACCAAACTGAGCTCTCTAGGAGATCAACACAACACCACCACAACCTCAGGCTGGCTCACAAGGCACAACAACATTAGCTATCATCAAGACTCTAACAAACTAAATCAAAACTCAAGAAGAGATCCAAGGAAAGAAGAGAGGAGAAGATCTACGTTGGGAGAGAGATGAAGTAGAAAAGAGAATGAGGAAACCCTCATCTAGAAGAGAAGAAGAAGTTATAAAGGGAGAAGGGTCAAAAGCAAGGGCTCGGGTCAAAGAAGACGGCTGCAACCCGCCAAAACCCGCAGGGGCGGCCTGGCCTGGCCTCAAGGGCGGCTCATAGGCCCATAGGGGCGGCCCTCTGCAGCTCCAAAGCCCCTCAGCAACTGCGTCTCAGCTGAGGCGCAGGTGCAGGATCTCTCGAAAACTAAGGCTCTTACAACTTGTGGCAAGCCATGTCACCGAGCTGCCTTTTCTCATCAAGGCAAGGCGTCTTCACAGTAGGGTTCTTCCCTTGCTAGTGTAGCTGAAGGTGGACAATGACCGCCTCAGTACCAAGTACAAGGACGGTAGTAGAGGGCCCCAAATCACACTTTTACTCAAGGTTCCGCACCAGGACCAAGTAGAGACAAAGTTAGTGATGAGGGCACTACTTATACAACAAGAGCACAAGGCCGAGTTTTTGAGTTGAGGAGCATTGAGGAGCCGGATGTGCCAGCCACTACTAATACCATTCAGATTAATTGCTTACCTATTAGAGTAATTTTTGATACGGGTGCTACGCACTCATTTATTTCTGATGCATGTGTTGAGAGATTGACCTTAGATACGATAGAGGGGATACCCTTTCATATAGGGTTACCCGATAGAGATAGGGTTAGACATACCCGAGAGATTCACGATTGCCTCATCCGTTTGGAAAATCGTGATTGGCTTGTAAACTTCTTTGTTATGTACGTAGTACATTAATGAGTTTTTCTAAGGATGGATTGGATGGACCAACATGGTGTTGTTTAAGACATCGGTAGGAGGACCGTGACGGTCACTACCGAGGCCGGTCAGGTAGAGATATTCCAAGAATGTGACCTCGGTAAGACCGGTACTATCATCAATGTAGTTCAAGCTACGAGACTCATTGGACAAGGTTGTGAGGCCTTCTTGTGTTATGCCATGAAGGAAGGTGAGAGTTTGACATTGGAGGAGATTCCCGTAGTGTGCAAGTTTATTGACATATTTGACAAGCCATCCAGTTTATCTCCATAGAGGAGCGTATATTTCGGCATTGAGTTAGAGCCTGCGACGAGACCGATCTCGAAGGCACCATGTCGTATGGCGTCTATCGAGTTGTTGGAGCTAAAGAGGCAACTCGAGGAGTTAGCAGAGAAGGGCTTCATTCCCCCTATCATTTCCCCATGGGGTGCACCGGTACTTTTTGTGAGGAAGAAGGATGGATCGATGAGGCTGTGCATCGTCTATCGAGAGCTAAAGAAGGTGACCATCAAGAACAAGTACCCGTTACCCCGCATCGATGACTTGATAGATCAGCTGCAAGGAGCTACTGTGCTCTTCAAGATAGATTTGAGGTCTGGTTATCACCAATTGAGGGTGAGAGAGCAGGATGTGCCCAAGATGTCATTTTGGACTCGATATGGCACTACGAGTTCGTAGTGATGCCATTTGGGCTCACAAATGCGCCCTCCGTCTTTTGGGAGTTGATTAATGGCATCTTGATCGATTTCATGGATCAGTTCGTGGTAGTCTTCATAGATGACATCCTAGTGTATTCTAAGAGCAGAGAGGAGCATGCAGGACATTTGAAGATGGTGTTACGAGTTCTTCAAGATAGAGAGTTGCACGCCAAGCTCTCAAAGTGCAAGTTCTCGATGCCTGAGGTGGAATTGGATATAGTGGGGTGGGGTTATTGCCTATGCGTCTAGACAACTGAAGATATATAAGGAGAACTACCCGACACATGACTTGGAGTTGGTTGCAATGGTACACACCTTAAAGATTTGGCGGCATTATCTGTATGGAGTTTCATGCCAAATCTTCACAGACCATAAGACATATTAACCCAGCGGGAATCGAATAACCGCCAAAGGAGATGACTCGAATTGATCAAGGACTTTGATCTTGAGATTTTTTATCAATCGGGAAAGGCAAATGTAGTCGCCGACGCCCTTAGCAGGAAGACGCCTTGAGAGAAGGCGATAACACGACTAACGGCTCAACCTCAGTTACACAGAGATCTAGCATGGCTAGAGTTAGACATCAAAATTCCTGATGCGGACAACTACCTATCCACCCTAGAGATACTACCTGATCTGTTTGGATAAATCTAACAAAGGCAGGAGAGTTGTCCGACACTGAGGCGCATTCAAGAAAGGATGACTCGAGGCGAGGCCCCGTAGTTCACAATAGGTGCCGATGGGTTGATGAGACGCCAGACACGCATTTGTGTACCCTCTGATAGAGAGTTGAGGCGAAGGATCTTACAGGAGGCTCACACTACACCTTACTCAATGCACCTAGGTGCGGGTAAAATGTATCAGGATGTGGCGGGCTGAAGCCCGATGTGGCCAAATTTGTGGCCCAGTGCACGTCCTTTTAGTAGGTCAAGATCGAGCATTGTAGACCCGGAGGAGAACTCCATCCAGTACTTGTACCGTAGTGGAAGTGGGAGGACATCTCCATGGATTTTGTTACTTGGTTGAGACTCTATCTGAGTTGTGGTAGACCGATTGACAAAGACCGCACGTTTCAACCCTATAGGGAAACGTGGCCGACGAGTAGACTAGATGAGGAGTTCACTAGCCAGATAGTGAGATTTCATGGGGTACCGAGGACCATTATCTCGGATAGAGATGGACGATTCACCTCGAGATTTTGGTAGTAGGTACATACTACTTTAGGTACAAGCCTTCAATTTACGACGGATTTTCATCCTCATGCAGATGGTCAGTCAGAGCGGACTATATAAATCTTAGAGGATATGTTGAGAACTTGTGTGCTAGACTGGGGATAGGTGTGGTCAGATCACCTCCCGTTGATCGAGATTTCATACAACAAAAGTTGACATGCGTCGATCACGATGGCTCCTCATGAGGCATTGCATGGATAGAGATGTCGTACACCTCTATGCTGGGATGAGCCGAGCATATCAGTGGGATAGCTCTTGAGTAGATACATGATGATATCGCTCGAGTAACATTGATTCGAGAGTGGATGCTGGCCGCACAAAGTCTCCAGAAGTTGTATGCTGACATGAGGCATCGGCCTCTAGAGTTTACAGTTGGGGATCAAGTCTGGTTGAGAGTATCACCGACGCGTGGCGTCAGACGTTTCGGCATTAATGGGAAGTTGTGTTCCCGATATATCGGACCTTTTTTAAGATTCTGGAGCGAGTTGGAGAGGTGACTTACCGACTCGTATTGCTACCCAAATTGGAGGGCATTGATCCGGTCTTTCATGTGTCTTTTAAGTATATACTAGATCCGAGACACATCATTATTTATGAGGATTTAGTGGATGAGCCGGACCACACATTTGTAGAGCATCCAATAGTTGTTCTAGATCGGAGTACGAGATGCTTATGCTTGAAAGAGTTCTCAATGATGAGGATACAATGGTCCAGACGGGGAGCTGATGAGAGTACTTGGAATACAGAGGATAGTATCGGGACAAACTATCCGGAGTTTTATGTAGAGGTAGCTGCATCTGCAGGATTGACGAGAGATTCTTAATTTTATCTTGGTGAGTTGACGTGCTTATGTGATATAATATGTTATTTTCTTTTCATTCTAGATTATATGTGCGATTTTATTAAATCTTGATGTGCTAGCATGAGCTGTGTATGAGGATATACTGAAGGTTTATGCCTTCGTGAGATCAAGTGTGCATACCTCGGTGTTTGTGGCCGAGAGGATCTGTTTTTATTCAAGTTTCGGGACAAAACTTGTTTTAGGGGGATCTAATGTAACAACCTGTTACTTTAAGAGATCCCCCAACCGCGCCTAGTCATTGCCACGGTCGCGGCGCCGCGGTCGCGGCCGGCTATTTCAACTAACTTACTTCTTTCCTTCCCTTTTATGTTTCCTATATTTCTTCCTTTTGAGGGTTTTAGGAACTCTCTCCAGAACTTATTTCCTCTTCCTCCACGTTCATCTTCTCCTCATTTCTTATGCTTTGATCTTTCTTCCTCTCTTTTCTTCCTTGTTTCTTCTTCTAAGATTGATGATGATGTTGATGTTGAGTAGTGGCTGTGGATAGCTGGCCAAAGTTGCAGCTTTGGTTTCCTTCTGCTCATCTGAGTAGAGGGGTGAGTCTCTTCTTCCTTGTCTTCTTATCTTTCTTCTTGTTTTCTCCTTGTTTATGCATCCATCAAGGATGCACTTGTGTTTTTGTTCTCCTGGGATAATGGTTGTGTATTTGGATGAATCCAAGGTTACCCTTGGTGTCCTCAGTAGAGGAGTGAAGTAAATTGAGTGGAGACTCTGTCGAAAAGCACGAAGAGGAGTTGTGATCTATGGGAAAACTGCACCGCACCTCACTTTTGCAGCACCCGCGCCTCCAGCGTTGTCGCCGCCCTCATGCCTGCATCTGCCGCAGTTGCGGCATCTAGGGCTTATCATCGCGCCCGCATATTTCCTTGCCTGCACCCACGCCTTACCTCAGAAAATACCCAGTCTTTTGGTATATTATTCTTTCCTCTTGTCCTTGTGGATTCTTTGTAGGAGCATGCTTGGTTAAATATGAGTATGATTATGAGATTATAGTGTGATAGAACGCATTGAGAGGCTTTGGGGATCTTATGGAATGTTGAGAATGATTATGATATATATGATCCTTGATGATCTTTTGAGACTAGGAGTGAACCTTGTAGTATGTTTGATAGTTATTGATTGTGTGTCTTGATTTATCAGGCGTGGAGTATATTCCTACGGGAATTTGAGAGGTTGATTGATAGTTGAGGTTATCCAGATCGAGGTAAGTCCGTGGGACTTACTTAGTTGCGTTCATACATTGGATGAGTACATGAGTGTTGGTTGTTATATGCGTTTTAGCATGCTATAGGTTGATTATAACCTTCGTATGATTGGCCATTAGTATTGGGCGGTGGCAGCTTGCTCAGCTGTCTGGACGAAGTCTGAGGGGTTCTCTAGGACTTGGCCAGTCCTCATAAACGGTGAGGGTACCGAACCATTCCATATGGTATACGGTGGCGTGCACCTTACCACTCCAAATGGCAAGACAAATGGAGGCGAGAGTTGTAGAATTCTCATGTCTTAATTTTAAATGGTCAAGGAGTGTATGACCTTATGAAAAGATAATAAACGGGAAATCTGTGTTAGCATGCTTGGTGTTTGTTGTACTTCTTATATGTGTGTGTGTGATGACATGAATTATGTCCTATCATATTCATCCATATTGCGAGTATTTTCCTTCAGTTTTGCACGCATTTGTCAAGAATCAATAAACTTTGAGCTTATATTCATATACATTGCGAGAATATAGGTCTACACGAATTCTTGTTGTAATTGTAGATAAAATGGTGAAGTTTGGAGCAGAAATGGATCAATACTGGACTAAGTAGCATGGTGGATCATTAAGTAGCCTAAAAGATAGGATAATACATCATAAATAAAGATAGAAGACAGAGCTAAGAGATAACACGCTTTAGAGAAGAAAAATCGGAGCAACACAGGAAGAAAATCGGCCAGTTTTTATTATGTCGCCCGAGATTTATAAATATCACCCGATATTTTCAAAAAAATCGTGAAAAGATAAATTTTCAAAACCCTAGCTTTCTTCTATAAATAAGGGACGTCTAGCAATACTTAGAGGCATCATGAGTCAGTCAGATCCCTAGAAGAGAAGTATTATACTCAGGAAGGAGATCATCAACAACATTCCACACTTCAAGATTCAAGATTCAAGATTCAAGAAGATAGTGAAGTTCTTTGAGATTACTTTAGTTTTTAGATTTCTTTTTCTTTAGAACACAAGATTCGGATCTTTTATGATTACTTTCATTCAGTTTTTGGATGATTGGTTAAAGGTTGTGGTTTAGATGATGATAGACCGAGCCTCAAGAAGATAGCTAAGCATTGCTTGCTTTTAATTTAAGTTCCATTATTTTCTTGGTTTTCTTGATTTCTATTTACAATCTTGATTTGATAATGTGTGTAATTGGCTAAAACCCTTGCGATTCTAGGACGATTGGTTAAAGGTTGTGGTTTAGATGATGATAGACTGAGCCTCACGTTTAGATTGGATCATGAGAGTTGCTTTTACCTTTGCAGAGAAGAAAAATCGGTGTGTTCTTGGTGAAAAATCGACCGATTTTTATTAAAAAACTGCCCGAGTTTTCTTATGTCGTAACTTTGTTGTTATATCCTTAAGCCTAGGTTAAAGATTGCTTACGCCCTAGCCTTGTTGAACCTTTCAAGCTTATATCCAAGCCTGGGAAGAGACTTACGGGGATTTCCTTTCTTGGTTGCCAAAGATGATAAGTTAGGTAATAAAGGGCTCAATACCGTTTATTAGGTTTGAGTGTGCCTTCCCCTTACCTTTGTGAGTTAACCTGAGACTTACCCAGTGATAGTTAGTTCTATTCCCTTAGGTTGAATAGTTGGTTTGAGATTAAAGTTCTTGTCCTTAGATCCTTGAGACTTACCCAGTAATAGGACCTTTGGTTTTGGATAGTGGATAGTGAGACCTCCCCCATGATCTATCCCACCTTAGAAACACCTTTCCTTTGAAATCCCAACTCTGTCCATAGATCTTTAGAATTCTTGAATCGAAATCACAATTGGATACCTTGATCTCTAGAATCTGCTCTTTTTCAATATTTACATACAATCTTGCTATTTGTCTTTGATTATTTGCAATTTGTCTAACTAGATTACTTTATTTCTTAGTTGCACCATAGTCTTTGTGTTCAACCTTGGAATACTTGCTATTACTGCGATTGATCCCTACGCTGCGGGTTAGGTATTTTACTTTATTCTTGGTATAAATTTAAAGCTATTTTCATTCATATACATACACGTTTTGGAACGAACAAGTTTTTGGCGCCGTTGCCGGGGACTTGGTCTAGACCAAGCGGTAAGCCAGTTGTCTAGTTAGCTTTTTTCCTTTTCTATTAATTCCTTATTCTTTGAGTAGTTGTGTTTGCAGGAATTCCCTTTTACTTTTAGGTTTATGCGAATAACTTGCTTCGGTAAAGAACTCGTTCCTTACGATCCTGAACCGGAAAAAACAATCCGACAAAGGCTAAGAGAAGCTAGTAGAAAGAAGATGGATGATAGAGACATACAAGCTGAGTTGGACAAAGCCTTATAATAAATAAGGCTTGCGCGTGAGAGAGAAAAAGCACTTCAATCAAGAGTGGAAGAGATGCCGATGATATGAGAAACGTCCTCCTTGAAAGAGGAAGACATGTCCGCGTTGAGATACCTCCACCAAACCCACCTCATATTGCAGCTTGTCCTCAACCACAAGTTGTGGCACACCAATCGCCGGTGAGTAATGCTAGAGTTGATCCAATTGTGGGAGAACCACAAACCCTTGGACAAAGTCAATTTGGAGGATCTTAAGGGGAGTCCCCACACTTACATTTACAAAATTATGAAATTCTTATGGAAACATTGAGGCCCCATAGATTGGAAACTAACAATCATAAATTTCGAGGTTTTTCTTTTTCTTTAAAAGACAGGGAGTTTGCATTGCTTCAATCTTTACCGGAAGAAAGAGTAAACACATGGGAGGAGATGACCTCCAAATTCTTTACAAAATTTTTTCCACCTTCAAAGACAACATAATTTAGAGGTAAAATTAATGCTTTTACTATGAAAGACAGGGAAAGCTTGTTCAAGTCTTGAGAGAGATTCAAGGACCTTCTACTTAATTGTACCTATCATGGAATCTCAAGGATAGAGCTTCTTGTGATCTACTACAAAAGCTTGGATGAAGATACACAATTCCGACTTCAATCCCTTCCGGAGGTATTTTCATGGAAAAGCATGTTGATGAGGCATGGGAGTTCATTGAAAAACAAGCTTTGTTGCAAGAGAAGTACTGCCAAAGAAGAAGTGATAAACTCCGGCGACCCGGAGTCCATGAGGTAAGTACTACTACCACTCTATATGTTCAAACTGATAGTCTTCAAAATGTGGTTAAAGAAATCCAAAGGTCTCAAGAGCGCCGGAACAAGCAAATTTGCCGCCCAAGGAGCAAGACGTAAACTACACAGGTCGAGGGAATTATCAAGGAAACTATCAAGGACCCCGGAATAACAATTACAACAAGAGGAACTACAATGGAGGGAATATTATAGTACCAATCATAATCATCCGTGATTATCCTATTCAAATCTGGATGGAGCATTGAACCCTCCCGTGTCCTCTAGTAAAGCTCCACCACCAATAACTCAAAATCCTCCACCGGGATTCAACCAACCTCCAAAGGATCAGATGAAGATGTTGCCGGAAATATTGGTAGGAGATATGGACGAGTTCAAAAAAGACGTGACTTCTATTTCTAAGGCTCAAAATGCCTTGCAAAATCAGGTTTTCGGCAAGGCCCGAGAAGTTCCTAAAGATCAAGGAAGGCTCCCGGGAAGAAATGAAAACAATCCAAAGGGGCAAGTGATGGCTATCACCACTAGAAGTGGAGTGAAGATTAATGATCCATTGCCCAAGAACGTTGATAAAGGGCAGCAAGTTATGGTCGTAGAAGATCCGGAGCCAAGCGAGAAGGAGAAGGAAAAAGAACCAGTCTATGTACCTCCTCCATCATACAAACCACAACTTCCATTCCCGCAATCCCGCGCTAAAGCGCCCCTCGACAAACACTATGGTAAGTTCTTTGAACTATGAGTAAATTACATATTAATATTCCGTTCGTGGATGCAATTTTAGTGTGCCCGCATATGGGAAGTTCTTAAAAGAAATCCTTTCTAAAAGAAGAAAACTTGAAGATGTTGGGGAAGTAAGAATGACCAAGAGGTCATCCGAACTAATCCAAACTATGAGAGAGGAGATGCCACCAAAGCTAAGGGATCCCAGATCCTTTTGCGTTCCCATAAGTATCGGAAAGGTGACTTATGAATCCTTATGTAATCTTGGAGCAAGCATGAGCATAATACCACTAGCCTTGTGTGAGAAAGTTGGAACTGGAGCGCCAAAACCCGTCAAGATGACGCTTTACATGGCGTATAGATCCATAACGCATCCTGTGGGAATTCTCGAAGACATTCCCGTATTGCTAGGTAAGTTCTATATTCCCATTGACTTTTGTCGTTCCAGACATTCATACAAATCATCCCGTTTCAATTATCCTTGGAATATCTTTCCTTGTAACTTCCGGTTGCATGGTGGATTGCAAGAATGTCACATTCTCCTTCAACATTGGTGAGGATAATATAGAGTTCCAGCTGGCTGCAATGGTTAAAGGGCCAACCCTTGGAGAGTATATTTTCAACACTTATGATGAAGAAGAATCAAGGGAAGAGGTAAGTTCTATTTTGTTGAAAGATCCACTTGAAAAGGTGATAAGCTTGAGCATTGTTGAAGGAGTAGAAGAGGACTGCAACCTTGAGATCCGAGCGCTAAAAACATTGGTGGAAGACCCCAAGGAAAAGTTTGAAGTGATAGAGGAAGCTACGAAAAAGCTTGAAAAAATCGGCCCTCCTCAGCAAAAATCACCCGATTTTTCTATTAATTTAATTAATTCATCCGAAATTTTCCATGTCGAGAGTGAGATCGACCAAAATTTCAGCCGATTTTTTTCAACGAGGACGATTTTCCTGCTACTTTGAAAACTTTTCTGAAATCAAATGCAAGCATTCTTGGATGCAATCATACATCTCCCTCAACACCAGAACCATCACAAATCACGTTGAAAGGTCAAAACTCATCAACCAAAGAGCCTCCTATCTTAGAGTTGAAGCCTCTCCCTCCACACTTAAGGTACGGATTTCTAGGACCTAACTCTACATACACGGTCATAGTTAGCGCTAATTTGAATGAAGATGAACTCAACAAGCCGATGCATGATTTAAGACTGCATAGGAAAGCTTTAGCTTATACTATTGATGATCTTGTTGGTATTAATTCTTCTTTATGCATGCATTAGATTTTGTTGGAAGATAATCATAAGCCTTCACGAGAACCTCAAAGACGGTTAAATCCGATCATGAAAGAGGTTGTGAAGAAGGAAATTTTTAAGCTTCTTGATGCAGGTATTATCTTTTCGATTTCTAATAGCAACTGGGTGAGTCCCGTGCATGAGGTTCCCAAGAAAAGAGGAATGACCATTCTAACTAATGAAAACAACTAGTTAATTCCTACAAGAACAGTTAAGGGATGAAGGATATGCATTGATTATAGGAAGGTGAACGTTGCAACGAGGAAGGATCATTTTCCTGTTTCTTTCATTTGTCAAATGGTTGAGAGATTGGAACAACACTCACACTTTTGCTACTTGGATGGGTATAGCGGATTCTTTCAAATTTCCATCCACCCCGATGATCAAGAGAAGAGTACATTCATGTGCCCTTGCGGTACGTTCACTTATAGGAGGATGCCTTTTGGACTTTGCAATGCACCGGCTACTTTCCAAAGGTGCATGATGGCCATATTCTCCGTATACATAGAGAATATCATGGAGGTTTTTATGGATAATTTTTCAATTAGGGTTCTTCTTTTGGTGATTGCTTAGCTAATCCTTCTCTAGTTTTGCAAAGATGTGAAGACACTAACCTTGTCTTGAATTGGGAGAAGAGTCACTTTATGGTTAGTGAAGGCATTGTTTTAGGTCATATGATTTCCAACCGCGGAATTGAAGTGGATTGAGCGAAGATTGAGACCATTGAGAAATTACCTCCACAATCTTTGGTAAAGGGGGTAAGAAGCTTTCTAGGTCATGCAGGTTTCTATAGGAGATTCATTAAAGACTTTTCTATGATTTCTAAACCATTGACTAACCTACTAATGAAGGATGTAGTTTTTGAGTTTTCAAAGGATTGCCTAGATGCATTTTACAAGATTAAGGAAGCTTTGATATCCGCTTCTATCATCCAACCGCCGGATTGGAGTCTCCCTTTTGAGATCATATGCGATGCAAGCGATGTAGCCATAGGAGTTATGCTTTGACAAAAGAAGGATGGACGCACTTATGCCATCTATTACGCTAGCAAAACGCTAGATGAAGCTTAAGTGAATTATGCTACAACAGAAAAAGAGTTATTGGCGGTGGTCTATGCTTTTGAGAAATTTCGTTCCTACCTTGTGGGAGCGAATGTTATTGTCTACACCGACCACGCAACAATCCGGTATTTGCTCACTAAAAAAGATGCAAAGCCGCGGCTCATTAAATGGATCCTCATTCTACAAGAGTTTGACTTAGAAATCCGTGATAAGAAAGGATCTGAGAACTTGGTGGTAGACCATCTAAGTCAACTTCCTCCTATTACAAGCAAGAAAAAGGATAAGCGCATAGATGACTCCTTTCCGGACGAGTAGCTGCATGAGATCGAGGAGTGCCTTCACCAAATATCAAGAGGTAATGAACCATGGTATGATAATTTTGTTAACTATTTGGTTTGTCAAGAAATACCTCCGGGATTGTCCTACGCACAAAGGAAGAAATTCTTTAAAGATGTGCAATATTACTACTGGAATGAACCTCTCCGTTTCAAAAGACGTCCGGATGGGATAATTAGAAGATGCATTCCGGAAGATGAAGTAGAAAGCGTTATACGACATTGTCATTCATTGTCTTGTGGTGGACATGTGAGTTCCCACAAGACATGTGCTAAGGTACTTCAATCCGGTTTCTTTTGGCCTTACTTATTTAGAAATGCACAAAAGTTTGTTGCTTCTTGCGATGCTTGTCAAAGAACATGAAATATATCTAGGAGGAACGAGATGCCTCTCAGCAACTTACAAGAAGTAGACATCTTTGACATATGGGGAGTGGATTTTATGGGGCCATTCTCATCATCTATCAGTAACATGTACATCCTATTGGCGGTAGACTATGTTTCTAGATGGGTGGAAGCTATTGCTTCTCCCACTAATGATGCTTCGGTAGTAGTAAAGTTCTTTAACCAAACTATCTTCCCAAGGTTTGGGACACCCTGAATTATCATTAGTGATGGAGGAACACACTTCACAACCCGGAAGTTTGAAGCACTTCTATCGAAGTATGGGGTAGCGCACAAGATAACCATTCCTTACCATCCTCAAACAAGCGGCCAAGTAGATATAATTAATCGAGAGATCAAAGGCATTCTAGAGAAAATTGTCCCTAGAACAAGTAAGGATTGGTCAATGAAGTTGGATGACGCTTTGTGGGCATACAGAACAACTTTCAAGACTCTCAAAGGTACCACACCTTACAATCTTGTCTATGGGAAGTCTTTTCATCTTCCGGTGGAGTTAGAGCATAGAGCATATTGGCAATCAAATGGCTCAACTTCGACACCAAAGAAGCTAGAGAGAAGCGCCTATTGGACATCAATGAGCAAGAGGAGATCCATTTAAGCGCTTATGAAAATGCACGGATCTATAAGGAAAGAGCAAAGAGGTGGCATGACAAGCAATTCATCCCTAAAGAGTCTAAAGAAGAAGATCTCGTCCTTCTCTTTAACTCTAGACTTCGACCATTTCTAGGTAAGCTTAAATCTCACTGGACAAGACCTTATACTATAAAACATGTGTTTCCCCATGGTGCAGTCGACGTATGGGGTGAACATTGCGGAAGTTTCAAAGTTAATGGCCATAGATTGAAGAAATACACACCGGAAGTTCCGGTTGAGCGCGTTGCTCCTCTTCCTCTAAAGTGATCATCGAGGAAGATAGGTCCAGCTAGAACTTAAACCAAGCGCTTCTGGGAGGCAACCCAAGGTAATTTTATGTCTTTTCTCCTTTTCTTAGTTAGATTAGATTAGTTTTTTTTTTTTGTTGGTATGGTCCGGGTTTTCTTGTGTGTTCGAATGACAGAAACTAGGTATTCTCTCAAAGAAGGATCAATGATAAGATGAGATGGTGGTAGGATCGAGACTTTGATAAGTAAGGAATGAAGAAACCACTTGGAGGAAGTGAAGAACGGAAAACATATAAAATCAACCCACATAGGAAAATCGGCCGATTTATTAAAATTAATTTATTTAATTCATCCAATTTTTTCAAGGTCGAGAGCAAGACCGGCCTAAAATCGGCCCCCTTGAAAAAATCTGTCAATTTTTAGTGTTCATGGACTAGAGTAGAAGAAAATCGGGCGGATAAAAACATCGACCCTAAAAATCGGCCGATTTTTTTTTAGCCAACTCCATAATTATTTCTTCATCTTATACTCAATCGTTTTCGCTCGTTCTTGAACTAAAACTGAAGTTATTTGCATGATATTGAAGATTCTAAGCACAAATAACATCACAAACTGCCAAATCAATCAGATTTTAGGTTTTTTTATTCCAAACACTAACAAGATTTTATTTATTTTATTGGGAGTTGTTTGGTTCGAAATACTGTGTTATCTAGAGTAGAAACGAAGAAAGGAAGCTAGTGGAAGCAATTGTTTGGCAAGAACTTTATAAAATCGAAAGATTGATCGAAATAGTGAAAAAATCGGGTAAAACCCAGAAAAATCGGTCGATTTTTCCTCAAGAACATGTTGATTTTTTGCTTTTGGAATGGAATCCCTTTGTAGGTCTGCACGATCTTTGATTCCAAGGAGAGGTTCCTCCTCTCAACCTTCTCAGCCTCCTACACTACCTTCTCCTAGACTTCCCGTCACCCAAGATAAACACAAAGCAAGGTACGAACGTCTTTCGAATCGTCCTATAATTCCTCCTAGATGCTCGGTGATTGAAGAAATTGATGTTATGAATATTAGAGAAGACTTGGAATGGATGATTGAAAGAACCAGATTGCCTGATTTTGTTTTAATTAGAGAACTTGCTTATGAGGAAATAAATTTCTAATTTCGTTTAAGCATGAGCCTAGGGAGATGAAAGTGAAGTTTAGACTGGTGAATAAGAACTATGATTTTCCAATTGTTGTATTTGGGAATATGTTTGGTTTTCCAGCGTGATCTGCAGGAACGTTTCTAGGGAACGTAAGTCCTAGTGGATTTTGGAAGAATATAGCTCTTGTGGAAGGAGGGAATGATAGATGGAGGGCCGGAAAGTCAAAATAGAAGAGCATCTATAACTTCTATTTTAAGTTCCCTCACCGGATTCTTAGTGAGACGATGTTCGCAAGAAAAAACACTCCACAAAAGGTTAAGGCAGATGAGATGTATATTCTGTATTGCATGAAGACGGGCACCATTCCTGATACCGCTACCATACTAGCTGACTGCTTAGGGAAGATTGCTAACAAGACCGGAGGAGATATATGTGCAGGAGATCTAGTGACCCACATAGCTAGGTCCATGAGCTTAGACTTCTCGGCTTGTACTCTAGCCGCTAAGGCTCATCCCTTAGGGTTACAACAATTTACTTCTCGAGCGATTCTGGTTCCTCGAGGGTGTGGCGCTCCTTACGTTGACATGCCTTGGGATGAGGAGCCAAGAGAGATAGTATGGAAGATCAAGTACACCATTAGAAATCCGAGCTACTGGAAGCATGGGTTTGAGGGTTCAAATAGTTCAGAGGATGTTGCTGAGGATGTTGTTGTTGATGATGATGATGTTGTAACGACAGATGCTACAATAAAGGTTGACAGGGATATGTATGGTGCTCATGATACAAATGCCATGGACACTGATGCATATGAGGCTGGTCCGAGTAGAGTTCCTATTGAGGACGATAAGACGACAGAGGATGATGAACACTTAGCTGGAAGGACAAACATGTTTCCAAGACGACAGGAGGCGCCGATGAGACCAACGAGACATTCGGTTTCACATGAACCTCGGCGCGGGAGCCGGAGCAGGGTTGATTATTCCAAGCTCTCTGCACAACTAGCGGCTTTGACCACCAACATTACTGACATGCACAACGATTTTTGAGATTTCCGTATGGAAGTCGATACACGTCATTCTATGTCAGATATGAGATGGGATGACTTGTAATTTCATACCTTTGGGACACATTTTGATCCACATGCTCCACGATATCCACGCCAGCCATCACCATCACCACTAGAGTGATTGATTTGCTAGACTCGTCATTTTACATTATAAGTATTTTTCTCCATCTTCTACTTGATTCTTCACATTGGGGACAATGTGAGTTTTAAGTATGGGGTGGGGGTACTTGCTATATTATTTCTTATGTCACGCGTTTCCTTTTATTTGCGTTTGCACTGTCGGTTTGTAATAACATTGGTCACACTTTTGTTTATTGCATTGCATTGCATCTATTTCGAAAAATACAAAAAAAAATTGAAACATTTGTGCTTCTAAAAAGGATATGATCTCAATGATGATAATTGTGTATGTTAATTGGCAAAAAGTTGACTTGTATGTTTGAGATAAACTATAGCAAATGTGGACTTGAATACTTTATTTGAAATTATGTATGATTTGAATGATGCTGATGTTTTGATGAAATTGAGAAATAATGATTGAAACCGCTTAATAAGTACTTATACATTATATTGGAATTATTAAGACAATTCGATTTTCTTTTCTTTATTCATCTTAGTCACGTTCAGCAACTCATGTATATTATTTGCCTTCCCTTTTACCTATTCGGGAATTAGGAAGCATGCTAGTGTGTGAAGTGTAAAAGCATTGTGAAATTGAGTTGAAAGTGAAGAGATGTGTTATATAGAAAAAATAGGTTTGAGGAAGTTGATTTTGATGATGAGTAACTCAGCACCATTAACATAGTCGGGTGTCTTGCCAAAGTCTGATTTATCAATAGTCCTAACGAATCATGGTATGTTCATCCGGTTTGAGACACCTCGTAAAAATAAGGCTCACTAATCTCCAAGGCTTCTGTTTTTCTGCACCTCTGTCCATGTTCTCAAGTGAAGTGAAAAAAGAAAAATTCAAAAGATGCTTATTTATGGTGGTTATAAAGTTATCAAAGTTGTGGAATTATTTTCCTTCTTCCTGGATTTGCACCACATATCCTATACGCATTCCCACCCTTAACATGTTTCTTTGGCCTCTTTATGTTGGAAGTCCTTAAGACCTTTATGCACATGTTTAAGGCTTAAATGGTTTAGATTTGTTTTCTCTTGATTATTTTGACATCTTTACCTTACGTTTCATATATTCTCTTGGATAAATGTTTATTGTCTTGCCATGCTATGATTTTTATTGATACATACATTGTTTCTTTTATGCCTTGAAGCATCACTTTGAGGGTGATCCAAAAATAAAAGCACATTCCAAAAAGAGTTTTTGTTTTTGAGCATTACATAATCCATGACATCTTGTATCTTATATTTGGACCTTGCTTGGGGACAAACAAGAGGCAAGTATGGGGTATTTTGATGACATGAACTATGTGCTATCATTTTTATGCATATTGCGAGTATTTTCATTCAATTTTGCATGCATTAGCAATATATTCATATACATTGCGAGAATAGAGGTCTACACGAAGTCTTGTTGTAATTGTAGATAAAATGGTGAAGTTTGGAGCGGAAATGGATCAATACTAAACTAAGCAGCATGTTGGATCATTAAGGAGCCTAAAAGATAGGATAAGACATCATAAATAAAGATAGAAGACGGAGCTAAAAGATAACACGCTTCAGAGAAGAAAAATCGGATCAACACAGGAAGAAAATCGGCCTAATTTTCTTATGTCGCCCGAGATTTATAAATATCACCCGATATTTTCAAGAAAATCGTCAAAAGGAAAAGTTTCAAAACCCTAGCTTTCTTTTATAAATAAGGGACGTCTAGCAACACTTAGAGGCATCCAAAATCGGTTAGAAACCCTAGAAGAGAAGCATTATACTCAGGAAGGAGATCATCAATGACATTCCACACTTCTAGATTCAAGATTCAAGAAGATAGTGAAGTTGTTTGAGATTACTTTAGTTTTTAGATTTGTTTTGCTTTAGAACACAAGATTCAGATCTTTTATTATTGCTTTCATTCAGTTTTGGATATTGAAGAACATTTTCTATGTATTTCTTGCTTTTCTTTAGATTTCATTATTTTCTTTGTTTTCTTGATTTCTATTTACAATCTTGATTTAATAATGTGTGTTATTGGCTAAAACCCTTGTGATTCCAAGGTGATTGGTTGAAGGTTGTGGTTTAGATGATTATGATGATAGATTGAGCCTCGCGTTTAGATTGGATCCTGAGAGTTGTTTCTACCTTTGCAGAGAAGAAAAATCGGTCTGTTCTTGGTGAAAAATTGACTGATTTTATTCAAGAACTGCCCGAGTTGTCTTTTGTCGTACCTTTGTTGTTATATCCTTAAGCCTAGGTTAAAGATTGCTTAAACCCTAGCCTTGTTGAACATTTCAAGCTTATATCCAAGCTTGGGAAGAGACTTACCCGGTGATTTCCTTTCTTGGTTGCCAAAGAGGATGAGTTCTAGATAATAGAGGGCTCAACACCCTTTATTAGGTTTTAGTGTGTCTTCCCCTTACCTTTGTGAGTTAACTTGAGACTTACCCGGTAATAGGACCTTTGGTTTGGGATAGTGGATAGTGAGATCTTGATCTCTAGAATATGCTCTTTCCCAATATATACATACAATCTTGTTATTTTTCTTTGATTATTTGCAATTTGTCTAACTAGATTACGTTATTTTTTGGTTTCACCATAGTCTTTGTGTTCGAACCTGAAACACTTGCTATTACTACGATTGATTCATACACTACGGGTTAGCTATTTCCTTTTATTCTTGGTATAAATTTAAAGCTATTTTTCTTCATATACATACACATTTTGAAGCGAACAATGTGCTTATGTATTACTCTTATATATGAATAGTCAACTAACGGTTTATACCGTGTTGTAGATGTTTTGTAGGATAGGAAGGCTACAGAGTGATCTGGCATGAGTGATCAGCCGAGGTTTCCCGTACATGTAGGTTGGGTTACGGGGTTTGTATGTGCAGATACATGGTTGTACAGTTTTGGTACTCGGTTGTGAGTGTTTGTATATATTTTGGTATATGATATTTCAGTTTTATCGATGTTGGTTTTATATTTAGTTGTGCCTTGTTGCAAGATCTGGTGAACTTGTTATTAGGCTAGGGTCCAGACCCATTGTGAGGTCCTAGCCCAGAGCATCCCTAGTCCTATGGATATGGGGTATTACACTCAGATACTCTTTAATGGGGGGTTGAGGCCGCAATTGATGGATCTAGATTAGAAGTCCACAAAAGCTTCAAACTTGAAATCTCGAATAGAAATCTCGGCTGAGATCAATAGAATTATTAGCGAGATTTTGATGATGAAAGAATAAAGAAAGCGAGATATGGAACGATATATGGAGAGAATTAGAGAAGATGGAATGGATGAATTTGATGGAAATATAAGAATAAAAGAACCAAGATATACTTGCAAGAACCTTGATCGATTGGATCAAAGCACGAACAATGAATTACATTAACCCGCCCTTCTTAAACCTTATACAAGTCTTCAAATGAGACAAGCACAAGGAGGGACTAGAAATGACTAGGAGCACCAATCTTTAAAGAGATTTACACACACAAGAACAAGCTAACAAGTATTCACAACGATTCAATCAAAGGTTCTCTTTTTGATTGAATATGAATGAATAAAATGAACTCTTCATAAGCAAAGGAACGAGTCTCACAAAATAATTGGTTGAATTAATCTAATAGTCCAAGTCTATCCTTGGGAGGATTTTATAGCCGAAACCTCCAAATAAAAGAATAAAAATAATCCTAAAAAATATAAGATAAAAGATACCTTTAGAATGTCTAGAGCTTAAAGGTTTTAAAATGTCTAATAAATAACTAGAAGCTGTACAAGCTTCAACTCTTGTCTTCCTTATGTTCTCACACGTGTATGGCCTCTCCTCAATGGCCTCCATGGCTGGAATTGTCATCAATGGAACTAAGGAAGAATTAGACACAAAAAGATAACCAATTGTCTCCTTAGAAGTTAAAGATGCCAACAAGCTAGAAACCTCTTCTTGAATGATTCTTGCTTTGGATCTAGTAATTGCTCCTTCCATGGTAGGATTTATAGGTGGTGGTAATGGTTGAGACTACTTCTCCTTGATAGTTCTTGCTCTTGATCTAGTGATGGGTCCTTGTGTAGTAGGGGTTGTTGGAGATGGTCCCTCATCAACAACAAACTTGTGAAGTTAGTTAAATCATAAAAAAAACTCCTCACTTGTATTTCTCTCACTCTCACATTGAAGCAATGATGATCACATCTATTTGACGCAATTGCCTTGGATGGATTAATACTCATTTAAGTTTGATGACCTAGCTTTAACTAGAACACTTCTTGGCTGAATTGAGATGAAACTTGGCTTGAATGAAAGTTCTTGTGTTCAAAGATAGTTAAGGAACCGTTGCTGGATTTTCTTCAAACAAATTGACACAAAGTGAAAAGCATATAACAAGTAGACTAAAGACTCAACTAGTGTGATCGCAAGCAAAGATAACTAGCAAACACATCCAAAAAAAACTCAAACAATGACAAGACTTGGACTAGAGGAGAGGCAAGAAACAGGCACATAAGAGACTTAGAAGAGAGCTTCACTTACCTTGCACTTATGCGATTAGAGAGAGATAACCATTTGGGTATTGATCTTGGTAGTGGAAAATCTCGGTGGTAATCTCTACACAAGATGTCGACAGGGGGCGAGATCGGCAAAAGGTAAGTGTTTAGGCTATAAAAACTGGTTAGTGGATATGGTAAACTCCTTTCTTGTTGCCTTCTTGATCTTTTCACACTTGGATTGCAAAAACTCTTGCTTTGTTAGCTTCAACAAAACTTTGGATACTATAAAATGTGGTACGGAATGTAGGATAAAATAAAAGAAAAGAGCTTCTATTTTGTTTTCTTTCGATGGCATGGGATCTAAAGATGGTGAGCGATATGGTTGTAGGAGAGAAATAGATATTGAGATTGGATAAGATATGGCAATCTCACCTACTAGATAAGATCTTTATTGTTCCTAAAATTAAAGAAAACTTTGTGGATCTCTTTCCTCTTGATGTAGTAGACGGATAATGATAGATTTGATCTAAATCTTGTGATAGATTTGACTACTAGGATTTTCCAAGGCCGCCCTTGCGATTTTCGGAGAAGACTTGGCGGCCAAGGACTGATCTCGGCGCTGACACGACAAATCTCTCCACGAGATTTCCAGTGGTTTATCGATCTCGGATTAGGGTTTTGGCACCAAGGTAATGGATGACTTGTGTTTAGGGTTGATGACCTTCTCTCTTCTCCAATTGACACAAGAACAAAACAAATTAACTCAAATATAGCCTTATAAGAATAGTAGAAACAAAAAGACTCAATTTTTGACAAGACTCAAAGAAGATTCCAAATAAAATACTCAAACCGTTGATGTGTTGGTTGAGTTGGACTTTAAAAAAACAAGATCTGATACCACTTTGATGTAGGGTTGAAGCCGCAATGACGGATCTAGATTGAAGTCCTTCGAAAAACCGTCAAGAATGAAAAATCTCGGCTAGTAATTTGGACTGAGATGAATGAGGTTAGTAGCGAGATTTATGAAAAAACTAAAAGAAAGAAAGGGAGAGAATTGAGGTGATGGAGGGCGAGAAAGATAAGATGGGATGGATGATAATGTAATATCCGGAATTTTTATTCCGTTTAATTCCGAATCAAATCGGACTTCGAGCCGTTGAGGGTTTCCCATTCCATCTAGTATTTCTTCCTCCATAAATTTTATCATTTTATGTAGAATTTAATTCACATAAATTGATAGAATTATATCAAACCCTAATTCTTTTAATTGGTGCTTAATGACGACTTGTGAGGAGACCGTGACAAAGCTGTGACGAGACCATGACAGAGCTAAGACGAGGTCATGACGAAGCCCGACAACTCTGTGACGAGGTCATGCAATGGCCTGACAAAGCCATGACGAGTTTTTGACAAGTTTTGACAAACTTTCAGCCCACTTAATTCTTTCCTTGTTTCAGCCCATTGTTTCTTAATTGGATTTATTTTTCCAGCCCTTACCTTAACTCTTGCTAGCGGGTTTGAAATAGCCTCAGCCCACACCCTTGCCCAGCCACAGCCCAGGAGAGCCTGGTTTACGAGCCCAGTAGCAGCCCCCTTCATACAGGCCGTACAACTCCTCTCTAGCCCAGTTTGCCTTGCTTGTGTGATGGCCCAGCTACACGTTCACCCTATGAAGATGGTAACAGCCGGCCTTCCCTCTCCCTATTCTTCACAACGTAACAGCTGCTGAGTTGAAGGATGACCTCATGTAACGGCTCCTTAAATCATGCAGCAAGGAACCATTCAGCCTGCACGTTTCCCTTCTACCTCTCTGCGTACAAAAGATCTATCTGAGAGCAACCGGGTCAAATGTCTCTTCACACAACAAACGAATAGCCCCCTCGTGGGTCAAGCTGTGCTTAGGACACCATCTGAGTGCACTCAGAAGATAAAAGTTGAGCCGTACTTGGTTGTTTAGCCGGCTCCAGGACACGACACACCAGTAAGCTCACCATCTCTCTTCCTTCTGATTACATATGCAAAAGAATCTGACCCTAATCCTTGTTGTTTCTCTCCCTATGCCCTGGATCGCGCCACATAAGGAGTCTCAGTGCTGCGAGGTACACCGGTCCGTCCAAAAACAACATCGAAGCCTTCTTAAAACAGTAAGTGCAGCCCCTTTGGAGAGTCTTTTGTGTAGATGTAATCAAAGGGCTGAACTATGATTTTATGTGTGTATCGATTCAATAAGACTCGAAGGGAAAAGTTGTGCTCACCAAATTGTTGAGGGAAGTAGAGGCTGCAAAGGCTCAGACCTGAGGTGTGTAGGAGACTCCAGTAACGCACTAACCAGGTGTGACAATCGAAAATGAGATCCCATTTTGTTTCCTTAATTTTTTGTTATTCCAGAAACTATGTTGAGCAATCAAGTTTGAGCATAAATTTCGATGCCTTAGATATAGAATCCACCGTTCAATTTTTAGTATGTTATAGAGTGATATGGATACTGTAAGGTATCAATAATTGGGACTTAACTAATGGTTAGATTTAGATTTGTGAAGGTGCAAAGTGGACTAGTTAGGTTGTTTGTGAAATGATCCAGGAAAAATGCTAAGTATAGAATTTCTGGTTTGGGTTCAACTTTAGAGATTTTTGTAGAATTAACGGTCGAACAGTTTTAAGAAATTCTTGCTCCTATGAATAGATTAGACATCATAGATAATTTTGAGATTTATTTTAGAATTTTTAAAAGTCTATTTTAATTTCATATTTGAAGCTGTAGTTGGACCTTAGTTACTTTTCGGGAAACAGAAAAATCTATAGCTTCTCTAGTTTGTACCAAAAATCATCCTAGAAAGTAGAATATGGTTAGTTAGCCTCAAGTAAGATTTTAAGTACGTATTCCGGGGTTTTGGAAGTTCCGGGACCTAGGGTAAAATAGTCATTTTACCTTAACTAAGCACTGTAATAATTTCTACAAATAGGATCTTAAATCTTTGGAGTTTTAGGCTTCTAAGTACCTAGTGAAATGTGTTGACCCACGTGCCTTCTTTTGACAGACAACTGAGTTTCTGCAGTTACCGATTGAGTGGTGGTTAAGAGAGAGTCGAGATTTGATTCTGGTAAGTTTTCGGACTTACTTAGCTGGCCTTTTGGATGAGTGTAATGTGTATGAGTGGTGCTTGTTAGTTAAGATAAACAACGAAACCGGAATAGGCCGACTTTAGTATATTGTGTACTTGACCCAAGTGTATGATAACGGGTCATGACATCATCTGCCTAGCCCTTGCGAGAGTGTAGAAGGGTCCCTACGACCAGCCCAGTCCGGTAGACGGTCAAATGCATTAGTACCATTCCGCGTTGGTAAACGGGGACAGGGGCAAGGTTTGGGAATCCCTCGTGTCGCAAAATAAGTATCATTAGTAAATGACATGTCACCTAGTTAAAGATAAAAAAGGATTGACTGTTGCATGCTGATTGTGTATGTCATGTGTTTGTGCTTTTACCTTTATACTTATGCATACATTGTTAGCTAACGGTTTTATACCTCTTGTAGATGCCTTGCAGGTTAGGGAGGCGATCGAGTGATCCAGCGGTAGTGGGCAGCCGGGGTTCCGTGCATTATAGGACGGGACTATTATCTTTTATTTCACGACTGTTGAGACTGATGTTGTCATTTTGGTTTTGAGACTTGGCTGTATTGTTTTCAGATTTGGACTTTTTATTTCACTCATGATATAAAACTCTATGTTTTGCCTTTTTATTTGTGCCGTGTTGTAAGGTCCGATGAAGTTGTTGCCAGGCTAAGGGTCGGGACCCATTGTGAGGTCCCAACTCGTAGCATTTCGAGTCCTCTAGAATTCGGGGTGTTACAATATGGTATCAGAGCCCTAGGTTGGCAACAACGGCACTCGTTATCTTCAAAAAGGCCGAATAAACAAATAAACGGAATCCGCAAGGGTTCTGAACTTTTAAATTGAATTTATTTTCAAAACCATGAGCATAAACGGGTTGGGATATAATGCACGGACCGCCACTACCTCCACTGAACTTGATAGCATAGTTTATTGGACTTCTGTTATAACTTGTAATTTTAGTTACGTTGTGACCTTTAGAAGTGACCTAGAGTAATAAGATAGTATGTCCTTACTAGGAACTAAAGTAGTCTTATATTGATCATGTCTCTACCAGATGGCACGTACGAGAGCGACAGCTTACGTTGGACGAGGAGAGGGCCGACCTCCCCTTCCTCCAGGAGCTCAAAGACAAGGACGTGTGGGTAGGCCTCAAAGGGCCCGAGGTCAGGGATGTGTTCTTGTTGTAGATCCGCCAGCTGTGATTGTACATGCGGAGGAGGTGGCTGAGAGTATTGTTCTAGAGGTTAGGGATGGGACCGCTGCTAGGTCCGGAGTACGGAGTGCAGGGCCTGCTGATTCTTGCCGTGTATCGGTTGGAGCATCGGAGTATCGAGCTTATGTCAAACAGGTACAAGAGGCATACAGGGCCAGAGCACCACCTCCAGCACTGCCAGTGCCAGCTAGGTCAATAGAGGTCTCTTAGAGGGTGACTCAGGTGGTAGTCGCACCGGTGGTAGCTGCACTAGTGAGGGTTGTCGAGGATGACCGAGTGAGAGACAAGCTGAGGGTACCGAGGCCAGATGAATGGTTGAAGACTTTCAACCATCAGCGAGTTCCCATATTTGACGGGAACGTTGGACTTGAGGTGGAGCATTGGATTAGTCATGTGGAGTCCGCGCTAGAGGCGATTCGCTGCCCTGATAGTCGTAAGGTGGAGCTGGTTCATACCTTGTTTAGGGACCTGGCACAGTGCTGGTGGAGGACAATGCAGGGTGGAGTGTCCCAATTTGAGTAGTTGTTGAGTCTCGTGAGAGAGACTTTTTGTCCTACCTCGCTGAGAAGGGACCGAGTGCAGGACTTCTTGGAGGTAGGTTTTAAGGATGTTCCAATAGCTGAGGCCATTAGGAGGTTCCGGGAGGAGCTGTCACTGTTGGGTCCTGCTGCAACACCTGTGGACCAGAACGTGTATCTATTCTCCTGGAGACTGAGGGAGACTACCCGCTCCTATCTAGCGGGGTTCCGCTGTGATTCCTTAGCCGATTACCAGGATCGGGCTTCAGCGTATGAGAGAGACCGACTGGGTTACAGGAAAGCTATGCAGTCTGGAGGGTTAGACAAGAGACAGAGGACGGGACCAGTCAGCACCAGAGTAGGAGGTTCAGGTCATAGGCGTGGTCAGTCCTAGGGCCGTTCTAGTTAGTAGGTGGTACCACCGACAAGGTCTAGAGTATGTCAGTGCTACAACTGTGGAGAGCATGGACACATTAAGCCGGAGTGTAGGAGGCCACTAGATACATGTTTTACTTGCGGCCAGCTGGGCCACAGAGCTACCTTCTGCCGACAGGGCAAGGTAACATCACAACAGGGGTCCTCACCTGCTGGTACCTCGGGAGGAGGACAGAGGCAGTCTCGGTATCAGGCTCGGGGTCAGCAGCAACGAGCTCCTAGTCAAGCATATTCACAGGGTTTTATTCAGATTCCAGGTAGAGGTAGAGGGCGTGGTGGAGGCACTCAAAGACTAGGGGTACTCAGGCTTAAGTCTTTGAGTTGAGGAGCGTCGTAGAGCCAACAGCGCCAACAGCCACAGGTACTATCATGATTCATGGCTTTCCAGGCCAAGTACTTTTTGATACGGGTGCGACACACTCTTTCATATCTGATGATTGCATAGATAGGTTGACCTTAGATACAGTAGAGGGGGAAACTTTCCTTGTAAGGTTACCAGCTGAAAGTAGGGTTCACGGTACTCGGGAGATTCACGATTGTCCCATCCACTTGGGAGGTCGTGACTGGTTAGCCGACTTCCACGTCATGCACTTAGTGCATGAAGAGGTCATACTTGGGATGGATTGGATGAACCGCCATAGAGCTGTTCTAGATGTTAGTAAGAGGATAGTGACGGTCACTACGGAGTCTGGGCAGGAGGAGGTCTTTCGAGGGGGACCTCAGAAAGATCGGGACAATCATTAGTGTGGTCCGAACCGCAAAGCTCATAGGTCAGGGATACGAGGCCTTCTGGTGTTACGCCATGAAGGAGGAGACGAGTTCATCTTTAGCAGAGACCCTAGTAGCTTGTGAGTTAGAGGATGTCTTTGGCGACCCGCCTGGCTTACCACCGCAGAGGAGCGTAGATTTTGGGATTGACTTGGAGCCCGGCACGAGGCTGATCTCCAAGGCTCCATACCGCATGACACCAGTCGAGATGCTTGAGCTTAAGAAGCAACTCGAGGATTTGGCAGAGAGGGGATTTTCATCCGACCCAGTGTGTCTCCCTGGGGTACACCAGTCCTATTCATCAGGAAGACGGATCTATGAGGCTTTGTATCGACTATCGAGAGTTGAACAAAGTCACCGTCAAGAACAAGTACTCATTGCCGCATATTGATGATTTACTAGATCAATTACACGGAGCTACGGTGTTTTCATGTATTGACTTGAGGTCAGGATACCATCAGCTGAGAGTACGGGAGGAGGACATACCGAAGACGGCATTTTGGACCAGATACGGTCATTATGAGTTCGTGGTGATGCCTTTCGGGCTCACCAATGCTCCTACTGTCTTCATGGAGTTGATGAATGGCATCTTCATTGACTTCTTAGACCACTTTGTGGTAGTTTTCATCGACGACATCTTGGTATACTCTCGGAGTGGGGAGGAGCACGCCAGACACCTGAGGACAATGTTGCGGGTTTTACTAGATAGAGAGCTTTATGCTAAGCTCTCTAAATGTGAGTTCTGGATGCTAAAGGTTGCCTCCCTTGGCCACATTGTCTCAGCCGAGGGTGTTAAGGTAGACCCGGCGAAGATAGAGTCAGTTGCATCATGGCCGCTCCCTAAGACGGTCAAGGAGGTACGCAGTTTTCTAGGTCTGGCCGGATACTACCGCAGGTTCGTGAAGGGTTTTTCTGTGATCGCCAGACCACTCACTTCCTTGCTAAGGAAGTCCATCAGATTTACATGGTCCAAACCCTGTCAGCGGAGTTTTGAGGAACTGAAGAAGAGATTGACTTCTGCTCCTGTGTTAGCACAACCAGAGGGCGTGGAGGACTTCGTCGTTTATAGTGATGCATTCAAGCTAGGCTTGGGATGCGTCCTGATGTAGAGGGGTAGAGTCATTGCGTACGCGTCTCGGCAGCTAAAGACGTATGAGGAGAATCACCCTACTCACGACCTTGAGCTAGCTGCAGTTATTCATGCCTTGAAGATCTAGCGTCATTACCTCTACGGGGCCACCTGTCAGATCTTCACAGACCACAAGAGTCTGAAGTACATATTCACTCAGCGGGAGTTGAATAACCACCAGAGGAGATGGCTAGAGTTGATTAAGGATTTTGACTTAGAGATCCTTGATAACATGAATTATAGTCTATATTTTGGGGGTTTGTTTTGACATTTTATCTTTCATAATCTACATGATTGCATGAATATTATGTGATTATATTACCATTTCATCTACCTTTGCGGGAATCGAGGTCTACACATAGTTTTGTTGTAATTGTAGGTAGATGAAATGGTAATATAATCACAAACCCTTTGCGGGAATCGAGGTCTACACATAGATTATGATCTTCAATCTATAAAAGCTCCAAAAGCTATAAAAGCTATGATCTTCAATCTTCCTTCAACCTTCAAAAAGGTTCTTCAAAACTCCCAACTGGAGTATGCTGCTGCTGCGTATAAACCCTGATCGGTGGTATAGCATGATGTGGATTTGTGGAAAATCCGACCCTTTTTATAGGAAAATTACCCTCCAAAGATAAGATATTTTAGACAGATCTTTTCCCATAAAAATAGATAAAATATAAGATCTTCTTCCTTCCAGGAGCTAAGCCCAAAAATATAAGATCACTTTCCAAAGATAAAAGATCTCAGCCAAGAATAAAATATTCTCGCCGCGTCCTAGGTATTCGCCTCGGTCGAGTCGGCGTCTCTGGATCACCTCGGTCGAGATGAATCTCTGGTCAACCGAGGAAAACGTGCCATTTTACCTACAATTGTGAGGTCCCAACTCAAGTAAGAATTTAATTTCATATTTGAAGTTGTAGTTGGACCTTAGTGACTTTTCGGGATCATATTACCATTTCATGCTTGATAACATGAATTATAGTCTCTGGATCACCTCGGCGTCTCTGGATCACCTCGGTTGAGGTTTGAGAGATTTCCAAAGATAAAAGTCTATTTTAATTTCATATTTGAAGTTGTAGTTGGACCTTAGTGACTTTTCGGGAAAAAGAAAAGTCTATAGTTTCTCTAGTTTGTACCTAAAATCATCCTAGAAAGTAGAATATGGTTAGTTAACCTCAAGTAAGAATTTAAGTACGTATTCCAGGGTTTTGGAAGTTCCAGGACCAAGGGTAAAATAGTCATTTTACCTTAAATAAGCACTGTAATAATTTCTGCAAATAGGATCTTACATCTTAGGAGTTTTAGGCTTCTAAGTACCTAGGGAAATGTGTTGACCCACGTGCCTCCTTTGACAAAAACTGAGTTTCTGTAGTTACCGATTGAGTGGTGGTTAAGAGAGAGTGGAGATTTGATTCTAGTAAGTTTTCGGACTTACTTAGCTGGCTTCTTGTATGAGTGTAATGTGTATGAGTGGTGCTTGTTAGTTAAGATAAACAACGAAACCGGATTAAGCCGACTTTAGTATATTGTGTAATTGAACCAAGTGTATGATAACGGGTCGTGACATCATGTGCCTAGCTCTTGCGAGAGTCTAGGAGGTTCCCTGCGACCAGCCCAGTCCGGTAGACGGTCAAATGCATTGGTACCATTCCGCGTTGGTAAACGGGGACAGGGTCGAGGTTTGGGAATCCCTCGTGTCACAAAATAAGTATCATTAGTAAATGACATATCACCTAATTAAAGATAACAAAAGGATTGAGTGTAGCATGCTGATTGTGTATGTCGTGTGTATGCGCTTTTACCTTTATACATATGCATAGATTGTTAGCTAACGGTTTTATACCGCTTGTAGATGCCTTGCAGGTTAGCGAGGCGATCGAGTGATCCGGCGGTAGTGGGCAGCCGGGGTACCGTGCATTATAGGACGGGACTATTATCTTTTATTTCACGACTGTTGTGATGTTCTCATTTTGGTTTTGAGACTTGGTTGTATTGTTTTCAGATTTGGACTTTTCATTTCTCTCATGATATAAAACTCTAAGTTTTGCCTTTTTATTTGTGCCGTGTTGTAAGGTTCGATGAAATTGTTGCCAGGCTAAGGGCCGGGACCCATTGTGAGGTCCCAACTCGTAGCATTTCGAGTCCTTTAGGATTCGGGGTGTTACAGATAATATATGCCAAGACGAACAAAGATATACATATTAGTGAAGACCCTTGATATAGTGATTGATCCTTCAATGGCAGGAGTTGTAGGTGATGGTTTAAACTCCTTCTCCTTGATTGCTCTTGTTCTTGATATTGTGTTGGCCCTTGTGAAGTAGGGATTATTGGAGACGGTCCCTTAACCAATTTGCATACACTTAGAACTTTGAAGACGGGGCCTTGCAAATTTGAAAAAAAGTGTTGGGCAAAGTTTAAAAAGCCCCAAACTAGAGGATGCTAAACGGAATTTCCAAAAAACACAAAGGAGGATGGTCTAAGATTGGCGGGGTTTGGAGTGAACATTTGAAAGCTGAATGAAAAAAAGGCAAAAATGGAAAAGTGAAACAAAAAGGGGGAAATATGGTTGACGAAAACGTCCTAGTTTTAAGGGGAACCAGTAGTCTCCTAGTCTCCGCCACTTCCATCCTCCTTTTCTCTTTCCTTCCGACCATCCAAAATCTCATCCCCTTCTTCAATTCCTTCTTCCTTCCCAAATGCACAACCCTCTCTGTTGCGTCACCACCGCCTCCACGGCGGCCACCTCCGACGATCTCTCCCTATCCCCGCCTCTTCCTCCACCGTTCGACCCAGACCTTCCCGCTCAGTCTCATATCTCCCTATCGCAATCTTTTCCTGCTAATCATCTCTCAGATTTTCGTTCTAACAGCGGCAGGAAGGTCCGTCAGGTTGCCCGCTGCCTCACTTCTCCCGCTCGCCCGCCCCGCCCGAGGCTGCTTTCTTCTCTCTCCACTCGGGATCGAAGGGACGGAATAAGGATTGACGATGTTGTTGGGGACGGCGTTTGCGGGATTTTGTATAAATGGGTTAATTATGGGAGGGGATGGCGACGGAGGTGGTTCGTCCTCCACGAAGGTGTTTTGTCGTTTTACAAAATACATGGCCCTGAGAAGGTTGTCGTTCGCAGTGAGGAGGAGATCGGAGGGAAATTGATCGGCCAGGAGTCTTTCCGGAGGATATGGGGAAGCTCTAATTCTTCCAGGTCTCGTTGTGGAAAGCCTGCCGGCGAAATTCACCTCAAGGTTTTTTGTTTAATCGTCTTGTATTTGCCGATTTCAGACAGGTCCCTGAATGTTTGATTTGCTGTAGATCTCCACAATTAGGGGAAGTAAGCCAGATGAAAAGAGGTTTTCAATTTACACCGGCACCAAAACAATACATTTGAGGGCAGACACAAAAGACGCACGCGATGCTTGGTTGCAGGCATTATACGCAGTCAAACGGATCTTTCCAAAAATATCCAACGGCGGCTTGCGTGATGCTCATGCGGATGCCCCAACTGTCTCCACACACAAGTTGAGAGCTCGGCTCTTGCAGGAGGGAGTTTCTGAGCAGGCAATTCAAGATGGCGAGCAGATCATGAGAGATGAGTTTTCTTCAATGCATCACCGACTTTTGGCTCTCAAAAACAAGGAAACACTTCTCCTCGACACTATAACTCATCTAGAGGTATATTTTAGGTACTCCAATCACCCATTGCTTCTTCTAGGAGCATCACCCAATTTCATACTCTATATTACTTACTACTTTTGGATGCAGTATTATTTGTTGATTACTATTTCAGTGGAATCCATCCACACTTATACATGTTTTCAAATATCTACTCTTCCTTTCCTCTAGGCTGAAAAGGTGGACTTGGAAAATACATATCTAGACCAGATCCGTAGACAACCAATGGACCAGGGAACTTCTTGTACACCACCTAATAAATCTTATGGTATGTTTTTGTTTTCAGAAATATGTCTTATTAAGGTATGAATAATCTAGCTAGTTAACTGAAAAGAAGTTCAATTACATTACAGGCGGTCCTGATGAAAACATTAATAAGCATGAGAATGACGAAGAAGAGGAGAGTCTGGATGAGGGATTTCGAGATACAAAGGAATTTTTGTCCCCTTACTCTTCTGACAGTAGTGGATCTGAGTTTCAAGGATCATCCTCTTTCGACTCAGATGAGGAAGAGGGTCCTGAGATGGAAGACTCTTTTATGAGTATGCATAACTATCCTTACGTGAAGCGTAGAAAGAAATTACCTGAGCCAATAGAGAAGGAAAAGGGAGTTAGTTTATGGTCCATAATTAAAGATAATATTGGAAAGGACCTTACAAAGATTTGTCTTCCAGTATATTTCAATGAGCCAATCTCCTCTTTACAGAAAGGGTTTGAAGATCTTGAGTATTCTTACCTTATTGATAGAGCATGTGAATGGGGCAAAAGGGTGAGACTCATTCTTGTTCTCTTCTGTACTTGGTGCCATACATAATATACATTTCAATAACTTGGACTTGTAATGACAATATTGTGGCAGGGCAATAATCTTATGCGGATGCTTAATGTAGCAGCATTTGCTGTATCAGGATATGCTTCCACACAAGGAAGAAGCTGCAAGCCATTTAATCCCCTACTTGGTGAGACTTATGAGGCTGATTTTCCAGATAAGGGTATCCGCTTTATATCTGAGAAGGTTCTAGCTCTGCTCTATCCATCAAATTATATATTGTTTCATGCAATTTTGAGGTTTGGCTAGCTACTATCCAATAGGTGATATTATATCCATGCCAACAACTAACTATATCCATTTAAAGCAAAGTTTTCTTCCTTGACAATATATATTTTCAGGTTAGTCACCACCCCATGGTAATTGCGTGTCATTGTGACGGCCGAGGATGGAAATTGTGGGGCGAATGCAACTTAAAAAACAAATTCCATGGTCGATCGATCCAGATCGAACCAGTCGGTGTGCTAACATTGGAATTTGATGATGGCGAAATTTATCAATGGAGTAAGGTACACAAATATGCTTCATCTAATTCCCTAATTTGTAGAGTAAATAAGAAATCTTTTGTGTTTTTGTAGGTGACCACATCCATCTACAACATAATTATTGGAAAGATCTATTGTGATCACTATGGAACAATGCAAATACAAGGAGGCAACCAACATTCATGTAAGATAAAGTTCAAAGAGCAATCATTTATGGATAAAAATCCTCATCAGGTACTCATGTGTGTGTTTTGATTTTGTGTGCAATGATGAAAGCATGGTGACTCAAATTTTATATATGCGTTACAGGTGCAAGGAACAGTGGTGGATAAAAATGGTAACGCAGTGGCTAAACTGTTTGGAAAATGGGATGAGAACTTGTATTATATGGATGTAGAGCAATCGAAAAAAGGTAAAGGTTGTGATTCTCGATCACAGTCTCACTTACTGTGGAGGCCGAATAAACCAGCGAAATTGGGCAACAGATACAACTTGACAAGATTTGCAATGTCCCTAAATGAGCTGACCCCTGATCTCAAGGCAAGAAAAGTTGAAAAATGAATGAAGGAACGAATGAATGATACCCTATATATATCTAACCAACCATGTTTGAGTTTGACAGGAGAAGCTGCCTCCCACAGATTCAAGACTAAGGCCTGATCAAAGGCATTTGGAGAAGGGAGAGTATGAATTAGCCAATGCTGAGAAGTTAAGGCTTGAAGAGAGACAACGTGAGGTGAAAAAGGGGCCATAGTCGATAGCACTTGTTGTGTCTACGTCTGTTGATGTGTAGATATCATATTATGTGAACCTAAGATATAAACCTCTTAATGTGTGGCTATGCAGGCGAGAAAGATACAAGAGAAGGGATGGAAACCCAAATGGTTCGTGAAGAATAAGGAATGCAAAGCTTATATGTACGCCGGTGGATATTGGGAAGCCAAGGAGCAGGGCAAATGGGGATCATGCCCTAACATATTTGGAGATACCCAACTTCAAAGTATTAAGTCGTGATTTGGCTTGTTAGGTCAAAATGAGTATACATAGTAAAAACAGTTCTAAAATTATGTGTATTGTCCACACTTTTGTAGGCATTGTAAATAAATAATACGGTCTATACAGATACCCAACGTTAATTTGGTATAACTAAACACTCAGATGGGTGATTCAACCACACAAATCACGACTACCAGTGGGTTCTCTCCAATACCGGGACGTCAAAATCTAAGGAATATTTTTTTATCAATATATGCCTTTTAATCTCCTTTCTTGATTTACCAATCTTAGTTTATCCTTCCAGATCAACAACGTAACACTAAAGAGAATAAGTTTAAAAAATCGTTAATGTTAGGCTTCCCTTAAAGGAAATCAATACAAAGTATTCACTTTAACATTCTCACAGCGTAACGGCACTAATCTCGGCCTAACCGTCCCAAAATCAACAACAAAGTTGTACACATTTTTATATCACGATACCCGTGTGATGCACCTTCGTCTTCTCTGTTTTGATGCTGTCTTTGGTGCCGGTTCGAGTGTTTCTTGCCTGTGTACTTTCCTTTGAAGATGAATGTTCATGTTCGTCGCTTCCGACTAACTAGGATCATTATGCTTATCCTGTTGACGTCTCTGCTTTCGTGTTTTTATGATGTACTTTTGTGTTTTCTTTTCCTTCTTTGTTGTGGTCCTTTATGACGGTTAGTCCGTTTGCCGATCTTTTTCGCCCTTTCGATTCAATAGTCGCCGTTCCGTCTATAAGATCGAACGACTTTCCATTTTCAAAAAAAACTCACAAATCGATTCTCGTATCTGTTTTTATATTCACTGTGTAATAGATATATACAGAAGAACTATTATACTAGTCGGTTCAATATGGTTTTTGCTATTCGTACCACCATATACATGCTATACATACCACATCTACGCCTACGCCATGTAAAAAAAAAAAAAAATTTTTTTTTTATTTCTTTTTTTTTATACCTTACTACCCTACGCAATGCGTAGGCGTAGTAAGTTTCCCTTCATTTTTCCGAAGGGGATATATGTTATGGACTACTACGCGTACGCGATGCGTAGTCGTAGTACAGCTACGACTACGCATCGCGTACACGTAGTAGGGTTACGCATCGGCTATGCGTAGTCGTAACCATTTTCCTTATTTTTTGAACGAAATGAGCTTCTTGCTACGGCTACGCATTGCGTACGCGTAATGAGGGTACGAATAGCATGAATACGTGGGTACGAATAGCAATTTGGGTTCAATATCCGCATCTTTTGCAAATTTTGTCTAAAATTATTATATATATATTTTTTTATTGTGTATTGGTTATTAATCTATGAAAAATTAATCATACTCTAAATTGACTTCAAACATTATAACAAACTTAATATTTTTATATCCGTACAAAAAAAATGTCTGAAGATACCTATAATATTTTTAGTTCCAAACAACATAAATTCGTTATCAAATCATATCTAAAAGCCTCTATTTATATACATTTAAATAAATTATTACTCTTGCTTTAATATTTTTTACTTCCTAACATTATATTTTATTGGTCAATTTACTCAATTAGAATTCAAGAATACTTTAGTTGATCTTCATCCCTTCTATAACATAAATTCATTATCAAGTCTTACATAAAATCTTTCCGGTAAATAAATTATTAACCGTTGAAAAGTTATATCATTATTCGTAAAGATGATCAATAATCATCATGGAAAATAATAAAATTTAGATGAAAACTAGTGTATTGTCCGTGCCTTGCACCGATTTTTTTAATTTTTTATTATTTTTTACAAAATAACTTACACAATATTATTTAACCCAAAACAAACATTATAAATGAAAAATAATGTTTTATAAATATCAGTAATTGACATATTTATTAACATTTCAACATCACATAATCTTGATTACACGATCACAATACTTGTAAAATTGTTTTGTAAGGGTCAACGAAAGTACATGTTCATAATACAAATATATATTTTTATAAATGACGATGAATGCTCATGTTTGATGTTTTTTCTTACCTTAGTTGATATTTTGGAAGACCTCTGTGTATACAGCATTGTCTGTAGTTTTTTGCAGTTTCCCCTCATTAGTGTAAATCAATATCTTAAGTCCATCTCTGCTTGCAACCCTTGAAATAACAACATATAACTGTTATAACTGAAAATTGGTCTTGAAAGATATAGTCCTACTTGTGAAAGTGATTGGCCTTGACTATTATTAATTGTCATAGCAAAACAAATCATTAGAGGAAATTGTCTCCTTCGGAATCTGACTAGGTACTTGTTGTCTGACGGGGACAGTAAAGTAAGTGGGATTAATACTTTTTCACATATATTATTCCTAGTAATGATCTCTACTTCAATATATGTTGTCCAAGTCTGGTAACAATAAGTTTGGTACCATTGCACAAGCGAGGAGACTGATCTATGTTCCTTATCAACATGACATGAACACCGGTCTTCAGAATCAACTCATGGGTTGGAAAACCAGAACATTTGATACTGTTTAGAAACTCACTAGAATACATAGTCTTGTCATATGATCCACCTCCTTATGTAGGGCAAATAGATGATAAGCTTAATTAAGTTGTCTCCTCTCCTTGAATAGAATTCAAAATATGAGAGTTCACCTTCTCAACTATTTCATTTGTGGGGGCCAAGATAACTCTGTCTCGAAAGTAACCAGGTGGAGGCAATCCATTACACAACAAAGGATTTTAGAGCAAGCAATAGCATCCAAAGGATTTGTTCCATCCATAATTAATAGATCAGAAGGAATTTTCACAATTGACTCACCATCCTTGTCATCACCTTCTTTACCATCACCTAGCCGTAGAATCCACTGTGAAAAATCTTTTACCCTTTGGACATCCAATGTTGTAGATCCACTCATTACTCTTATATTCTTTGTCTACTTTAGCACCTTGCAATATTGCTACAAGTATGATGAATTATAGCAACACAAACAATATCTTCCCTGCTACCTTCAACAATAAGAGGCAAATTTTGTCTAAAATCTCCACCGTATATTATAACCTTACCTCCAAAAGGTAAGTGAGCCGTGTTAGGAGTGTAAGAATGTAAGAGCCTTAGTCTTTGAGGTACTGATAGTGCTGAGTTTGTGCCTGAACCGCCCCTGCGGGCCACCTGACCCGCCCTTGCGGCCAGTACATCCGCCCCTACGGTTTAGGGTGTGCTGCAGCCGTCTTTGTTGACTCGTGCCTTTGCTTTTGACCCTTCCTTCCTCTATAAGTTTCCTTTCCTTCCAAATGAGGGTTTCTTTACTCTCTCTCCAGCTCCATCTTCTCTCCTACGCTCTTCCCTTCTTCTTCTTCTTCTTCTTCTTCTTTCTTTGAATCTTCTTCTTATTTCCTTGATCTTGTAAGAGTTTTGAAGAGAGTTTTGTGTGGCTTTGGATGATGATGATGATTAATGTGGTTGTTGTGCCTTTGATGAGCCAACCTTGAGGTTGTGGTGAAAAGTCTCCCTCTGTTAGGGCTCAACTGGTGAGATCTTTCTCACTTTTCCCTTTCTTCCTTCTTTTCTTCTCTTCTTCCTTTCTAGCTTAGGTTAATCTTGTGGCATCCTTGTTAGGCTTTGTTTGATGTATATATGTATGTATATGTATGTATGTATGGGGTTGCTGGCTAAAGAAGGTGTGAAGAGGTTCGAGTGAAGAAGCGAAAGAGGAGCTGAAGTGTGCATTATGCGCACCAGCCGCCCCAGCGCCCAGCCAGGCCACCCCAGCGCCGGCCAAATGCCGCCTCTACGCCACCAAGGCCGCCCTGCGGTCCCCTGCACCAACCTTGCTTTGCCCTTGTTCCGCAGGTGTGTCTTGCTTATGGGCTTTTTTGAGGATGGCTTTCTCTCTTCCTTTCCTAGTGATAGTGTGTAGTATCATGCTAGGTATAGATGAGAGTGTGATGATGATGTTATGATCATGTTATGCCTTGTATGACTTTGATGATTTAGGATGTCGAGTGAGAGTTATAGGATGAATATGATCTTTATGGATCCCTTTGGGTCTAGGTGTGACCCCTTTGATTGATAGGAGATTGATATATCTTTATGCCTTGTTATTAGGCAGTGTCCCTCTCAGGATTGGAGGTTGATCATGGTTGAGATTGTATGAGGTTGAGGTAATTCCATAAGACTTACATAGCTACCATCCTTATATTGGGTGTTTGCATGAGTGGTGTGTGTGTTATATGCTTGATATAATAGCATGCGGTGTCCATTATTACCGACCTATGTTTTTTTAATAGCCCCATTGCATGGCAGTGATAACCTTTCCCTTTCATCCTGTAAGGAGTTGGGAGGTTCTGTGACGTCAGGCCACCTGGTATACATGAAGAGCACAACACCACTCCCATAGGGTACACGGGTTGTGTGACCGACACTACTTCTAGATGGCTAGCAGGCCCAGAGGCGGGGATGATACGGTCCTCGTGTCACATAGTTTCATATACCTATATACATACAATTTTGGTGACTATTATATAAAGATAACTAAAATAGGTAAATGTGTGACAACATGATTATGTGTTTATCTTTCATGACTTGTGTTTGTGCTTATGCATTACCTTATATATGTATGGTTAGCTAATGGTTTATACCGTGTTGTAGAGCCTTTACATGATAGGCGAGTTGCAGAGTGATCCAGCAGGGTGACAGGCCGAGGACTCTCGTACATTAGGTAATTATGGTTTTAGTGATATTATATATATCTCCTGTGTAAGGATGATGTTTTGTATACCTCCTGTGTGAGGAAGATGTTTTATACTCGGCTATGATTTTGTATACCTTTTGTTGTACAATTTTATACAATTTTATGTATTATGTTTTATATATGTTAGTGCATGTTGTAAGGTCAAATGAACTTGTTGTCAAGCTAGGGTCAGGATCCACTGTTAGATCCTATCCCAATGTGGCATCCCGAGTCCCGCGGATTTGGGGTGTTACAAAGTTGGTATCAAAGTCTTAGGTTGTCAACAATGGCACTTGCTAGCTGCAATGAGGTCGGATGGATAAAATAAACAAAACACAAAAGGGATCTGACGTTTTCAAAAGATTTTGATTTTAAAAGTTGTTGTTTTGGGTTAGAATGTACGAGAAATCGTCACCTCTACTGTGGATCTCAGCAGTATAGATATGTATATATATGTATTATGGATTATGTGTATGTGTTATATATATATATATATACATATGGCATATATATAGCCTTATAAGTTAGGTGTGCATACCCCGTAGATGGCTCGAACTAGAGCAACTTCTGTTGTAGGCCGGTGTAGAGGTAGACCACCTCTTCCTCCGGGCGTGATAGGACAAGGACCAGTTCCCGCTGCAGATCCACTAGTGGTGGAGGAGGTTCATGAGGAGATTGCTGAGAGTGTCGTTACGGAGATGAGGATCGGTGGATATGGGAGAAAACGATCACAACGGGTCCAGTCAGATGACTCGGATCATGTCTCTATGAGGGGACCCGAGTTCTGTGCTTACAGTAGAAGAGTGGAGGAGGCTGCCCGAGCGGGAAGACGTGCACCGAATCTGCCAGTGCATGAGGGATCTTCTGAGATGTCCTAGGGAGCCACTCAGGTTCCAGCTATGCCGGTACACTCCGGTGAGACTGTTAGAACTCCAGAGGAGTGTAAAGGGCCTCGACCAAACACATGGTTGAAGGCATTCCATTAGCTAGGTGTACCCCCTTTCTTTGGGAAGGTGATATTAGAGACGGAGGTTTGGATTGGACATGTGGACTGGGCTCTTGAGTCTATCAATTGTCTAGAGGACAGACGGATAGAGTTAGTCCAAACTCTATTCCGTGACATAGCTCATCAGTGGTGGAGGACCATACAGGGTCGAGCCACTAGATATGACCAGATGAGGAGCATGATTAGGGAGCGTTTCTGCCCTGCCTCGCTGAGGAGGGAGAAACTGCATGGCTTTGTAGAGACGGGCTTTGAGGATGTACCGATAACAGATGCAATCAACCGCTTCCAGACAAAGCTGTCATTATTGGGTCCAACTGCACATTTTGAGGACCAGCCGTGTATCTGTTCTCCCCCGATTGAGGGAGAGTACACACTCGTATATGGCGGGATTCCATTGCGAGTCCTTGACAGATTATCAGGACCGTGCTTCAGCTTATGAGCGTGAGCGTGCCAGTCAGAGGAGGACTTCTCAAACGGGATGGTCTGAGAAGAGACAGTGTAATGGGCAGACCGGTGGCGTTGGTGGAGCTTCAGGTTTTGGGCGGAGCAAGAGACGTTAGGGTTACCCCTCATCTATATTGACTACAGAGAAGGGACGACAGTGCTACAACTGTGGAGATCTTGGATATTTGCGACCAGAGTGTACGAGGCCACTAGTGACTTGCTTCACCTGTGGCAGGTCAGGTCATAGAGTTGCCTTTTGTAGGCAAGGTGAAGTTGCATCACAACAAGGTTCTTCCCCTGCCAGTGTGACAAGAGGTGGGCATATGATACCTCAGCAGCAGACATAGGGACAACAGAGAGTCCCATATCATCTTTCTACTCAAGGATCTATTCCCGGACCGAGTAGAGGTAGAGGTTGTGGTGGGATTACCACTGACACTAGAGGAGCTCAAGGTAGAGTTTTTGAGCTGAGGAGCGCAGAGGAGCCACCTGTACCGGCTGCTACAGGTACCATTCTGCTTCATGGTTTACCTGTTAGAGTTTTATTAGATACGGGTGCTACGCATTTCTTTATTTCTGATGTATGTGTTGAGTGTATTTGTTTTGCCACTATAGAGGGCATACCCTTTACTATAGGGTTACCTGATGGTAGTAGGGTCAGAGGTACCCACGAGATACGTAGTTGTCCCCTTTGTTTAGAGACTCGTGTGAAGTCATTTTAGGTATGGATTGGATGCGTAGACACCGTGCGGTATTAGATGTAGGTAGGAGGACTGTGATAGTCTCTACCGAGTTAGGTCAGATAGAGGACTTCCGAGGTTGGGACCTTAGGAAGACGGGTTCTGTCATCACTGCCGTACGATCAGCGAGGTTGATAGCACATGGATGTGATGCCTTCTGGTTTTATGCCATGAAGGATGGAGAGAGTCCAGCAATGGAGGACATTCAGTGGTCTGTGAGTTCACAGACGTGTTTGCTAAGCTGTCTAATTTTCCGCCTCAAAGGAGTGTGGACATCAGCATCGAGTTGGAGCCTGGTACGAGACCGATCTCGAAGGCCCCATATCGTATGGAGCTTGTCGAGATGTTGGAGCTGAAGAAGCAACTCGACGAGTTGGCTGAGAAGGGCTTCATGCTCCCTAGCATATCCCCGTGGGGGGCACCTCTCCTCTTCGTGCGGAAGAAGGACAGATCGTTGAGACTGTGCATTAACTACAGAGAGCTGAACAAGGTGACCATCAAGAACAAGTATCCATTGCCTCGTATTGATGACGTGCTTGATCAGTTTCAAGGAGCGACGCTGTTCTCCCGGATTGACTTACGTTCAGGATATCACCAGTTGAGGGTGGGGGAGCAGGATGTACACAAGACGACATTTCAGACCCGTTGTGGACACTACGCGCTTGTAGTGATGCCATTTGGGCTTACGAATGCCCCATCGGTTTTCATGGAGTTGATGAGCATTATCTTCATCGACTTCCTTGATCAGTTTGTGGTGGTCTTCATTGATGACATTCTGGTGTACTCTCATAGTAGAGAGGAGCATGCCATTCATCCGAGGACGGTTTTGCAGGTTCTGAGGGATAGAGAGTTGTATGCCAAGCTCTCTAAGTGCGAGTTTTGGATGTCCGAGTTGGCATTTTTGGGTCATGTTGTCTCCTGATAACACGATTTATGGCTTAGGTTGAGGTAATCATTTAGATAGATTTTCCGCTCATTCATTCATGGTTTAGCACTAGTTCACGACGTTTGCACTCAATTCATGTATTTTGTCGAGATAGACATCTACACGGACTTTTGCATTGCTTTGTAGGTATTTTGGGAGATTTGGGAGCTTAATAGATACATTCAAGGATCGTTCCTCGAGATGACACACCTTTGGACTCATTAGGATGCAAGCTTGGAGCCAAGGAAGACACTTGGAACCTTGTTGGTGCAAGCCATGCACCAAATCGTGACTCAATGATCCAAAGCAAGCTGAGGCACCAAAACCACGGTCACTGGCACTTTCACAGGCGTGGAACCTAACCGTGGTTTTTGCCAGACGGTTGTGACAGCTGTGCCACGATCTCATGGCCGACTCTAGCAAAGTTGTAGTATAAAAGTGGTCCTGCAAGGCTGAGAGAGGGCATCTTCTATCATCCAATCCTAATCTTCCATTCACCCATCATCCACTCTCACTACCATACTCTCAACAAGAAGATTCTCTCAAAAGGAGCTTGGAAGGAAGCTACCATTGGAGAAGAAGAGTAGAAGACACCATTGTTAGCCTTTGATAGATTTTAGAGTGAAGATTATCGGAATCGTTTTCTAGGGTTGTAAGAATCGATTAAACCTTCTTTTGAAGGATTGCGAGTCTTTCTAAATCTCGAATTCAGCTTCATTTTCTTTGATTCATTTGTTTCTCTCTTTCTCTTCATTATCTTGCAAATGGATGCCATGATTTTATTTTTGATGATCTTGATTGTGATGATAAATGTCGTTGGCTAGATAGATGTGATTCTAGGGTAAGGAAAATAGGGTTATGGCTAGGACTATGATAGGATGGACTTAGATTTGCCTTGGGATGATTCGTTCACTTGGACAGAGCCACTGTTGAAGTCCACGGTTTGTTCTTGCCAGTCCACGGCCGTGGAAGTAGATGAACAACCCGTGGTTTGCCTGGTTCGTTTGATTTGATGAATCTAAGTTCTAGAATGTTAGAATGTTGAAATCCTAGTGTTTGTTGAGTTAAATCTATCCTAGGGTGACCTAGTGTTAACAACTAAGTGTTTAGAAGAGACCTACCCGGTGATTCTTGCTCTTAGATATCAAAGATGACAAACTCTAGGTAGTAGTGAGCCTCACAAGCCGCTATTGGACTGAGTGTGCTAGGATAGGTGTTTAGGACTTGCCTTTCCGAGACTTACCCGGTAAAGAGAGGTTGGATCCCTAGAATTCCATCCGGTTTGTGTAGAATTCCTATCCTTAGGCTCTTTGAGACTTACCCGGTGATGAGACCTTAGGAACGGACTAGTGTACCATGAGACCTACCCGGTGATTGATCCCAAATCTAGAAACATTCACTCCCAACATATTATAGTTAATCCAAGGAATGATTAGATAGCTTGAGTCCAATGCCATAACCGGAATTTCCAACCCCTAGAATCCGCTTTTCTCTCTTTGATCTCATATCTCGTGTCTAGCTCGTTTGTTTGTGTTGATTTGTTAACTTAGTTGATTGTTCATTTTGCATGATTTGTGATCTTTGATTGATCACCTAAAAACCAAACCAAAAACATTGAAATTTTCATTCCTTTATTTCTTCCTCTTTTCTTAGCCTAGATCTTCACTAAACTTAGTCACTAATTGATTCAATCTCACCTCAGTCTTTGTGTTCGACCTCGGAATACTATCCCTACTATAAAACGTCCCGTACACTGCGGGTTCGCTAGGAGTTAGGAGAAATATAACGAGTTATAAATTTAAAGCTTTTGCGTGCATACATCCTGAGCGTAACAAGTTTTTGGCGCCGTTGCCGGGGACTAGGTCTAGATTGAGTCATTATTTGTGATTGTTTATAGTGTAGGTCTTTCTTGTTGCTTTTGATCTCTTTTTGGTTTGTGTCTTTGCTTTTCAGGACATCTCTCACTCTTTAGGTGTATGCGAAGATCTCGTGGCAAGGACTTAGCTCCATTCGATCCCGAACCGGAGAAAACCCTTAGATCTAGATCCAAGAGCATTAAAAAGGGAAAAGATATGGCCGGAAGAGATCTCCAAGCTGTGTTGGATGGGGCTTTAGAGCAAATTAGGATAAGGGATGAAGCTTTGGAGAATGAAAGGAGACTTGCCAATGAGAGGCAAGAGGCAACTAGGAGGGAGATTGAAGAGATTAGGCAAGCTCTTGTGCAAAGAGAACTTAATCGTCAACAACCTCCTCCACCTCCACCACAACCGCAGCCGGCGGTTAATATTCGGGTTGTGCCCATTGCTATTGAAGAGCAACAAACGTTGGGGCAACGTATGGATCCGGCACAAAGAGCACACCGTCCGGGTGTGAACTTAGGAGATCCCGCAACCCATGATTACGAACTCCGCCCTCAAGTTCTACAAATGATCCGGCATAATCAATTTGGACGGATGGAAGGAGAGTCTCCTCATCAACACTTGATGAACTATGAGATCTTGATGGAGACTCTTAGACCGCCTAGATTGGAGAGCAACAACCATAAGCTTAGGGCTTTCTCCTTCTCACTTAAGGATAAAGCCTTAGCTTGGTATCATTCTATTCCACAAGGGCGAGTGAGTACTTGGGAGGAGATGACAACCGAGTTTTTGACTAAGTTCTTCCCACCTTCCAAGACTACCGAGTTAAGAGGGAAGATCAATGCCTTCGTGATGAAGGATAGAGAAAGCTTGTTCAAGTCTTGGGAGAGGTTCAAAGACCTTCTCCTAGATTGTCCACACCATGTTATACCAAAAATTGAGCTATTGGAGATCTACTTCAAAGGACTTGATGAAGATAGCCAATTCAAGCTTCAATCTCTTTCCGGTGGGACTTTCATGGAAAAGAATGTAGATGAAGCTTGGGAGTTTGTAGAGAAACAAGCTTTGGTGATTGAGAAGTACTCCCATGGGAAGAATGACGGGAGAAAGGCGGGAGCATATGAGGTGAGTGAAGTCACCATGAGCAATTTCAAGCTTGACGCCATCAACCACGAGCTAAAATCTTTGAGGGAGTTGTGTGCTACAACTTTGAAGAATCAAGCAACCTCTCAAGTGCAAGTGCAAGCGAATTTGTCTTCCAAGGAGGAAGATGTGAACTACATGGGAAGGGGCAACTACAACAACTATCAAGGCCCAAGGAACTTCAACAGCAACCGGCAATTCAACAATTACCGGCCTAACCACAACCATCCCGGGTTTTCCTATTCTAACCCGGATGGAGCCTTGAACCCTCCCGCTTCCACAAGCGCAGCTCCACCACCAAAGGCTTCACAAGAACCTCCACCCGGATTTGCTCAACCTCCAAAGGATAGAACCGAGATGATGTTTGAGCAATTGCTTGGAAGGTTGAGTGGTCTTGAGAGCACGGTGACTTCTATTTCTAAGGCTCAAAAGGTTTTGGAAGCACAAGTGTTCAAAAAGGCGGGTGAAGCGCATAGAGATCCGGGAAAACTTCCCGGAAGAACCGAAGACAACCCAAGAGGCCAAGTGTTGGCCATCACAACAAGGAGTGGGCTGAATATGAAAGACCCTTTGCCAAGGGAGAATGCTAAGGGAAAACAAGTGGTGATAGAGGAAGGGACCTTGCAAGAAGATTGAGGAAAGAGCAAGGATGTTGAGCCAACATATGTGGCACCACCTCCATACAAGCCACCACTACCTTTCCCTCAATCACGAGCAAGAGCTCGCTTACACAAACACTTTGGTAAATTCCTTGAACTTATGTCTAAATTGCATATTAACATTCCGTTCATGGATGCTATCTTAGGAATGCCAGCATATGGCAAGTTCTTGAAGGAAATACTCTCCAACAAAAGGAAGTTGGAGGAGTATGGGGAAGTAAGGATGACGAAGAGATCCTCGGAGTTGATCCAAATAATGAAGGAGGAGATGCCTCCTAAGCTAAGAGACCCCGGATCCTTTTGTGTGCCAATTGGAGTGGGGGAAGTGAAGTATGAAGCCCTTTGTGATCTTGGAGCAAGTGTAAGCATCATACCGCTTGCACTTTGCAACAAGGTTGGGCTAGGAGAGCCAAAACCGGTCAAGATGACCCTCTACATAGCGACCGTTCTATCACTCACCCGGTTGGGATATTAGAAGACATACCGGTGCAACTCGGGAAGTTCTATGTGCCGATTGATTTTGTTGTCTTGGACATCCCGGCAGACTATCCGGTTCCCATCATCTTGGGAAGACCTTTCTTGGCTACATCCAGATGCTTGGTGGATTGTAAGAATGGAATTCTCTCCTTCAACATTGGAGAAGAGAATATCAAGTTCAAGCTGTCCACAATGATGAAAGGGCCAACCCTTGATGAAGATGTATTCAACATTGTCGAGCAAGAGGAGTCTAGGGAAGTTGTGAGCTCGATCTTGATCAAGGACCCCTTGGAGAAGGTTCTTAGTTTAAGTTTGATGGAGGAAGGTGTTGAGGAGGTTTGCAATGAAGAAATCAAGGCCTTGGAAGCATTAGAAAAGGAAACAAGAGCTGAATTTGAAGTCCACGAGAGTATGCTGAGTTCCTGTAGGAACCACGGTCGTGAAGGGACTTCCACGGCCGTGGAACTCTCTAGAGTGCTCCGAAGAGCAAGCTTTGCAAAGTCCACGGCCGTGGATGTGCCAGAATCCGTGGATTTGCCCGTGGTTTACCCAGAAGCAGCCCTTGTTGTTGATCAAGCTTCAAGGAGCCTTGGAGAGCCTTCATTTGCTTTGGATTCATCTCAACCAACGTTATTTGGGTCGTCTCCACTCGATAAAGGTCCTCCTAAACTTGAACTCAAACCCCTCCCCTCTCATTTGAAGTAGGTTTTTCTTGGTGATAATTCTACTTATCCGGTGATTGTGAATGCATGCTTGAATGATGATGAACTTGCTAGGTTGTTGCATGAGCTAAGATTGCATAGGAAAGCCATTGGCTATACTATTTATGATTTAGTTGGCATAAATCCTTCTTTGTGCATGCATAAGATATTGATGGAAGATGACCATAAACCCTCTATTGAACATCAAAGAAGATTGAATCCTATAATGAAAGAGGTAGTCAAGAAAGAGAGCATTAAGTTTCTAGATGCGGGAATCATCTACCCTATTTCGGATAGTAAGTGGGTTAGTCCCGTGCATGTGGTTCCTAAGAAGGGTGGGATGACCGTAGTGACTAATAAGAACAATGAACTAATCCCAACTAGGACGGTTACGGGATGGAGGATGTGTATTGACTATAGGAAGCTTAACATGGCCTCTAGGAAAGATCACTTCCCCCTTCCTTTCATTGACCAAATGCTAGAGAGGTTAGCTCAACATTCTCACTTTTGCTACCTAGATGGCTATAGTGGATTCTTCCAAATCCCTATCCACCCCGATGACCAAGAGAAAACCACATTTACATGTCCATGGGGAACTTTTGCATATAGGAGAATGCCATTTGGGTTGTGTAATGCACCCGCCACCTTTCAAAGGTGTATGATGGCTATCTTTTCGGAGTACATTGAGAATATTATGCAAGTGTTTGTGGATGATTTTTCTGTTTATGGATCTTCCTTTGATAATTGCTTAGCTAACTTGTCTTTAGTGCTTAAAAGATGTGAGGAGACTAATCTAGTCTTGAATTGGGAAAAATGCTACTTCATGGTAAGTGAAGGTATTGTGTTGGGACACTTGGTGTCCAACCGTGGCATTGAGGTTGATAGGGCCAAGATTGAAACGATAGAGAAGTTGCCACCACCTACCTCGGTGAAGGGGGTAAGGAATTTTCTAGGGCATGCCGGTTTTTACCGGAGATTTATTAAAGATTTCTCTAAAATTTCTAAGCCTCTTACTAACCTACTAATGAAAGATGTTGAGTTTGTTTTCTCCAAGGATTGCCTTGAGGCTTTTTGTAGGTTGAAGAACGCTTTGATGTCCGCACCTATCATGCAACCTCCGGATTGGAGTCTACCGTTTGAGATCATGTGTGATGCAAGTGATGTAGCCGTTGGGGCTGTTTTGGGGCAAAGGAAAGATGGGCTCACACATGCCATTTATTATGCTAGCAAGACGCTAGATGATGCCCAACTCAATTATGCTACCACCGAGAAGGAGTTGCTAGCGGTTGTGTATGCATTTGAGAAGTTCCGCTCATATCTTGTTGGGGAGAAGGTCATTGTTTATACGGATCATGCTGCGATCCGTTATCTCCTTACAAAGAAGGATGCCAAGCCTAGGTTGATTCGGTGGATCCTTCTTCTTCAAGAATTTGATTTGGAAATCCGGGACAAGAAGGGGTCCGAAAACTCTGTGGTGGATCACCTTAGTAGACTCCCACCGTTAGAGCTTGAAAGAGATGACATTCCGATTGATGACTCATTCCGGGATGAGCAATTACAAATGGTGGAGGAGTGCTTGTTCCAAGTGTCTAGAGGAAGTGAGCCATGGTATGCCGACATTGTGAACTATCTTGTATGTGAGGAAGTGCCTCCCGGTTTGTCATATGCCCAAAGGAAGAAGTTCTTCGAAGATGTGAGGCACTACTATTGGAGTGAACCACTTTTGTTCAAGAGAGGGCCGGATGGAGTCTTTAGAAGATGCATACCGGAGGATGAGGTGGAGAGTGTGATCCGCCATTGTCATTCCTTGCCATGTGGAGGGCATGCTAGCTCCCACAAGACATGTGCGAAGGTGTTGCAATCGGGCTTTGTTTGGCCAAGTTTGTTCAGGGATGTGCAGAATTTTGTGGTAGCTTGCAATGCTTGCCAAAGGACGGGAAACATCTCAAGGAGGAATGAGATGCCCTTGAACAACATACAAGAAGTAGAGATATTTGATGTGTGGGGTGTGGACTTCATGGGACCATTCCCCTCTTCATGTGGCAACCTCTACATCCTATTGGCGGTAGACTATGTTTCAAGATGGGTGGAGGCAATCGCCTCTCCTACGAATGACGCCAAGGTTGTGGTGCGGTTCTTCAACCGAGTGATCTTCCCTAGGTTTGGAACACCGAGGGTGATCATTAGTGATGGAGGGAAGCACTTCACTAATAGGAATTTTGGGGCACTTTTGGCTAAGTATGGGGTGACTCATAAGGTGGCAACACCTTATCATCCCCAAACTAGTGGCCAAGTGGAGATCTCCAACCGGGAGATAAAAGGGATACTTGAGAAGACGGTCTTTAGGACGAGAAAAGATTGGGCTATGAAGCTCGATGATGCCTTGTGGGCATATAGAACCGCTTTCAAGACACCGATTGGCACCACTCCTTACAAGCTAGTCTATTGCAAGTCTTGCCACTTTCCGGTAGAAATGGAGCATAGAGCATATTGGGCCATTAAGTGGATAAATTTTGACCTCAAGGAGGCCGGTGAGAAGAGGTTGCTTGATATGAACGCTCTTGAGGAGATCCGGTTGGATGCGTATGAAAACGCCCGGATCTACAAGGAGAGGACCAAACGGTGGCATGACAAGCGCCTCATCCCGAAGGAGTTGAGTGAAGGCGACCTTGTCCTTCTCTTCAACTCAAGGCTGCGGCTCTTCCCCGGAAAGCTAAAGTCGAGGTGGACCAGTCCTTATGTGGTGAAGAAGATATTTCCCCATGGAGCGGTTGAGATAGGAGGGGAGCATTGTGGAGATTTCAAGGTGAGTGGGCACCGTTTGAAGAAGTATATCCCGGGAGCTCCGGTGGATATGATTGCCCCACTTCACCTAGAGTGAGACGCCCCCGAATTTGGTCAAGCTAACGACCTTAAAGAAGCGCTTGATGGGAGGCAACCCATTGGTAACGTTTTCCCTTTTCGTTTTCGTTTTTGTTTGTGAATTTTCTGTTTTTGTGTGTTTGGTGTGCTTTGTCTGTGTGCTAGAGTCTTGGTAGCATGGAAGCCTTGCATGGCATGTGAATGATGATGATGAATCCCTCATCATTTGTGGGTGGAGCGGACGCGGAACTTGGACGGCTAGCAGTGCCTAGCGCGGGTCCCGACGCCTTGATGAACACTTAGAGCTCTCTACCATCGTTGATAGGATCATCCACCATCAATCCACTTGAGTAATCCCAAGTACCAAAGCAAGCCATTTTTGCATTGTGAGAACCCTCTTTCACTCTTCTTTACTTGAATGCCACATTGGGGACAATGTGTTTCTAAGTATGGGGTGGGGTTTGCATGATCCTTTGCATAACTAGCATCTAGGATAGTTTAATATTGTCACATGCTTCATCATGTCTTGCATTGTACATAGATATTTCGAAAAATCCAAAAAAAAAAATCAGAAAATTTAAAAAACATTTTAGTGCTTCTAAACTTGGGAATGACCCTTATGATGAGATTGTTGTGTGGATTGACTATGGATGGCCTTATGTGTTAAATTGATGAATTGCATATGTGGACTTGAAGTACTTATCTTGAATCCCATGAATGATTTGTGATCATGATGTTTGTCTTGATTGGATTGAGTATTGAAAGTCGAAATTACATGCTAGTTCTTACACATCATCTAGGAATGAATGAGGCAATTCACCTTTCTCTACTTCTCATCTTGATCATGATGTTTGAGCACCTCAATTGATATAAATTTGACCTCTTTTGACCCATCCGGGAATAGGAGCATGTTAGTGTGTTGAGTGTGTGAAAAGCAAGTGTGGGGTGAAGATGTTGATGAAAGAATGTTATGAATGAAATGCTGAATTTGTTGTGAAAGTGTAGACAAAAATATAGGTTTGAGGACATTGGTTTAAATGACGAGTAACTCGGCACCATTCACATAATCGGGTGTTTGTGCCTTGCCAAAGTCAAATAAACCAATAGTCCTAACGAGCTTTGGTATGTGTGCCCAGTGTGGATGCACCTCGAAAAATAGAAAAAGCCCGAGGACGGCTAATCACCAAGGTTTCGGCTTTTGTACACCAATGCCATTGTCTCAAAAATAAGTGAAAGAAAAAGAAAAGAAAAGAAAGAAAAGATGGAGAAAATATACACTTGTGGGAAGTTGATCAAGGACAAAATTGTGGAGTTAGTTCCATTCCCGGATTAGCATCACATAGCCTAGAAAAATCCCACCTAATCACAACGTTTCTTGGCCTTTTATCTCACAAGCCCTTGTGACCTATTTGCATGTGTGTAAGACTTAGTAATCTAGATTGGATATGCTCTTGATCATCTTGACTTCTTCATTTTTACATTTCATGCATGCTTTCGAGTTAAGTACAATCGTCTTTCCGTGCCTTCATTTATTTGATACATGATTACTTGTCCATTGCCATGAAACATGACTATGAAGGTGATCCAATATTAGAAGCACAACTCCAAAAAGACTTTGTCATTTTTCTGCATGCATAAATCATGTCATCTCTTAGTCTATAGTTAGGACTTGCTCGGGGACGAGCAAACCTTAAGTATGGGGTATTTTTGATAACACGATTTATGGCTTAGGTTTAGGTAATCATTTATATAGATTTTCCGCTCATTCATGCATGGTTTAGCACTAGTTCACGACGTTTGCACTCAATTCATGTATTTTGTCGAGATAGACGTCTACACGAACTTTTGCATTGCTTTGTAGGTATTTTGGGAGATTTAGGAGCTTAATCGATACATTCAAGGATCGTTCGTCGAGATGACACACCTTCGGACTCATTAGGATGCAAGCTAGGAGCCAAGGAAGACACTTGGAACCTTGTTGGTGCAAGCCATGCACCAAATCGTGACTCAATGATCCAAAGCAAGCTGAAGCACTAAAACCACGTTCACTGGCACTTCCACGGGCGTGGAACCTGACCGTGGTTTTTGCCAGACGGTTGTGACAGCTGTGCCACGATCTCATGGCCGAATCTAGCAAAGTTGTAGTATATAAGTGGTCCTGCAAGGTTGAGAGAGGCCATCTTCTATCATCCAATCCTAATCTTCCATTCACCCATCATCCACTCTCACTACCATACTCTCAACAAGAAGATTCTCTCAAAAGGAGCTTGGAAGGAAGCTACCATTGGAGAAGAAGAGTAGAAGACACCATTATTAGCCTTTGATAGATTTTAGAGTGAAGATTATCGGAATCGTTTTCTAGGGTTGTAAGAATTGATTAAACCTTCTTTTGAAGGATTGTGAGTCTTTCTAAATCTCGAATTCAGCTTCGTTTTCTTTGATTCATTTGTTTCTCTCTTTCTCTTCATTATCTTGCAAATGGATGCCATGATTTTATGTTTGATGATCTTGATTGTGATGATAAATGTCGTTGGCTAGATAGATGTGATTCTAGGGTAAGGAAAAGAGGGTTATGGCTAGGACTATGATAGGATGGACTTAGATTTGCCTTGGGATGATTCGTTCACTTGAACAGAGCCACTATTGAAGTCCACGGTTTGTTCTTGCCAGTCCACGGCCGTGGAAGTAGATGAACAGTCCGTGCTTTGCCTGGTTCGTTTGATTTGATGAATCTAAGTTCTAGAATGTTAGAATGTTGAAATCCTAGTGTTTGTTGAGTTAAATCTATCCTAGGGTGACCTAGTGTTAGCAACTAAGTGTTTAGAAGAGACCTACCCGGTGATTCTTGCTATTAGATATCAAAGATGACAAACTCTAGGTAGTAGTGAGCCTCTCAAGCCGCTATTGGACTGAGTGTGCTAGGATAGGTGTTTAGGACTTTCCTTTCCGAGACTTACCCGGTAAAGAGAGGTTGGATCCCTAGAATTCCATCCGGTTTGTGTAGAATTCCTATCCTTAGGCTCTTTGAGACTTAACCGGTGATGAGACCTTAGGAACGGACTAGTGGACCATGAGACCTACCCGGTGATTGATCCCAAATCTAGAAACATTCACTCCCAACATATTATAGTTAATCCAAGGAATGATTAGATAGCTTGAGTCCAATGCCATAACCGGAATTTCCAACCCCTAGAATCCGCTTTTCTCTCTTTGATCTCATATCTCGTGTCTAGCTCGTTTGTTTGTGTTGATTTGTTAACTTAGTTGATTGTTTATTTTGCATGATTTGTGATCTTTGATTGATCACCTAAAAACCAAACCAAAAACATTGAAATTTTCATTTCTGTATTTCTTCCTCTTTTCTTAGCCTAGATCTTCACTAAACTTAGTCACTAATTGATTCAATCTCACCTCAGTCTTTGTGTTCGACCTCGGAATACTATCCCTACTACAAAACGTCCCGTACACTGCGGGTTCGCTAGGAGTTAGGAGAAATATAACGAGTTATAAATTTAAAGCTTTTGCGTGCATACATCCTGAGCGTAACATCTCCGCCAGTGGGATCATGGTTGATCCGGCGAAGATCGAGTCTGTTGCAGCATGGACGACACCGACGAACGTCAAGGAAGTCCGTAGCTTTCTTTGCCTAGCCGGCTATTACCGACGCTTTGTGGAGGGATTTTCTATGATTTCCCATTCACTTACGAGTCTTTTAAGGAAGAATACCAAATTTGTATGGTCTCATTAGTGTGCCCAGAGTTTTGAGGAGTTGAAAAGGCGTTTGACTTCTGCTCCTATCCTAGCACAACTAGAGGGTTCTGAGGATTTTGTGGTGTACAATGATGCATCCAAGCTAGGCTTGGGATGTGTGTTGATGTAGAGGGGCAGAGTGATTTCATACGCGTCTCGAAGTTGAAGACGTATGAGGAGAACTACCCGACTCATGATCTAGAGTTGGCAGCGGTAGTTCATGATTTGAGGATCTGGATACATTACTTGTATGGTGCTACATGTCTGGTATACACAGACCATAAGAGTCTGAAGTACATTTTCACGCAGCGGGAGTTGAATAACCGCCAACGTAGATGGCTTCAGTTGATCAAGGACTTTGACCTTGAGATTCTGTATCATCCAGGGAAGGCGAATGTTGTCGCCGACGCCCTGAGTAGAAAAACGCCTCGAGAGAAGGCGATTGTGAGACTGACAGTGCAACCTCAGCTTCAGAGGGACCTAGCTTGGATAGAGTTGGACATCTAGTTTCCTGATGAGGATGCCCAATTGTGTAGTTTAGAGGTTCTACTTGGTCTATTGGGTGAGATCCAACAAAAGCAGGGGACCTGCCCGACCTTGATGAAGATTAGAGAGAGGATGTCTCGTGGTGAGGCACCACAGTTCTCTATATGAGTAGATGGAGTGATGAGACGCCATGACCGCGTCTGTGTACATGCTGATGTAGAGCTGAGATAGAGGATTTTACAAGTGGCTCATTGTACACCTTACTCAATACATCCAAGTACGTGTAAGATGTATCATGATGTGAGACAGTCATATTAGCGGGGCGGGCTGAAGCCCGATGTGGCAGATTTATGGCACAGTGTGCGATTTGTCAGTAGGTCAAGATAGAGCATTGTAGAGCTAGAGGTGAGCTCCATCCACTACTAGTACCGCAGTGGAAGTGGGAGGACGTCTCCGTGGATTTTGTGACCGGATTGAGGCCTACTAGGAGTTTTGATGCTCTATGGATTGTTGTTGATAGACTGGCGAAGACTGCACGTTTCATTGCTATTAGAGAGACGTGGCTAGTGAGTAGATTGGCAAAGTAGTACACTAGACAGATAGTGAGACTTCATGGTGTACCGAGGACGATCGTCTCAAATCGAGATAGGCAATTTACCTCGAGGTTTTGGCAGCAGATTCAAACTGCTTTGGGGACGAGTTTACACTTTACGACTACGTTTCATCCTAAGACAGATGGTCAGTCAGAGAGGACCATCCAGACCCTTGAGGATATGTTGTGAGGTTGTGTGTTGGATTGGGGACAAGGATGATTAGATTACCTCCCATTGATTGAGTTCTCATACAACAACAGCTGACATGCATCGATTGGGATGGCTCCATATGAGGCACTGTATGGGCATAGATTCCGTACACCGTTATGTTGGAATTAGCCTAGCAATATCAGTGGTATAGCGCAAAAGTAGATTCAGGATGATATAACTCGAGTAACGTTGATCAGAGAGAGGATGTTGGCGGCACAGAGTCGCCAGAAGTCGTATGCAGACAAGAGGCGTCGACCTCTAAAGTTCAGAGTGGGAGCTCATTTCTGGCTGAGAGTATCTCTAATGCGAGGCGTCAGACGCTTTGGAATAAAGGGGAAGCTGAGTCCCCGATATGTCGGTCCTTTTGAGATACTAGATAGAGTTGGGAGGGCAGCCTACAAATTAGCTTTGCCTCCGAGATTAGAGGGTGTTCATCTTGTATTTCATTTGTCTAAATAAAGGGAGTATATACCAGATCCGAGACACATCGTCAGTTATGATGATTTGGTGGTTGAGCCGGACCACACCTTTGATGAGCACCCGATTGCAATCCTAGAGCAAGGTATTAGACGCCTGCGTTCGAAAGACATTCCCATGTTGAGGATACAATGGTCGAGATGAGGACTGGGGAGGCTACATGGGAGACTGAGTATTGTATCCAGAGGAACTATCCAGAGTTTTATGCCGAGATAGATCCACCTAGGGTCGACGAGTAGATCTTAGTGCTATCTTGGTGAGTATGTGATTATGTACCTATGTGCTTATATGCTATGATGTGTTTATTTTCGTGCTAGTTGTGATGTGATATATGGTCTTATTAGATCTTGATGTGCTAGTGCGGTTTATGATTATAGTTGGAGATGGTTCTTTCCTCAATGCTATCTGAGTGCGATTAAGATCTAGCCGGAGATGGTTCTTCCTCCATGCTATTTTGATGTACATAGTCTCGCTAGAGATGTTTTTCCTCCATGCTATGTATATGAGTATGATCTGGCTAGAGATATGCTTTCTCTATGCCCTGCGATGTGAGTATGGCAAGAGATGTGATTCCTGTATGCCTTTGGATAGCGTTATGATCCTGATTTCTGGAGTTGATGATTCCTCCATGCTTGTGTTTTGAGGTTATAGATTGATATAGGTTGTGACCTTTTGAACGGAGATGTGATGCCTTTGATAGAGAGAGTTATACCTCGGCATATGGGTCCGAGAGGATTTGGGATTTTGCAAGTTTTGGGACGAAACTTGTTTTTAGGGGGGTGAGATGTAAGAGCGTTAGTCTTTGAGGCGCTGATAGTGTTGAGTTTTTGCCTGAACCGCCCTTGCGGCCAAGGCTAGGCGCCCTTGCGGGCCACCTAAGCCGCCCCTGCGGCCAGTACATACGCCCCTGCGGTTTAGGGTGTGCTGGAACCGTCTTTGTTGACTTGTGCCTTTGCTTTTGACACTTCCTTCCTCTATAAGTTTCCTTGTCTTCTAGATGAGGGTTTCTTCACTCTCTCTTCAGCTCCATCTTCTCTCTTACGCTCTTCCCTTCTTCTTCTTCCTTTGAATCTTCTTCTTGTTTCCTTGATCTTGTAAGAGTTTTGAAGAGAGTTTTGTGTGGCTTTGGATGAAGATGATGATGATTGATGTGGTTGTTGTGCCTTTGATGAGCCAGCCTTGAAGTTGTGGTGAGGAGTCTCCCTCTGGTAGGGCTCAACTGTTGAGATGTTTCTTCCTTTCCCCTTTCTTCCTTATTTTCTTCTCTACTTCCTTTCTAGCTTAGGTTCCACAAGATTTGATCTTGTGGCAGCCTTCTTAGGCTTTGTTTGATGTATATATATATGTATATGTATGTATGGGGTTGTTGGATGAAGAAGATGTGAAGAGGTTCGAGTGAAGAAGCGAAGGAAGAGCTGAATTGTGCACTTTGCACACCATCTGCCCCAGTGCCCAGCCAGGCCGCCCCAACGCCGGCCAGACGCCGCCTCTGCGCCACCGAGGGCCGCCCCTGGGGTCCCCTGCACTATCCTTGCTTTGCTCTTGTTCCGCAGGTGTGTCTTGCTTCTGGGCTTTCCTAAGGATGACTTTCTCCCTTCCTTTCCTAGTGTGAGTGTGTAGTATTATGCTAGGTATAGATGAGAGTGTGATGATGAAGTTATGATCATGTTATGCCTTGTACGACTTTGAGGATTTAGGATGTTGAGTGAGAGTTATAGGATGAATATGATCTTTATGGATCCCTTTGGATCTAGGTGTGACCCCTTTGATTGATAGGAGATTGATTTATCTTTATGCCTTGTTATTAGGTAGTGTCCCTCTTAAGATTTGAGGTTGATCGTGGTTGAGATTGTACGAGGTTGAGGTAAGTCCATAGGACTTAGCTACCATCCTTATATTGGGTGTTTGCATGAGTGATGTGTGTGTTATATGCTTGATATGATAGCATGCGATGTCGATTATTACCGACCTATGTTTTATTGATAGCCCCTTTGTGTGGTAGTGATAACCTTTCCCTTTGTTCATGTAAGGAGTTGGGAGGTTCTGTGACACCAGGCCACCTAGTATACATGAAGGGCACAACACCACTCCCATAGGGTACACGGGTTGTGTGACCGACACTACTTCTAGATGGCTAGCAGGCCCAAAGACGGGGATGATACGGTCCTCGTGTCACATAGTTTCATATACCTATATATATACGATTTGGGTAAATGACTATTATATTAAGATAACTAAAATGGGTAAATGTGTGACATCATGATTATGTGTTTATCTTTCATGACTTGTGTTTGTGCTTATGCATTACCTTATATATGTATGGTTAGCTAACGGTTTATACCGTGTTGTAGAGCCTTTGCAAGATAGGCGAGCTACAAAGAGATCCGGTAAGGTTACAGGCCGAGGACTCTCGTACATTAGGTGGTTATGGTTTTGGGGATATTATATATACCTCCTGTGTGAGGATGTTGTTTTGTATACCTCCAGTGTGAGGATGATGTTTTATACTCGGATATGATTTTGTATACCTTTTAATGTACAATTTTATACAGTTTTATGTATTTGTTTTATATCTGCCAGTATCATTTTGTAAGGTCCAATGAACTTGCTGTCAGGCTAGGGTCAGGATCCACTGTGAGATCCTAGCCCAATGTGGCATCCCGAGTCCTGCGGATTCGGGGTGTTACAAAGAACACATCAAATCCTTTAAAATTTTATCTAGCGCTTCAAAACAAAACTTATGCACCATTGGAGCTTCATCCCATATTATAAGTTTTTTCTCTTGATATCAACTCAACAAGGTCCGTAACTGCACGAATATGACACGTTGAATGAATTCTTCTCAAAGTTAATAGGGATAGCAAATCTTGAATGCGCGGTTCTACCACCTAGAAGCAATAGAACTGCAATTCACTAGAAGCTACCTCAAGCACAATTTCACCATTTGCTCTCAATCTAGCAGAAAGGGTTCTCCATATATGAGTCTTTCCAGTTTTACCAATACCGTACAAGAAAAATACGCCTCCTCTATCATCGTTAATAGCTCTTGTGATCTCATTGTAAACTACCCTTTGCTCAAACATAATACTGGATAGTAATGACTCATGTTGAATACTTAGTTCAACTTGATTATATATGAGCTCATTCTGAATGAGCTTATTCCGCCGGTCGGCAATCAATGCATCGTCAATAAGTGACATCGAATCAAAATCCCTCAATGCCCCTCCATTTCTTGAAAGTAGCTTATCCAACTCCACAAGTGCACAACTTTGTAATTCATGATCATTAAGATGCAAATCTACAATAACATTTAATTTATAGATGATTAATTATCTTAACATAGTTTATTATGAAAAATAGAATTAAAATTTTAAAAGTTATGACTGAGATGTTATTGTGTACCATCATTACGATGTAGCCTCCTTTGAGTAGCAAGTATATCATCACATAAATGCATCCAAGTCTTGGAGCATACAAATTTAAGTCTAGACATGCTACCGGATAGTAATAACATAACAAACAATTTTCTGAGGTAGTACGTTGTTGCCCATTGACTCGACTTCTCGATGCCATCAATATATTCAGTCTCATCTTCCAGTAGCCCCTGATGTAACATGCTTCCCTAAATGTATTGAATAAAATACCATTCACCGTTCGAATATCCTCAAAGCAAGTTGACCCCTTGACATGATTTAGTAGAATTCTCAAATAGTACCATTCTCCACCACCTTGTACAACATGGTATATTCTTCCCACCGCTTTTATGTGTTGAAATCTACTAACACTTCTTGCAGACCATACCTTTTTTTGTCTTTTTTCAAACAAATCTGGCAGGAAACTGTGAATATGTGAGCCCTCTTGCTACATAAGAGTCTTTTTAGTTTCTGTCCAAGCTAAAAACATCGATTCACGGGAACCATCTTTATCCAAAACATCTACAATAAGATCATCATCTCGAAATATGATGGTATTATCTTCGGGGAGGTGAATCTTGTGACCGATATGAACCTATAGTGAATTCCAAACTTAAAAATACGCCAAGATGCTTTGCTTGCTGAAATGTATCGACAATTCAAGTACTCCTTTATCTCATTTTCTGCAGCGCTAAACTCCTTTCACTAAACCCGAACGCTCAACGTATATAGTAACACGATCACTTCTCTTGCTTATGTATTTGATTAAGTACTTGATCGATTGAGCATGGTTGCACCATTCAACATTTATGTGCCCATGCTACTTGAGGAGAAGGTATGGAATATAAGGAACAACAAATCTGTTATCTAGTTCAAAACTAGATTTGGTTATATGACCCATTATTTCTCCTTCTGTAAATGGGATATCCATCATCGGAAACACTACTCTTGTCGCTGTATTTCATGGAGAAATATTTTGTGCACTTATCTCCTACCATACATACGCATTTTGGATTCATCTTTCCACACGGGTTGTGCATCATACAATCTCCGACATTTTGATGTAATTTTGGATATTACACCGGATAAGGAATTTCTACAGATATTACACGATCAATATGATCAACGGTAATAAGTTTGTCATCAAGGTGGAGAAACACAAGAATACGAGCATGCTGAAGTCCCCTCTTTTGGAATTCGATGGTATATATCACTAAATTTTCATTTTGAAAAACATAACGATTAATGTTTTTGTTAGTGATAATTCCACCTTGGTTATATATTGGCAAATGTGATGATGAAAGACTTAACATTATGAGCGGTTTTCATACAAAAAAATATCGATTATATTTCTAGTTTGCATGGTTTGGTTTTGTGTTTGTCAAATGTGTGTAGGCCTTGGAAAGCATTTAAAAGGATGAATGGAGGCCTTGAAATTCGATACAAGGAACAAATGCAGAGATTGTAAAGAAATTCAAGGTTCAACACGGAGGCCTTGAAAACCATTTCAAGTCAAAGCCGAAGCCTTGAAACAAGATACAAAGGATACACTGGCTGAAAGGAATTCAAAATTCAAGATTCAATCTCAACAACCAAATCTACCAAGGATCAAGAGAAGATCTTCCAAGAAGATATCAAGTAGATTCGGCCAACAAGAAGATCTTGACCAACAAGAAGATTCGGCCCAACAATAAGATCTTGCAAAGATCTCAATAAACCAATGCAAGATTGGAGATCTCTTCCAACGGATTTCACAAAGATCTCAAAGATCATCAACAAAATATTCTCAACAAACTTGAAGATCTCGGAGCTTGAAACATGGACTTCAACGACAAGATTTCTAACAACCCTTTTCAAGATCCCGGAAGAAGAATCAACGTGCGTTCAAGAGATGAAGAAGATAAGGAGAATCTATAACGGCTACTTCATCTCAACATACACCGTTTTCTATGGAGAAGAAGGAACATAAAAAACGGTCATCTTCACAATGGCTAGAAGACTTCTCCATCGAAGACTATAAATGAAGATCACGATTGAAGAGAATAACAACAAGCTTACACGGAAACATCTAAGTCTTCAAACGATCAAAGCATCTTCATTTAGTTCCATAAGTTTTTCTTCCTCTTAGATTACAAAAGCTTACTTCCTTTGAGAGAGAAAAGCACGAGAGCTTCACTGGAATATCTAGAGAGTGTTATACTCGAGTGCGTATTACTCTCCGAAGTAACTAGACCATTATAGCTAGGTTAAGAGTTGGAACTAGATCGTAGCATTGGATACTGTAAGAGAAGGGGATTTCTTCTAGGTTGTATCTAGGACTCCTTGAAGCTGATAATTGACAGTTAGGTCCTACGGGTAAGAAAGCCTAGGACGAAGACGTAGGCTATTAGAGTTGAACTTCGTGAACATATCACCGTGTCGATATTTTCATTTCCGCACTATATCTTATTTTATTGTGACTAACGCTGCTTTGCAGGTTTTCGGAGTCCAGCCTTGAAATCACTTTCAAAGCCCTTGAAAACCAGCTGTGTCACAAAGAGCACAGATCAACATCAAGGCATTCAAATCAGTTTCAAAGCCTTGAGATAGGTTTTTGCGAAAAGTTCTCATACTCTATCTAACCCCCTTCTAGAGTATCTATATCCTTTATATTCACCTATATAATTCTTTAATTGGTAGTAGAGGTAGACTCACGTATATTGATTAACCATCAGTAAGACTAATCACGAACTCTGTAGGTGATGGAGGATTCACTCTAGAAAGATCCACATCTCGACCACCACTCTTCTGTGGCAACGTTTCCCATTGGAAAGTGATGACATGATTTATGACACTATATTAGACACTCTTTTATGTAGTTTTTACATTCATTCATGCATGGTTTTGCACATGTTCGGGACGTTTTATGCTTTATTGACTCATATCATCGGAATTGACGTCTACACGAGCATACGTCAGTTTTGTAGGTATTTTGGGGACTTTCATCCATTATTGATCATATCCGAGGATTAAGGATCGTGACGGCCTGGATTCAAGGTTCCAATGGAGCAAGTATGAAGAAAAGAAGTAAAAATTGACCTTAGTTGGTTCGAGCCAAGCACCGGCTTGTGTTTAGCCATGATTATGGCCATGCAACCATTGAACTCGGTCCAGCCCTCACCAATCTCGGCCGAGATGCCTTCTGGGCTATCCGAGATTGCCCGCTGGTCCCCTACGACCCTTGGAACACAATTTCCAGCCCACAACCTTTCTCTCCCATGATGGTGGAGAAGTAATATATTCCAGCTTGCACACATCTTTGCAGTGATCCTTGGACATTCTCACTTTTGAATTTGATTTTTGTTGGGCAAGCCATAGGGAGGAGAAGAGAAGAGAGGAAGAAGACCCCATTGAAGAGAAGAAGAAAAACACACATTTTCATAGACTTAGAGTGAGTTTTTGAGAGTCTTGTAGTGAGGAAAATTGTAGATATTGTTGAACTCATTTTGAAGATACCTTTGGATGGTTGTAAGTTCATTCTAAACTTATTATTCATCTTTTTCTTGGTTTATATTGCTTCCTATCTTTTTATCTAGCTATGGAATGCATGTTTGTTGTTTTGATGATGAATAAACTTGAGATGCTTGTTGTTGGCTAAGTAGCATGTGATTCTATGGGGATGGATGAAAGGTTATGGCTAGGATAATGATAGATTGGACTTAGATGTATATTAGGATAGTTGCTTGCTCGAAATACCTAGCTCAACTTACAATCTCGGTCTGTTGTTCAACCATTTTGGCCGAGGTGTTCTTGATCCACCCGAGGTGTGTGAGTTGTCGTTTCTATAGTGTTATATCTTCATGTTAGGGAGTTTGAGAGTTGAAATACTGTTGTTTATTGAACCCAATCTAGCATTAGTGTGACCTATGTTAGTAAACTAAGTGAGGGATGAGACTTACCCGGTATTTCCCGCTCTTAGGTATAGAATATGACATACATTAGGTAGTAGTGAGCCTCAACAACCGCTATTGATTTGAGTGTGCTATAATTGTTGCTTAGGACTTGCTTTTCCGAGACTTACCTGGTAAGGAGAGGTTTGACGCCTAAGTAGTGACCCGGTTTGTGTAGAATTCCCAACCTTAGGTTCCTAGAGACTTACCCGGTAATAGGACTTTAGGTGTCGGATAGTGGACCATGAGACCTACCCGGTGATTGATCCCATTAGAGAAACATTCCTTCCCAACATACGCAGCTTGTCCTAGATTGATTAGAAGCTTGAGTCCATTCCATAACCGGACATCCAAATCTCTAGAATCCGCTCTCTATACATTGATATTACATCTTGTGTTTGCTTGGTTGTTTGGTTGACATTGTTGCTTGATTGTTATCTTTGCTTGATCACCAAAAAACCCATAAAAAATATATGATTTTCATTTCTTTGTTTCCACCTCTCTTCTTCGTCTAGACTTGAACTATCTTTGATCATTGCATGATTTAATCTCACCTCAGTCTTTGTGTTCGACCTCGGAATGCTTTCCTTTCTACTTTTGATCCGTACACTACGGGTTGGATAGGAGTTTAGGATTTTAGTTCGAGTTATAAATTTAAGACTTTGTGTGCATGATTTAGGCTAACAAGTTCTTGGCACTCTTGCCTCGGATTTGCTTAGCATCACTTCCTAAAATACCACTAACAAGTTTTTGGCGCCGTTGACGGGGACTAGGTTAAGATTGAATCATTGTGTGTGATTGTTTATAGTTTAGGTTTTTCTTTTGCTTGTGTTCTTGTTTGTTTTGTGTCTTTGATTTTTCAGGACGTCTCCCATTCTTTAGGTGCATGCGAAGATCTCGTGGAAAGGATTTAGATCCATTCGATCCCGAACCGGAGAAAATTCTTAAGACTACATCCAAAGGTGCTAAAGAGAAGAAAGGGATGGCCGAAGTAAACCTTAGGGCTGAATTGGATGCAACAAGAGAGGAAATGAGGCTTAGGGAAGAAGCTTTTGAAAATGAGAGGAGACTTACAAACGAGAGGCAAGAAGCTTTTAGGAGGGAGATTGAGGAAATTAGGCAAGCTTTTGAGCAAAGAGAGCTTAATCTTCGTCAACCACCGCCTCGACCGGCGGCACATGTTCGGATTGAGCCGATTATTATTGTGGAGCCACAAACACTTGGCCAACGCATGGATCCGGCTCAAAGGGTACAATGTCCGGGTGTCAATTTAGGAGATCCGCAGCTCATGACTACGAGCTCCGCCCTCAAGTGCTACAAATGATTCGACACAATAAATTTGGAGGGATGGAAGGAGAGTCACCTTATCAACACTTGATGAATTACGAGATTTTGATGGAGACTCTATGACCGTCTAGATTGGAGAACAACAACCATAAGCTTAGGGCTTTTTCCTTTTCACTTAAGGATAAGGCCTTGGCTTCGTACCAATCCATACCACAAGGACGAGTGGCCACTTAGGAGGAGATGACAACCGAGTTCTTGACAAAGTTCTTCCCGGCTTCAGAGACAACCGAACTAAGAGGGAAGATAAGTGCCTTCACCATGAAGGATAGAGAGAGCCTATTCAAATCTTGGGAGAGATTCAAGGATCTCCTCCTAGACTTTCCACACCACGGAATTCCGAAGATAGAGTTGTTGGAGATTTACTTCAAGGGGCTCGATGATGATAGCCAATTCAAGCTCCAATCACTTTCCGGAGGTACATTTATGGAGAAGAATGTGGATGAGGCTTGGGAGTTTGTAGAGAAGGAAGCATTGGTGATTAAAATATACTTCCATAAGAAGAGTGATGGTAGAAGACTGGGAGCTTATGAAGTGAGTAAAGTGACCATGATCAACTTCAAGCTTGATGCCATCAACAATGAGTTAAAGTCCTTGAAAGAGTTGTGTGCTACCACTTTGAAGAATCAAGCAACTCCTCAAGTGCAAGTTCAAGCCCAAGCAAACTTGACCTCTAAGGAGGAAGATGTGAATTATATGGGGAGGAACAACTTCAATGGAGGGTACCAAGGCCCTAGGAGCTTCAACAATAATAGGAACTTCAACAACTACCGCCCCAACCACAACCATCCCGGGTTCTCATACTCTAACCCGGATGGTGCACTAAACCCTCCCGCTTCAGCAAGAGCCAACCACCATCACCAAGGGCTTCACAAGAGCCTCCACCCGATTTTACTCAACCACCAAAAGATAGAACCGAGGTGTTTCTTGAACAATTGATAGGAAAGATGAACGGATTTGAGAGCAATCTCACATCACTTACCAAGGCTCATAAGATTTTAGAAGCACAAATGTTTCAAAAGACGGGAGAGACACAAAGAGATCCGGGGAAGCTTCCCGGAATAACCGAAGATAACCCAAGAGGGCAAGTGTTGGCAATTACCACTACGAGTGGATTGAGCACAAATGATCCCTTGCCCAAGGGTAATGACAAGGGCAAGAAGGTGATGGTGGAAGAAGAGCCAAGGCAAGATGAAGGTGACAAGAGCAAGGAAGATGAGTCAATCTATGTGCCACCTCCTCCATACAAACCACCGCTACCATTTCCCCAATCTCAAGCAAGAGCTCGGTTGGACGAACACTTTGGTAAATTCCTTAAACTTATGTTTAAATTGCATATTAACATTCCGTTCATGGATGCTATATTAGGTATGCTGGCTTCTGGTAAATTTTTGAAAGAGATACTCTCCAACAAGAGGAAGTTGGAGGAGTATGGTGAAGTGAGGATGACAAAGAGATCCTCCGAGTTGATTCAAACTATGAGGGAGGAGATGCCTCCTAAGATAAGAGATCCTTGCTCATTTTGTGTGCCTATTGGTGTTGGTGATGTGCAATATGAAGTTCTATGTGACCTTGGAGCTAGTTTAAGCATAATCCCGCTTGCACTATGCAAGAAGGTCGGACTAGGAGAGCAAAAGCCGGTCAAGATGACCCTTTATATGGCGGACCGATCCATCACCCATCCGGTAAGAATACTTGAAGACATCCCGGTGCAACTCGGAAAATTCTATGTGCCGATAGACTTCGTTGTGCTAGACATTCCGATGAATTATCCCGTTCCCATCATCTTGGGAAAACCATTCTTATCCATATCCGGATGTCTATTTGATTGCAAGAATGGAACCCTCTCATTCAACATAGTGGAGGAGCACATAAATTTCAAATTGTCCACAATGATGAAGGGGCCAACTCTAGACGAAGATATATTTGACATTTGCGATGATGAAGAGTCTAGAGAGGTGGTGAGTTCCATCTTGATCAAGGACCCTTTGGAGACGGTTCTTTGCATGAGAATAATGGAGGAAGGTCTATAAGAGCATTGCAATGAAGAAATCCAAGCCTTGGACGCACTAGAAGAAGAGCCAAATGCTGAAATTGAAGCACTAGAAGAGGAAACAAGTGCTGAAATTGTGAAGTTGGGCAAAGCTGAGCTGGATTTCGGTTGGAAGCAGGTCATCTCGACCGAGATGAGTTTAGGGCCATCCGAGGTGAACACAACAGGGCCTCACCTTGGTTCATACCTCAACCGAAATGCCCCTGAGCCAACCAAAGCACCCGAAATCCAAAAAGAAGGTCCAATTGGTATTGATAAAACTTCAAGGTGTCTTGGAGAGTCTTCAATGGCTTTGGATTCATCAAATGTTGATCTATATTGAGCACATCCCATTGAGAAAGGTCCTCCTAAACTTGATCTTAAACCTCTCCCTTCTCATTTAAAGTATGCTTTCCTTGATGATAATTCTACATATCCTGTGATTGTGAATACATCTTTGAATGATGATGAGCTTGAGAAGCTTTTGACTAAATTGAAATTGCATAGGAGAGCTATAGGTTACACCATTGATGACTTAGTTGGCATTAAACCATCATTATGCATGCATAAAATCTTAATGGAAGACAATCATAAACCGTCTATTGAACCTCAAAGGAGATTGAACCCAATTATGAAAGTAGTGAATAAAGAGATCTTAAAATTGCTAGATGCAGGAATCATTTTCCCGATTTCGGATAGTAAGTGGGTTAGTTCCGTACATGTAGTGCCTAAGAAGGGTGGTATGACCGTTGTAACTAATGAGAACAATGAACTTATCCGGACTTGGAGGATGTGTATTTACTATAGGAAACTCAATGTGGCCTCTAGGAAAGATCATTTCCCTCTTCCCTTTATTGACCAAATGCTAGTGATGTTAGCTCAACATTCTCATTTTTGTTATCTTGATGGTTATATTGGGTTTTTCTAAGTTCCGATCCACCAGGATGACCAAAAGAAAACTACATTAACATATTCATGAGGAACATTTGTATATAGGAGAATTCCATTTGGGTTGTGTAATGCACCCGCCACCTTTCAAAGGTGTATGATGGCTATTTTTTTCTGAATATATTGAGAATTTGATGGAAGTATTTATGGATTATTTTTCGGTGTATGGATCTTCATTTGATGATCTTGCTAATCTATCTTTGGTGTTGAAGAGGTGTGAGGAGACTAACCTTGTTTTGAATTGGGAGAAATGCTATTTCATGGTTAGAGAAGGTATAGTGTTGGGACATTTGGTTTCCCATAGATGCATTGAGGTTGATAGAGCCAAGATTGAGACAATAGAGAAGTTGCCACAACCTACCTCGGTGAAGGGGGTAAGGAGTTTCTTTGAGCATGCCGGTTTTTACTGGAGATTCATTAAAAATTTCTCTAATATTTCTAAGCCTCTCAGTAACCTATTGATGAAGGATTTTGAGTTTGTGTTTTTAAAGGATTGCCTTGAGTCTTTTTGTAGGTTAAAGGACGCTTTGATCACCGCCCCGATTATGCAACCTCCAGATTGGAGCTTACCGTTTGAGGTGATGTGTGATGCGAGTGATGTGGCCGTTGGGGCTGTGCTTGGAAAAAGGAAATATGGGCTTACACATGTCATCTACTACGCTAACAAGATGCTAGATGAGGCCCAACTCAATTATGCCACCACCGAGAAGGAGTTGCTAGCGGTTGTGTATGCTTTTGAAAAGTTCCGGTCATACCTAGTTGGAGCCAAGGTGATTGTGTATACGGATCATGCAGCGATCTATTATTTGCTCATAAAGAAGGTTGCCAAACCTCGCTTGATTCGGTGGATCCTTCTTCTTCAAGAATTTGATTTGGAGATTAGAGATAAGAAGGGGTCCGAAAACTGCGTGGCAGACCACCTTAGTAGACTTCCTCCTATGGAGATTGAGAGAGATGATGTCCCAATTGATGACTCGTTCCGGGATGAGAAATTGCAAGTGGTGGAGGAGTGTCTACGCCAAGTGTCTAGAGGAAGAGAGCATGGTTCGCGGACATTGTGAATTACTTAATTTGTGAAGAAGTGCCTCCGGGTTTGTCCTATGCCCAAAGAAAGAAGTTTTTCAAGGACGTGAGACACTATTTTTGGTGTGAGCCTCTCTTGTTCAAGAGAGGGCTGGATGGAGTATTCCGAAGATGTATTCAGGAGGATGAGATGGAGAGCGTGATCCGGCATTTCCACTCTCTACCATGTAGAGGACACGTAAGCTCACATAAAACTTGTGCCAAGGTATTGCAATCCGGATTTTATTGGCCTAATTTGTTTCGTAATGTGCAGAATTTTGTTGTGACATGTGACGCTTGTTAAAGGATAAGCAATATTTCAAAGAGAAACGAGATGCCATTGAACAACATTCAAGAGGTGGAGATATTTTACGTTTGGAGTATGGATATCATGGGTCCATTCCCCTCTTCATGTGGCAACCTCTACATCCTCTTGGCGGTGGACTACATGTCTAGATAGGTGGAAGCAATTGCCTCTCCCACAAATGACGGGAAGGTATTGGTGCGGTTCTTCAACCGAGTGATCTTTCCGAGATTTGGAACACCAAGAGCAATTATAAGTGATAGAGGGAAGCACTTCACCGCTAGAAACTTTGGAGCTTTGTTTGCCCAATATGGGGTGACTCACAAGGTTGCAATACCTTATCACCCCCAAACAAGTGGGCAAGTTGAGATCTCCAACCGGGAGATCAAGGGGATTTTAGAGAAGACGGTGTCGAGGGGTAGAAAGGATTGGGCCATGAGGCTAGATGATGCCTTGTGGGCATATAGAACCGCCTTCAAGACACCAATTGGAACAACCCCCTACAAGTTAGTCTATGGAAAGTCGTGCCACCTCCCGGTTGAATTGGAGCATAGAGCATTTTGGGGCATCACGTGGTTAAACTTTGATATTAAAGAGGCCGGTGAGAAGAGATTGCTAGACATCAATGCACTTGAGGAGCTTAGACTTGATGCTTACGAGAATGCCCGAATCTACAAGGAGAGAACCTAGCGGTGGCATGACAAGCGCCTCATGCCGAAGGAGTTGAGTGAAGGAGACTTGGTCCTTCTCTTCAACTCAAGGTTGCGTCTCTTCCCCGGAAAGCTCAAGTCAAGATGGACTGGCCCATATGTGGTGAGGAAGATCTTTCCTCATGGAGCGGTTGAGATTGGAGGAGATCATTGTGGTAACTTTAAGGTGAATGAGCACCGATTGAAGAAGTACATCCCGGAAGCCCCGGTTGATGTGTTTGCCTCGATTCACCTTGAGTAGATGTTCCGGATTTTGGTCAAGATAATGACCTTAAAGAAGTGCTGGATGGGAGGCAACCCATTGATAAACGTTTTACCCTTTTCGTTTTGCTTTTGTTTTCCGTTTTTGCTTTTGTGTGTGTTTTCTTTTATCTTTGATGATAGGTTGTAGGAGTTGTGACGAGTGTTGATGTTGTTGGAGGCCATTGTGGACCTTGTGTATTCATTGGAGTGAAGTGCAAGATTCGAGCACAAGGGAAAAGGAAGTTCTGAAGGTCATCTCGACCGAAGTGGTGTTGAGCCAACCGAAATGAACTCAACAGAACCTCACCTCGGTCTGGACCTCGGTCTGGACCTCGGTCTGGACCTCGGTCTGGACCTCGGTCTAGATGCCTTGGTGATGCGAGATCCTTCTGAGGCATGTTTGCCTTGGTGTGTGCCCGTAGTTCATGGATGCACCTTGCACTTTCATTTCCACTTGAGTGAACCGAAATACCAACATCTTGACATTTTACATTCTGATGACTTCTTTCACTCTCTATATAACTTTCATATTGGGGACAATGTGGTTCTTAAGTATGGGGTGGGGTTTTCATGATCCTTTCGCATGATTGCATCTAGGATAGTTTCATTTATTGTCACATGTTTCTTTTCATGTCTTGCATTATATATACATATGTCAAAAATCCAAAAAATCAAAAAATTTAAAAATTTGTGTGCTTCTAAGTTTAGATATGACCGTAATGATGAATTTTATTTTGTGGATTGGATATGATTGACCTTGTGTTTTGAATGAATACATGCATATGTGGACTTGAATACTTCTCTTGAACTCTATGTATGAATTGTGATGATGATGTTTGTTTTGATTGGATTGAGAAATGATAGTCGAAATTACATGATAGTTCTTGCACATCGTCTAGGAATGATTAAGGCAATTCATCTCTCTTCTTCTCATCTTGATCATGTTGTTTGAGCACCTCAGTTGATTAAAAATTTGACCTCTTTTGACCCATCCGGGAATGGAAGCATGTTAGTGTGTTGTGTGCAAAAACCAAGGGTGAGGTGATGTGAAGTGAATGAATGTGTTGTGAAAAAGTGTAGGTTTGGGGACTTTGGTTTTGATGGCGAATAACTCGGCACCATTCACATAATCAGGTGTCTGTATCTTGTTAAAGTCGGATAAACCGAATCCTAACGAGCGTTGGTATGTGTGCCCGGTGTGAGGCACCTCGGAAAAATCCCGAGGACCGCTAACCACCAAGGTTTCGATTTTTGTACACCAATGCCATTGTCTCAAAAATAAGTGAAAGAAAATGAAAAAGAAAAAGAAAAGATAGAAAAGAAGGAGAAATATAGACTTTGGTGGATGAAGAACAAAAATAAAGTAGTGTTTAGTTCCTTTCCCGGATTAGCACCACTTAACCTTAGAAAATTCCCACCCTATCATCACGTTTCTTGGCCTCTTCTTTCCTAAGTCCTTGTGACCTATTTGAATATGTGCACGACTTAGTGATCTAGATTGGATATTCTCATGATCATCTTGACATTCTCATTTTTGCTTTTCATACATATTTTCGAGTTAAATGTGATTGTCTTTCCGTGTCTCTATTCTTTTAATACATGATTGCTCATCCATTTCCATGAAACATAACTATGAAGGTGATCTAGACTTGAAGCACAATTCCAAAAAGATTTTATGTTTTTCCGCATTAATAACTCACGCCATCTCGTAGCTGACATTTGGACCTTGCTCGGGGACGAGAAAGCGACAAGTATGGGGTATTTTGATGACGTGATTTATGACACTAGATTAGACACTCTTTTAGGTAGTTTTTATTTTGATTCATGCATGGTTTTGCACATGTTCGGGACGTTTTATGCTTTATCGAGTTATATCGTCGGAATAGAAGTCTACATACGCATTTGCCGGTTTTGTAGGTATTTTGGGGAGCTTTCATGCATTATTGATCATATACGAGGATCAAGTCTCGTGACGGCCCGGATTCAAGGTTCCAATGGAGCAAGCATGAAGAAAAGAAGTAGAAATTGACCTTAGTTAGTTCGAGCCATACACCGGCATGTGTTTAGCCATGATTATGGCCATGCAGCCATTGACCTCGGTCCAACCCTCACCCATCTCGGCCGAGATGCCTTTTGGGCCATCCGAGATCGCCCGCTGGTCCCCCACGACACTTGGCACACAATTTCCTCCCCACAACCTTTCTCTCCCATGATGGCGGAGAAGTGATATATTGCAGCCTGCACAAATCTTTGCAGGGATCCTTGGACATTCTCACTTTTGAATTTGATTCTTGTTGGGCAAGCCATAGGGAGGAGAAGAGAAGAGAGGAAGAAGACCCCCATTGAAGAGAAGAAGAAAAACACACATTTTCATAGACTTAGAATGCGTTTTTGAGAGTCTTGTAGGGAGGAAAGTTGTAGAGATTGTTGAGATCGTTTTAAAGATACCTTTGGATGGCTGTAAGCTCATTCTAAACTTATTAGTCATCTTGTTCTTGGTTTATATTGCTTCCTATCTCTTTATCTAGCTATGGCATGCATGTTTGGTGTTTTGATGATGAATGAACTTGAGATGCTTGTTGTTGGCTAAGTAGCATGTGATTCTTGGGAGATGGATGAAAGGTTATGGCTAGGATAATGATAGATTGGACTTAGATGCTTAGGATAGTTGCTTGCTTGAAATACCTATCTCAGCTTACAATCTCGGCCTGTTCTTCAACCATTTTGGCCGAGGTGTTCTCGATCCACCCGAGGTGTCTGAGTTGTTGTTTATATAGTGTTATATCTTCATGTTAGGGAGTTTGAGAGTTAAAATCCTAGTGTTTGTTGAGCCCAATCTAGCATTAGGGTGACCTATGTTAGTAAACTAGGTGAGGGATGAGACTTACCCGGTAATTCCCGCTCTTAGGTATATAAGATGACAAACATTAGGTAGTAGGGAGCCTCAACAACCGCTATTGGATTGAGTGTGCTAAGATTGTTGCTTAGGACTTGCTTTTCCGAGACTTACCCGGTAAGGAGAGGTTTGACGCCTAAGTAGTGACCCGGTTTGTGTAGAATTCCCAACCTTAGGTTCCTAGAGACTTACCCGGTAATAGGACTTTAGGTGTCGGATTAGTGGACCATGAGACCTACCCGGTGATAGATCCCATTAGAGAAACATTCTTTCCGAACTTACGCAGCTTGACCTAGATTGATTAGAAGCTTGAGTCCATGCCATAACCGGACATATGAATCTCTAGAATCCGCTCTCTATACATTGATATTACATCTTGTGTTTGCTTTGTTGTTTGGTTGACATTGTTGCTTGATTGTGATCTTTGCTTGATCACCACAAAACCCATAACAAATATATGATTTTCATTTCTTTGTTTCCATATCTCTTCTTGGTCTAGACTTGAACTATCTTTGATCATTGCATGATTTAATTTCACCTTAATCTTTGTGTTCGACATCGGAATGCTTTCCTTTCTACATTGCGTTCCGTACACTGCGATGTTTGTTATTGATCATGACATGGAACTATGAAGCATTATTCCAAATGGAGCTAAAATCCCAATCACCACGGTTGAAGGAGTCCAAGTCGCAAAAAAGGAAGCCGACTTTACACAAACCAACTTGGATAGCGTTTCAAAGAACTACAAGGCCATGAACGTCCTCTATTTTGGATTGGACGCAAATAAATTCAACCGTGTCTCATCATGAAAGAGTGAAAAGTAATATGGGATAAACTTGTTGTCACATACGATGGAAGAAGTGAAGTCAAGGAAACAAAGATAAAAATCTTCCTCATACAATATGAGCTATGCAAGATGAAGTCAAATGAATCAGTCAAAGAAATGTTCAAACGATTCACCGAGATCGTGAACAACCTAGAATCACTTGGAAAGGTCTTCACAAATGAAGAGAAAGTAAGGAAGGTTCTAATGAGCTTACCTAAAGGCAAGTGGGGACCAAAGGTGACTGTAGTCGAGGAAACTCAAAATCTCACGACCCTTCCTCTTGACAACCTTCTTGGAAAGCTTATCACCCACGAAATGGTTCTTGCTGAAGAAGATGGAGAGCTCTCATCCAACACAAAAAACCTGGCTATAAGATCTAAGAAGGATGAGATACCATCAGAGAAGGAAGATAGTAATGATGAAGATGAGGAAGATCCATTTGCCTTGATCTTTAGGGGTCTTGCGAAAATTCTTCAAATGGAGAAGCAGTTTGCAAACAATAAAGATTATCCACGAATATCAAGACCTCGAGGTAAGTTTTCTAACCTAACAAGAAAACTAAGGTACTAGCTTGTTTTGAATATGGTGCAACATATAATCTCGTAAAGGATTGTCCACAAAAAAAAGAGGAACAACTTTAGGAAGAATGATCAAAAGAAGAAAGCTATGGTAGCTTCATGGAGTGATTCAGATTCTACAAATGAATCAGAAGATGAAAAGAACAAGCAAACCTATGTGTTATGGCCGATCATGAAGAAGATCCATATCACAATTGTTCGCCCCTAAACGTGTGTGCAAATAAGCTTTAATTATAAAACTAGAATCAAGCAAGCGAACCCGCAGTGTACGGATCGATATAGTTAAGCAAGAATTCCAGAGTATCGAACACAGGGATTTGGGTGGGAACAAATTCAATTGCAGATTATCAAGCGAGTAAACATGAGAGGTTTTGCAAATATTGGGGAAAACAACAATCCTAAAGATCCAAGTATCCAGTTGTGGCAATCGATTCAAGATATACTTAATGATATAAAGACAAAGTTGAGATATGCGAAGGTATGCGAATTGTAAGGTAATCGTACGGTGAAGTTCCAAAAACCTTATATGACTCACCTACAAGACACTCTCTATACAGGTTGTTGAGGCTTCAATATAGAAAGGTTCTAAAGGTAAGAATTAATGTCAAATACCCAAACTTATAATCCAAGGATCGAGACTAACTAAACCGATTAAGGTTGTGACACTCACAATCGAGGTAGAGGTTGTTGAGGCTTCACTACCACCTAGAAAAGGCAAGCCTAAACTAAGTTAAAGCAAATCTTTAACTTTGGATTGAAGTAAAAGCAGGTTCGTAAACTTAAGGGAAATTATGGGTGGATCTTGAGATTCCACGGTCGTGGAACTCAAGAACAAACCGTGATTTAGGGTTCGTCGACGATTCTCTCTAACTCTCAAGGTCTAATCTGTTTATGATTGATCTATCATCATCTAAGCCACAACTATCAACCCTTCACCTTAGGATTGTTAAGGGTTTTTAGCCAATAACAGTCATATTGATATTAAATTCATGAATTAAAAGATTGAAAGATGAGAACTTCCGAAAACCTTCAATAAACTTCAAACCAATCTCAATGTCAAAATCAAGAACAAATATCGTCACAAGATTCGGAATAGAACAACGAACACAATCGTAGATAAGAAGGAAGAACGGAATGTCAATCCGTCTTCTAAATCAAACCTAAACAAGAAGAGGAATCTTCTTGCGAACGATCTTCCGAATCTTTGATCTTCCGTCAATCCGGAAATCTCCACAGCAATCTCCACCAAATGTGCGAGATTAGGGCAACTCCAAAGATGAGCGCAAATTACGTCTTTTGCAAGAATCGCAGAAATCTCCAAGTCGCAGCGTAGGCGCAAATCTCTAAGCGATGATGTAAGCAGGCATGTAAGCGAGGATGATAGCCGAGCTGCCGGAATCTCTCCTCGTCCGTCTTTTTATAGGGCAAGATAAAATATCGGCCCGGCCCAATCTTCTGAAAGATCGTGGCTTAAAATGTGGCAAAAAAGATTGCCAAGATCACGGTCGTGGAAGGTTCCACGACCGTAATTTAGAGCGTGGAAATCAACACGGTTTGAACCATGGATTCCACGACCGTCAAAGCTTCTGGAATGAACCACGCTTCTCCTGCAGGGTTCTACGGCCGTGGAACTGAACGTGGTTCGTAGTACGGCCGTATTTTAGAGCGTGGTTTAGGGCAAGAACGTGATTCTTCCCTAGCCTCGTGCATTCCTGAAGTTGACATCCATTTTGCTCCTAAGAATGCCCTCAATCCATGGACATACTCAATCAACTCATCTTTGCTCGATTCCGATCGGAAATGGCTCTCAATCACCTATAATCAACATAAAGCTAGTGTAGACATCCATATCGACAATATAGGCAAACTAGCTCATAAATGCAACAATGCTCAATCAATGACTATCAATATGAATCAAATACACTTAGAAAACGTGCTTAGAATATCACAATATTTCATGCTAACAAATAACCCCATACTTGCAACTTGCTTGTCCCTAAGCAAGGTCTCTCAAATGCTTTTAAAACAAGAGTTAGGATGAAATATGTGTACCTTCTCAAAGTAATACTTCTTTTGGATGAATGTGCCTTCTAAAGAATAGATCATTCTCAAACCTTGCTTCATTCGTTTATAAGACTTTCATATACTTAATCAAAGAGTAAAGAGTAAAGAAAGATCATGAATCAATTAAACTTCACTACAAGCATCATAACCTTCAAACATTACAAAAATCAATCATAAAAAACTTCAATTTAGATCACCAAGTCATATAACATTCTTTTGATCTTAAGGACTTTCAAAGAAAAAGGTCTAGAATGTGGAAAAGGAAGGAAACTTTCAGGGAGTGTGGTGCATGAATCCGGGAAAGTGGACAACTACTCTTTTCTTTTCCTCTTGCGGTTTCCGCACACCTTCAACTTAGAGCTTCGCTCTCTTCCTTTCATTTTTCGACTTTACTTTTGGAGTTATGGATAGAGGTGCACAAAAACCGAAGCCTAGGAGATTGGCGTTTCTCAATTTTTATGAGATGCCTCAAACCCTTAGCGCACATACCATAATCCGCTAGGAATATCGCTCAATCCGACTTTGGCAAGACACAAACACCCGGCTATGTGAATAGTGCCGAGTTACTCATCGTCATGATTGACTTCCCCAAACATATAATTCCTTTCTATTCTTTTGATTGCAAATAATTGCTCTCATGGCCCTCCCACATCAAACATGCCTTTTTCATTCACTTCTCCAAATTCCCGGATAGGTAAAGGAGGTCAATATTTCAATGAGGAGCTAAAATGATCAAAGAAAGAAGAAAGAAAAATCGAATTGCCTTAATCATCTCAACAAGAAGCATAGGAACTTATAATGTGATTTCAACTTCAATTTCTCAACATGATTTAGGTAACATTTATCACATTATGAAACTTGCAAAAGAGGTATAATCAACACATTCAAATCCTTTTCGATTCACTAATCGTAAGCATGCAATTGTCATCAAACTCAATTCACAAGTAGCGATTATCATGGAAATCATCTCAATTCATTAGAAACACAAAATTTTCAAAATTTTTCAATTTTTATGGGTTTTTCAAGTTCTTTTTCATGCAATGCAATAATGAAACGTGCAACAATATAATGAACATGCAATGATAGTCTCGAATAGAAGCAAACATAGTGAGTAAGAGTTATTACAACTTTTAGTCACACCCCACCCCATACTTAGGACGAACATTGTCCCTAATGTTCAAAAGAAAGAAAGAAAAGAAAGAAAAGAAAAAGAAACTCACAAAGTGGCGGTGGAGCGGCTAAAATGAACGGTCATGCAATCAATCACTGCGGCGCTGGTGGAGGCGGGAATGGAGAGAAGCTAGGATCATAAAACCGCCCAAACTGCTGGCGGTAGACATCCCTCATCATGTGATCGAGGTCGTCCAAGCGTCCATCTCTAGCATCGGCTCGGATCTCCAATGCTCCTACTCTCTCCGAAAGACCAGTAGCCCAATCCGGCATCTGCTCATACCATCCCGGAGCGTGACTGTACCATGCTGGAGCGTCGGATGGAGCTGGTGCTGGTGCTGGTGCTGCTGACTGCTCTGTGGACCAAGGAGGTGGAACTCCATACCAGGCAGGAGGTGTGGTCATCCATGTAGGTCTCTCACTCACGCTAGCGCGGCGAGAAGACGAGCCTAAAGCTCTAGCTGGACGTGGAGAACGTCTAGGGACATCGGGGGCCGCATCCGGCTGATCCAGAAACGTGCCAAACTCCTGCTCGGCTCCTCCTCCACCCTCAAACTGATCTCCCATCTCCTCCTCCTCAACAACTGGTGGTGGGACATATGGGGGAGCTGCAATCCTGTTCGCATGCATAGCAGCGAACGTCTCCTTCCAATTATGGCGTCCCGCCATAATGGAGTACTCCGGTAGCCACTCTATACCCCTACCTGTCCTGCTCTCCCAAGGCATGCCCGCATAAGGCGGACCTCTATGTGTGGGGAAAATGAGACCTCTAGTCATGAAGGCATGAAGTCCTAAAGGTACGGCCGGTATACGGGTACAAGCAGAAAAATCAACTCCCAAACTCCTAGCAAGGTGGGTAACTATCCCACTGTATCCAATGTTGCCCTTCCTCTTGTTCTTGAGCTTGCTCATAGTAGCAGCTAAGAGGGTGGCACAGTCAGCTCGGCGTCCATACAGCATGGAGTATAGTAAAAAGAGCTCATCCGTCTTGATCTTTTGGGGCGTCTCCGTCCGAGGAAAGAGACACTCCGAAAGAACACGGTGAGCAATCTTCAAGGCTAGGTGGTACATCAACCTAGCCTTGGTGTCAGCAGGTTGCCAGCGGTCCTCGCTGGCGTAGATCATCGCTACCTCCTCCCAAAAGTCCTTGGCGTAAACGCCACTAGGAAATTGACCGTTAAAGGTCTCATGAAACCCGAAGAAAGTCCCGAACTCACGGATGGAAAAGTCATAGTTTCTTTCCATAAGACGGAAATAAACGGTCCTATCAACATGGCTGTGCTGGAAAGACGTCACAACCTCCCTCGAAATCTCCTCATAGGCGTCTTCTCGGATAGTCGAGAAGACAAGTAGTCCGGCTCTATCCAAGAGCCAAGTAAGATCCTCTGTGATGTTAAGAGGAGCTAGATCCTCTAACAACAAGTACCTAGGTCCAATCATAGCTCTCTCATGGATCCTCTCGAATGCATCGAGGTGATCCTCATGTATAGTCGGTACTCTAGGGCTAGGAGGTGCGGGTGATGAAGGTGAGGATGGAGGTGAAGGGGAAGAGGGTGGTGGTGCTCTAGAGGATGACGAAGAAGAGGGATTACCCTTCCTCTTCTTATTTTGGTCATTCTTTTTCTCTTTGATCCTTCCAGAAACTCTCCTCACGAAGTCCATCACTGTTACGAATCACGGTCTGTTCTTGCCTTTCCACGGCCGTGGAACTTCCAGAGACCGTGATTCGTTTGTTTCTTTCGCAAATTTCAGCAAGCAACTCTCAAACTCAACAATCAGGCAACCCTAGTCTAATTCCTTCAAGTTTCAATCAGTTCTTCCTAAAATTTCTAACAAAAACGAACACCAAATCGACAAAGAACAAGAAGAGTGGAAAAACCTATATTTTGGATTTTAAAATCCGAATTGCGCGTTCCTTGGTGAATTTCCGCTCGATTCGTCGCTTGGATCTTGTTGGTGGTTGGATTTGCTTCAAATTGGGAAGAAGAATCGTTGAAAACGATTAAGAAACGAGGAGTTTGGAGGAAGGGCGTGATTCGGCTTTTAGGTCGTGGGAGAGGTTAAGTGTGGAGTGATTTTTGTGAAGAACGTGGTTTATATAGTCACAGGCAAAATTTTGAAAATCACGGTCTTTCGGGGTGTTCCACGGCCGTGGTTCTGTACGGAACCGTGGTTTTGGTGATTTTTCAAAGGCTTTTGGAAATTACGGTCACTGTAGCTGTCACGACCGTGGTTTAGGCCGTAGAACTCTCTGTAAAGCTCCAAATTCCAAATTTCGTCACTTTTCTTCAACATTATTCTTCCCTTTTCCTTTTCCATCGTTCCTACATCCAAAAACACGAACATACCGGAAGAAATCGAAGGCAAAACAAAGCGAAAAACGTCTAAACTAAGCTATGCTATGAATCGAAAACAAAAACAAAAATGCAATACCTTGGGTTGCCTCCCAAGAAGCGCTTTGTTTAAGGTCCGTAGCTAGACCAATCTCGCACTTATTCGAGTGCGGTAGGTGCGAACTCTTCAGTTTGGAGTTCCGACATATACTTCTTGAGTCGTTGGCCGTTCACCTTAAAGCTTCCGCTCGTTTCACCCCATACTTCAACTGCACCATGGGGGAAAATACGCTTAATTAGAAAAGGTCCGGTCCAACGAGATTTAAGCTTACCTGGAAAGAGACGAAGCCTTGAATTGAAGAGGAGAACTTGATCTCCTTCTTTGAAGTCCTTTGGAATGATGTGCTTATCATGCCAACGCTTTGCTCTCTCCTTATAGATCTTAGCGTTTTCATAAGCATTCAAGCGGAGTTCGTCCAGCTCATTAAGGTCTAGGAGACGCTTCTCTCCCGCTTCCTTTATGCTGAAGTTTAGCCACTTGATAGCCCAAAACGCCTTGTGCTCCAACTCCACCGGCAAGTGACAAGACTTCCCATACACAAGGTTGTATGGTGTGGTTCCTATGGGTGTCTTGTACGCAGTCCGGTACGCCCACAATGCATCGTCAAGCTTCAAGGACCAATCCTTCCTAGTCCTTGAAACCGTCTTCTCTAAGATTCCTTTGATCTCCCTATTTGAGATCTCAACTTGTCCACTTGTTTGTGGATGATAAGGGGTGGCGACCTTGTGAGTAACCCCATACTTAGCTAGAAGAGCTTCAAAGCGCCGGGCAATGAAGTGAGAACCTCCATCACTAATGATAGTCCTTGGCGTCCCAAATCGCGGGAAAATGGTCTTGTTGAAGAACTTGACCACCACCATGGCATCATTGGTGGGAGAGGCAATTGCTTCCACCCATCTAGAAACGTAATCTACCGCCAATAGTATGTATTGGTTTCCACAAGAGGATGGGAATGGTCCCATGAAGTCTACTCCCCAAACGTCGAAAATCTCCACCTCTTGGATGTTGTTGAGGGGCATCTCATTCCTCCTAGAGATATTGCCTGTTCTTTGACAAGCATCGCAGCAAGAAACAAAGGATTGCACATCTCTAAACAAAGTAGGCCAAAAGAATCCAGATTGCAATACCTTTGCGCTAGTCTTGTTCGAACTAGCATGTCCTCCACAAGGTAGTGAATGACAATGGCGGATGACACTTTGCATCTCATCTTCCGGCACATATCGCCGAATGATGCCATCCGGACCTCTCTTAAAGAGGAGAGGCTCGTTCCAAAAGTATTCCCGGACGTCCTTAAAGAACTTCTTCCTTTGTGCGTAGGATAGTCCGGGTGGTATCTCCTGACAAACCAAATAGTTAACAAAATCAGCAAACCATGGTTCGTTACCTTTGTAGATCACATCGATGCACTCCTCAATAATGTGTAGGTGTTCGTCCGGGAAGGAGTCGTCGATGGGTAAGTGGTCGTCCTCCAGATGTGTTAGGCGACTCAAATGATCCGCAACAGAATTTTCTGAACCTTTCTTGTCGCGGATCTCAAGATCGATTTCTTGTAGGAGAAGAATCCATCTAATTAGCCTTGGCTTCGCATCTTTCTTCGCAAGGAGGTACCGGATCGCAGCATGATCCGTGTAGACAATCACCTTTGCACCTACAAGATAAGAGCGAAACTTGTCAATAGCATAGACAATAGCTAAAAACTCTTTCTCGGTAGTGGCGTAGTTGAGCTGCGCTTCATCTTGCGTCTTGCTAGCATAGTATATGGCATGGGTTCGCCCTTCCTTTCGTTGTCCAAGAACAGCTCCTATAGCTACGTCACTAGCATCGCACATAACCTCAAAGGGAAGAGTCCAATCCGGAGGTTGGATGATAGGTGCTGAAATTAGAGCTTGCCGAATTGTGTTAAACGCATCCAAGCATTCCCGCGAAAACTCAAAAACTGCATCTTTCATCAATAGATTAGTGAGCGGTTTTGATATCTTAGAGAAATCCTTAATGAAACGTCTATAAAATCCAGCATGTCCTAGGAAGCTCCTTATCCCTTTCACCGAAGTTGGGGGAGGAAGCTTCTCTATGGTCTCTATTTTAGCTTTATCTACTTCTATCCCTCTATTAGAGACTAAGTGACCTAATACAATTCCTTCCTTAACCATAAATTGACACTTCTCCCAATTTAGAACTAGGTTAGTGTCTTCACACCTTTGTAAAACAAGAGAAAGGTTAGAAAGGCAATCGTTAAAAGAGGAACCGTATACGGAGAAGTCATCCATGAAGACTTCCATGATTTCCTCTATGTATTCGGAGAAGATGGCCATCATGCACCGTTGAAAGGTGGCTGGGGCGTTGCAAAGCCCGAACGGCATTCTCCTATGGGCAAACGTACCCCATGGGCACGTGAATGTGGTCTTCTCCTGATCGTCCGGGTGTATCGGGATTTGAAAGAAACCACTATAACCGTCAAGGTAGCAAAAATGTGAATGTTGTGCTAACCTTTCAAGCATTTGATCAATGAATGGCAACGGGAAGTGATCCTTCCTCGTTGCATTGTTGAGCTTGCGGTAGTCGATGCACATCCGCCATCCTGTTACGGTTCGGGTAGGAATGAGTTCGTTATTCTTGTTGGTGATGACCGTCATTCCTCCCTTCTTCGGAACTACTTGAACTGGACTCACCCACTTACTATCGGAGATAGGGTAGATGATACCTGCATCAAGAAGTTTAAGAATTTCCTTCTTGACAACCTCCTTCATGGTCGGATTCAACCGCCTTTGAGGTTGTCTTGAAGTTCTAAAATCTTCCTCCATTAGTATCTTATGCATGCATAGGGAGGGTTTAATTCCTACTAAGTCCTCAATAGTATAGCCTAAAGCTTTCCTATGTTTCTTAAGGACAATCATGAGCTGATTATATTCATCTATGCTTAAATCAGAACTAACAATAACCGGAAAGGTAGAGTTAGGTCCTAGAAAAGCGTACCTTAGATGAGTAGGAAGTGGTTTTAGTTCCATCGCTTTCGGAGCTTCCAACGATCCTTGAGGAGCATCCGATGTTTCCTTAGAAGCCTCTAAGGGTGTTGAGTGTGTAGGAGAAGAATCAGAAGAGGTTGAAGAAGTGTCTCGATCACCCCTTTCCACGGCCAGAATTACGGGTTCCCCATGTCCTCCACGGCCGTGGTTTAGGGCGTGGAAAGGAAATACGGTTGTCATGTCTTCTCCACGACCGTATAACTCTCTGGAGTGGGACACGGTTTTGTTTGTGAAATCCACGGCCGTGGAATATAGTGTGTGGCCGTGGATTCTCACGTTTTCTGCCTCATCGTGAAGTTTTTCAAACTCCACTTCATGCATCTCTTCTTGTGCTTCTAAGGCTTCAATTGCCTCATTGCATTCTTCTTCTTCCCCTACATTTGTTAGACTCATAGTAATGACCTTTTGTAGAGGATTGTTAAAGAGAATCGCACTTACCTCCTCCCTAGACAAACCTTCTTCATCTTGGATATCGAAAATATCCTCATCAAAGATTGGCTCCTTCACTAGAGTGGAAAGAACGAACTCTACTTTCTCTTCTCCTATATCAAAAGCGAGTCTCCCATTCTTGCAATCGACTATGCATCCGGAAGTTGCAAGAAACGGTCTTCCGAGTATGATCGGGACCGGGCTATCTGCAGGAATATCAAGCACGACAAAATCAATGGGAACAAAGAATTTACCTAGCTTGACCGGGACGTCTTCTACAATACCGACGGGGCGAGTGATAGATCGATCCGCCATGTACAACGTCATCTTCACCGGTTTAGGGTCACCTAAACCGATTTTCCTGCACAATGCAAGTGGTATGATGCTCACACTTGCTCCTAAGTCATATAATGCATTGTATGTGACATCTCCCACTCCTATGGAAATGCAAAATGACCCCGGATCCTTCAGCTTTGGGGGCATTTTCTCCTTCATGGTTTTGATGAGATCCGAAGAATCCGAACTCATCTTAACCTCACCGAAATCTTCTAGCTTCCTCTTGTTAGAGAGGAGCTCCTTCAAGAACTTGCCATAAGCCGGCATACCTACAATAGCATCAATAAAGGGTATATTAATATGCAGCTTGCTCATGAGTTCTATGAACTTACCAAATTGTTTATCTAGGCGCGCTCGCTCTAGATTGAGGGAATGGTAGGGGAGGTTTGTAAGCAGGAGGAGGAACGTAGACATCTCCCTTCTCCTCCCCCTTCTCTTTCTCCTTGTCCTTTTCTACGGAGACTTCAACAAATTTAGGCTGCGGATCGGTGGTAGTCACTCCGCTCCTAGTTGTGATTGCCATAACCCTTACCTTAGGGTTGTCCTCCGTCTTTCCTGGAAGCTTCCCTTGATTCCTAGGAACATCCTCCGCATGGTTGAACATTTGGTTTTCTAAAACCTTTTGAGCTTTATCGACCTTAGAGATTTTATCATCAACCTTAATGATGCGGTTCTCCAACCCTTGTAGCTTTCCCAAGATCATTTCCAACATGGGATCGGGCTTCTCCATCCCCGAAGTGTTTCCTCCATTAGATGATTGCCCCTGGCTTTTCAAAGGAGTAGAGGAAGAAGAGGGTGGAGTTAGTGAATTAGAATTGGAAGGATAAGAGTTACCGGAATTTTGTTGATTGGAGCGCCAATTGTTGTTACTTGAACCCCTATTGTTGTTCCAATTGTTGTTCCGGTTGTTGTTATTGTTGTTGTTGCCATTCCAATTGTTCCGGTTATTGTTCCGGTTATTGTTGTTGTTGGTGCGGTTTGTGTTATCACCGCCATTGTTGTTGCCCAAATAGCCAACATCCTTTCCTTGTTGTTTTGGGAAGTTGGTCTTGATAGCCTCCTTCAACTCTTTGATCTCATTGTTGAGGGAGAAAATCTGATTTTGAGCTTCATGTGTGAGCTTCGCTCCTTGCTCCACACGATTTCCCTCCACTTTTCGGTGGGAATACTTCTCTATGACCACTGCTTGCTTCTCAATGAAGTCCCAAGCGTCATCTTCTCTCATGTCCATGAACGTTCCACATGAGAGGGATTGGAGGTTGAATTGCGTTCCCGCATCCAGCCCCTTATAGTAAATCTCCAGCAAGGCAAGTTTGGATATGCCATGATGAGGGCAATCCAAGAGCAAATCCTGAAACCTTTCCCAAGATTGAAACAAACTTTCGTTAGATCTCATGGAAAATGCATTAATCTTACCTCTAAGTTCCGCTGTTATGGATGGCGGAAAGAATTTGGTGAGGAACTCCGCGGAAAGGTCTTCCCACGTGTCTAGTTTCCCACTAGGAAGAGCTTGGTACCAAGACAACGCTTTCCCTTTCAAAGAGAAGAAGAAAGGCTTGAGCTTATAGTTGTTGGTAGTAGCATTCTTCGGTCTCATTGTCTCCATCATACACTCAAAGTTTTGCAAGTGTTGGTGTGGAGATTCACCACTTGTCCCGCCAAATTGGTTTTGGCGAACAAGAGTAATAACTTGAGGGTTAAAGCTAAACCCTTGTACATCTTCAGCATCAAAATTCACACCCAAGCGGCGTGGTTGTTGTGTTGGATCCATCCTTTGGCCAAGAGTTATTGGCTCATCATCCACACGTTCGATCCTTGCATTCCTAGGTGGAATGCGGCGATTAGTAGCTCCCCGTGGATGGAAAGGATTTACATTGATCGTGGGATCAATTTCTTCTAGCGGTGGCATGGAAGAGTCACTATCATCAGCGGATGAATGACTTCTTCTTCTAGATCTTGATGCCCTTCTTGAGGATTTCTTGCTTCTCTTATTCTTAAGGTCGCTTAGCTCTATCCTCATTTGGAACATCATATCTTTTAGATCGTTAACTTCAGATTGATGACGATCCATTTCATCCCGGCGGATGTTCTCATTCCATTGGAGTTGAGCTTCTTTCTCCGCCAACTCCGCTTGAAGATCACGTTCTTGTTCTTCAGCCATCTTCTTTTCTTTGCGCTTTTGTCTTAGAGTTCTCTCAAGCTCTTGATCAAGAGGTAAGAGATCTTCGGTGTTCCTAGACCTGCGCATGCACTCAAAGTAATATCAAATAACGAGAGCAAGCTCCCAAGCTTGACAACCGGTAACCGAATTCGGCCGAAACCAAATCCCCGGCAACGGCGCCAAAAACTTGTTCGCCCCTAAACGTGTGTGCAAATAAGCTTTAATTATAAAACTAGAATCAAGCAAGCGAACCCGCAGTGTACGGATCGATATAGTTAAGCAAGAATTCCAGAGTATCGAACACAGGAATTTGGGTGGGAACAAATTCAATTGCAGATTATCAAGCGAGTAAATATGAGAGGTTTTGCAAATATTGGGGAAAATAACAATCCTAAAGATCCAAGTATCCAGCTGTGGCAATCGATTAAAGATATACTTAATGATATAAAGACAGAGTTGAGATATGCAAAGGTATGCGAATTGTAAGGTAATCGTACGGTGAAGTTCCAAAAACCTTATATGACTCACCTACAAGACACTCTCTATACAGGTTGTTGAGGCTTCAATATAGAAAGGTTCTAAAGGTAAGAATTAATGTCAAATACCCAAACTTATAATCCAAGGATCGAGACTAACTAAACCGATTAAGGTTGTGACACTCACAATCGAGGTAGAGGTTGTTGAGTCTTCACTACCACCTAGAAAAGGCAAGCCTAAACTAAGTTAAAGCAAATCTTTAACTTTGGATTGAAGTAAAAGCAGGTTCGTAAACTTAAGGGAAATTACGGGTGGATCTTGAGATTCCACGGTCGTGGAACTCAAGAACAAACCGTGATTTAGGGTTCGTCGACGATTCTCTCTAACTCTCAGGGTCTAATCTATTTATGATTGATCTATCATCATCTAAGCCACAACTATCAACCCTTCACCTTAGGATTGTTAAGGGTTTTTAGCCAATAACAGTCATATTGATATTAAATTCAAGAATTAAAAGATTGAAAGATGAGAACTTCCGAAAACCTTCAATAAACTTCAAACCAATCTCAATGTCAAAATCAAGAACAAATATCGTCACAAGATTCGGAATAGAACAACAAACACAATCGTAGATAAGAAGGAAGAACGGAATGTCAATCCGTCTTCTAAATCAAACCTAAACAAGAAGAGGAATCTTCTTGCGAACGATCTTCCGAATCTTTGATCTTCCGTCAATTCGGAAATCTCCACAGCAATCTCCACCAAATGTGCGAGATTAGGGCAACTCCAAAGATGAGCGCAAATTACGTCTTTTGCAAGAATCGCAGAAATCTCCAAGTCGCAGCGTAGGCGAAAATCTCTAAGCGATGATGTAAGCAGGCATGTAAGCGAGGATGATAGCCGAGCTGCCGGAATCTCTCCTCGTCCGTCTTTTTATAGGGCAAGATAAAATATCGTCCCGGCCCAATCTTCTGAAAGATCGTGGCTTAAAATGTGGCGAAAAAGATCGCCAAGATCACGGTCGTGGAAGGTTCCACGACCGTAATTTAGAGCGTGGAAATCAACACGGTTTGAACCATGGATTCCACGACCGTCAAAGCTTCTGGAATGAACCACGCTTCTCCTGCAGGGTTCCACGGCCGTGGAGCTGAACGTGGTTCGTAGTATGGCCGTATTTTAGAGCGTGGTTTAGGGCAAGAACGTGATTCTTCCCTAGCCTCGTGCATTCCTGAAGTTGACATCCATTTTGCTCCTAAGAATGCCCTCAATCCATGGACATACTCAATCAACTCATCTTTGCTCGATTCCGATCGGAAATGGCTCTCAATCACCTATAATCAACATAAAGCTAGTGTAGACATCCATATCGACAAAATAGGCAAACTAGCTCACAAATGCAACAATGCTCAATCAATGACTATCAATATGAATCAAATACACTTAGAAAACGTGCTTAGAATATCACAATATTTCATGCTAACAACTACGTTGATAACGTGGTAAGTTCTGTTATGTCTCAACCTGAATATGAACTCACACAATTCCTTAGAGACATAATCATATGTGATAAAGAACATAGGGTAAGAATAAGTTCTTTGAGAGAAAAGCTTCTCAAACAACAAAAACGATTAAGTGATATGTCTTTGGAGATTGAAAATCTTAACACTGAAAAGTTAGACCTTGATAACAATATCAAGGCATTGGAATCAGATAATGCAGTTCTCATGGGCAATCTCTCTTCTCTTCATCGAGAATATATCGATCTAGAGAAAGAAAAGGTTGATTCAACTGTGATGTGTCAAGACCAGAAGGCTGCACTTATTCAATTCACTCGTTCGAAAGCCAACCTCGAAAGGATGATGGGTGAGCAACAATCTTCTCTTAACAAAAATGGTATAGGCTATCACGTAAGTTTTCCTAGAAAAACAACTACCACTTTTGTCAAAGCTAAAGGAAGTATTCATATGCCCACTTGTTTCTATTGTTGTAGAAAGGGTCATGTAAAATCAACATGTCCATATAGAAAAAATGATCCATACATCATTAGAAACACTTATCCTTTATGTCTAAGGAAACAAGTTAAGCAAATATGGGTTTCTAAAGGTACTAGACCACCTAACATGAATGAGCCTAAATATGGACCAAAATATGCCATTTGGTCGATCCGGAAAAATTGATGTTTGTTGTTTTGTAGGATATCACCAAGGTAAAACAACATAAATGGATATTAGATAGTGGTTGCTCAAGACATATGAGTGGAAAAAGCTCATTGTTCTCGGATCTAAAGAAACAATCATCTGAAACCATTACGCTTGGTGATAAAGGAAAGTGTAACATTATTGGCATTGGTAGAATTGGTTATAATTCATCTAACTTCATTGATGATGTCTATCTTGTTGACGGTTTGAAGTACAACTTGCTTAGTATCTCTCAAATTTGTGATAAAGGCAACAAGGTGATTTTTGATTCAGAAAAATGTGAAGTTCAAGATAAGATATCGGGTGATGTTGTGCTTACAACTCTTAGATGCAACAATGTTTATTCTCTAAGTATTAACCAAGTTTCAAGAGTAAGCTAAAGTGTCTCAAGGCCTTGACTGACGATCCAAGGCTTTGGCATAGAAGACTTGGTCACGTAAGCATGCATACAATGAAGAAGTTACTTTCAAAGGATTTTGTACGTGGTTTGTCAAACCTAAACTTCAAGGTAGATGAACTATGTAAGGCTAGTACACAAGGTAAACAAACAAGAGGTTAATTCAAACCAAAGAAGGTTGTAAGTTCTTCTCGACCCATTGAACTTTTACATATGAATTTATGTTGTCCTATGCGTGTCAAATCTCCCAAAGGTAAACAATACATCCTTGTCATTGTGGATGATTTTTCTCGTTTTACATGGATCTCATTCTTACGGGAAAAACATGAAGATTTGTTTGAGTTTTGAAAATTGTGTAAGGAGTTGCAAACTTTGAAAAACCTACCTATTGTTTCAATAAGAAGCGATCATGGTAGAGAACTTGATCAACTAAAGTTTGATTTGTTTTGTGCAAAATATGGTATTTCACACAACTTTTCAGCTCCTAGAACTCCTCAACAAAACATGGTTGTAGAACGTAAGAACGCACCCTAGAGGACATGTGTAGGACTATGCTTTTAAAAATTGTTTGCCAAAAAGTTTTGGGCTGAAGCGGTTAATGCTGCTAATTACATCTTGAATAGATGTTCAATCCGCGCTATATTGAAAAAGACTCCTTATGAACTCTTTAAAGGAAGAAAACCTAGTATTTCCTATTTTAAACCCTTTGGATGTACGTGCTTTGTACATAACAATAGCAAAGACAACCTTGGTAAATTTGATGCACGTAGTGACGAAGCAATATTCATTAAACATGCTTCACACAGTAAAGCTTATCGTGTGTATAATAGATGTACCAAAATCATTGAGGAAAGTATTCATGTTATATTTGATGAAAGCAATGATGGTACTTTGAGTGAAAGTTTTTCAGATCTTAATCTGAATCAACATGGAGATCATAATTCTGATGGAGAAGAAGATCCTAAAGCTCAGGAAAAGACTATGCAAGAAAAGATTCAAGATACCATAGAACAATTTCAAGACCTTAAAACGCATCTTCAAGACCTTGAAACGGAAAACTATGACGTCAGAACTCAGTTTCAAGGCCTTCAAACTTAATTTCAAGGCCTTGATATGGGATCCAAGGGCAATACTCCAGCAATACCTGAATCTAGTCGAGCAAATGAACCCCAATCTTCAGGATCTGCTCCATCTTACAAAAGGAGGAAGTTTCAACATTCTTCATACCATCCACCAGAGAATGTGATCTCATATACAAACGCAAGAGTTTATACTCGATATAGGGTTAACAACCTATGTGGATTCTCAACGTTCGTGTCTCTTATTGAGCCCAAGAACTATGTTCAAGCTCTTCATGAACCCGATTGGAACATGGCCATGCAAAATGAACTAAATGAGTTCCAAAGAAACAAAGTTTGGACCCTCACGTCTAGACTTAAGAACAAATCCGTCATTGGCACAAAATGGGTTTTTCGAAACAAGTTGGACGAAAGTGGAAAGGTTATTCGAAACAAAGCACGACTTGTAGCTCAAGGCTATAACCAAGAAGAAGGTATTGATTATGAGGAGACTTTTGCTCCAGTTTCCAAGTTAGAAGCCATACATATGCTACGTGCTTTTGCCTCCTTTATGAACATACAGTTATTTCAAATGGAGGTAAAATGTGCTTTTCTAAATGGCCTCTTAGAAGAAGTCTACGTTGCTCAACCTCCTAGTTTTGAAAATGATGAATTTCCGGATCATGCTTTTAAATTGGACAAAGCTCTTTATGGTCTTAAGCAAGCTCCTCGAGCTTGGTATGAAAGATGTTCCAAGTGTCTCCTTGAAAATGATTTCAAAAGAGGTTTGATTGACAAAACTTTATTTATGAAAACCAGAGGCAAATATATACTAGTAGTACAAATCTATGTTGATGATATATTATTCGGTGCTACTAACGATTCTCTATGCAAGGAATTTTCAGATATTATGTGTAGGGAATTTGAAATGAGCTTAATGGGAGAGTTAAACTACTTTCTTGGACTTTAAGTTTCACAAGCAAAGAAAGGAATATTTGTCAATCAAAGAAAGTATACCAAGGACTTGCTTAAGAATTATATAATGGATCAATCCAAGGTAGCAAAAATGCCTATGATTTCCACACTGTCACTTGATCACGACAAGGACGGTAAAAGTGTTGTACAAAAGGAGTATATTGGTATGATCGGTGCCTTGTTATATCTAACCGTTAGTCGACCTGGCATTATGCTTAGTGTGTGCATGTGTGCAAGATTTCAAGCTGATCCTAAAGAGTCACACTTGGTAGATGTAAAAAGGATATTTCGGTATCTCAATGGCACTAAGGATTTAAGGTTATGGTATCCACGTCAAAGCTCATTTCAACTCGTTGGTTATTCAGATGCTAACTTTACAGCCTATAAGGTCGATAGAAAGAGTAATTATGGATGTTGCCAATTCGTAGGGTCATCCCTAATTAGTTGGCACTTCAAGAAGGAAAACTTGGTCGCCCTATCCACAATTGAGGCAGAATACATAGTTGTTGGAGACTGTTGTGCATAAATTCTATGGATAACTCAACAACTTCGTGATCTTGGCTTTGATCTAAAAGGTATCCCGATTAAATGTTACAAGACTAGTGCTATTTCGATTACTAAAAATCCCGTGTAGCATTCAAGAACAAAGCATATCGATGTGAGGCATCACTTCATACGTGATCATGTTAAGAAAAGGTGATGTTTCGATATCTTTTATATCAACTAACTTGCAGCTTGCAGATATATTTACTAAGCCTCTACATGAAGATCAATTCAATTTTATTAGATTAGAGCTTGGTATGTTGAACAAGGATTTAAGGTTATGGTATCCACGTCAAAGCTCATTTCAACTCGTTGGTTATTCAGATGCTAACTTTACAGCCTATAAGGTCGATAGAAAGAGTAATTATGGATGTTGCCAATTCGTAGGGTCATCCCTAATTAGTTGGCACTTCAAGAAGGAAAACTTGGTCGCCCTATCCACAACTGAGGCAGAATACATAGTTGTTGGAGACTGTTGTGCATAAATTCTATGGATAACTCAACAACTTCGTGATCTTGGCTTTGATCTAAAAGGTATCCCGATTAAATGTTACAAGACTAGTGCTATTTCGATTACTAAAAATCCCGTGTAGCATTCAAGAACAAAGCATATCGATGTGAGGCATCACTTCATACGTGATCATGTTAAGAAAAGGTGATGTTTCGATATCTTTTATATCAACTAACTTGCAGCTTGCAGATATATTTACTAAGCCTCTACATGAAGATCAATTCAATTTTATTAGATTAGAGCTTGGTATGTTGAACAAGGAAGCATTAACTTAGGGGGAGTAAATCGTTTTATTTCCTCCTTAGAATGCAACCCACTTTTCAATTTCAAGGGCCTTGTAATGCAATTCAAGGGCCTTGAAATGGAATCCAAGGGCCACATTGAAAATCATGGATCTATTTGATGGTTAATATATTTTAGATATTTGATCATAAAATCATATTAAAGAAGGATTTTTAAAATGATTTCAAAAGGCATTGTTTTCAAAATCAAAGATTTGGCTTGAAAAAGTGGTAGAGATTTAATTGGAAAGTATACAAACCAATTTTCGATTTTCAAGGGCTTGATTTTCTCAAGATCTTGATAAACCATAAATTGATTTAACATTATACCTTTAAATATCAAATTTTCTCCCTCCTTTATTTCCTTTCCTTCTTCAACGCTTTACAACACCCAAAACGCCTCACTTTGTCTATTAGCCAAAACCCTTCGATTCCTCTCACAAGCTCATCCATGGCTCCAAGAAGAAACTCCAAGAAATATGCATACCGTGTAGCCTCGACGTTTAAAAAGGGCTCCGCTCAAATCTCCTCGGATAGAGACAATGAACAATTTGAAGATATGGAGATTTTACCACACTGGTCTTCCAACATCTTGGTTCGTTAACTTCCAAGCTACAAGAATTTGGCTTGATGGATTTCACAATCGTCCCCTCTATGTGTGTGATGTGGTGAACATAGATTTCTTGGAAAAGCTTCAGATTCCCTGTATCGCAATGCTAAAAAATTACTCAATCTGGAAGGTGTTAAACCCAGGAGATTTTGCTTTCCTAAGATTGACGAGATTGTTGTATGTAAACCTCATCACAAAAAGGGAAAGGGGGATTTCACCCTTGAAACAACTGTTAAAGGTACTCCAATTTCTCTTACTCCCACTGTTTTGTGTAAGATTTTAGGGATCCCTACAGATCTTTCCCTTACACACCCATCCTAGTCGGAAAGTGTTTGCCTCGCCAAAGAAAAATTTCTGGTTCCTAACTCAACATCCCCTCAACTCACTCACACTTCCCTAACCCTAGATGCTAAAATCGTTTTTACCATTCTGGTTGGATATGTTATCCCTCATGCTAACTCAAGAGAACTTTTGACGGATCATTCTCTAGAACTGATTTACCTGATCATGACCGGTTTAGATATTGATGTGCCTAACCTGATCTTAAATCACATGGTTCACACCATAAACTTCAAATGAGCCATCCCTTTTCCTTACAAGAACCTACTGCCCAAAATCTTTGACCATTTTTCTATTGACACATCTACTGAAGATCGACAACTGTTAACTGGAAAAAATTTGATGAGTATTGCTTAGAGAGATTAGGGGTAGAGAAAACCCTTGCTGGAGTATGGAATTTGAAAGGAAAAGGTACTACACTGACCCCTCCTCTACATCTCCCTTAGCTTCCTCCGTTTCGGACATCAGGATAGAAGGTTTTGAGATGGAATTAGGTTCTTTGAATCGTGAATTGTCTGACTTTCAAGTTGACACAATGAGGAGAATGGATGCAAATCATGAGCTTATGTCTATTATGCATGCAAAAATCAATCAAATGTATCTCATGAATAATAGACATAAGCTCATGATTTGCATCCATTCTCCTCATTGTGTCAACTTGTGTCAGGATTTTTAAAATGAGGCTGAAATCATATCACACGCATGAAAAAGTGGAGAATGTTCTTATGAATTGCAAATGCAGAGTATAGAACAAATTCATATCCCACGCATATTGAGCCAACTATTCTTACGGTTGAGGAATCTGAAGTGGTCAAGTAACGACATGCTGAAGAGAAGAAACGCAGATTAGAGGCTGAAATCAACGATATGAGTAACAGGACTGCTCAATCTAGGGCGCGGAGGCAGTTTTATGAGGATCATCAGGAATGAGCATCACAACCTTGATATGGATGTCAAGCCCTTGGCATCGATTTCAAAACCCCTTGGTTTTGATTTCAAGGCCTTGACTTATGTTTGTGGGACTTGTGTTTTAACTGTTTTTTTTGTGGTTTTGGGAAATACTTTTTATGGGTCTGTAACCGTTTAAACTCCCGTGCTTTAACTACATTTCTCCCTTGTTGAAAGATAAAAGGGGAGAAAATATGTGATGTGATATTTCTGCATTCTGCATTTTTAGATTTCGATATAATTGCATATGCATCACTAACCTTAAATACAAGTACGATATTTGTTTTGTCTTCCATCAAGGGGGAGATTGATAACTCCACCTTGGTTATATATTTGCAAATGTGATGATGGAAGACTTAATATTATGAGCGGTTTACATACTAACAAATCTTGAATATATTTCTAGATTGCATTGTTTGGTTCTATGTTTGTCTCTTGTGTCCAGGCCTTAGAAAGCATTTCAAAGGATGAATGGAGGCCTTGAAAACAAATACAAGGGACAGACGCAGAGATTGGAAAGCAATTCAAAGGTTCAACACGGAGGCCTTGAAAACCATTTCAAGGGATCAAAGCCGAAGCCTTGAAGCAAGATACAAAGGATACACCGGCTGAAAGGAATTCAAAATTCAAGATTCCATCTGAACAACTAAATCTACCAAGGATCAAGAGAAGATCTTCCAAGAAGATATCAAGAAGATTCGGCCAACAAGAAGATCTTGACCATCGCGAAGATTTGGCCCAACAATAAGATCTTGAAAAGATCTCAATAAACCAACGCAAGATTGGAGATCTCTTCCAACGAATTTCACAAAGATCTCGAAGATCTTCAACCAAAGATTCTCAACAAATTTGAAGATCTCGGAGCTTGAAACAAGGACTTCAACGACAAGATTTCTAACAACCCTTTTCAAGATCTCGGAAGAAGAATCAACATGCGTTCAAGAGATGAAGAAGATAAGGAGAATCTACAAAGGCTACTTCATCTCAACATACACCGTTTTCTATGGAGAAGAAGGAACATAAAAAACGGTCATCTTCACAACGGCTAGAAGACTTCTCCATCGAAGAATATACATGAAGATCATGATTGAAGAGAATAACAACAAGCTTACACGGAAACATCTTAGTCTTCAAGCGATCAAAGCATCTTAATTTCATTCCATACATTTTTCTGCCTCTTAGATTACAAAAGCTTACTTCCTTTGAGTGAGAAAAACACGAAAGCTTCATTGGAATATCTAGAAAGTGTTATACTCAAGTGTGTGCTACTCTGCGAAGTAACTAGGCTGTTATTCCTAGGTTAAGAGTTGGAACTAGATCGTAACATTATATACTATAAGAGAAGAAGATGATTTCTTCTAGGTTGTATCTAGGACTCTTTGAAGCTGATAATAGATAGTTAGATCCTACGGGTAAGAAACCCTAGGACGGAGACGTAGGCTGTTAGAGCTGAACTTCGTGCACATATCACCATGTCGATCTTTTCATTTCCGTACTATATCTTGCTTTATTGTGACTAACGTTGCTTTGCAGCTTTTCGGAGTCAAGGTCTTGAAATCACTTTCAAAGCCCTTGAAAACCAGTTGTGTCACAAAGAGCACATATCGACATCAAGGCCTTGAAATCAGTTTTAAAGCCTTGCAATAGGTTTTTGCGAAAAGTTCTCATAATCTATTCAATCCCCTTCTAGAGTATCTATATCCTTTTATTCACCAATACAGTTCTTCAGTTAGTATATATAAAACTCATATATACAATAATATATAATCAATTATTAATAACAAAATTTGTTTGGTATGTATCGTAAATAAGATATGTACTTGACAATACTTTACCAAAAACATTGTTCACCTTTATGTCTTTAATCATCTAATCAAGCTTCATTTTGAAAACCCTGCTAATAATATCTAGTCTGTCATCTGGTTATAGACCTCTTGCATGAACATACCTTGTTATTTCTTGGCCACCTGGAGTTGTATAACGTTATGAATAACTCAGGGTGTCCGAGATACTTGCATATTGCCATAGATCTTGGTAATTCTATAACATATACCTAGAACCACCTATAAACGATGATGGTAAAGCCGTAGGTTTACTAGTTGAATAGCCATTTGTTGTTCCACGCCTCGCTACATGGGAAGATTGTTGTACATATCTAATCTGAGTTTTGTTTGGTTATTACTTAAATAACTTAATCTTTGTGACTCAATCATAGTGTACGCATCAACTAGAAATTGTTGGAATAACTTCCTTGAAAGCATCAAAAGTTTTCCTTCCCCATTTTTGTCTTGGATGCGAAATGCTAAGAACTCTCGCAAACATAAACGGGGTCGTTTTCTTGATTTCTTCCTACCACACTCTTTGAGCATAATATCAATCCTGTATCCATCTTCTCCATATGGAAACAACAATGGATATTGCAATGCAAGAAAAGATGGATGTATTAAATTGATCCCTTGTATGCCACCATCGAGTTTCTACTATACTACATCTCTTGGTTGTGTAGTCGTATCCAAGTCACCAACAATAAGAGCTGCTACCTCAAATGTGGTTGGGATATTGTATCTCCGAGCATTGGTCTCTCTAGAGCTTATAAATCTCAACTTGATGTTTTCTTGTCGATCGTTCCTAATCCTATCTTTTGCAATCCTGTACCCCTTTGCATGAGGATTATGTTCATCAACCAACGTTTTTAGATCCGTGACTATGGTACGGTCCAAATTACAATCACCGTCGGAACTGAATATATATTTCTTAGATTTGATTCTTGAAATAATATTGAAAAAAGTAATTTTATTTGTGAACGAAACAATTAATAATATTGGATATCATATAAATTAAACATAGTATGTTAAGTGTAACAACTAGTGTTTCATGAGAGTCACAACGACCGCACCCCTTCACCCCGTGGTAGCGGCACCACAGTCGTGGCCAAGTTTGGTTGCGGTCGCGGTGAAATAGATGTTGTGACCGATCATTTTAGTTGTCTTCCTTTTCTTTTCTTCCTTCTTAAGTATTCGATCAGATCTCATCCTAATGGTATGAACCCCATCTCAGATGTATCTTCCTTCTCTTCTCACATTTCTACCTTTCTCTTCCTTCCTCTCTACTTCTTCCTTCTTCAATATTCTTTCCAAGTCAAGGTTGATGTTGAGTTTGTTGTTGTGGATAGATGCAAGGTAGTGGCAGTCATGTATTTCATTTTTGTAACATCCGGAATTTTTATTCCGGGTGTCGAGACGTTTTCTGAGCTTTTCACGTCACCGGATTAGTTTTCCCGCAGACACGTGTGCTGAGTACCGGGATTTATTCCCAAAAATCCCGCACCGACCCTTTGTTCCCCTTTTTCCTCTTTTGACCTCTTGTTTCTAGCTGAGGTGACAAGAGGCCAACTGACCCCTTGTTTCCCTCCCATCTTTTCAGCTTTGGTTGATTCCCTCTCTCTCCTCTTTCACTTCTCATTCACGTTAGTCAATTTCTCCTCTACTCCCTCTTGTGCTTTCTTCCTCCCTTCCCTTGGAGATATTTGCTTGTGGATGTGCTGTAGTGGAGAAGGATCTCAGTGGTTTAGTAAGATCTTCCTCTTTTTCCCTTCTCCTTCCTTGTTGAATATCCGTTCTTTCCTTCTCATTCATCCATAGCCATGGATTAAGCTCTTGAGGAAGCTTTTCCTTAGATCCATTGCATGTGCATGTTCTTGGCTCGATTAGGTCGTGGAGAGGAGCCTAAGATCATAGTTTTGTGTTTGGAGAAGACCCAACAAGAAGAGGAAGACATTGGAGCCAAGGATCCATAGTCGTAATTGAAGAAGACGATGTTCAACTGCTCAAACCGCAGGGGCGGATCATCAGAGGCGCGAGGGCAGACCAGGGCCACCGCAGAGGCGGCTAGTGTGACCGAAAGGGCGGCTCCCAGGCACAGGGGCGGCGCCAGCTTGCTTCCGCACTTGCGTGTTCTTCACCAGTAGTCTTCCTCCTTTCTTTCTCTTCGTTCCTTTTGTGGTTATACCTATTTAGAAGCATGCTTAGGGTGGACCTAGGACTTATGAGAATGCCATCTAGTGGTTGCTATCCTTAGAGCCCTTATGGCTTGATGTGATTGTTGATCCTAAGATCATAGTTTGGTGTTTGGAGAAGACCCAACAAGAAGAGGAAGACATTGGAGCCAAGGATCCATAGTCGTAAACGAAGAAGACGATGTTCAACTGCTCAAACCGCAGGGGCGGATCATCAGAGGCGCGAGGGCAGACCAGGGCCACTGCAGGGGCGGCTAGTGCGACCGCAAGGGCGGCTCCCAGGCACAGGGGCGGCGCCAGCTTGCTTCCACGCTTGCGTTTTCTTCACCAGTAGTCTTTCTCCTTTCTTTCTCTTTGTTCCTTTCCTAGCCTTGTGGTTATACCTATTTAGAAGCATGCTTAGGGTGGACCTAGGACTTATGAGAATGCCATCTAGTGGTTGCTATCCTTAGAGCCCTTATGGCTTGATGTGATTGTTGATCTTGAGTTGTTTGAGCATGTTGGATCTTTCTAGGCCAGATTGGCTCTCCTAGGCTGTTGTTCATGACCATATGATGTATAGGCTGTTGTGAGAGGTTTCCTTGTGTTGGGAGTGCTGTGTGGATTGTGAGCTCTTGGATCCGTTCCTAGGTTAAGAGCTAGGTGATCTTGTGTAGATCCCTAGAGTGAAGTCTTAGACGTCATTGAGCTAGAGCTTGTGTTGATGATCGTATATTCCCTTATGAGTAGGTTGTGGACTTCCTCTTTAAGGAAGAAAGTGTGTGTGAGTTGAGTGTGGTGATGAAGTTAGTCTCCGGACTTACTTAGCTCGTATTCTACGTATTAGACTCGATGTGTGTTTGGTGGTGTGAGTTTTATTGCTTTCATTATAACTTATAAAACCGGAAATAGGATTACCGACCATTATATATTATTTGGCCCAAGTGTATGATAACGGGTGGTGACAACTTGTCTAGCTCTTGCGTAGAGCTAGGAGGTTCTTGGCGACTAGCCCGTGTCGTTAGACGGTCGGATGCATCCGTACCGTTCTATGCGGTAAGTGGGGACCGAGGCGAGTTTCGGGAGATTCTCGTGTCAAAAAAGAAGTTGAATTAGAACGGGATATGAGCTAATAAATAAAGATAATAAACCGGAATTGTTTGTTGAGCATGATTATGTGATGTTATGATGTACGAGTGTGTATGTGCCTTCACCTTGTTTCTAATGCTTCGAATTGAGCTAACGGTTTTAAATTGCTTGTGTAGATGCCCCGCGCAGGTTAGGGATGCCGCCCAGTGAGGTGGAGGAGTGGACAGTCGAGGGCCGCCGTACATTATAGGACGAGGGCATTTTTGGTTTATAGTTTGTTATGTTTGGATTGTGGTTTGATGTACGGTTTTAGGATTTATGTTTTGGAGTTTTGTGTCGTTTTGAGGGCTCGGCTGAGTTTCAACATTGTATCCTTTACTTTTCAGTTCTCGCATACATCAAAAACGATTTGAGTTTTGCCTTTATTTGTGCCATGTTGGAAAGGTCCGTGAGATTGTTGTCACGTGACCGACGGTATTTCTATGGTCGTCTATACCCAATCGAAAGTAAATCCCGACTTAGCACTAAGAACAAGTATAGTGATTAAGTAAGGGTCGAACCCAAGAGAGTTAAGGTGTTTTAGATGCAATTATCGATTATAGTGACAAGTAACACAAACGGGGGGGGGGGGGGGGG
>BSUD01000003.1:74219311-74391803 GCA_033239045.1 Fagopyrum esculentum
GGGGGGGGGGGGGGGGGGGGGTTGGTTGAATTGATGTACAAAAACTTATGAAAACGATTAATGCGACAAGTAAGACAATGATGGATGAATCTACACTAGGTTGATTCTAAGCATGCAATTGCTACTTTGGTGAGTTCCTTTTACAAGTTTTCAAGTAATCTCCCGTCTCGATCATATATATGCATTGAGCCAACCGGCATCAAGACAACTTAACAGGTTAGAGTTCCGTAAACCTACAAGAACAAATAACAAGTTAGCTTTCAAACAAAGACTAAGGGATATAAAGAGATGATTAAAACCGTTAAACTTATCTTTATATTTGTGTTCCTTTTCTTTAAGTAATCACAACCTGTTATTACTTAAAGTTGCTACTAGATTAAAGACCCGAACCCGGAACCTATTAATCCTAGTGGTGTAATATTATCCGGTTTTGGGCGAGGGCAGACTCAGGGAAGACCTAGCTATCACAATACAATTCAGTCAACTGGTAGAGAACGACAGTGTTTTAACTACGGCAGTCGTGATCATCTCCAGGCAGACTACAAGAGGCCGCCTACGACCTGCTTCACTTGAGGCAAGTTGGGACACAGGGCTACTTTCTTCCGTCAGGGAAGAGCTCCGTCAGAGCAAGGTTCTTCCCCTGTAGGTGTTGAGAGGAGTAGATAGAGGCCTCCTCAGTACCGAGCGCCGAGTCAACAGCAACAGTACCGGAATCCTGAACACTTTGCCTCACACAGTTCTGCACAAGGATCAGGCCGTGGAAGGGGACGTGATTGTACTACTGACAAAAGAGGAGCCCCGTCGAGAGTGTTTGAGCCGAGGAGTGCTGATAAGCCAGCGGCACCTGCAACCACGGGAACTATTTGGATTCATGATTCACCTCTGCGAGTTTTGTTTGATACGGGTTGTATGCACTCCTTTATATCAGATGCAGGCATAGATATGTTGTCCTTAGCTACGGTAGAAGGATTACCTTGTGTAGTTGGGTTACGTGATGGGGGTAAGATTAGAGGATCCCAAGAGATTCATGACCACCCCAATCATTTGGGATATCGGAACCGCCTGGTAAATATCCTAGTCATGCCCTTAGCACATGAGGACGTGATCTTACAGATAGATTGGATGACGAGACGTGGAGAGGTCTCAAACATTGGCAGGAGGGCATTGACTGTCGCCACTGAGGAGGATCACAAAGAGATATTTTGAGGTTGGGACCTCGGAAAGTGTTATACCATGAAGGAACGCAAGAGTTTGACAGTAGAGGAGATACTAGTTGCATGCGAGTTTGCAAAGGTATTTAGTGACGATCTGCGAGCGTTATACCCACAGTGGAGTGTTGACTTTAGCATTGAGTTAGAGCCGGGCACGAGACCAATCTCGAAGGCCCCGTATCGTATGACACCGATAGAGTTGCTTGAGCTGAAGAAGCGGTTGGAAGAACTAGCTGAGAAGGGCTTCATACGCCCTAGTGTTTCCCCTGGGGACCGCCAGTATTATTTATGAGGAAGAAGGATGGATCAATGAGGCTATGCATCGATTACAATTTTGAACAAGGTCACCATCAAGAACAAGTTACCACTACCTTGCATAGATGATCTGTTGAACCAGTTGCATGGAGCGTCAATGTTTTCAAGGATCGACTCCAGCTGAGGGTCAGAGACCATGAGATACCTAAGATGGCATTCCGGACTAGGTATGGCCATTATGATTTTGTAGTGATGCCATTCGGGCTCAATAATGCGCCAACGGTGTTCATGGAGTTGATGAACGGGATATTCATCGACTTCTTAGACCAGTTTGTAGTGGTCTTCATTGACCTCTTTCTAGTTTACTCTAGGAGTCGAGAGGAGCATGCCGGACACTTGAGGACAGTGTTATAGATTCTGCAGGATTGCGAGCTTTATGCTAACTTATCCAAGTGCGAGTTTTGGATGTCAGAGCTGGCCTTCCTAGGTCATGTAGTGACTGCTGAAGGGATTAAGGTCGATGTGGCAAAGATCGAGTCAGTGTCTTCTTGGCAACCACCGAAGAATGTTAAGGAGGTTCGCAGCTTTCTAGGTTTGGCAGGCTACTACCGCCGGTTCATGGAAGGGTTTTCCCTGATTGCACGACCACTAACGTGCCTTCTGAGGAAGACTACTCGGTTCGTTTGATCCAAGCCGTGTCAGCGGAGCTTTGAGGAGCTGAAGAAGAGATTGACGTCTACTCCAATTTTAGTGCAACCTGAGGGTGTAGACGACTTTGTTGTATACAATGACGCATCCAAGCTGGGCTTGGGGTGTGTCCTGATGCAGAGGGGTAAGGTCATAGTGTATGCGTCTTGGCAACTAAAGACGTATGAGTACAACTACCCCACCCACGACCTAGAGTTAGCTATAGTAGTCCATGCCCTTAAGATCTGGCGTCACTATCTCTATGGGGCAACATGTCAAATCTTCACAAACCATAAGAGTCTGAAATATATATTCACTCAGCGGGAGTTGGATAACCGCCAGAGAAGGTGGATAGAGTTGATCAAGGATTTTGACCTTGAGATTCTCTACCACCGAGGGAAGGCGAATGTTGTTGTTGACGCTTTGAGTCGGAAGACGCCTCGGGAGAAGGCGATAGCCCGGTTGACGGTACAGCCGCAGTTGCGGAGGGTTTTATCTTGGTTAGAGGTAGAGATTCAGTTTCCAGATACATACCATCATTTGGCTACCTTGGAGTTACTACCTGATCTGTTGGGTGAGATCCGACATAAGCAAGAGACTTGTCCGACTTTGACCAGGATCCGAGGCATGATGTCTCGAGATGAGGCACCTAGCTCACTATTGGTGCTGATGGAGTGATGAGACGTCAAAACCGTATTTGTGTGCCATCAGATAGTGAGTTGAGACAAAGGATATTGCGTGAGGCTTATGCTACCCCATACTTAGTATATCCAGGAGCGAGTAAGATGTACAAGGACGTGAGACGTTCCTTCTAGTGGGGTGGTTTGAAGCCCGACGTGGCTCGGTATACAACTCAGTGTACGACCTGCCAACAGGTCAAGATTGAGCATCGTAGGTCCTGAAGAGACCTCTACCACTGCTAGTGCCACAATGGAAGTGGGAGGACATCTCCATGGATTTTGTCACGGGATTGAGACTCAGCAAAGGTTTCAATGCTATCTGGGTAGTGGCAGACCGTCTGACAAAGACTACACGTTTCATTCCGATTAAGGAAACGTGGCCGGTAAGTCGTCTAGCTGGGGAGTTTACTAGACTCATTGAGAGACTCTATGGAGTAGCGAGGACTATCATTTCCGACAGAGATGGACATTTCACCTCGAAATTTAGGCAGCACGTACATATTGCTTTGTGGACGAGTCTCCACTTTACCACTTCTTACCACCCACAGACTGACGGGAAGTCTGAGAGGACCATCCAAACGTTAGAGGACATGCTACGGGCCTGTGTACTGGATTGGGGACAAGAATGGCCGGATCACCTTTCCCTTGTAGAGTTTTCATATAATAAAAGTTTCCACGCTTCTATTGGGATGGCTCCTTATGAGGCTTTGTACGGGTAGAGATGTCGTACACCATTGTGTTGGGATGAGCCTAGCAGAGCTGATAGAGTAGCTACAGAGCAGCTACAGGATGACATTGCCCGGATCGCCTTGGTCTGAGAGCGGATGTTAGTAGCTCAGAGTCCTCAGAAATCCTATGCCGACAAGAGACGTCGACCTTTGGAGTTTAGAGTAGGTGCAGATGTGTGGTTGACACTGTCACTGATAGGTGATGGAATCACTATCAATTAGGATAGTTTTTAGAGTCTTTTTATTGCATTTGTGTCAGTTTATGCTACTAAGTCCTTGGTCTAGAAGAAGAAGACTAAAATAAGCTAAGGAAGGAGTTATAAGCACTTAGGAGTGAAGATCGTTCACGAAGCAAAGCTTCTGTTGCTTCACCGCCCCCGCGGAGCCTTGCCACCACCCCTGCGGGTGACACCTTACTCCGGAGCGCTCCTTGCGCCTTCGCCAGCACCAGCCACGAAGACCGTCACTGCCACTGCGTCAACCCCTGGCGCCCCTGCGGTGACCTGCCCTGAAGAAGTGAATACCAACGCCCCTGCGCCTCCCCTTGCACCGCTGCCTGCGCCTCAACCTAGGAGCTGGAAGATGAAGGGTCTGTATCACCGCCCCTGCGTCAACACTGGGACGCCCTGGCGGCTTGGCAACAGAAACGGCAGGAAGTTGAAGGGTCAGACGTTTGAAGAGCATTAAAGATCCGCCCCGGCGGAATTGCCTAGCCACCCCTGCGGTCATGAAGAAGATCAAGCATTTTTGCCTTCACCGCCCCTGCGGAGCAGAAGGCCGCCCCTACGGTTCAACGACAAAAGCTTTGCTCCGGCTGTTTACACCACCTTTATGGCATTAAAGGTGGCTGTTTTGGGCCAGCCATTTACTCCTATTTAGTGTCTTTTGTAGTATAAATAGGCTTTGGTTGATTGCTAGAAGGATCCAACTTGTTTTCCATCATTTTCCACTTAGAAACCAATTTTCATTTCCATTGTAATGAGTTGCTAACTCCCTTCCTACATTGGGTTGATTTGAAGCTGTGTTGTTACTTTGGTTGTAAGTTTTCTTTAATATAAGTTTTCATTCAGTAATGCTTTGTTTTTCCTTGATCTCCATTGTCTAATTGCATATTTTACTATTACTTGAGATTGATCACCTTAGGTTCTAAAGTGCATGCAAAGAACTAGGATTAATAAGTTCCGGGTTTGGGTCTTTAATCTAGTAGTAAACTTTAAGTAATAACGGGTTGTAATTACTTACAGAAAAGGACCATAAATATAAAGATAAGCTTAACGGTTTTAATCTTTTCTTTATACCCCTTAGTCTTTGTTTGAAAGCTAACTTGTTAATTGTTCTTGTAGATTTACGGAACACTAACCTGTTAAGTTGTGTTGATGCCGGTTGGCTCAACACATATATATGATCGAGACGGGAGATTACTTGAAAACTTGTACAAGGAACTCACCAAAGTAGCAATTGCTATGCTTAGAATCAACCTAGTGTAGATTCACCCATTATTGTCTTACTTGTCGCGTTATTCGTTTTCATAAGTTTTTGTGCATCAATTTAACCAAACCCCCCCCCCTTTGTTACTTGTTTCTATAATCAATAATTGCATCTAATAAAACACCTTAACTCTCTTGGGTTCGACCCTTAATTAACCACAATACTTGTTTTAGTGCTAAGTTGGGATTTACTTTTGATTGGGTATAGACGACCATAGAAATACCTCCAGTCAAATTTTGGCGCCGTTGCCGGGGAGTTTTAGTGTTTTCATTTGTTATTATTGATTATTGGTTTGAACCATTTTTATGGTTCAAACCCGTGCTACTAACTCCGGCTTTGCTTCTTTTGATCCAGAAATTGAGAGGACGCACATCCGACAACGAAGACAACAACAACTCCAACAAGAAATGGCTTATCGTACTCTTCGTCAAATTACTCAGCCCACTTTGGCTCAAAACCCTCTTGCGGTCACCATACCGGCATTAGGGGAAGGAGTAAATTTTGAGCTCAAGTCGGGTCTCATTCACTTGCTCCCATCTTTCAATGGGCTAAGTGGTTAAGACCCCATCAAACACCTTGGGAAGTTCCATACCGTGTGTATGAGCATGAAGTCGGCCAACATTACCGAAGAACAAATCAAGATGAGGGCCTTCGGCTTCACACTCAAAGATTCAGCGGATGATTGGTATTACCACCTTCCATCCGGGAGTATCGACACTTGGGAGAACCTCCACAAGGCGTTTTTGGAGAAATACTTCCCAGCCAAGAAGGCCAATAGCTTGAAGAAAGCTATAAGCAACATCGAGCAAGAGGCGAACGAAACTCTCTACGAGTACTTCGAAAGGTTTGCACGCCTCCGATCCAGCTGTCCTTTCCACGGATATTCAACTCAAGATCTACTCTTGTACTTGTACAATGGCTTGCTAGACAATGAAAGGAGGATCGTCGATGCGGCTTGCGGAGGTAATATTCTTAACTCTACTCCTGACCTTGCCTTGGAAAAGATACAGGAACTAGCAGAAGGAACCCGGAACTTTGGAAGGACTCCGTCCAAGAAAGGTGTTCATGCTGTAAATACCGGGAAGTGTGAGATCTCCACTGAGCTCGCGGAGCTGAAGGAGATGGTGAAGAGACTAACACTTATGGGAACCCCACAACAGCTCAAAACTTGTGGAGTGTGTGCTGATCCATATCATCCAACGGGCATGAGCCCACAAGTCCAAGATGATGATGCCGAGGTGAATGCAATGGGTTATGGACAACCACAGTAGCAAAGGCCTAGGAACGATCCTTATGTGCAGAATTTCATGCCAAACTGGTGTGACCAACAGAATTTCCGTTGGAGGGATCAACAAAACCAACAACAGCAACTCCGTCAAGGTAAGTATCAATCAACTGAGGATATGTTGAGGGTTTTAACTAAACACTTTGCTACTCATGTCCAAATAACAGAATCTAGCATCAAAAACCTTGAAAAACAGGTTGGGCAAATGGCATAAGCCATTTCAAGGACCGAATCTAGATTTTTCGGAGGATTGCCTTCCCAGACGTTTATAATCCCCAAGGAGAATGTTAGTGCCATAGCATTAATGAGTGGGAAGCAAATCCAACAAAAGCTAGCAAAATAATCACAAAGCAAACCTTTTGTCGATTTCACCGCACCCACAGCCTCCCCTGCGGCTGCAACTGCGCCCAGTACCGAGCAGACACCGCCCTTGCGGCTGGACGTCCCCGCCCCTGCAGTTAAAACCCCTGAGCCGCCTCTGCGCATACAAGTTGACGCCCCTGCGGAAAACACGACAGAAGGTTCTGTTGAGAAGGATTCTTACATCCATCCTAACTTTCTGCCACTGTACTCTGAGAAACCACCAGCTCCTTTTCTTGAGGCCCTGAAGGAGAGAAGAATCATTGAGGACAAAGACCTCTTTGAAAATTTTTCAAAATGCGAGGTAAACATTCCCCTCCTTAAGTTGGTAAAAAGTATTCCTAAGCATGCTCGTTTCTTGAAAGAACTTTGCACTATCAAGAGAAACCAGAAGCTGAAGGGGAAACAAATAGTACAAGTAAGTGAGCATGTGTCGGCTGTTTTCCAACGGAGGATGCCCAAGAAGTGCAGCGATCCGGGCATGGTAAGCATTCCTTGTGTTATAGGGGAAACCCGCTTTGACCAAGCAATGCTTGATCTTGGTGCTTCTATCAATGTTTTACCATATTCGATTTACAAATTACTTGGCCTTGGGCCATTAACGGAAACTAGGATTGTAGTACAACTTGCTGATAGATCTAATGTGTACCCGAAAGGGATAATTGAAGATGTATTAGTAATGGTAGACAACCTAATATTTCCTGCTGATTTCTTTGTAATGGATATGGAAAATGATTCACATGCTGCGCCTATTCTGTTAGGTAGGCCATATCTGAAAACTGCTAGGACTAAAATTGATTATGTTAGTGGCAAATTGACCATAGAGTTTGATGGTGAAGTAGTGGAATTTGACATCTATGATGCAATTAGATTTCCTAGTGATGATCATAGTTTATGCGCTATTGACATTGTTGAACCTTTTGTGCAAGATGCTTTTGATAACTCTGATATTGATGAATTGAAAAATATAATTGAGCATGACATTGATGGTTTTAAAGCAGATTATGTATTAACATCCAGCATGAAAAAGGTCTTAGCCCAATTAGATGGACATAAAAGGCTACCTATCTCCAATTTGGCCATTGGGCCCACTTTACTAACCCCAAGCGAGAAGCTTATTCCATCTATAGTACAAGCACCAGAAATAGAATTGAAGGACCTTCCGTCACACCTCAAGTACGTTTTCCTTGGAGAACACAATACTTTGCCGGTGATCATCTCCAACAAGTTGACTACCGGTCAAGAAGACAAGTTAGTGAAAGTGCTAAAAGAGCACAAGACGGCCCTCGGATGGACCATTGTGGACATCAAAGGGATAATCCCTTCAACTTGTATGTATAGGATCTTACTTGAGGATGAAGCTAAACCCTCTAGGCAACCTCAACGGAGGTTGAATCCGCCAATGATGGACGTGGTCAAGAAGGAAGTGTTGAAGCTCCTCCAAGCGGATATGATCTTCCCTATTTCGGATAGCACTTGGGTTAGTCCAACCCAAGTGGTTCCAAAGAAAAGAGGCATCACCATGGTGGAAAATTAACATGGAGAGATGGTTTCGAGCAAAACACAAACCGGATGGAGAGTTTGCATTGACTACCGCAAGCTCAACAAGGTAACACGAAAAGACCATTTCCCATTACCTTTTATTGACCAAATGTTGGAACGTCTTCCAGGTCATTAGTACTACTGCTTCCTTGATGGATATTCGGGATATTTCCAAATAGCCATCGCACCAGAAGACCAAGAAAAGATGACGTTCACTTGCCCATTTGGCACTTTTGCGTACCGCAGAATGCCATTCGGACTCTGCAACGCACCCGGCACTTTCCAACGGTGCACGATAAGTATTTTCTCCGAATACATAGAAAATTTCATTGAAGTCTTTATGGATGATTTTACCGTCCATGGAGACAGTTTTGACGCATGTTTAGGACATTTGAAACTGGTTCTTGAAAAATGCGTTGAAACCAATTTGGTTCTTAATTCGGAAAAATGTCATTTCATGGTCGAACAAGAAATTGTGCTAGGACATGTAATATCCTCAAAAGGGATAGAGGTAGATAGGGAAAAGGTTGATGTAATTCAAAACTTACCTTATCCTACTAATGTTTGGGAAATCCGATCTTTTCTTGGTCATGCAAGTTTCTACCGACGTTTCATCAAAGATTTTTCAAAGATCTCGGCACCCCTATGTGAATTGCTCAAGAAAGACGTCACCTTCATAGTAGATGAGGATTGCAAAAAAGCTTTCGACACTTTGAAGGCATGTCTTACCACCGCACCAATCATCCGTTCTCCGGATTGGGGAAAACCTTTCGAAATCATGTGCGACGCTAGTGACTACGCCGTTGGATTAGTCTTAGGACAAAAAGACGGACGGGCTTCACATGTGATCCATTATGCGTCTATGACACTCAATGGAGCACAAAGGAATTACTCTACCACCGAGAAAGAGATGTTAGCGGTGGTTTTTGCCTTTGAGAAATTCAGGCAATACCTACTTAGGGTAAAGGTAATTATCTTCACTGACCATGCAGCTCTTAGGTATCTCATGGCGAAAAAGGAAGCAAAACCACAATTGATTCGATGGGTGCTCCTCCTAAGTGAGTTTAACTTGGAGATACGGGACAAGAAGGGGGCTGAGAACCTGGTGGCCGATCATTTGAGCAGGCTAGTGAAAGAAGAGGAGGATCCAGGAAAAGGAAGAGAGATAGCTGGAAGCTTTCCAGACGATACATTTTACACAACTCTCTGTTGTGTAAACGCCCTCGCGGCTCACACCAGCCGCCCCTGCGGACAGCCGCCGCTGCGGCTCAGTCTAGGCGCCCCTGCGGAATTGTCGACAGAGGTTTGTCTTAAGCTCCAGTCTTTTAAACCTTGGTTTGCTGACATTGTGAACTTCATTGTCTGGAAATAATATCCCCCAGACTTCACCAAGGCACAACGAGAGAAGGTAAAGGTTGAAGCTCGACACTACGTTTGGGACGATCCTTACCTTTGGAAGCATTGTAGTGACCAAGTGATCCGACGTTGCATTCCGGACAATGAGGTACAATCCGTCCTAACTTTCTGTCATTTTGAAGCATGTGGGGGGCACTTTGGGGAAAACAAAACTGCAAGAAAAGTTTTGGATGCAGGATTCTTTTGGCCACACATTGTTCGAGACGCATTTGTGTTTTGTAAAGTGTGTGATAGATGCCAAAGGGTAGGTAATCTTTCCAGGAGACATGAAATGCCCCAATCCTCTCTTATATTTTGTGAAATATTTGACGTTTGGGGAATTGATTTCATGGGGCCGTTTCCTACTTCATTCGGGCACACATATATTTTGCTTGCGGTGGATTATGTTTCTAAGTGGGTGAAAGCAAAGGCCACCAAAACTGATGATTCGAAAGTGGTTGCAGCATTTCTCAAGGAAAACATGTTCGCACGATTTGGAATTCCGAAAGCCTTAATCAGCGATAGGGGTACCCATTTCTGCAACAAGACAATCACAACTCTCCTTAAGAAGTATCACGTCCACCAACGGGTGTCAACAGCCTATCATCCACAAACAAATGGCTAAGTGAGGTATCTAACCGGGAAATAAAAACCATCCTTGAAAAGACGGTCTCTCCCGGACGGAAGGATTGGAGTGCAAGGCTAAATGACGCCCTATGGGCATATCGGACAGCCTATAAAACTTCTATCAGGATGTCTCCTTTTAGGCTCGTGTTTGGGAAAGCTTGCCACCTACCGGTGGAGCTAGAGCACAAAGCCTGGTGGGCGGTAAAGAAGTGCAACATTAACATAGAGGAAGTCGTAAAATTCCGGAAGCTCAAATTGCAAGAATTGGAGAAATTGAGGTTAGATGCATATGACCATGCCACCACATACAAAGAAAAGACCAAAGCATGGCATGACCGAAACATTCTCCGGAAGGATTTCAAGGTAGGTAATAAGGTACTTCTCTTTCAATCACGTTTGAAACTCTTTGCAGGTTAGCTGCGTTCGAGATGGACAGGGTCGTTCGTGGCGGCCGAGGTATACCCTCACGGAGCTGTGGATCTTTATGATCCCCAAACGCACAAGGTGTTCAAGGTAAACGGACAAAGGCTAAATCCTTAACTTGAAGGAGTTAAGAACGATCCGATTGACTAGGTGGTGCTGGAGGAAGCAAAGTCAGATAAGTAGAGGCCTTACGTCGAGCCAACAACGAAAAACAAAGGCGTTGCTTGGGAGGCAACCCGAAGAAATAAGAAGAGAAGCCTTTGTCAAAGAAACCGCCCCTGTGGCTCAGTGCCACCGCCCCCGCGGTGACACACATGGCCAGCGCCGCCCCCGGCGTTGGGCCAGCGTCTACGACATACTGGTCAACGCACATGCGGTGACTCCCCTGCGCCCCTGCGGCGGCCATCCTTGACACACATCCTCGGCGCCGCCCCCGGCGTCGATGCTGCGTACCCCTCTTCCTTGTCACCGCCCCCGCGGTGACAAACGCCGCCCCTGCGGTCTCATTAAGGAAAGAAAAAAAATACACTTCCCAAAAATGACCTACAACTACCGCCATTTCCCCTCCCTCTCCATTCACTCTTCGAACCCTACAACGCCTCGCCCCCCACGCCCCTGCGCCCTCCGGAAACTCTCACCCGCTTCCTTGTGCAACGCTGCAGCGCCACCTCCGGCGACACAGCCACAACCACCCTTGTGATACCGGACATCACCACACACACCCTCCAAACTCTCTCACCTTACTACACTCTTCATCACCAACCACCATAAACTGCACTCTTGCTCCACCTCCGGCGACGCCCACACCAACAAAGAAGTCACCGGAACGGCCTCAACATCACCGCCTTCGTCGCTCCCCAAAATTCGCCCTCTGCACTTCTCCCGCCCTTGCGCATGCAAGCTCCCGCCCCTGCGTCTGCTTTAGCCGCCCCTGCGGAAAACACAACAGAGGGTTCGTCTCTTACTCTAATTTCAGAACTTTCTAATTCCTTTGCTAGTTCAACTGCAAGAGATGGAAAACCAAAGGAAATACAAGTTGTCGGAAGGTGAGAAGGAGCGGTATAGGATTGTGCAAAGTCGGGATGTGTATGCAACCCGATTTTTGGACGTTCCTACTTTGGAAAATTTGGGCATGCTAGAGAGCATGCAGGCCTTCCTCAACAATGTTGGGCTCGGTGATTTTCTGATAATGAGTGCTCCAACACACCCCCAACTCAGCCGCCAATTCATCGCCACAATCAAAATGGAAACGGTGGACCACAGTTGTGTTGGACTTTCATTCAAGTTCAACAAAAGAACGTATACATTGGACTACACCCAACTGCAGAAGGCATTAGGGGTGACCATTGCCGCCTCCGACGACTGGTGGGAACCCATCCCGACACCCGACTTGAAGGAGTTTTGGTAGGCCGCCACCAGATCTGAGTTCCATGCAGGGGGTGAGTATTCCAACAAAATCACTCACCCCTGTTTGAGGCTCATCTCGAAGATCTTTATGAGTGTCTTCTGTGGACACAAGGAGGAGAATAAGGTCGCTCTCAAGGACCTTCCATTACAATACGCCTGCCTCCCTACGAACGACTAGGTACCAGATTGGCCGTACCTCTTTCTTACCGCTTTGAAGCGGATTAGGAAGAATGAGCCACGAGACATTGTGGGAGGTGGGGTGATCTCCTTGTTAGCTGCACAGGTGATGGATCTCCCTGACTTGGAGGACTGACTAGAGGCCCCACTATATACGGAAGGGATGCTGAGGAGGTGAAGGCTCCTCCGGAGAGACGGGGAGAACATATTTTGGATCTCGCTGGTAGATGGGAGTCACATCACATACCTCCCCTGACCGCTTCCACTCGGAGACGAGCTCTCGGAGTTGTACGTACCAGCTGACCCCGTTCCTCCGAGACGGCCTCAGGAGGACATTGTTGGGCGATACGATGCGAGCTCCAGCCGGGCTCCTGTTACTGATGAGGAGATGCCTACTGCAGCACTGGATGACTGACCGAGGGTATTTCTATGGTCGTCTATACCCAATAAAAAGTAAATCCCGACTTAGCACTAAGAACAAGTAAAGTGATTAAGTAAGGGTCGAACCCAAGAGAGCTAAGGTGTTTTAGAGGCAATTATCGATTATAATGACAATTGACACAAGGGGGGGGGGTTGGTTGAATTGATGCACAAAAACTTATGAAAACGATTAATGCGACAAGTAAGACATTAATGGATGAATCTACACTAGGTTGATTCTAAGCATGCAATTGCTACTTTGGTGAGTTCCTTTTACACGTTTTCAAGTAATCTCCCGTCTCGATCATATATATGTGTTGAGGCAACCGGCATCAACACAACTTAACAGGTTAATTGTCCGTAAACCTACAAGAACAAATAACAAGTTAGCTTTCAAATAAAGACAAAGGGATAGAAAGAGAAGATTAAAACCGTTAAACTTATCTTTATATTTGTGTTCCTTTTCCTCAAGTAATCACAACCCGTTATTACTTAAAGTTGCTACTAGATTAAAGACCCGAACCCGGAACCTATTAATCCTAGTTATCTACATGCGCTTTAAAACCTAAGGTGATCAATCTCAAGCAATAGTAAACATGCAATTTAGACAATGGAGATCAAGGAAACACAAAGTATTATTAAATAAAAACTTAGATTAAAAAGAACTTACAACCAAGGTAACAATGCAGCTTCAAACCAACCCAATGTAGCGAGGGAGTTAGCAACTCATTACGAGGAAGCAAGACAATCTAAATGGATAATTTATTGACTAACTAGATGATAAGATGGATGACTCTAGTAATCAACCAAGGACTATTTATACTACAAAAGACACTAAATAGGAGTAAATGGCTGGCCCAAAACAGCCACCTTAAATGCCATAAAGGTGGTGTGAACAGCTGGAGTAAAGCTTCAGGCGTTAAACCACAGGGGCGGCCTTTAGGAACCGCAGGGGCGGTTTAGGCAAAATCGGTTGATCTTCTTCAGAGCCGCTGGGGCGGCTAGACAATTCCGCTGGGGCGGATCTTCAATGCTCCTCAACGTCTGACCTTTCGCCTTCCTAACGTTTTTTATGCCAAGCCACCGGGGCGTCCCTATGTCAACGCAGGGGCGGTGACACAGCCTCTTCATTTTCCAGCTCCCATGTTGAGGCACAGGCAATGCCGCAGTGGAAGGCGCAGGGAGCTGGTCTTTGTTTCGTCAGTGGAGGACACCGCAGGGGCGACAAGGACTGGCACAAGGGCGGTGACACGCTTCATGGTTGGCGTTGGTGAAAGTGCAGGGAGCGCTCCGAAGTAAGACGTCACCCGCAGGGGCGGCTGCAAGGATCCGCTGGGGCGGTGAGGCAATAGAAGCTTTGCTTCGTGATCGATCTTCACTCCTAAGTGCTTGTAACTCCTTCTTTAGCTTCTTTTGATCTTCTTCTTCTGGACCAAGGAGTTAGTAGCATAAACCGACACCAAAACGCCGGAAGGGAAACCTACACTCGGTGTCGCTCATTTTGCCAAGGCGCCCTTTTTGGTTTTTACCTTGTCACTCTTCTTTTTTTCTCACTTAAACTCACATCCCTCAAGTCCAATTTTGCACCAACCTAAGGTTGGTCGGACTATCTTCTTTTTACCTAAACCGTACTTTCGGGTTTTCGGTTTATCCAAGGATTTCCATGCCTTTTTTCACTTCTTTGGCTTTTTCGGTTTTTGTTTTTTTTTTCTTGAATTCCACAATGCAAACACAAATTCTAAAACAGCTCAATGAACTGTACAAGCAATGATATGTCCCTCCCCCATACTTGAAGTACACTTTGTCCTCAAAGTGGAAATGAGTCAAAGATAAATGCGGGAGAAGGGAAAGAAATGTACCCCTCACTGGGGTGGTCCAGATGGACCACCCGGACCCTCCTCTGGTGGGTAAGGGAAGTGGCGGAAGAAGTGCTCCTACCGTCGGTAGATGTCATCAATGCGGTCCTGTTGGGCAGACATCCGGCGACCAAATGAGGTCTCAAAATGGGCCTGCCAAGCCAGCTGCTGAGCCTCTAGCTGCTGCTGTTGGGCTGCCTGTCAGGCCTCCTGCCTCTGGTCAAAGTGTGAGGTCATGGAGGTGGCAAAACTTGTCTGCCAGCTCTGCTGCTGCTCCAGCATAGTCCGCTGGTAATCGGACCGCCATGTCCGGTGCCGGGTCGTCATAGCCGCCATCTGAGCCTGAAGGCTCGCAAGGGCCAGGTCCTCCCTTGGTGCCGTCGTGGGCATCTCCTCGTCATCAGGGATGGGCAGGTGCTCCTCCTGATAGGCCCGGCTGGAGCTGGCAGCGTGCCTCTCCACAATGGCCACTAGTGGCCTCCTCGGCACGAAAGGATCTGCCGGAATGTAGAGCTCGGAGAGCTCACCTCCTAATGGTAAAGGCCGGGGGAGGTAGGTGAGGTGGCTCCCATCTGCAAAAGAGATCCAAAATAGGTTCTCCCCGTCCCGCCGGAGGAGCTTGCACCTCCTAAGCATCCCCTCATTGTAGAGAGGAGCCGCCATCCCGTCCTCTAACTCAGACAGGTCCATCACTTGTGAGGCGATCAAAGAGATCACCCCACCACCGACAATATCCCTCGGCTCATCCCTCCTGATCCGCTTCAAAGAGGCAAGGAAGAGATAGGGCCAATCCATCACCTTCTCGCTCTGTGGAAGGCAGGAGTAGAGTAGTGAAAGGTCCTTGAGAGTGACCTTGTTTTCCTCTTTGTGTCCACAGAAGACACTCATGAGGATCTTTCAAATCAACCTCAAACTGGGGTGAGTGAGTTTGTTAGAGTACTCACCCCCAACATGGAATTCCGACGTGATAGTTGCTTGCCAGAACTCGCACAAGTCTGGGGCCGGGACTGGATCCCACCAGTTCTCAGAGGGGTTTAGAGTCACCCCAAAAGCTTCCCGTAGATCGGCGTAGTCGAAAGTGTATATCATCTTGTTGAACTTGAAGGTGAGGCCGATACACACGTGGTCCTCCTTCTCCATTGTGAAAGTGGAGATAAACTGTCTGCTGAGCTCCGGATATATTGGAGCACTCTTTTGGAGGAAGTCTCTGAGCCTAGCATTCGCGAAAAACGCTTGCATGCTCTCTAGCATGCCCAGTTTCTCCAAAGTCGGGATATGCAGAAATCGAGTTGCATACACAACTCGATCGTGCACAATCCTATAACGCTCCTTCTCTGCATCGGTCATCTTGTATTTCCTTGGGGCTTCCATTCTTGAAAGTATTTGAAGCAAAGGATTAGCAAATGTTGAAATGAGGAAAAGAAAATGACCTCTCTGGTGTGATTTCAGCAGGGGCGGCTGTGCAGGCGCAGCGGCGGTGAGGCGCAGGGGCGGATGCTTGCAGCTGTAGGTGCGGGAGAAGTGCAGAGGAGATTTCTTTGGAGCGATGGATATGGTGTTGTTGAGGTTGTTCCGGTGACGTCCTTGGTGATGTAGCCTCGTCGGTGGTGTAGCTGGAGTGGAACGTGCGAAGTGAGTGAGGAGGAAGGCCGTACGGCTGTGAGAGAGTACGGTGGTAGTGGGAGGAGGTGGCGCAGGGGCGCTTCGAGTGGTGGCTAGCTGTCGTAGGCGGCGCAGGGGCGTCGGCGAGATGGTTGGTGGGCAGAGGGCGCAGGGGCGTTGAGGGTGTTTCTGAAGGAAGGGAGTTTGGAGGGTTTGTGTTTGGTGAAGAAGGTTGGTGGGTGGTGTGTGGTAAGTGTAGGCGTTTTTCGAGATCCTCTTTTTTTTTCTTTTCTAGGTAAACCTGCAGGGGTGGGAGCTTGTCGCCGCGGGGGCGGGACAAGGGAGAGGGGCACGCAGGCCCAGCGCCGGGGGCGGCGCTTGGAATTCGTGTCAAGGATAGCCGCCGCAGGGGCGTGGGGATGTACCCGTGGGGGTGGTGACAGGCGTGTTGCAGGCGCAGGCCAAGCGCCGGGGGCGGCGCTGGCCATGAGTGTCACTGCAGGGGCGGGGATACAAAGCCGCAGGGGCGGTTTCTTGACAGAAGCTCCTCTTCTTATTCCTTTGGGTTGCCTCCCGAGAAGCACCTTTGTTTTACGTCGTTGGCTCGACGTAAGATCTCTACTTCTCTGACTGTGCCTCCTCTAGTACCATCTCGTCAATCGGATCGTTCTTGACTCCTTCAAGGTAAAGCTTTAGCCTTTGTCCGTTCACCTTAAACACCTTGTGCGTTTGGGGGTCATAGAGATCCACAGCCCCGTGAGGGTATACTTCGGCTAGTATGAACGGTCCTGTCCATCTCGAACGCAGTTTACGTGCAAAGAGTTTCAAACGGGATTGAAAGAGAAGTACCTTATTACCTACCTTGAAGTCCTTCCGGAGAATGTTCCGGTCATGCCATGCTTTGGTCTTTTCCTTGTATGTGGTAGCATGGTCATATGCATCTAGCCTCAGTTCCTCCAACTCTTGCAATTGGAGCTTCCGGAATTCTCACACTTCTTCTATGTTCATGTTACACTTCTTTACCGCGCACCAAGCTTTGTGCTCTAACTCCACCGGTGGGAGTTTTGTAGGCTGTCCCAAACACGAGCCTAAAAGGGGACATTCCGATGGGAGTTTTGTAGGCTGTCCGATATGCCCATAGGGCGTCATTTAGCCTTGCACTCCAATCCTTCCGCCCGGGAGAAACCGTCTTTTCAAGGATGGTCTTTATTTCCCGGTTGGACACCTCAGCTTGGCCGTATTTTTGCGGATGATAAGCTGTTGATACTCTTTGGTGAACATGGTACTTCTTATGGAGAGTTGTGATCGTCTTGTTGCAAAAATGGGTACCCCTATCACTGATCAAGGCTTTTGGGATTCCAAATCTTGCAAAGATATTTTCCTTCAGAAAAGCTGCAACTACTTTTGAATCATCAGTTTTGGTGGCCTTTGCCTCCACCCGCTTGGAAACATAGTCCACTGCAAGAAAGATATATGTGTTCCCGAATGAAGTAGGAAACGGCCCCATGAAATCAATTCCTCAAACATCAAATATTTCACAAAATATAAGAGAGGATTGGGGCATTTCATGTCTCCTTGAAAGATTTCCTACCCTTTGGCATCTATCACACACTTTACAAAATGCAAAAGCGTCTCGAAAAATGTGTGGCCAAAAGAAACCGGCATCCAAAACTTTTCTGGCTGTTTTGTTTGCTCCAAAGTGCCCCCCACATGCTTCAGAATGACAGAAAGTTAGGACGGATTGTACCTCGCTATCCGGAATGCAACGCCGGATCACTTGGTCACTACAATGCTTCCAAAGGTAAGGATCGTCCCAAACGTAGTGTCGAGCTTCAGCTTTTACCTTCTCCCGTTGTTCCTTGGTGAAGTCTGGAGGATACTCCTTCCAGACAATGAAGTTCACAATGTCAGCAAACCAAGGCTTAAAAGATTGAAGCTTAAGACAAATCTCTGTCGACAATTCCGCAGGGGCGCCTAGACAGAGCCGCAGGGGCGGCTGGTGTGAGGCGCGGGGGCGGTTACACAACAGAGAGTTGTGTAGAAGGTATCGTCTGGAAAACTTCCGGCTATCTCTCTTTTTTCTGGATCTTCCTCTTCTTGCACTAGTCTACTCAGATGATCGGCCACCAGGTTCTCAACTCCCTTTTTGTCCCTTATCTCTAGGTTAAACTCGCTTAGAAGAAGCACCCAACAGATCAATTGTGGCTTTGCCTCTTTCTTTGCCATGAGGTACCTAAGGGCTGCATGGTCAGTGAAGATAATTACCTTTACCCCATGTAGGTACTGCCGGAATTTCTCAAGGGCAAAAACCGCAGCTAACATCTCCTTCTCGGTGGTAGAGTAATTCCTTTGAGCTTCATTGAGTGTCATAGACGCATAATGGATCACATGGGCGGCCCGTCCGTCTTTTTGTCCTATGAAAGCTCCGACGGCATAGTCACTGGCGTCACACATGATTTCAAAAGTTTTCTCCCAATCCGGGGAACGGATGATTGGTGCGGTGGTGAGACATGCCTTCAAAGTGTCGAAAGCCTTCTTGCAATCCTCATCCTCTATAAAGTTGACATCTTTCTTGAGAAATTCACACAGGGGTGTTGAGATCTTTGAAAAGTCTTTGATGAACCGTCGGTAGAAACCTGCATGACCAAGGAAAGATCGGATTTCCCGAACATTAGTAGGATAAGGTAAATTTTGAATAACATCAACTTTTGCCTTATCTACCTCTATCCCTTTTGAGGATATTACATGTCCTAGGACGATTCCCTATTCGACCATGAAATAACATTTTTCCGAATTAAGAACTAAATTGGTTTCAACACATTTTTCAAGAACAAGTTTCAAACGCCCTAAACATGCGTCAAAATTGTCTCCATGGACGGTAAAATCATCCATGAAGACTTCAATGAAATTTTCTATGTATTCGGAGAAAATACTTATCATGCACTGTTGGAAAGTGCCCGGTGCGTTGCAAAGTCCAAATGGCAGTCTGCGATATGCAAAAGTGCCAAATGGGCAAGTGAACGTCGTCTTCTCTTGATCTTCTGGTGCGATGGATATTTGGAAATAGCCCGAATATCCATCCAGGAAACAGTATTATTGATGACCTACAAGACGTTCCAACATTTGATCAATAAAAATTAATGGGAAATGGTCCTTTCGTGTTACCTTATTAAGCTTGCGGTAATCAATGCAAACTCTCCATCTGGTTTGTGTTTTGCTTGGGACCATCTCTCCATGTTGATTTTCCACCAAAATGATGCCTCCCTTCTTTGGAACTACTTGGGTTGGACTAACCATAGTGCTATCCGAGATAGGAAAGATCATATCCGCTTGGAGGAGTTTCAACACTTCCTTTTTGACCACATCCATCATTGGTGGGTTCAACCTCCTTTGAGGTTTCCTAGAGGGTTTGGCTTCGTCCTCAAGTAAAATCCTATGCATGCAAGTGGGAGGACTTATCCCTTTGATGTCCACAATAGTCCATCCGAGGTCCGTCTTGTGCTCCTTTAGTACTTTCACCAACTTTTCTTCTTGTCCGGTGGTTAACTTGTTGGAGATAATCACCGGCAAGGTATTGTGTGCTCCAAGGAAAACGTACTTGAGGTGTGACTGAAGGTCCTTCAATTCTATTTCAGGTGCCTGCACTATGGACGGAACAAGCTTCTCGCTTGGGGTTAGTAAAGTGGGCCCAATGGCCAAATTGGAGATAGGTAGCCTTTTATGCCCATCTAATTGGGCTAGGACCTCTTTCATGCTAGACGTTATCAGATAATCTGATTTGAAACCATCAATGTCATGCTCAATCACATTCCTTAATTCATCCATGTCAGAGTTATCAAAAACATCTTGCACAAAAGGTTCAACAATATCAATAGCACATAAAGAATGATCATCACTAGGAAATCTCATTGCATCATAGATGTCAAATTCCACTACTTCTCCATCAAACTCCATGGTCAATTTACGACTAACATAATCAATTTTAGTCCTAGCCGTTTTCAGAAAGGGTCTACCTAACAGAATGGGTGCAGCATGCGAATCATTTTCCATATCCATTACAAAGAAATCAGCAGGAAAAATTAGGTTGTCTACCATTACTAATACATCTTCAATTATCCCTTTCGGGTACACATTAGATTTATCAGCAAGTTGTACTACAATCCTAGTTTCCATTAGTGGCACAAGGCCAAGTGATTTGTAAATCAAATATGGCAAGACATTAATAGAAGCACCCAGATCAAGCATTGCTTTGTCAAAGCAGGTTTCCCCTATAACACAAGGGATGCTTACCATGCCCGCATCACTGCACTTCTTGGGCATTCTCTGTTGGAAAACTGCCGACACATGCTCACTCACTTGTACTTTCTATTTCCCCTTTAGCTTTTGATTCCTCTTGATAGTGCAAAGTTCCTTCAAAAAATGAGCATACTTAGGGATACTTTTCACCAACTTAAGGAGGGGAATGTTTACCTCGCATTTGGAGAAAGTCTCAAAGAGGTCCTTGTCCTCTATGATCCTTCTCTCTTTCAAGGCTTCAGGAAAAGGAGCCAATGGTTTCTCGGAGTACAGCGGCGGAAAGTTCGGCCGGACGTAAGTATCCTTTTCAGCAAGACCCTCTGTTGTGTTTTCCGCAGGGGCGTCAGCTTGAAGGCGCAGGGGCGACTCAGGGGTTGTCACCGCAGGGGCGGGGGCAGCCAGCCGGAGGGGCATCGTCCGTTCTGTGCTGGGCACAGCTGCAGCCGCAGGGGCTACTGTGGGTGCGGAAAAAACGACAGAAGGCTTGCTTTGTGATTCTTTTGTTGGTTCTTATTGGATTTGCTTCCCGCTCCTTAATGTTAGGGCACTAACATTCTCCTTGGAGTTTATAAACGTCTAGGATGGCAATCCTCTGGAAACCCTTGATTTGGTCCTTGAAATAGCTTCCGCCATTTGACTAACCTGTTGCTCAAGGTTCTTGATGCTAGATTATGTTGTTTGGACATGAGTGGCAAAGTGTTTAGTCAAAACCTGCAACATATCTTCAGTTGAGTGATACTTACCTTGGTGGGGCTGCTGTTGTTGGTTTTGTTGATCCCTCCAACGAAAATTCTGTTGGTCACGCCAATTCGGCATGAAATTCTGTGCATAGGGATCGTTCCTAGGTCTTTGCTGCTGTGGTTGTCCATAACCCATTGCGTTTACTTCAGCATCGTCATCATGAACTTGTGGACACATGTCCGTTGGATGATACGGGTCAGCACAAACTCCACAAGCTTTGAGCTGTTGCGGTGTTCCCATAAGTGTTAGTCTCTTCACCATTTCCTTCAATTCCACGAGCTCGGTGGAAATCTCACTCTTCCCGAAGCTCACAGCATGAACTCCTTTCTTAGTCGGGGTCCTTCCAAAGTTTCGAGTTCCGTCCGCTAGTTCCTGTATCTTTTCCAAAGCAAGGTCAGGAGTAGAGTTAAGAATATTACCTCCACAAGCCGCATCGACGATCCTCCTTTCATTGTCTAGCAAGCCATTGTACAGGTACAAGACTAGATCTTGAGTTGAATATCCGTGAAAAGGATAGCTGGATCGGAGGCGTGCAAACCTTTCGAAGTACTCGTAGAGAGTTTCGGTTGCCTCTTGCTCGATGTTGCTTATAGCTTTTTTCAAACTATTAGCCTTCTTAGCTGGAAAGTATTTCTCCAAGAACACTTTGTGAAGGTTCTCCCAAGTGTCGATACTCCCAGATGGAAGGTGGTAATACCAATCATCCGCGGAATCATTGAGTGTGAAGCCGAATGCCCTCATCTTGATTTATTCTTCGGTAATGTTGGCCGGCTTCATGCTCATACACATAGTATGGAACTTCCCAAGGTGCTTGATGGGATCTTCACCACTTAGCCCATGGAAGGATGAGAGCAAGTGGATGAGGCCCGGCTTGAGCTCAAAGTTGACTCTTTTCCCTAGTGCCTGCGAGAGGGTTTTGAGCCAAGGTGGGCTGCGTAAGTTGACGAAGAGTACGGTCAGCCATCTCTTGTTGAAGTTGTTGTTGTCTTCGTTGCCGGATGTGCGTCCTCTCAATTTCTGCATCAAAAGAATCAAAGCCCGAATTAGTAGCACGGGTTTGAACCATAAAAATGGTTCAAACCAATAATCAATAATAACAATAAAACACTAAAACTCCTCGGCAACGGCGCCAAAATTTGACCGAGGGTATTTCTATGGTCGTCTATACCCAATCAAAAGTAAATCCCGACTTAGCACTAAGAACAAGTATAGTGATTAAGTAAGGGTCGAACCCAAGAGAGTTAAGGTGTTTTAGAGGCAATTATCGATTATAATGACAAGTGACACAAGGGGGGGGGGGGTTGGTTGAATTGATGCACAAAAACTTATGAAAACGAATAATGCGACAAGTAAGACAATAATGGATGAATCTACACTAGGTTGATTCTAAGCATGCAATTGCTACTTTGGTGAGTTCCTTTTACACGTTTTCAAGTAATCTCCCGTCTCGATCATATATATGTGTTGAGCCAACCGGCATCAACACAACTTAACAGGTTAAATGTCCGTAAACCTACAAGAACAAATAACAAGTTAGCTTTCAAATAAAGACAAAGGGATATAAAGAGAAGATTAAAACCGTTAAACTTATCTTTATATTTGTGTTCCTTTTACTCAAGTAATCACAACCCGTTATTACTTAAAGTTGCTACTAGATTAAAGACCCGAACCCGGAACCTATTAATCCTAGTTGTTTACATGCGCTTTAAAACCTAAGGTGATCAATCTCAAGCAATAGTAAACATGCAATTTAGACAATGGAGATCAAGGAAACACAAAGTATTATTAAATAAAAACTTAGATTAAAAAGAACTTACAACCAAGGTAACAATGCAGCTTCAAACCAACCCAATGTAGCGAGGGAGTTAGCAACTCATTACGAGGAAGCAAGACAATCTAAATGGATAATTTATTGACTAACTAGATGATAAGATGGATGACTCTAGTAATCAACCAAGAACTATTTATACTACAAAAGACACTAAATAGGAGTAAATGGCTGGCCCAAAACAGCCACCTTAAATGCCATAAAGGTGGTGTGAACAGCTGGAGTAAAGCTTCAGGCGTTAAACCACAGGGGCGGCCTTTAGGAACCGCAGGGGCGGTTTAGGCAAAATCGGTTGATCTTCTTCAGAGCCGCTGGGGCGGCTAGACAATTCCGCTGGGGCGGATCTTCAATGCTCCTCAACGTCTGACCTTTCGCCTTCCTAACGTTTTTTATGCCAAGCCACCGGGGCATCCCTATGTCAACGCAGGGGCGGTGACACAGCCTCTTCGTCTTCCAGCTCCCATGTTGAGGCACAGGCAGTGCCGCAGTCGAAGGGGCAGGGGAGTTGGTCTTCGTTTCGTCAGTGGAGGACACCGCAGGGGCGACAAGGACTGGCGCAGGGGCGGTGACACGCTTCATGGTTGGCGCTAGTGAAAGTGTAGGGAGCGCTCCGAAGTAAGACGTCACCCGCAGGGGCGGCTGCAAGGATCCGCTGGGGCGGTGAGGCAATAGAAGCTTTGCTTCATGATCGATCTTCACTCCTAAGTGCTTGTAACTCCTTCTTTAGCTTCTTTTGATCTTCTTCTTCTGGACCAAGGAGTTAGTAGCATAAACCAACACCAATGCAATAAAAAGACTCCAAAACTACCCTAAATGATAGTGATGCCATCACCAATCAACGACAATCAGGCCATGGAGAGTCTTCAGGCTCAGATGGCAGCCTTGACCATACAACATCAGGCATGGCAGACCGAGTACCAGTGGTCCATGCTTGAGCAGCAGCACGCGTGGTAGTCCAGCTTCGCCTCCTCCATGACCACACATTTTGACCGCCGACAAGATGCTTGGCAGGCGGCTCATCAACAGCAGTTAGAAAGTGAGCAGCTGGCTTGGCAAGCTAGCTATGAGACTTCATTTAGAGAGAGGATGGAGGCTCAGGAGGACCGCATCGACACGCTCCACCGCCGGCAGGAGCATTTCTTCCGCCACTTTCCATACCCACCAGAGGAGGGTCCGGATGGTCCAGCTGGACCATCCCATTGAGTGGTATACTTCTCTTCCCTTTCCCACATTTATCTTTGCTTCATTTCCACTTTGAGGGTAAAGTGATCTTCAAGTATGGGGGAGGGACATATATTGGCATGTACATTTTCATTCGCGTTTTTTTGATTTTGTTTTGCATTAAGTCCTATGTTCTGTAATTCAGTTTCGTATAAAAAAAATAGAAAAAGAAAAAAGCCAATGAAAATGAAAAAAAGCATGAAAATCCTTGGATAAACCGAAAACCCAAAAGGGCGGTTTAGGCAAAAAGAAGGTAGTCCGACCAACCTTAGGTTGGTGAAAAAATTGGACTTGAGGGATTAGAGTTCTAAGTGAGATCATCAAAGAAAAGAAGAAGAGTGGCAAGGTGAACACCCGAAAGGGCACCTTGGCAAAATGAGCGACACCGAGTGTAGGTTTCCCTTCCGGCGTTTGGCGACATAAGAAGGGGAGTCATAAGGAGGTTGTCCGGGTAGGCCACTCTTGGAGCAATAAGGATGGTGGTTTCTCATCTTTTTCTCACATTTCCTCTCTTCTCCTTCTTTCTTTCTTGGCTTGTCTTTTGTTTTCATTATCTTTTCTGCTTGCCCATGCTTCCTGAGGCCTTTGAGTTTAGTTGTTGTCATTTGTTTTACTCGGGATGAGTAAAAGGTCTAAGTATGGGGGAGTTTGATAGGTGATGGAATGACTATCAATTAGGATAGTTTTTAGAGTCTTTTTATTGCATTTGTGTCGGTTTATGCTACTAACTCCTTGGTCTAGAAGAAGAAGAAGACTAAAAGAAGCTAAGGAAGGAGTTATAAGCACTTAGGAGTGAAGATCGTTCACGAAGAAAAGCTTCTATTTCTTCACCGCCCCCGCAGAGCCTTGCCACCACCCCTGCGGGTGACACCTTACTCCGGAGCGCTCCCTGCGCCTTCGCCAGCGCCAGCCACGAAGACCGTCACCACCCCTGCGGTGACCTGCCCTGAAGAAGCGAAGACCAGCGCTCCTGCGCCTCCCCCTGCACCTCTGCCTGCGCCTTAACCTGGGAGCTGGAAGATGAAGGGTCCGTATCACCGCCCCTGCGTCAACACTGGGACGCCCTGGCGGCTTGGCTTCAGAAACGGCAGGAAGTTGAAGGGTCAGACGTTTATAGAGCATTAAAGATCCGCCCCTACGGAATTGCCTAGCCGCCCCTGCGGTCATGAAGAAGATCAAGCGTTTTTGCCTTCACCGCCCGTGCGGAGATGAAGGCCTCCCCTGCGGTTCAATGGCAGAAGCTTTGCTCCGGCTATTTACACCACCTTTATGGCATTAAAGGTGGTTGTTTTGGGCCGGCCATTACTCCTATTTAGTTTCTTTTGTAGAATAAATAGGCTTTGGTTGATTGCTAGAAGGATCCAACTTGTTTTCCATCATTTTCCACTTAGAAACCAATTTTCATTTCCATTGTAATGAGTTGCTAACGCCCTTGCTACATTGGGTTGATTTGAAGCTGCGTTGTTACTGTGGTTGTAAGTTTTCTTTAATATAAGTTTTCATTGAGTAATGTTTTGTGTTTCCTTGATCTCCATTGTCTAATTGCATGTTTTACTATTACTTGAGATTGATTGCCTTAGGTTCTAAAGTGCATGCAAAGAACTAGGATTAATAGGTTCCGGGTTCGGGTCTTTAATCTAGTAGTAAACTTTAATAATAACGGTTTGTAATTACTTACAGAAAAGGAACACAAATATAAAGATAAGCTTAACGGTTTTAATATTTTCTTTATATCACTTAGTCTTTGTTTGAAAGCTAACTTGTTAATTGTTCTTGTAGGTTTACGGAACACTAACCTGTTAAGTTGTGTTGATGCCGGTTGGCTCAACACATATATATGATCGAGACGGAAGATTACTTGAAAACTTGTAAAAGGAACTCATCAAAGTAGCAATTGCTATGCTTAGAATCAACCTAGTGTAGATTCACCCATTATTGTCTTACTTGTCGCGTTATTCGTTTTCATAAGTTTTTGTGCATCAATTTAACCAACCCCCCCCCCTTGTTACTTGTTTCTATAATCAATAATTGCATCTAATAAAACACCTTAACTCTCTTGGGTTCGACCGTTACTTAATGACTATACTTATTTTAGTGCTAAGTCGGGATTTACTTTTGATTGGGTATAGACGACCATAGGAATACCTCCATTCAGTCACCGACGAGAGGCGTCCGGCATTTCGGCATTAAGGGAAAACTTAGTCCCAGATATGTCGGACATTTTGCGATCTTGGAGAGAGTGGGAGAGGTTGCCTACCGATTAGCAGTGCCACCAAGATTGGAGGGTGTCCATCCGGTTTTTCATGTATCTCAGTTGAGAAAGTATATATGTTTGCTCAAAAGTGTGTGAGTCAAAGTCTTAAATTTATATCCAAAACTTATGCAAAAGTGAACCCGCAGTGTACGGATCAACTGTAGTAAGGCAAGAATTTCCAGAGTCGAACTCAGGGATTTGGTGAGAATAAAATCGATTTCAAAATATCTGGCAACATACAAAAGCTTCTGTAAATATGTAGGAGACAAATGATTCCAAGGATTCAAGTATCCGACTGCGGCTTTCGATTCAAGACACTTCTAAAGATCAAAGGACAGAGTTGGCGTTGCCAAGGTTATGTATTTTAAAGAAAGGAATAATGTACGGTAAAGTTCCACTACTCACTTATCCCAACTCAGAAGCTCTCAACCTGAAGGATGTTGAGTCTCATCAAGAAGAGTACTTAAAAGAAGGATTATCACTCAAACTATCCACCCAAACCCAAGGATATGACTCTCGAAGGTAAGGATGAAAGGCACACTCAACCTTAATAGAGGATGTTGAGTCTCTCTATTACCCAAATCTTGTAAACTTTGGCTACCAAGTGAAGAATCAATGATGAAGTCTCTTCTTACACTTGGATAGGGGTTAAAAAGGTTAAGCAAGGTTAGGATTTAGACAAGGTTTAACTTTAGTCAAAGGATAAAGCAATTAAAGGACGTCAGAGCGAAAACTCGGGCTGTTCCTGGTAAAACTCGGCCGATCTGCTCAAGAACAGTCCGATTTTCCGGTGTCGTAAAGGTTAAATATCAACTCTCAAGGTCCAATTGGTTAATTGAGTTCAGTCTATCATCATCTAAGCCTCAATCATCAACTATTCTCCCCAAAATCACAAGTTTTTTAGCCAATCATTTTCATCATTGAATCAAAATCAAGATTGAATATAGAAAACCAAATAAAAACCAAACTTTGCATAAAAGGCAAAGAATCTCCAAATCTGTAATCAAACCTTAAAATCTTTCAAAGAATCTCACAAAACACTCAACAATATGTTCACAAATCGCAATAACAAAAAGGAAACAAAAGATCTCACAAACTTCCTTGAATCTTGACTTTTGTTCTTTTCCTTCAATCCTCTTCTCCAAGAATCTTCAATTCCGTACGAACCGTTAAATCTTCCGTTCTGCGAACCCCTAATTTTCGTTCATGGGGTTCAAATGTATACTTCTTCACTAATGGGTTGTTTGGCATATCCCTTCTCAAGCCCAGAAGAAATGGGCTTTCGAACGTAATATTTTTTAGACGGTTATAAGCAAAACTCGGTCGATCTAGGGGATAACTCGTCCGATTTTTCCAACAGGAAAATCGTCCGATTTATGTATAAATCACCCGATTATTGAAAACAGAAAGTGCTCGCCTCTTGACTTGTTTCCTTCCTTCCTTGTATGACCCTTCTACGCACTTTCTTTGCTCTTCATGACTCCTCAAAGGTTCCTTAAGCTTCCTTATTGACCTTAGTTGTTACTTGCTCCACTCTTGCTTCCAATTCCATCGAATTTACCTATAATTCAACCAAAACTCATGTAGACCTCTATTTCTGAAGTATAAATGAAATAAACTGTAAAGGTACACAAATATCTCCGAATGTAAGGGAAATTGAGGTAAAACCTCCACAATATACATGATTATAATGGCATATAATTCATTTCATCAAAATACCCCATACTTGCCTCTTGCTTGTCCCCAAGCAAGGTTCAATTCTAGAATACAAGATGTCATGGATTATATGATGCAAAAAACTCAAAAACTTTTCGAAAAGTGCTTCTTAGTTTGGATCACCCTCAAAGTAATGCTTCAAGACATAGGAGGACAAAGTATGCATCAAAAATAACCGTATCATGGACAAATCTAAAACTTTTTCTCAACAACATAAATAAAAGACATGATAAAGATGTAGAGATAATCAAAATCAAACAAATCTAAGCCATGAAACCTTAAACATGTGCACAAAGGTCTCCAGGTCTTCCAATCAAAAAGAGGTCAAAGAAACGTGTTAAAGGTGGGAAATCTTCTAAGGTAATGTGGTGCTAATCCGGGAAAGAGGAACAACACAACAAGAGCTTTAAGAACACAACTTCACAACACATGCTTTGCATGTAAAATTTTCTTTTCTTTTACTTTACTTTTTGAGAGTATGGACAATGGTGCACAAAAACCGAAGCCTAGGAGATTGACATTTCTCAATTTTCGAGATGCCTCAAATCCTTGATTCACATACCATATACCGTTAGGACTTGTCGTTCATTCATACTTTGGCAAGGCACAAACACCGGCTATGTGAATGTTGCCGAGTTACTCATCCTCGTGTTCAACGTCCCCAATCTTAATTTTTGCTAAACTTTCACTTAGCACTTTCACAATGGCCCTCCCACATTATACATGCCTTACATAACCACTTATCCTAATTCCCGGATGGTCAAAAGGAGGTTAAATATTTCATTGAGGAGCTAGCATGAACAAGATATGAAAAAGAAAAGAAGTGAATTGCCTTGGTCATTCCAACATGATGCATAAGAACTTATAATATAGCTTCGATCATTATTTCATTCTCCTATCAAGACATCAAGATCATAAGAATCATACATGCATTAAATTAAGACAATCAAATCCATTCATGTTACCATTTAAAATTTCAGCATAGCTAAGTCATCTTTTTTCCTTTTCCACATCACAATCATCATCATAGAGGTCATTACCATCATAAGAAGCATTAAAATTTTTGAAAAACAGACAAATTTTTGAATTAAACATGCAATGCAAATGCCATAGTGGACTTGAAAGTGTAAGAGTTATTGACGAGGCTAAATACCTATGTCGTTGTATTTTAGCTTAGATCAAAGTAGAAATCCTAACGTTACACTAACAAGTTCTTGTTCGCATGTTTCTTGGGTAGAATACCCATGGAAAACACAGCTGAACCGCCTCTTGTTCGATGTTACTTATAACTTTCTTGAAGCTATTGGCCTTCTTGGCTGGAAAGTACTTCTCCAAAAATGCCTTATGGAGATTCTCCCACGTGTCGATGCTTCCGGACCGAAGATGGTAGTACCAATCATCCGCCTCATCATTGAGTGTGAAACCGAATGCCCTCATCTTGATTTGCTCTTCCGTAATGTTGGCCGGTTTCATGCTCATACACACAATATGAAACTATCCTAGGTGCTTGATGGGGTCTTCACCACTTAACCCATGGAATGATGGGAGCAAGTGGATCAACCCCGAATTGAGCTCAAAATTGACACCTTCCCCTATTGCCGGTATAGTAACCCCAAGAGGGTGTTGAGTCAAATCCGGCTGCGTGAGTTGGCGAAGTGTTCGGTTAGCCATTTCTTCACGGAGTCTTTGTTGTCTACGTTGCCGGATGTGCGTTCTCTCAATTTCTGGACCAAAAGGAACAAACCCGGAGTTAGTAGACGGGTTTGAACCATAAAAATGGCCCAAACCAATAATCAATAATTAAAATGAAATAAAAACACAACTAAACTCCCCGGCAACGGTGCCAAATTTGACGAGGCTAAATACCTATGTCGTTGTATTTTAGCTTAGGTCAAAGTAGAAATCCTAACGTTACACTAACAAGTTCTTATATAGCGTTAGTAAGGGTCGAACCCACAAGAGTTAACTTGAGTTTCGATTAGATTTAATTACTGATTTTGTAACCAAGTAAAACGGGAGGTTTTTGACTGAAATGTAACAAAACACAAGAATCAGAAAGCAAGTAAAAAGGTGAATAGATTGATGAGAGATGAACTGCACTAGGTTGAATCTTAGCATGCAATGCTACTCTGGTTGGTTCCTTTTATAAGTGTTTAGCAATGTTGTCGTCTTGATCACATATATGTGTTGAGCCAACCGGCATCAACACAACTTAACAAGTTAATGCCCCGTAAACCTACAAGATCAAGTCACAAGTTAGGTTTTAAACAAAGACAAAGAGATATAAAGAGAAGAATAAAACTATTAGACATTTTCCTGGCGGCATGTATGGAAAAACTGATATTGGGAGGGTATCCTCCAGCAATGGGCCACGAATTATTCCCGTCCCGGATGTAGAGCGGCGAAGCCAATCGAACCGGGAGTTACTTACCAACCTTTCAAAAAAAACTATTAGACATTTTCTTTATATTTTTATTCCTTTTCCTTTAAGTAATCACAACCAGCTTTTACCTAAAGGTTTTCTACTAGATTAAAGACCCGAACTCGGAATCTATAAATCCTAGTTCTTTGCATGCAATTAAACACTAAGGTGATCAAACTAAGTGATAAGAAACATGCGATTAGATAAGTGAAGCACAAGGAATACAAAACATATACTGAATAATACTTATATTAAAAAGGACTTACAACCAAAGCATCAATACAGCTTCAAAACAACCCAATGTAGCAAGGAAATTGGAAACTCATTACACAAAGGAAGCAAGGGAAAAGAGAGAATAATGTGGGAAAATGGTGGTTGATTCTAGCAATCAACCATGGACCTATTTATACCACAATTGGCACTAAATGGGAGTAAATGGCCGGCCTAAACAGCCACCTTTAATGCCATAAAGGTGGTGCAAACAGCCGGAGTAAAGTCTTTGTCTCAAAACCGCAGGGGCGGCCTTCAGGACCGCAAGGGCGGTTTAGGCCAAAACGCTTGGAGTTCTTCATGGCCACAGGGGCGGCCTCGCAATTCCGCAGGGGCGGATCTTTAATGTTCTTCAAACATCTGACTCTTCATCTTTTTGTCGCTTCTGATTTCGAGCCGCAAGGGTGGCCCAATGTCACCGCAGGGGCGGTGACACTGGATCTTTGGCTTCACAGCTCCGGAGGTTGGTCCGCAGGCAGAGGCGCAGGGGCGCCGGCTTCGCTTCTTCAAGGTAAGTCACCGTAGGGGCCCCCAGGAGAGGCGCAGGGGTGGGGACAGTCTTCGTTCCGGGCGCTGGCAAAGGCGCAAACTGCGTTCCAGAGTGCAGTGTCACCCGCAGGGGCGGTGATACTGCTCCGCGGGGGCGGTGTGACACCAGAAGCTTGTTTTCGTGGATGGTCGTCAACTCCCAAGTGCTTCTAACTTCTTTTTAGCTTCTTTTAGACTTTTTCTTCTTGATTAAGAAGTTAGTAGCATAAACCGACTCTAATACAATAAAAAGACTCTAAAAACAAACATAAATGATAGTGGTTCCATCACCTATCAGTTATTACAAGCCAAGTCATAAAGTGTTATAATAGGAAAGAGATTGTAAGTACCCTCACCCCATACTTAACCTTCACATTGTCCCCAATGTGAAAAGTCAAGCACAAGATGGAGAAAAATACTTACAATGTAAAAGGGAGTGATGTCTTAATCCTCAGCTAGCGGTGGTGGTGGGGGAGGTGCCTTAGAAGAAGAACCTTTCTTCTTGGTTGAGTTTCTAGTAATTCTCTTTAAGGCTTCTATTCTGCACAAGAAAATCGGGCTGTTCTAGCAAAAACTCGGCCGATTTTTCTGTCTTGGCCCGAATTTTTCCTCGATTTCAACCCAAATCACAATTTTGTAAAGTTATGATCAATGCAACACCACAAATGGCTTCCTAGGGTTGTTTCTAAGCAAAGCCCTCCAACAAACTCAACAATCTAACAACTCTTAATCAAGAATCAAAATCAAACGAAATACTTGAGTTTTGGGTGGAAAAATCTGAATTCCGGATGAATGAGCAGTTTGCCAGGCTGGTTGGTGCTAGATCCTTCTTCATTGTTGAAAGAGCTTTAGTTTAGACTCAAGAATCACTCAAAATGGTTAGAAATTGAGGAGATGGGAGATGGGCGATTTTTCGGCTCTTTGGAGTGAAGGAGGAAGGAAAATGGCTAAGTGTGGAATGAAGAAGGGAGTGGAGAAAGCTTTATATAGGCCGTCTATTTTGTGTAGAAAATCGGCTGATTTTCTAGCACGAGATTTTCATCGGCCCGATTTTTCTCCTCTTTCACACATCAATAAGGAAAATCGACCGATTTTTTTTTGGGTATGTCGATTTTTCATCCGATTTTTCTTTCTATTGCCAAAAATCATCCTGGTCTGTAGCCTGAATCGGTCGAGTTACTTATGGTAAGTCGATTTATTCCCTTTCTTTCCTTGAAACGTGTGTTTGACCAAACTTATGTCAACTTTCTTCATCAATTCTCCAAGATTGTACCTAGTTCCTGCAATCTTGACACAAACAAACCGAGAGCACATCGAGGAAACAAACAAAGAAAAACCAAAAACAAACAAGCAACTATCCTAAGCTATTCTAAGGTAAAAAGAAAAGAAAAAAACTAGAACGACCATGGGTTCCTCCCAAGAAGCGCTTGATTTAACGTCGCTAGTTGGACGTTGCTCTTTTAGTGATCAATGGAGGAGAATAGGAGCTATCTCCTCAACCGGGACTTCCGGTGTGTATTTCTTCAATCGTTGGCCGTTTACTTTGAAATTTTCGCACTTTTCACCCCATACTTCAATTGCACCATGAAGGAAAACACGCTTAATAACAAAAGGTCTTGTCCAACGGGATTTAAGCTTACCTGGAAAGAGTTGAAATCTTGAGTTGAATAGAAGAACGAGATCTCCTTCTTTCAAGTCCTTTGGGATGATATGCTTATCATGTCACCGCTTCGTTCTTTTCTTGTAGATCCTTGCATTCTTGTAAGCATTCAGGCGGATCTCCTCTATTTTGTTGATGTCCAATAACCGCTTTTCTCCGGCTTCCTTCATGCTGAAGTTGAGCCACTTGACGGACGAATATGCTTTATGCTCTAGCTCTACAGGAAGGTGACAAGACTTCCCATACACAAGGTTGTATGGTGTTGTTCCTATGGGTGTCTTAAAACCGGTATTGTATGCCCATAATGCATCATCAAGTTTCGTTGCCTAGTCTTTCCTTGTTCTAGAGACTATCTTCTCTAGAATTCCCTTGATCTCCCTGTTGGATATCTCAACTTGCCCGCTTGTTTACGGATGATATAGTGTGGCGATCTTATGGGTTACCCCATACTTAGCTAGTAGAGCCTCAAATCGACGGTTGTGAAGTGCATTCCTCCATCACTAATGATGGTTCGGGGAGTCCCGAATCTTGGGAAGATCGTTTTATTGAAGAACTTCACCACTACCATCACATCATTAGTTGGAGAAGCGATTGCTTCTACCCATCTTGAGACATAGTCTACAACTAGAAGTATGTATTGGTTTCCACAAGATGATGGGAATGGTCCCATGAAGTCCACTCCCCATACGTCAAATATCTCTACTTCTTGGATGTTGTTGATGGGTATCTCGTTCCTCCTTGAAATATTACCTATCCTTTGACAAGCATTGTCACGCTAAGAACGTGTGCACGCAAAAGCTTTAAATTTATAACTCGTTATATTTCTCCTAACTCCTAGCAAACCCGCAGTGTACGGGACGTTTTGTAGTAGGGATAGTATTCCGAGGTCGAACACAAAGACTGAGGTGAGATTGAATCAATTAGTGACTAAGTTTAGTGAAGATCTAGGCTTAAGAAAAGAGAAAGAAATAAAGAAATAAAAATTTCAATGTTTTTGGTTTTGTAGGTGATCTATCAAGGATCACAAATCATGCAAAATAAACAATCAACTAAGCTAACAAATCAACACAAACAAACAAGTTAAACACGAGATATGAGATCAAAGAGAGAAGAGCGGATTCTAGGGGTTGGAAATTCCGGTTATGGCATAGGACTCAAGCTACCTAATTATTCCTTGGATTAACTATGGTATGTTGGGAGTGAGTGTTTCTAGATTGGGATCAATCACCGGGTAAGTCTCATGGTCCACTAGTCCATTCCTAAGGTCTCATCACCGGCTAAGTCTCAAAGAGCCTAAGGATAGGAATTCTACACGAACCGGATGGTTATCTAGGGATCCAACCTCTCCATACCGGGTAAGTCTCGGAAAGGCAAGTCCTAAACACCTATCCTAGCACACTCAGTTCAATAGCGGCTTGTGAGGCTCACTACTACCTAGAGTTTGTCATCTTTGGTATCTAAGAGCAAGAATCACCGGGTAGGTCTCTTCTAACACTTAGTTGCTAACACTAGGTCACCCTAGGATAGATTTAACTCAACAAACACTAGGATTTCAACAATCTAACAACCTAACACTTGGATTTATCATTACAAACAATTTTATCAAAATCACAGGGTGTTCATCAAGGTCCACGGCCGTGGTTTGTCTAGAACAAACCGTGGATTCTAACAGTGACTAGGTTCAAGCAAACGAATCATCCAAGCATACATTTAAGTATATCCTATCATAGTCCAAGCCATAACCATCCTTTCCTTACCCTAGAATCGCATCTATTTAGCCTACAACATACATCATCACAATCGAAATCATCAAGCATAAAATCATGGCTTCCATTTGCAAGATAATGAAGAGAAAGAGATGAACAAGTGAAACAAGTAAAACCAAGCTGAATATGAGATTAGAAAGACTCACAACCCTTCGAAAGAAGGTTCAATTGATTCTTACAACCCTAGAAAATGATTCCGATAATCTTCACTATAAAATCTATCAAAGGCTAGTAATGGTGTGTTCTTCTCTTCTTCTCCAATGGAGCTTTTCTCCTCCTCCAATGGTGGCTCTAATCCAAGCTTCCAATTGAGAGAATCCTCTTGTCAAGAGTATGTGAGAGAATGGTAGTGAGAGTGGATGATGGGAGATGCCCTTTCAGCCTTGCAGGACCACCTATTTATCCTACAAATTTGCAAGAGTCGGCCATGAAGATCGTGGCACAGCTGTCACAACCGTCTGGCAAAAACCACGGTCCAATTCCACGGCCGTGGAAGTCCCAGTGACCGTGGTTTTGGTGCCTCAGCTTGTTTTGGATCATTAAGTCACGATTTGGTGCATGTCATGCATCAACAAGGTCCCAAGTGTCCTCCTTAGCTCCTAACTTGCATCCTAATGAGTCCGAAGGTGTGTCATCTCGAGGAACGATCCTCAAATATATCGATTAAGCTCCTAAATTTCCCAAAATACCTACAAAGCAATGCAAAAGTCCGTGTAGACGTCTATCTCGACAAAATACGTGAATTGAGTGCAAACGTCGTGAACTAGTGCTAAACCATGCATGAATGAGCGGAAAATCTATCTAAATGAGTGCCTAAACCTAAGTCATAAATCGTGTTATCAAGCATCACAAGCAACAACATAGTTCTGCACATCTTTAAATATGGAAGGCCAAAAGAAGCCAGATTGGAGTACCTTAGCACATGTCTTATGGGAACTAGCATATTCTCCACAAGGCAAACAGTGGCAATGACGGATAATGCTTTCTACTTCATCTTCTGGAATGCATCTTCTGAACATGCCATTGGGACATCTCTTGAATAGTAGAGATTCATTCTGATAGAAGTGTCGGACGTCTCTAAAGAATTTCTTCCTTTGAGCATATGAAAGTCCGGGTGGGAGTTCCTGACAAACAAGGTAATTGACAATATCAACAAACCATGGGTCATTACCTTTTGAGATTTGATAAAGGCATTCTTCAATCTCGTGTAGTTGCTCGTCGGGGAACGAATCATCGATAGGAAGCTCATCCGTCTCGCAAGTGAGGTATGGGAGATGGCTAAGGTGATCAGAGACCGAGTTCTCCGAGCCTTTCTTGTCACGGATCTCTAAATCAAATTCTTGTAGAAGTAAGATCCATCTTAGGAGCCTAGATTTCGCATCCTTCTTTGCAAATAGGTAACGGATTGTTGAATGATCCGTGTAGACTATCACTTTCGCACCTACAAGATAGGAACGGAAATTTTCAAATGCCTAAACAACAACAAGGAGATCTTTCTCTGTGGTAGCGTAATTTAGTTGAGCTTCGTCTAGCGTTTTGCTAGCATAGTAGATGGCGTGAGTACGACCATCTTTCTTTTGTCCAAGTACAGCTCCTACGGCTACATCACTTGCGTCACACATGACCTCGAATGGAAGTGTCCAATCGGGTGGTTGGATGATAGGAGCTGAAATCAAAGCTTCCTTGATCGTGCAAAAGGAATCCAAACATTCTTTCAAAAACTCCAAAGTTATGTCTTTCATCAAAAGGTTAGTTAAAGGTTTCGAAATCATAGAAAAAGCCTTTATAAACCTCCTATAGAAACCTACAGTCCCAAAAAGCTTCTAACTCCTTTCACCGAAGATGGAGGAGGTAGCTTCTCTATAGTTTCAATCTTAGCTCTATCAACTCAAATCCCTTATTCGAAATTAAATGTCCTAACACAATTCCTTCAGTGACCATAAAGTGACACTTTTCCCAATTCAAGACTAGGTTAGTGTCTTCGTATCTCTTAAGAACGAGAAGAAGGTTAGAGAGACAGTTATCAAAGGAAGAACCATATACCGAAAAGTCGTCCATGAATACTTCCATGATATTCTCTACATATTCTGAAAAGATTGCCATCATACACCTTTGGAAGGTGGCTGGAGTGTTGCATAAACCGAATGGCATTCTTCTGTAGGCAAACGTACCTCATGGGCACGTGAAAGTTGTCTTCTCCCGATCGTCCGGGTGAATGGTAATTTGAAAGAAACCATAATATCCATCTAGATAACAAAAGTAAGAGTGTTGGGCGAACCTTTCCAACATTTGATCAATGAAAGAGAGGGGGAAATGGTCCTTCCTTGTGGCAACATTTAGTTTACGGTAATCGATGCATATTCTCCATCCCGCAACTGGCCTTGTAGGAATGAGTTCGTTATTCTTGTTAGCAACAACGGTCATACCTCACTTCATTGGAACTACTTGGACGGGGCTCACCCAATTGCTATCCGAAATAGGAAAAATGATACCTACATCAAGAAACTTAAGGATTTCTTTCTTCACGACCTCTTTCATGATCGGATTTAACTGTCGTTGAGCTTGACGTGAAGGTTTGTAATCCTCTTCCATTAAGATTTTATGCATACAAAGAGAAGGTTTAATGCATACTAAATCATCAATGGTATAGCCTAGGGCTTTCCTATGTTGTTTCAGAACATTCATAAGCTTCTCAAGTTCATCATCGCTCAAGCTTGCGCTAACTATAACAGGATATGTTGAGTTAGCTCCAAGGATGTGTACCTTAGATGTGTAGGGAGGGGTTTCAATTCCAACGAAGGTGGTGCTTTGATAGATGAATCTTGGCTATGGAGTGTCAGTGGAGAAGCCTCGGAAGGTTGAGGAAGTGTACTACTACAGTTAAGAACACTTGCAATTGAATTTGTAGAAGCTGGAGAATTTGCCAAAAAATTGAGCTCCCCCGACGCAAATTCGGTCGATCTCTGACCCGATTTTTCTTTCTGTTGTCAAAAATCGACTTGCACTTTCCAAAATCGGTCGATCTATTTTGTGTAGGTCGATTTTTTTCACCTTCTTCCATAGCTCTTTTCAGCTCTTCAAATCTTGATTTTGGCTCTTCCTCCGCATCTTCCAATGCTCGAATCTCATCATCAAAATCATGTTCCACTCCTTCTTCAATGATACTCATGCTAAGAACCTTTTGAAGTGGATCTTTGATCAAGATTGAACTCACCACTTCTCTAGACTCTTCTTCACCAAAGATGTTAAAAACATCTTCTCCTACAGCTGGCTCTTTGATCAAAGAGGAGAGTACAAATTCCACTTTCTCTTCTCTTATGTTGAATAATAGCTGCCCATTCTTGCAATCAACCATGCATCCGGAGGTCGCAAGGAATGGTCTCCCAAGTATGATGGGAACATGATAATCTCAGGAATGTCAAGTACAACAAAATCTATAGGAATGTAAAACTTACCAAGTTTTACGGGAATGTCCTCTATGATTCCAACGGTTCTAGTTATGGAACGATTAGCCATGTAGAGTGTCATCTTCACCGGTCTAGGTTCTCCTAAATCAACTGCCTTGCACAAAGCAAGTGGTATGATGCCTACGCTTGCTCCAAGGTCACAAAGTGCATCATATGTTACTTCCCCTAAGGTAATAGGTATGTAAAATGATCCTGGATCACGTAGCTTGGGTGACATATTCTCCGTCATAGTCTTGATAAGTTCGGATAACTCCGTACTCATCTTATCTTCACCGAAATCTTCTAGTTTCCTCTTGTTAGAGAGGATCTTCTTTAGGAACTTCCCATAAGGTGGCATACCTAAAATTGCATCCATAAAAGGTATATTAATATGCAGCTTACTCATTAGTTCAATAAACTTACCGATGTGTTTGTCTAGACGCGCTCTTGCTCTAGATTGGGGAAAAGGTAGAGGTGGTTTGTAAGCGGGAGAAGGAACATAGACATCTTCCTTCTCTTTTTTCTTCTCCTTTTCTTTTTCAGCAGGAGCTTCAACTAGTCTGGTTTGTGGATCGGTGGTTGTTACACTACTTCTAGTAGTAATTTGCATTACTTGCCCCTTTAGGTTACCTTCCGTCTTTCCGGGAAGCTTCCCTTGATATCTAGGAACTCCTCCGGCCTTGCTGAATACTTGATTGTCCAAAGCTTTTTGTGCTTTATCAATCGAAGTAATGTGACTCTCCATTCCTTGGATTTTTCCCAAGATGGTCTCCATCATGACATCGAATCTATCTTTCTCCGGTTTGCTCGAACTATTCGATGTTTGACCCTGACTTTTCAAAGGAGTACAAGAAGATGGAGATGTTAGTGCATTTTCAGCATGTGAATAGGGATTACCGGGATTTTGTTGGTTGGATCTCCAATTATTGTTGGAGTTCCTATTGTTGTTGTTATTCTAGTTATTGTTCCGGTAGTTGTTCCTATTGCCTTGATAGTTCTCCCTTCCTAGGTAGCCAGCATCTTGCTCCTTCATCCTTTGAAGGCTGGATTTTATGACTTCCTTCAGCTCCTTAATCTCATTGTTAAGGGATAAGATTTTAGTTTGTGCTGCTTGATTTAACTTTGCTCCTGGATCTCCCGAATTCCAATTCCCACCATCAACTTTCCTATGGGAATATTTCTCAATCACTTGAGCTTGCTTCTCAATGAAGTCCAAAGTATCATCTTCTCTCATATCCATGAATGTACCACAAGAAAGAGATTGAAATTTGAATTGTATCTCCATATCCAATCCCTTAAAGTAAATCTCCAACAATTCCAGCTTTGAAATGCCATGGTGTGGGCAATCCAATAGAAGATCTTGAAACCTTTCCCAAGATTTCAACAAACTTTCGTTAGGTTTCATAGAAAAAAGCATTTATCTTACCTCTCAATTCCGCCGTTTTGGATGGCGGGAAGAACTTGGTGAGGAATTTTGAAGTCAAGTCCTCCCATGTATTAAGTCTTCCAGCCGGAAGAGCTTGATACCAAGCTAAGGCTTTGTCCTTCAAAGAGAAGAAGAATGGTCTCAACTTGTAGTTGTTGTTGGTAACCAATTGAGGTTTCAAAGTCTCCATAAGAATCTCAAAATTTTGCAAATGTTGATGCGGAGATTCAGCTTTCGTTCCACCAAACTGATTTTGGCGGATCATAGTAATGACTTGTGGACGCATTCCAAAGTCATGATCATCTTTCTCTCCAACATTCACACCTAGACTGCATGGTTGCTGAATTGGGTCCATTTGTTGCCCAAGGGTTCGTGGTTCAGCCACGACATTAGCATCTCTCGCCTCTCTAGCATGAGGGCGAGGATCAAAATAGGCTCGAGGATTTACTGGTGGTATCTCTTCTAACTCTTCCATGTCATCATCATCAGATGATTCAGCTCTAGATAATTTAGCTCCCTTTTTCTTGGCGCTAATTTTCTCTAGTTTCATTTCTAAAATCATCGCCTTAAGCTCATCTATTTCAAACTGATTCCGCTCTATATCAACACGAGCGGTAGCTTTTTCTTCCATATGTGCTCTCTCACTTAATTTGAGTTGAGCTCGAGTTTCATCCAACTCCTGTTGGGTGTTCTTCTCATTATGTTCACCCATCTTCTTCTCTCTTAACTTTCTCTTCAAAGTTTTCTCCAGTTCAGGATCAAGAGGAACGAGGTCTTTAGTAGATCGAGACCTTCGCATGTACCTAAAGAGAAATCCGCATGATCACTAAGGTAGATAGATCAAATAGCAAGAGCAAAAGCTCCCAAGCCAGACAACCGAAAAGCCGAGTTTGGTCTAGACCAAATCCCCGGCAAGGGCGCCAAAAACTTGTTCGCTCATAAGTGTGTGCGTCAAAGTCTTAAATTTATATCCAGAACTTATGTAAAAGCGAACCCGCAGTGTACGGATTAGCTGTAGTAAGGCAAGAAATTCCAGAGTCAAACTCAGGGATTTAGTGAGAATAAAATCGATTTCAAAATAAATGGCAAGATGCAAAAGCTTTTGTAAATATGTAGGAGACAAATGATTCCAAGGATTCAAGTATCCGACTGCGGCTTTTGATTCAAGACACTTCTAAAGATCAAAGCACAGAGTTGGTGTTGCCAAAGTTATGTGTTTCGAAGAAAGGAATAATGTACGGTGAAGTTCCACTACTCACTTATCCCAACTCAGAAGCTCTCAACCCGAAGGACGTTGAGTCTCATCAAGAGGAGTACTCAAAGGAAGGATTAACACTCAAACTATCCACCCAAAACCAAGGATATGACTCTCGAAGGTATGGATGAAAGGCACATTCAACCTTAATAGAGGATGTTGAGTCTCTCTATTAGCCAAATCTTGTAAACTTGGGCTACCAAGTGAAGAATCAATGATGAAGTCTCTTCTTACACTTGGATAGGGTTTAGAAAGGTTAAGCAAGTTTGGGATTTAGGCAAGGTTTAACATTAGTTAAAGGATAAAGAAATTAAAGGACGTCAAAGGGAAAACTCGGGCTGTTCTTGGTAAAACTCGCCCGATTTGCTCAAGAACTATAAGATCCTAGTTGGTGAGTTGTTGAGAGAGTGAGCTGAGGGCCAGAAATTAGCCTGGACCGTCCCTGCGTGAGCCTGGAACCGCCCCTGCGGTTTGTCTGGGCCGCCCCTGCGGCTCACAAGGTCCGCCCCCGCGGCTCTATGTGCTGCAACCGTCTTCGTTGACCCTTTGGCCCGTACTTTACCCTTTACCTCCTTTAGATAATTCATCACTTACCTCTTGATGAGGGTTTACCATTCTCAGATCTCTCTCTCTCTCTTGCGTGCATTTCTTCTCCTCTCTTCTCTCTTGGTTCACCTTTGATCTTCTTTGAGCTTTTGTGAGTTGTGACCCTTGTGCTTGGCTTTGCTTGTGGTTTTGGATGATGTTGCTGCTGTGCCTTGTTGAGCCAGCTTGAGGTTATGGTGTTGTTGTGTTTGGCCTTCTGAAGAGCTTAGTTTGGTGAGTTTTATGGCTTCTCCTTTTCCTGTTTTCTTTTCTTCATCCTTTCCTCCCTTTCTTTAGTTTAATATAGATTCCTTAGGTTTTGATCTTGATTCAGCCATGTTTTGGCTTGTGTTAATGTATATATATGTATGTTGTATATGTATGTTGTTGTTGGAGTGAAGAAGAGTAAAGAATCGAAGGAAGAAGTGAAGAAAGAGCTAAAGTGGTGTCTTCTGCACAACAGCCGCCCCTGCGCCGGCTAGTGATCCGCCCCTGCGCCACAAGTGAGCCGCCCCTGCGCCCACCTGCATCAGCAAGGTCTTCTCTTGGTTCTGTAGGTGTGTGTGTGCTTCTAGGCCTTCCTTAGGGTGCTTTTGTTCCCTCCTTTGCTAGTGTGAGTGCATAGGATCATGCTAGATGTGTTAGGTTGAGGTTATGATCGGTTTCTGCCTCGTGTAGCTTTAAGGACTTGGGTTGATGTTAGTTGAGGTTGAGCTTTATCCCTATGGATCCCTTTGGGTCTAGGTGTGACCCTTGTGTTGATAAAAGAATGATATATCTCTTTATACCTGTTTATAGGTTGTGTTGTCCCTGCAGTGTAGAGGTGATCGAGGTTGAGGTAAGTCCGTAGGACTTACTTAGCTGTCATCCTTATATTTGGTGTTTGTATGAGTGGTGTGTGAATTATATGTTGCTATGATAGCATGAGATGTTGTTATACCGACCTATGTTTTATTGATTGTCCCGTATGCGTGGCTGTGATAACCTTTCCCTTTCATCCCGCCGTGGAGTTTGGGAGGTTCTCTTGAGTCAGGCCAGACTGACTTTACAAGAAGGGCACAATCCACTCCCACAGGGTACACGGATTATGTGACCGATACTTGTGCAGCTGGCTAGCAGGCTCAGAGGTGAGGAAGTACCGGTCCTCGTGTCAAATAGTTTCATATATACTTATATATACAATTTGAGTGAATGACCATTATCTTCAGATGATTAAATGGGTAAATGATTGAAAGCATGCTGATGTGTTTATCTTTACTTACTTGTGATTGTGCTTATGCATTACTCTATATATATGTATGGTTCGCTAATGGTTTATTACCATGTTGTAGATGCCCCACAGGATAGGCATGCTGTTGGGTGATATAGCAGAGTGGCAGGCCGAGGACGTCTCGTACATAGGTTGTTGTGGGCTTTTGGGTTTGTTTATCTTTTGCCTCCTGCGTGAGGATGATCTTTTGTTACCTCTTCTGTGAGGTGTTGTGATTTGTACTCGGCTATGTTGTCTTACTTTTGGTTGTATAGTTTATACCGTTTTATGTATTTGTTTTTATATTTGTTAGTGTCATGTTGTAAGGTCTAGTGAACTTGTTGTCAAGCTAGCGTTAGGATCCATTGTGAGATCCTAGCCCAATGTGGCACTCCGAGTCCCGCGGATTCGGGGTGTTACAAGAACAGTCCGATTTTCCGGTGTCGCAAAGGTTAAATATCAACTCTCAGGGTCCAATTGGTTAAATGAGTTTAGTCTATCATCATCTAGGCCTCAATCATCAACTATTTTCCTTAGAATCACAAAATTTTTAGCCAATCATTTTCATCTTTGAATCAAATTCAAGATTGAATAAAGAAAACCAAATAAAAATCAAACTTTGCATAAAAGCCAAAGAAATTCCAAATCTGTAATCAAACCTTAAAATTTTTCAAATAATCTCTCAAAGCACTCAACAATATGTTCACAAATCGCAATAACAAAAAGGAAAATAAAGATCTCACAAACTTCCTTGAATCTTGACTTTTGTTCCTTTCCTTCAATCCTCTTTTCCAAGAATCTTTTATTCCGTAAGAACCTGTAAATCTTCCGCTCTACTGTAACACCCCGAATCCACGGGACTCGGGATGCCACATTGGACTAGGATCTCAGAATGGATCCTGACCCTAACTTGACAACAAGTTCACTGGACCTTACAACATGGCACTAACAGATATAAAACAAATACATAAAACAGTATAAATTGTACGACCCAAAGTAAATAACAACATAGCCGAGGACACAAAACGACATCCTCACACAAGAGGTACAAAAGATCATCCTCACGCAGGAGGGAAAACACAACAACCCAGACCAACCATCTAATGTACAAGAGTCCTCGGCCTGTCACCCTCCCAGATCACTCAGCAGCGCCTAACCTGTAAACATTTACAACATGGTATGAAACCGTTAGCTAACCATACATATATAAGGTAATGCATAAGCACATACACAATCAGGAAGATAAACACAACAGCATGCTATCACACATTTACCCATTTTATCATCTTTATATAATGGTCATTTACTCAAATCGTATATATATCCATAGAGGAAGATATGTGACACGAGGACCGATACATCCTCGCCTTTGAGCCTGCTAGCCATCTGGAGTGGAATCGGTCACACAACCCGTGTACCCTATGGGAGTGGTGTTGTCCCCTCCCCGTATACCAGGTCTGGCCTGACATCAAAGAACCTCTCAGACTCCACGGCGGGATGAAAGGGAAAGGTTATCATAGCCACACATACGGGGCAATCAATATGAAAAATAGGTCGGTATAAACGACATCTAATGCTATCATAGCAACACAATAAGCACACACCACTCATGCAAACACCAAATATAAGGATGGCAGCTAAGTAAGTCCTACGGACTTACCTCAACCTCGTACACAACTCAACCACAACAACCTCCAATCTTGAGAGAGGGGCATTGCCTAATAACAAGGCATAAAGATATATCAACCTCTATTCATCAAAGGGGTCACACCTAGACCCAAAGGGATTCATAGGGATCATACTCAACCTCAATCAACATCAACCTAAGTCCTTAAAGCCGTGCAAGGCATAAACCGATCATAACCTCAACCAAACATATCCTCACACATCTAGCATGATCCTATGCACTCATACTAAGAAAGGAGGGAACAAAGGCATCTTAAGGAAGGCCTAGAAACAACACACACCTGTAGAACCAAGTGCAACACCAAGCTGGTGCAGGTGGTCGCAGGGGCGGCTAGGGAATTGCGCAGGGGCGGCTCACTGCTAGCGTAGGGGCGGTCCAGAAATGGTGCAGGGGCGGCTGGTGTGCAGAGACACACCACTTCAGCTCCTTCTTCACTCCTTTCTCCGATTCTCTACTCTTCTTCACTCCAGCAGCAACATACACATATCACATACATATATATACATCAACACAAGCCAAAACATGGCTGAAACAGATCCAACACTAAGGGATCAAGGCTAGACTAAGGAAAGAGATGAAAAGATGAAGAGAAAGGGAAGGAAAGAAGAAAAGCCATGAAAGCTTACCAACTGAGCTTCCTAAGAGGTCAGCACCTCACCATTACCACCTCAAGCTGGCGCACAAGGCACAACAACAACACATCAACACTCATCAATAAGCCAAGCACAAAAGGCTCTCAAAACTCACAAAACTCACACATGGATCAAGAAGAGATACAACAAAGAAGAGAGGAGACGAAGAAGAGCATAGGGAGAGAGAGATGGAGCATGAAAGAGATTGAGGAAACCCTCATATGAAGGAAGAAGAAAATATAAAGGAAAGAGGGGTCAAAAAGCAAAGCTCGGGTCAAAGAAGACGGCTACAGCACACCACAAACCGTAGGGGTGGCTGGCCTGGCCGCTGGGGCGGCCAGCCAGGGGCGCAGGGGCGGCCCTCTGCAGCTCCAAAGAGGTAAAGCAGCTGTGTCTCGGCTGAAGCGTAGGTGCGGGATCTCTCGAAGACTAAGGCTCTTACATCTCACCCCCCTAAAAACAAGTTTTGTCCCGAAACTTGCAAAATCTCAAAGTCTCTCGGACCCATAAGCCGAGGTACAACTCTCACTCTCTCTATCGGAGGTATCACATCTCTGTTTAGAAGGTAATAACCTATAACAATCTATAACCTCATACATCCACATGAAGGAATCATCAACTCCAGAAAACAGGGCCATAACGCAACCCAAAGGCGTAGAGGAATCACATCTCTCGCCATACCACATCACAAGGCATAGAGGAAGCACATCTCTAGCCAGAACATCCCATAGGCATAGAGGAAATATGTCTCTAGCCAAACCATATCACAGGCATAGAGGAAATACGTCTCTAGTCAAACCATAAACATATATATCACATGGAGGAATCGCATCTCCACTAAAACTATGTCCATCAAGGTAGCATGGAGGAAAGAACCATCTCCAGCTGAATCCTAATCACACTCAAATAGCATGGAGGAAAGATCCATCTCCAGCCATAGTATAAAACATACTCAGATAGCATGGAGGAAATAATCATCTCCAACTATGACATACATCACGCTAGCACATCAAAATCTACTAAGATCCTACATCACATCATAGCTAGCATGGAAAAAAAACACATCAAAGCATATAAGCACAAACGCACAACATTCGTCAAAATAGCACTAAGGTCTACTCGTGCTCCCATAAGTGGGTCTGTGCCAACATATACTCTGGATAGTTCCTCAAGATACTATCTTCAGTCTCTCACATAGCCTCTTCAGGTCCTCATCTTAACCACGATGTCCTCAATATGGGAATGTCTTTCGAATGCAAGCGTATCATATCTCATTCTAAGAATGTAATCGAATGCTCAACAAAGGTGTGGTTGGACTCAACCACCAAATCATCATGACTCAGAAAGTGCCTCAAATCTAGTATATACTTTCTCAGTTGAGACACATGAACCACTAGGTAGATATCCTCTGACCTTAGAGGCAAAGCTAACATCATGTTGCCTTCATAATACTAGTCAGGATCTCAAGTAAACCGACATATTGGATACTCAGTTTCCTTTCAATGTCAACACATCTGACGTCTCATAGCGGAGATACTCTCTTCCGAACATGATCTTTTACTTAGGATTGAGAGGTTAACGCCTCTTGTATACGTATGATATCTGGCGACTCTGTACAGTGAGCATTCTTCTTCTAATCAGTATTAATTGAACTACATAATCCTAAATTTCATAGAGCCATTCCAAAAGATGCACGTCAAACATCGTCATATAATAACCTCATTGAATGGAGGTAATCTAACCATTCATGCTTCCAATCAAAAAGGCAAGCTTATAATATATTCTCAAGGGTCCAGATGGTCCTCTATAACTGACCATCTGTCTGGGGGTGAAACATAGTTGTGAAGTATGGACGCATCCCTCGAAGCAGTAAGCATCGGTTGTATAACCTCGAGGTAAATCGCCCATCTCGATCAGAGATGACTGTCCTCGGTACACCATGGAGTCTCACTATCTACCTAGTGTACTCCTTCACCAATCCCTTTATTGACCACGTCTCTCTGATAGGAACGAAATGTGTCGACTTCATTAATCTGTCACCAACAATCCAGATAACCTCAATCTTCCACGGGACCACAATCTCACAACAAAGTCCATAGAGGTGTCCTCCCACTTCCACTACTGCACTAGCAGTGGGTGAAGCTCATCTCTAGGTCGGACATACTCCTTCTGGTTACATTAGCTTCAATCTTCTTCATCAATATGATTATCTCACCTCATGGTACATCTTACTCGTACCTGAATGTACTGAATAAGGTGTACAGTGAGTATACTGGAAGATTCTTTGTCTCCAACTTGCATCAGCAGGTACACAAAAGTGATCATGGCGCTCCATCACTCCATCTACTCTAATAGAGAATTGTGGTGCCTCATTACGAGACATCTTCTCTCTAAACCTCGTCAAGATCAGGAAGTTCCCCTGTTTTTATTGGACCTCATCCAACAGACCAGGTAGAACCTCTTAGGTATAACTGGGTATCCTCATCAAGGAACTGATTGTTCAACTCTAGCCAAGCTAGATCTCTCTGAAGCTGAGGCTGAATTGTCAGTCTAGCAATTATCTTCTCTTGAGGCGTCTTTCCGTTCAAGTTGTAAGTGACAACGTTCAACTTCTCTGAATAATATGAAATCTTCAGGTTAAAGTCTTGATCAATTCGAGCCCTCAACGCTAGTGGTTATTCAACTCCCACGGCGTAAAACGCACTTCAGACTCCTATGGTCTGTGGAAACCTAACATGTGATATCATGTAGGTACTATCTTCAAATATTCAAGGCTTGAAGTACTACTGTTACCCTAGATCATAAGTTAAGTAGTTCTTCTCATGTTCCTTCAGCTGTAGACACACATGTTAATAACTCTACTCCTCTGTAGTAATACACATCTCAAACTTAGCTGGGATGTATCACCGTAAATCACGGAATCCCCTGAATCTTCTGAATATAACAGAATTGAAGCAGAGGTCAAGTGCCTCTTCAATTCTTCAAAGCTCTGGTATATTACTTGACAACACCCATCTGGTGATCTTTCTCAAAAGACTCGTATGTAGATACACAATCACATAAAATTATTCCTTCCATCATTGGTAGTAATCGGATGGGTCGAGAAAACCATGCATTCCTTGAGGTTCATCAATATCATGCATGTTACAACATACTTAATCCTTGCCAGGTCAGTCATGATTCCACTGGCGGAAACAACATGGCCTAAGAAGGCTACCACTGATATCTCAACTCACATTTAGAGAGCATAGCAATCAGTTCCCTACCTCTCGAAATCTGCAGAACAGTCCTTAGACGATCGGTCTACCACTCTCAGCTATGAGAGTATACCGATATGTCATCAATGAAGATCACTACAACAAAATCAAGGAAATCAATGAAGATACTATTCATTAACTCCCGGAAAACTGTCAAGGCATTCATCAGCCCCAAATGGCATCACTACAACTCGTAGTGTCCATAATGGTACAAAAGGTTGTCCTATGTACATCTTGCTCTCACCCTCAATTGGTGATATCCTGAGCACAAGGGAATCATGAAAACACAATTTCTTCTTGAAGCTAACTCATCAGGTCGTCAATACGGAACATGAAATACACTAGGGCAAAAGAAGCCCGTCTCAGTCAACTCTTCAAGTTGTCAGGTACAATATCTCAACAAGCACTATATGATATGGCCTTCCCAATCAGTCTCGTATCATACTTCAACTCGATAACAATGTCCACACTCCGCTGAGGTGGCAACTAGACGATTCAGTAACACGTCTATAAGCTCATAAACCACTGGAATATCCTTCAACGTGGAACTATCTTCTTCATGGCATAACATCAGAAAACATCACCTCCTTGTGTTATCATCTTCACTGCTCATATGGAACAAATGACAAGACTCATCTCTCCAAAGGTCGTAGCCTCGGAAGACCTTTGTCTCACAATCTCAAAGGAGACTAGAACAATCTTCCAACTAATGTCTAACATGACATGATATCTATTCATCCAAACCATACACATAGTGAATTCCTCATGCACCTATGGCATGACAAAGAAGTCTATAAACCATACACAAGTCCCTGAATGAATGGGACAAACACATATCTCACGGGTACCTCAGACCCCTAACAGGTAATCTTGTAAAGGAAAAAAATCTATCTCCTACTGTTTCCACAGTCCACTATTAACGCATGCATCGAAAGACGAGAAGTGCATAGCACTCACAACAAACAAAACTCCATTAAGTAAACCATTAACAAGAATGGTACATGTACAGCTAACACCAGAAGTTCCTCTGCATAGCATCATTCAATCTCGGATCCATGCTCCTCAGGTATCACTGAGGTCATTGCCAAAGCCTCCACTTCCACTCTTTCTGCACCGGAAAGAGGAAGGTCTTGTTGAAAAGAAACACCATCTTGCGGACAGAAAGGGGCCATATGGCTTAGTTCACCACAGGTGAAGCAAGCTATCGGTGTCAAAGGGCACTTAAAACGCAAATGATTTAGATAACCACAGTTGAAACATAATCGTCCCATCCTTGTACCTTGTGCAGCTAAAGGGTATCTCGATCTTCGACGTCCACCTCTAATAATCTTACTCCGAGAAGGAACTGGTAAAGGCAGCGCCTTGCCCTGTCGACAAAACTTCGCCTTATGCCCTGCCTTACCACATGTAAAGCATAGTATGGGCATCTTTGGACACACAGCTCGTCGGTGTCCAAACTTCGCGCAATTATAACACTGTAATTCCTTGCCAGTCGTCTTCATGGCCATAGGACCACTTGATTTTCCAGACATCTGACTTGGTTCACCATTCATCATCCTTGCTTCTCCACTAACTGATTCCATCCATTGCTTCTTCTCTGATCTGGAAGCTTCAATTGGTCTTACCGACGTTGGTAAATCCGGTGTAGGTCTTCCTGCTATTACAGCCTCATATACTTGCTGCATATATTCTTGAAACTCAGATCTACTCATGGAGACATGATCAGCCTCTTCAAACTCGTTCTCTGCCATAGGCGAACCAACAACGGAAATTGATCCCTGACTTGACGTCACTGGAAGAAGAGGGGGTGTACTCCAACCTCGTCCCACTACAGATACTGCTCTAGTCTGAGCCATCTATAGGATATACGCACCTAATCTTACAAGGCTATATATATGCCATATGTATCGATATATATATATAGTACATCCACATAATCCGTAATACACACACACACACACACACACATATATATATATATATACGCTGCAGAGATCCATGGCAGAGGTGACGACTTCTCGTACATTGTAACCCAAAACAACACTTAAAACCAAAAACGTTTTAAAACGTCAGACTCCTTTCGGGTTCTGTTTATTTTACCTATCAGACCTTATTGCAAGTAGCAAGTGTCATTGTTGTCAACTTGGGCTCTGATACCAACTCTGTAACACCCCGAATCCGTGGGACACGGGATGTCACATTGGGCTAGGATCTCACAATGGATCCTGACCCTAGCCTGACAACAAGTTCACTGGACCTAACAACATGGCACTGACAGATATAAAACAAATACATAAAACAGTATAAATTATACGACCTAAAGTAAACAACAACATAGCCGAGTACACAAAACGACATCCTCACACAGGAGGTACAAAAGATCATCTTCACCTAGGAGGGAAAACACAAGAACCCAGACCAACCACCTAATGTGCGAGAGTCCTCGGCCTGTCACCCTGCCAGATCACTCAACAGCGCCTAACCTGTAAACATCTACAACACGGTATGAAACCGTTAGCTAACCATACATATATAAGATAATGCATAAGCACATACACAATCAAGAAGATAAACACATCAGCATGCTATCACACATTTACCCATTTTATCATCTTTATATAATGGTCATTCACTCAAATCGTATATATATCCATAGAGGAAAATATGTGACACGAGGACCGAAACATCCTCGCCTTTGAGCCTGCTAGCCATCTAGAGTGGAATCGGTCACACAACCCGTGTACCCTATGGGAGTGGTGTTGTGCTCTCCCTGTATACCAGGTCTGCCCTAACATCAAAGAACCTCCCAAACTCCACAGCGGGATGAAAGGGAAAGGTTATCACAGGCATGCATACGGGGCAATCAATATAAAACATAGGTCGGTATAAACGACATCTCATGTAATCATAGCAACACAATAAGCACACACCACTCATGCAAACACCAAATATAAGGATGGCAGCTAAGTAAGTCTACAGACTTACCTCAACCTCGTACACAGCTCAACCATAACAACCTCCAATCTTGAGAGAGGGGCATTGCCTAATAACAAGGCATAAAGATATATCAACCTCTATTCATCAAAGGGGTCACACCTAGACCCAAAGGGATCCATAGGGATCATACTCAACCTAAATCAACATCAACCTAAGTCCTTAAAGCCGTGCAAGGCATAAACCGATCATAACCTCAAGCAAACACATCCTCACACATCTAGCATGATCCTATACACTCATACTAAGAAAGGAGGGAACAAAGGGATCCTAAGGAAGGCCTAGAAGCAACACACACCTGCAGAACCAAGTGCAACACCAAGCTAGTGTAGGTGGCCGCAAGGGCGGCTAGGGAATAGCGCAGGGGCGGCTCACTGCTGGCGCATGGGCGGTCCAGAAATGGCGCAGGGGCGGCTGGTGTGCAGAGACACACCACTTCAGCTCCTTCTTCACTCCTTTCTTCGATTCTCTACTCTTCTAACTCCAGCAGTAACATACACATATCACATACATATATATACATTAACACAAGCCAAAACATGGTTGAACAAGATCCAACCCTAAGGGATCAAGGCTAGACTAAGGAAAGAGATGAAAAGATGAAGAGAAAGGGAAGGAAAGAAGAAAAGCCATGAAAGCTTACCAACTGAGATTCCTAGGAGGTCATCACCTCACCATCACCACTTCAAGCTAGCTCACAAGGCGCAGCAACAACACATCAACACTCATTAACATGTCAAGCACAAAAGGCTCTCAAAACTCACAAAACTCGCACATGGATCAAGAAGAGATCCAAAGGAGAAGAGAAGAGAAGAAGAAGAGCTTAGGGAGAGAGAGAAGGAGAAGGAAAGAGATTGAGGAAACCCTCATCTGAAGGAAGAAGAAAATATAATGGAAAGAGGGGTCAAAAAGCAAAGCTCGGGTCAAAGAAGACGGTTGCAGCACACCATAAACCGCAGGGGCGGCTGGCCTGGCCGCTGGGACGGCTCACAGAACCACAGGGGCGGCCAGCCAGGGGCGCAGGGGTGGCCCTCTGCATCTCCAAAGAGGTAAAGCAGTTGCGTCTCGGCTGAAGCGCAGGTGCGGGATCTCTCGAAGACTAAGGCTCTTACATCTGCGAACCCCCAATTTTCATTCCTAGGGTTCCATTGTATACTTCTTCACTAATGGGCTGTTTGGCATATCACTTCTCAAGCCCAAAAGCAATGGGCTTTCAAACGTAATATTTTTTAGACGGTTATAAGCAAAACTCGGTCGATCTAGGGGATAACTCGTCCGATTTTTCCTATAGGAAAATCGTCCGATTTATGTATAAATCACCCGATTTATGTATAAATCATCCGATTTTTTACAACAGAAAGTGCTCGCCTCTTGGTTTGTTTCCTTCCTTCCTTGTATGATCCTTCTACGCTCTTTCATTGCTCTTCATGACTCCTCAAAGGTTCCTTAAGCTTCCTTATTGACCTTAGCTGCTCCTTGCTCCACTCTTTCTTCCAATTCCATCGAATTTACCTTTAATTCAACCATAACTCATGTAGACCTATATTTCCGAAGTATAAATGAAAAAAACCTTAAAGGTACATAAATCTCTTCGAATGTAAGGGACGTTGAGGTAAAACCTCCACAATATGCACGATTATAATGGAATATAATTCATGTCATCAATATACCAGACCCGAGACACGTAATCAGCCATGAGGATCTGATAGTTGAGCCAGACCACACTTTCGTAGAGTATCCAGTAGCTGTCCTAGAGCGCAGTACTAGACGCCTGCGATCTAAGGAAATACCGATGTTGTGGATTCAGTGGTCTAGACGAGGAGCTAATGAGGCTACCAGGGAGACGGAGGAGAGCATTAGACGTAGTTATCTCGAGTTCTTTGCGGAGTTAGCCGCTACTTCTGTATCAACGAGTTAGTGCTCGGATGTTGTTCTGTGTGACGTTTGTGATTATACATTGGATTAAGTGATTGTGTTTTACGTTTTGCTTGTTTATGATGATTGAGTAGTTCTCGCATGTTAGAAATGAGAGTGAAAATTTAGTCAACCGAGATAAATACTTCTATTTATATATGTCGGGTGAATAACAGCCTTATTCTAAGTTTCGGGACAAAAATTATTTTAAGGGGGTATTGATGTTGTATCCGGAAAAGTTTCCTGATATTTCTGTGTCAACCCGGATGTGTGACCGCCGTTTTTAGTTTTTTAGATACCTAAATGTCATGATACTTAAAAATATATATTATTTCATGTGAGTCTTATACTCACATAAAATGATGAATATTTTATCAAACCCTAATTCTTACTACAATTAGCCCACACAACCTTCTTCCCACTTCCCTACCTTCCTTGCTTGTCATGGCCAATCTCCCTTGCTTGTATGCTGGCCCAACTGCTTGACGAAGCCCATGAAGAAGAGATAGAAGACGGCCGGCCTTCCCTCTCTCCATCCCCACGTAATAGCTGAGTTGGAGGTGGATCTTTTCTCGTAACCGCCGGAAATCATGTCCCCTTCTTTCCTCCCATATTCAAAACTCAATTCCTTCTACCTTCTCTACGTACAGAAGACTCCTCCAAAGAGACCGAGCGTTCCAGACAGAAGGAGCAGCGTACACTAAAGATTGCCGGCGAGAGTATTGTCACTCATCCCACAACTAGAAGCAATCGACGTCGAGGAGGGAAGGAGAACGTTGGGAGTCACCATGTCGTGTCTTCTCCATTGGAAGACGACGAGATCTACCGACTACCTACAGGTGAGCCTCCCACACTCTTGTGCTTCTCTCATCTTGCATCTAGACCTGAGTATGACTTGTGCAGTAGGAGAAGAGCCGCACCAGCGCCGTATTCTCAAACAAAGCCTAGTCACCTCTATCGACGCAACAGGGTAAGTATATTGGGCGAACTCCTTGCTGTCAACAACGATCTAGCCTCCCCAACCTCACGTCATTCAATTGTGTACTAGACCGCGGAACCAGGGTAAAGTCTCCTAACCATCCTCTCGAATCAGTTACAATATGAGATTGGGTGAAGTTCTAACCCATCTTTGTAACCTCTAGGACTCGAACTTGAAGCCTGGTACTCTACAGTAGGAGAACCACATAAGCAACTAGAAGGATTCGGAATCAAGACCTCCTGCAGAACCAAAAGGTAGAACCTCATAACTAAGCATTTTTGTCATGTTTAAACCTATCTTTATAGATACCTTAGATTGAACATCCACCGTTTAGTTTTTAGTATGTTATCGGGTGATATACATAGTTTGGTGTATCAAAATTGGGATTGATCCAACGGTTGGATTTAGAGTTATGAAGGTCCAAAGTTTATTGGTTGTGCAGTTAGGAAACATACTCAGTTTTTGGCTAAGTCTAAGATTACTGGTTGTAGGAACCAACTTTGAGAAATTGTGTAGGCATTTTTGGGAAATTGTTCCTTCTATGGATATAGTGCATAGCATAGGGAACTTAGATATTTTTAGTAGAATTTTTATATTTTTATTCGGGTCTCGTATCATAGGCTATAGTTTGATCCTAGTGACCTTTTAGAAAGTAGGAAATATGTGTAGTTTTCTAGTTTCTACCTAAACGCACTCTTAAGAGTTAGAATATGATACTTAGTCCCAAGGAAGAGTTTAGGCATATATTATGGGATTTTTAGAAGTTTTCGGGACCAAGGGTAAAATGGTCATTTTACCTTAGGAGGGTATTTTAGTAAATTCTCTTATGATAGGATCTTACATCTTAGAAGTCATAGACTTCTAAGTATATGGGAAATGTTTTGATCCACTTGCCTCTTGTGACAGGCAATTGAGTATTCTACGATTGTTGACCGAATTGAGATTTAGAGAGTCGATATTGATTTAGGTAAGTTCTTTTGGCTTACATAGCTAGCTTCTGGATATGAGTGTGAATAGTGATAGTGGTGTTTGAATGATGTGTTTATAATTGTACTCATTATTAATTATCGACCGAGCTACATATTTGGCCTAAGAGTAACGGACGGTGGAGTTCTACTCAGGTAGCCCGAGGGCGCTGGGGGTTTCTTTAAGGACTAGTCCAGACTTGGTTTGTGGTGACGCTACCGGCGGAGGTGTGCTAGACCTGCACCAGTTGGATAAGGATCGGAGGCGAAAAATCTTAAGATTTCTCGTGCCACACCTTTAAAAACAGAATAAAGTGAATCACCTAAGTTATTAGATAATAACCGAAGTGTGTCAACATGATGATTGTTTTATTTTGCCTTGGTTGTATTTGTGCTATTATTGTTCTACTTGTATTTGGATAGTTAGCTAACTGTTGTCTTATTGTTGTTTAGACGTGCTACAGGTTAGAGCTGATGCCGCGTGATCCGGAAAGTAGTGGTCCGCCGGGTTTTCGTACTTCATGGACGGGTTGCAGTCTTTTCTTTATGTTGGTCTTTTAGTTACGATATTCTTTGTTCTTAGTCTTTAAGATATTGTTGTTTCCGGATGCAAGTGTTTCGGGTCACATTCATGACATTGTCAAACGTATTTTATGATTTTTGGTTTTCCTATTTTGTGCCTTGTTGTAAGATCTAGTTAAGTTGTTGTCAAACTAAGGTCGTGACCCATTGTGAGGTTCTAACTAGTAGCTCCCCGAGTTCCGAAAACTTGGGATGTTACAATTACTAAATAAAATCACACATATACCTCTCTCTCTCTCTCTATATATATATATATATATATATATAGAGAGAGAGAGAGAGAGAGAGTATAGATCCTATGAGAACACCCCCTAACGTGAGAACAGATTCGTAATTATTATTAGTTTTGTTACGAATGTGTCATATCGTTTAATGTATTATTCGTAGTTATTGTTGGTTGAGTGGATTATTCGTAGTTATTGTTGAATTCCTAATTATTATTATTCGTAGTTATTATTATTTTTGATATCTACTCTAAATCTCAACCCTTAAAACTCACATCCAACGGTGTACGATTGTTCTCATGTTCTCACGTTAGGGGTGTTTTCATGGGAACCACACCCTATATATATATATATATATATATATATATATATATATATATATATATATATATATATATATATATATATAAACACATACCGTCACTATCGTCATCGGGTTCAAAATTGTCCATGGCACTATAATCGTAATGAATGGGTGATTCTCGGATAAAACCTGTGCAAAATAGGAAATAAAATTATTATTATTATTATTATTTTTAAAAAAATTCATATTGGTATTATAACGTTAAATATAAATGATAGTAGTATTGTTATAAGTACAAGCAAAGACCGTTTGTGAATCCTTAATTGATAAGGATAATAATAATAATTTTTTTGTAATACAGGAACACCATTGAATATTTACAATTGAATAATGTCTTACAAAAATATCATTGTTTTGTTCCAATATTGTATTATCGATTGCATTGTTGGAATGCAAGTTGGAGCGTCCCACATTGTAGTTAGATATAGACGACGGCAACGGTGTAATTTGACTTACTACAATAAGAATTTTTTTAAAAAATTAATCAAAAAATTTATATCACTTAATATAAAAATAGTAAAAGGGTTAAGTAGGCTTTTATTGTATAAATGTACATTAAGTAGGCTTTTATGTTTTAATTTGTATTAACTAGACCCCTTGTAATTTTGAGAAAAAAGATAAAATCTAAAATAATTTAAGATACTTTCAAAATTAAAAAGGAAAATGAGAGTGGTCCCCTACAATTATTCAAAATTAAAAAGATTCTCTTCCTTAATTTTTATAATAAAAAAGAAAAATGAGAGTGGTCCCCTACAATTAAGAAATTAGTTTTAACATTAAAAAGATTTTCTTCCTTAATTAATATTGCTTATTTTTTTTCAAAGAGTCGCTTATTTGTTGGCATTAAAATTAATTACATAATTTTATGTACATAATTTGCGTGCGAAATTATGTACATAATTTGCGTGCGAAATTATGTACATAATGTGCGTGCGAAATTATGTACATAATTTGCGTGCAAAATTATGTACATAATTTGCGTGTGAAATTATGTACATAAAATTATGTACAGAATTTGTGAGGACCACTCTCATTTTCCTTATTTAATTAAAAAACAGTCATATTAATTAAGGGAGAGAATTTTTTTAATGAGAGTGGTCCCCACAATTAATATTCACTTATTTTTTTAAATTTAGTTTATCTTTTTAATTTTTAATAGTTATTTATCCTCCCTAATTGAGGGAGATAATCTTTTTAATGAGAGTGGTCCTCACAATTAATAGCCTCTTTATAATTTAATTTAGTTTTATTTTTAGGGAGAAAATTGGAGGGGTCTAGATTGTATTATAGATACAAAAAAGGCTTCCTACACCAATTTTCTCATATAAAAAAGTGCATTATTTGATACCATTTGTAATGTTTGATAAAGGTTGTTTGTTTGAATATTGAGTAACTTCATTCACCTTGATGATTCACCTATAGCATTAAATAAAAAAAAATTATTTTTCTTAAAAAAAATATGCATAAATTATAAATTGATAACAATGTTAACTTTTTTTATAATTCTTCTACTATTAGTTTGTCTTTGTTGGGAAATTGCAAATTTCATCTTTAAACGATTATACATGTGGGATGGATCCATGTATAATTTTTACAAGAAAATAAAATTGTAACACATGTAGTAAATTACTATGTACTTGATATTGTATATATATTAGCTTATATTTTAATGATTATAATTTATTTTCTTTTAATGTAAATTAATCATTATTAATAAAATGAATTACAATTTAATTATAACAATCTTCATATCCATAGAGACGCTAGTCTTTATAAGGCCCAACAAATTTCACGTGACATAACCTGATTTCATAAAGGCCCATATACTTAAAGATTTGGACAAGGTTTTTTTAAAGCTAAAATTTTTATTCCACGTGACATAACCTGATTTACGCTTTACTGGGTAAGGGTTTAGTGAATTAGGGTAACCTGTTCATCACAATGCCCGATTCATTCAACAATTTCATACTCCATCAGAAGAAGTAGAAGGTGTGAAAAAATCACACCCGATACTACGACAACTGGTTCGGATATCTTCCTCTTCCGGTCGACATCTCGACTGCGAGTGTACTCCTCGCCGGCGTTAGGTTTGCTTTTCTCCGCTCTTCCCTCTTTGTGTAACTGAGTAGACACTGATGGATTGAATCGGAATAGCTATTTATCTCCATAAATTGTATCTTGAATGGGTATGTTTGACTAGACTCATTTGTGTGTGTATCTGACCAAGCACTAATACCACTGAATGAGATAAATTGTGCAGTTAATAGCTTATTGAATGGGTATGTTTGGCTCCCATGTAAACAACCCTTATAGTGTTCAATGAGAACGAATTATATTCGTTGGAACAATATAATGCACGGCTGAGATTAAGCATTATTTTAATTAAAAAATATATATACATGCTCCACAATTTTATGGAAGTTGCAGGCGCGTGTTAAACATCACACTCTCCATAACTTCCCCCAATTTTAACATTTTCCTTAAATAAACCACTAAATATTCTTACGGTTATTTTCGTATCCCGCTTCTTCCTCCAAAGCACAATCCCGTGTTTTTGAACTGAAGCGTTTCTTTGGTGCCGATAACTTCTTCCGGCACTCGACGGCATCTGTGGAGCAGGAGCTTTCTTCCCAATCCATTGTACACAAGCATATTTGTTCGCCTTTCAACGTCTTCACTCGAGGTATTCTTAAAGAACATTCTTTTTTCGATTCTTCAATTTAGGGTTTTTTTATGGTTAAAACTAACGAAATCCCTAATTTCGTTGTGGATATCTTCATCCTCTACTTCTTCATCCGGTATTCGGCGCCATTGCAGTCGCCGGCGCAGTGGTCGTGGGTCCATTCCGTATTCGGTTTTGTGGTCGACGATATTCGGAGTTGTACAACCTAATATCCTGTTCGGTGGCCATATTCGGTTCTAAAAGTGACTGTATTCGGCGTTCTGCGTTCTCCTTTTAACGCCTTCACTCGAGGTAATGAACATTATTGAATAACATTGTTTTTCCGAATCTTCAATTTAAGGTTTTTTGGGGGTTAAAACGGTATTCGGAGTTCTACATCATAATATCCTGTTCGGTGACCGTATTCGGTTAATTAAGTCACTGTATTCGTCGTTCTGCATCGAAACATTCTGTTCTTCTTCGATTCTTACACACATTAGGGTTGTCTTCGAATATCTGCAAGTAATCCGTCTCAAGAGGTACTTTAATTGTTGTATTTCGCTTGTTTGTCCATATTTGAGTTGTGTTATTGAGTATTGGTTTATATAATCGGTTGTCCATTGTTGTTGAATATTCGAAAACCGAGTGTCTATTGATTTTTGTTGTTGATATTGAAATATTTTTGTCGAATTTGGGTTACTATGCTATTGTTGTTGAATGTTGTCGATGCCTTGTCGAATGCGAGTTACGCTTGAGCATTCTACACATGCATGTTCATATCCGATTGGTGTCAGTGGCTTTTGGTTTTTATAGCCTGATAAGCCCATTATTGATGAATGTTGACAACTGAATGGCTATTGATTTATGTTGATGAATTTGGGTTGATACTCGATTGTTGTTGAATGTTCTTTATGCCTTGTCGAATACGAGTTATACTGCATCCATTTTAGACTTGTCTGCTCGTATATGATTGGTGTTAATGTTCACTATTTTTTATATTTGTTACTAAAGTTTATAAACTTGCTAAAATATGTATTATATTCGTTATTTTTTTATTGTTCTCCATTCCTTGTCGAATGAGGCATTTGCTATGCGTATTAAATATTCATGAATAAGATGCATTATATTCGTTATTGTTTGATTGTTGTGTTCAGAAAACAAGATGGTGTCAGACAGGAAACAACAAATTAGAAGTGGGAAAAGGAAGGTCGTTTCAACGCAAGAATCTTCTGACGAGTTAGAAGATGATATCATTGTGAGGAATTCAAGAACAAAAAGAAAACACGATAAACCTGCAATTTCGGCTAGTAGCGATGATATTTCTAACGTTTACTTTGTTTATTCAGTGTTACTATTTGTTTTATTCATAACATTTAGTGTTGTTCTTCTTGTGATATTCTGAAAAATGATTTGTTCGTCGTTTCTTTATGAGTTGATATCCGATGACTGTATTATATATATTCGATATTGCATGAGGTTTTACTAGGTATGTATTTCCTTTATTTTGGAATTCATAAGTCTGAAAGTTTTGTTCTTACAACAGAAAGTGAAGATGAGAAGCCTACACGTGGAAGAAAAAGGAGAAAGGCAAATGTTGTGGGCAAGTTCCCAAAGTTGGATACTTGGGGATCACCTAAGAACTTAGTGAATTGTTTGAAAAACTTGAATGAAGCGCAAGTAGAGGCTATGAAAGGTATTCGCTTAGGTAGCTTGTTGGAGTTGGGGTTGTCGAAGCAACCACTCACGTTGGGGAAGTGGTTGGTTGACAATTTTGACGAGAACAATTGTAGTTTGGAATTGTCAGGAGGGCGTAGCATTTACATTACTGAGATTGATGTTCATATATGTTTTGGGCTTTCTCTAGGAGATAAAAGGATTAGTACAACTGGCCTTGAGGAAACCATTGAGGTGGTAAAGGCATGGAAGTCTCAGTTTCGTAATAACTCGTTAAAGCTGAGGTTTGAGGAGTTGAATGAAAAAATAAGATCGTGTAGTGATGGAGGTTTCAAGTTTGTACATAATTTCGTGGTGTTATTCTACACTACTCTAGTTCGCAGCCACCAGTGTGGAGAAATTAACAAGGGCATTGTAAAGCACTTGTGTAGTGTGGATGAAATCAAACAATTTGATTGGTGCAAATACATTATTCGTAACCTCATTGAATCGAAGAGAGACTACAGGTTGAATGAAAAAGGAAGTTTTAGAGGCTCAATCTTGTTACTCATTGTGAGTAATTCAATCTTTTATCTATATATATTTGTGTAATGTTAACGTATATAATATATAAATGTTTTTCAATTTGTGTTTGCAGCTTGTGTATATTGATCGGGTTGTTAACGCGAACAACAGACTTGTGGAAAGGGGTGTCCTTGTTTTCGAATTCTGGACGAATGACTTGATATACGAAAGGGAGAAGATAGACAAGAACAAAGCTTCTTTTGGCAAAGGGCGTGGAGATCCACCAATTACAACAGTTGAGATCTTACAAATACAAGTTGGTAAACAATGTGGTCCCACTGATAGTAGTGACATACCAACAAATGGTGATAGGGTGGATTCAATGAAAGAAAAGGAATTTGTAGAGGTATTTTACCGAATACATTATTATATAAATGATGAATATAATTTGTCTGTTTCCATATTCACCATATTTTACTGCATTTTATATTTGATTGATGTAAATTTTTTGCTTTGGTATGCACAGGAATTTCTTGGAAAGTTTGTAGATGTGTTTGTGGACATGACGGCTGTTGTAACTAAAGTCATTGATAAGGTGAAAGAGATACCAAAAGAATATATGAGTCATCCCGTTGTGGATATGATCAGATTTGACTAAAATCTAATATGGATCTCGTTGGGATAAGTTTAATATCATGAAACTTGTTTGCCAAGTAATCGCAAATCTCGGGCTTGAGAACATATTCTCGGGCGAGATTCCTCTAGAACACAGGCGAAATTTAGTTTTAGGGTTGGTTGACTTGTGTTTGGGCTATGGCGTTTCTCTCTTCTCCAATATACACAAGGTAACACACGTTAAACTCAAATAATCTCGCAAAAGATGAAAACACGAAAAGACTCGATTTTTATGTGACTTAAAGAAGACTCAAATAAAAATACCCGAACCTTTGGTGTATGGCTAAGTTGAACTTCAATCGATTAGCTCTGATACCACTTTGATACGGGGTTGATGCCGCAGTTTTCCGATCTAGATTGAAGTCCACGAAATTGACAATAGAAGCAAATCTCGGTTGGAATCTCGGGCGAGATTCGTATGGTAAGGCCGAGATTTGTGGAGCTCGAACACGAAGAACATGAGTTTGATGGAATGATAATGGATAGATGATGACATGAATTATGACCTATTTTTAGGCATGTATTTATATAGATTTTCCCTTTATTTTGCATGCATAGACATACATTCATGGCATTTATGGTTATATTCACCTACTTTGCAAGAATAGAGGTCTACACAGTGTTTTATTGCATTTGTAGGTAATTTGGCGAATTATGGAGCGAAATAGCATATTTAAGGATTAAGCCTTGAAGCGGGACAAAAAGGAGCAATAAAAGGAAGTTAGGACGCGCCAAAGTATCTTCTGATACCGTCTGACACGACCCAAAGTATCTTCTGATACCATCTGACGCGACCCAAAGTATCTTCTGATACCATCTGACGCGGCCCAAAGTAATTTCTGATACCTTCGGACGCGGCCCAAAGTATTCTCTGATACCGTCTGACACGACCCAAAGTATTCCACAAAACAATGTTCATCATAGAGATTCGGAGAAGGAGGCATTTTGGAGATTGTGTACTTCGAGATTTTCTTAGGGTTTATCTTTGGAGACGGATTGACACTCCGTTCTTCATTGTTCCTTAAGATTGTTGTGAGGTATTTGCAATACCATTTGCATGTTTTATGTCTTGCATCATATGATTTGAAAATTTTGAAAATTTTAAAAAAAATTTGTGCTTCTAGGATGGATATGATCTCTATGATGAACATTGTTTTGTGGAATAGCTATGATGATTTTGATATGCTTGAATTGATTTATGACATATGTGGGATTTGAATACTTTGTTAGAATTTCATGCATGTTTTATAATTTGCTTTCATTCTAAATCATGTTGAGTATTGAAGGTTGAAACCGCATGATAAGTTCTTACACTTCTTATTGATATGATTAAGGCACCTCGATTTTTCTTGCTTCTTTCCTTATTCATTTAGCCCCTCAATAAAATAATTGCCTTCCCTACCTATCCGGGAACTAGGAAGAGTTGAGTTTTGGCATGTTTGATGTGGGAGGGCCATGAAAGCAAATGTTTGCATTCACAATTATAGAAAATTGTAGGTTTGGGGAAGTCAATCTTGATGATGAGTAACTCGGCACCATTCACATAGTCGGGTGTTTGTGTCTTGCCAAAGTCGGATTGAGCGATATTCCTAACGGATTATGGTATGTGCATCAAGGGTTTGAGGCATCTCGAAATTGAGAAACGTCAATCTCCTAGGCTTCGGTTTTTGTGCACCGCTGTCCATATTTCCAAAAAGTAAAGTCAAAAAAAGAATTTGTGCAAAAAGGTAAAGAGCAAAGCTCTAAATTAGTGGTTAGTTCAAATAGTAAAAAGAAAAAGAGTTTGTGTTGTTCCTTTTTTCCGGATTCATACACCACATTCCTATATACGTTTCCCACCTATTCACGTTTTTTGACCTTTGCTTGAAAGACCTTAAGATCTTCGAGTATGTTGTTTGGCTTTGTAGTCTAAATTGGATTCCTCATGATTGATTTTGATATATCGCAAGTTATGATGCAAGTTATGATTTTCTTCCAAAGTGTGATTATCCTTTTCATGATATAATTCCTTTTGATCATATGATGATTTTCATTAGCTATAAAGCAACCATTTGAGAGTGATCTATGAATAGAAGCACAACCAAAATATTGTGGTTTTTCTTTATTTTTGCATATTCATAATCCATATCATCTTTTATTTTAAGTTTGAATCTTGCTTGGGGACAAGCAAGAGGCAAGTATGAGGTATTTTGATGTCATGAATTATGACCTATTTTTAGACATGTATTTATATAGATTTTCCCTTTATTTTGCATGCATAGACATACATTCATGGCATTTATGGTTATATTCACCTACTTTGCAAGAATATAGGTCTACACAGAGTTTTATTGCATTTGTAGGTAATTTGGCGAATTATGGAGCGAAATAGCATATTTAAGGATTAAGTCTTGAAGCGGGACAAAAAGGAGCAATAAAAGGAAGTTAAGACGCAATTTGACATCCGGATCTTTAGGGTTGCTGTTTTCCCCAATATTTGCAAAAGCTTCTATTTTCATTGCTCGATAATTTGTGAACTGAATTTGATCCCCAAATCCCTGAGTTCGATACTCTGGAATACTTGCTTAACTACGCCGATCCGTACACTGCGGGTTCGCTTGCTTTTATTCTAGTTTTATAAATTTAAAACTTATTTGCACACACTTTTTGGGCGAACAATAGATAAGAAGATGAATAATGAAATGAAAATATGGAAATATAGGAAGAAAAGATTTAATGTTTAGACTTAAGAAGAACCTTGATCAATGGATCAAAACCCTCAACAAAGAATTACCTTAACCCTTTCTTCTTTAACCTTACACAAGCCTTCTAGATAAAACAATCACAAGGAGGGGCTAGTTTGACTAGTAGCACCAATCTTCAATAAGATTAACACACACAAGAACAAACTAGCAAAGACTCACAACTATTCAATCAAAGACTTTCTTTTGGATTGATAGAAATGAATAAAACACAAACTTCATAAACGAAACAGCGAGTATCTCACAATATTATGGAAATAATAATCAATCAAATTTATCTATGAATCTCGTCCTCTATGGCTTTTTATAGGAATGATTCCTCTAAAATATAAAATAAAGATAATCCTAAAAGATAATGCTTAAAGCCTTTAAAGGTATTAAAATAATCAAAGATAATTAATGGATAATAATCCACAGTTCAAGATTCTACTCGGTCTCCCAAAACAGTAGGAATCTCGGTCTTGGTTGCATAATCACAGACGAAATTATTAGGGTGGACTGAGATTTGTCCCTCCCATGCAATTCTCCATTAGATCCTCCAATGTTTGACTTTTGCTAATAACCTCTCATTGAGTGTCTCTTGCCCTTGATCTAAGATAATTTTTTTTAAAGAATGTTATAAGGATAATGTTTAAAACTACCTAAAATAATTTTTGTGTGTTTTAAGGATAATATTTGAAACTACCTAACATTAAGTTACTTTCACACTTTCATGTTGTATATGCGACGGTCAGTTAGGATATGTAATATTCTCTAATTTTATTATTATTTATCTAATATTGTAATAAATTTAATAATAAAGTTTTAATTTCTCTTTGTGTAAGATACATCAATTTTTTTTGTAAATTTTAAAAAATTATCTATCCATTATAGTTTAAAATTATACTCGTTACTTGGCACAAGAACTACACAAGTATAATGCTAAAAATAAAGTTGAGTAAGGTCACTCTTCAATTGTCATCATCGCTTTAAGTAGAGTTGATACAACCCGGGCCGTCCCGACCGGCCCGGCCCGACCGCCCGCAAAAACGGGAGGGTATGGACAAGAGGAAAAGCCCGACCGGGCCTAAAAGCCCGGCCCGGCCGGACATCCGGGCCGGATCTGGACATAATAAAAAGCCCAGTCGGGCTGCTTGCCCGGCCCGGATTATTAAAATAAGAAATATTGATTTATGTTTCATAATTTCATTGTTTTGTAACTTAACGCACTAACGCAATAGTCACTGGCCCACTAGCTAGTAAACTCCTTAGGGCTTGTAATTTGTAAAATTGGAAGTAAAGTGAGAAACCCTAACGCCGCCTAAGGGTAAGGATTCTAATTTCTCATTCTACTCTACGACTCTTCAAGCTTCTCTCGCAGATCGGCGATTGGCGACTCAACCCTCACTCTCCGACCTCGCCTCTTCATTCTTCACTCTTCAGTCTTCAGCCTTCAGCCTTCCTTCTCGGACTCTCAGTTCTCACTCGACTCACCGACTCGCCGTCCTTCAGAAGTCAACAATCTCGGCCTTCAGCCTTCAGCCTTCCTTTCGGCGTCTCACTTGCTTCTTACGGGATTTCAACACTTCTTTGAGTTTTGTCGCCGGATTCGACCCTTCTTTTGGTTAGATTCGAACTTTCTTTGAGTTCTGGTCACAAATCTGTATTTTTATAGTGAGTTTGACCCTTCTTTTTGTTATTTTCAGTCTTTCTTTGAGTTCTAGTCATGAAACTGAATTGTTTATTGACTTCTAGACTTCTTCTAGTCATGATTTTAATGTTTTTAGTACATAAACTCTATTGCAAATTTTAGATAGGTAAAAACACAGGTTTTTTAGTTAGTAAAAAAAATATATCCGGGTACCCGGCGAACAGCCCGGCCCGGACATCCGGACGGGTACGGTCAAGGTAAAAAGCCCGGATCCCGGGCTTAGCCCGGATCCGGCCCGGACATCCGGACAAAAAAATAGAAAAAGCCCGGACCGGATCCGGCCCGAACCCGCTTAGTATCAGCTCTAGCTTTAAGTCACCTTAGCTTTTTCCACTTGAGAACACCATATTAAGTCACATCGAATTTTATTATGTGTGATTCTCAAATTAAATTTTTAATATTTAATTATGGAAGATTGCTTCCAATTCTTACTTGCATATTCACTCCGACAAAAATAAACTGTTGTAGGTGAATTTCGAATATATTAAAATTTTTTTTCCATATTTCATAATTATAATGTATAATGTTCTTGGTTTATATATTTTTATTTCATATTTATAGTTATAATAATTAATATTTTAGTTTCATCTCTTTATATAGATTATTATTTTATATTTCACATTCTTTGGTTTCGTATCTATTTATTTTTTTATTTTGCATTACATATTATTTATAAAAATATATTTTTTAATAATGGTAAGATATTATTTACGATGATAAAAAAAATCAGTTCATCTCTATATATATTGGTTCAGTTGTTAGTCGCAAATCTGCAAAGAGGCGACTGACATACAATGACTCAAGTCACCAATACTCAGTTGGTCTAGTGGGATGTGGTGCTAGACTCCTTAAGTGGTTAGCCTCGAATCTGGGAGGGTATACCCCAACATTGGGACGTAGATCAGCAAAATCGATCGAACCGACTGTTCTAATTACCTCTTCAAAAAAAACAATGACTCAAGTCCCTGGCCGGCGGGTTTCCCTCTTGAACCCGCAAAAAGAATAAGAAAAGAAGAAAAGGTGAGGTTGTATTCCGATTTCCGATAAAGATTGACAAATTTGAAATGTGGTTTCCTAATTTGGAAGATTTGAGGTGGCCACTCCATTTCCCCCAACTTTCCACAATGCGTTCTTTGTCTTTACGGTATTGAGGGCGTACAGAATTTGATTGTCCCTGCGAATTCGAATCTCAATCTCTTTGCTTCCTTGTAAAAATTAATTTTCGTCTCTCTAATCGGTGGGATAGATCGTTGTCTGGGAAAGAGATGAGTTCGGATCGCAGCGATACCTCTTCCGAATCTTCCACCCCCATTTCCAAAAAGAATTCCAAGAAACCTAAATGTAAGCCGCCTCCTTCTAATCATCCAATTTCATTCTAATCTCTGCGGGAGTACTTGTCACTCGGTTTGCAATGGATTATTTCCTATCAACATTTCAATGGATTCATAGGGCGCCTCTACTCTTTTGCGAATCCGTTTAACCTCATGCTATCTTATTTCATTGATCGCTAGAGTGGTTTCAGGGGAATCTCGAAAGATTAACTATCATATGCTATATATGTATATGTTCATGTTCCTTCTTTGATTGACTGTCTTTCGATACCTTCACCATTCTCAAATTTGTGTAGATTCTAGGAACTAACTGAATCATGTTCGTGCATGTTCTTCAGATTCTAGGTTTACACAGCAAGAGCTCCCTGCTTGCAAACCAATTTTAACTCCAGGATGGGTAAACACATGCTTCTTATTTGTGCATGTTGAGCTTCTTTTCTTTTGCTCTTCTTGGTCATCATACACCATCTCTAAGGAGGGGCCAGGATGCTTCTTCTGGTTCTTGTAATTTACGACTTTACTGTGTGGCAGGTGATATATCTTAACGTTTGATTGGTACTTTCAGGTGATTGTATCATTCATTGCTGTCAGTTGTGTGTTTATACCTGTTGGCATTACTTCATTGAATGCCTCAAAGGATGTAAGGCTCTACTACTTTGATCACCCCATGCACAATCTACTCGCTTTGTTTTAACTCATAATTCCAATTTTGATGGTGCTTAGGTTACCGAGATCGTGTACAGATACGACATGGACTGTGTTCCACAATCTCACAGTAGGGATTTAATTGGATTCATACAAAGCTCTGAAACTAACAAGTCATGCTCCAGGACTTTGAATGTAAGGGTGAAGTAGTCTTTAAATTAAATTTTTTTTGACAGAGAGAGATTACATATTTTGAAATCACTTAGAATTGTGCAAAATCACGTGAATGGGCAGGTTCCAAAGAGGATGCAGGCTCCAGTGTATATTTACTACCAACTAGATGACTTCTATCAAAACCATAGGAGGTATGATATTGTTCATGAAGACAGGCAGCTATAAGAAAGTTAAGTAGTTTGTAAAAGCTATGACCTTGTACATGTTCCCAGGTACGTGAAAAGCCGAAGCGACAAGCAACTGCGGAGCAAAGAGTACGAGGACAAGACGGAAAGCTGTACTCCTGAGGGCACAGTGGGGGATGATAAAACCCCCATCGTTCCATGTGGCCTAATTGCATGGAGTTTATTTAACGACACGTATAAGTTCTCGGTGAATGAGGGATCTCTCCCCGTGAGGAAGAAGGGCATAGCATGGGAGAGTGATGTGAAACACAAGTTTGGATCCAATGTTTATCCAAAAAACTTCCAAACGCAAGGCTTGGTTGGGGGCGGGAAGCTCAACACCAGCATCCCTGTAAAAGCGCAGCCCTTTGAGTCGGTTTGGAAATTAGTGTTGTCTAAGCTAATGCTTCTCCGTTTCCATGTATATTGCAGTTGAATGAGCAGGAGGATCTGATAGTTTGGATGCGAACGGCGGCCCTCCCAAATTTCAGGAAACTTTATGGCAAGATAGAGACAAACCTGGAAGCGAATCAAAAGATCTCCGTGGTGATAGAGAATAACTACAACACTTACACTTTTGGAGGCAAGAAGAAGCTCGTGCTTTCAACTACAAGCTGGATTGGAGGGAAAAACGATTTCCTTGGGATTGCATACCTATCGGTTGGTAGCCTCTGCTTGTTCTTGGCACTTAGCTTTCTGCTGGTTTACATCTTCAAGCCAAGGTGAGTCGTAACTTTGATGCATTGCATTGGGGCATTTCTCTAATTCATGTATGAACAATGCAGGCCTCTCGGGGATCCATCCTATCTTTCATGGAATAGAAATCCAACTGGAACGATGAAGTAAAACACACCCTCTCGGCAGTCAATTTACTACTCTTAAATAAATTCATTCTACACATATGTTAAGCTTTGCACTCTTGTGTTGTCACCTTTTTTTTCTTACCAACATCTGCTTCCATTGTAATTGGAACTTGGCGCCTATTGGATCATTAAATCATGTTCTTTTTTGGTAGGATCATTCAATCTTCTTCTGGGGATATATTAGTCAGATCTCATACATAGATTTCCTTGAACCACAAATATCAGAGTAATTCAATTCCCCAAACAACCATTGAAATTTGTTGATTTCATTTTGTGAGAGAAAATTTAAAATGTTACAGAATGATTCAAAACATCCAATGTCATTCCCAGGCACCTATCCTATTTTGGTTTCGGTGAGAGGCCTTTTGTGCTTCAACACAAAGTACCAATACCTAGTAACAGACATTCAAACGCGCTATTTGAAAATTATTCAATTTTATGCATAAAATTGAACACATTTCTCTTCTTCTCATCCAAATCAATATTCCAAAAAAGGATAAAGAATGAGTATGGTAGTAGATCACAAACTATTTCTTCAATTTCTTTCACGAATTTCTTTTCAAAAATTCTAGAGATCTAAATTTCGTCATTGGTTTTTTACAACACTAGTTTTAAATTATATTTGACCTCATTATACTTGATTATCCTTGATAGTTACTCCAAGACATTGCATGATATAGTTCAACAAAATGCTCCAATGAGTTTCTGAGTTTATAATATCATATTATTTGTAGGACCTAGATTTATCATATTGTAGGAGGTAGTCTTTAGATAATAAAACGGTTAAGTTTCGAAAGGAACGCATAAGTCTTTATGTTTTGATGTCAACAAACAACTCGGTATAAAGTATCTAATAAGTCTTCCACAAGTTTACTTTCAAGAAACTGACACCGGAGGAAGTGATCTTTTGTCATTGATTGAAAGTCGTACTGTAAAAGAATATATGTTGAAGTAAACAACGCCGTTGAGCTTTGCGAAACGCTTACCGTGGTGCACCAAGACAGGATGTTGCACTAAGTGAAAGTTATCACAACTCGAAGATCGTATCGTTTATATTAGGAAACATATTTTTGTATGTATGGTCAGGAATCGCGGGAAGAACCTTATCTATCATGTAATGCATATCTTAGAAAGATATTTCTCTCTAACAATTGAGTATTTTAAGATCTTTATTTAGGTAGGAAAAGATATTGTTAATTTTATCTATTCTTGGCTGAAGACGATATAGGAAACCATATATTTCATTTTAGTTTAGTCAAGCTATATATACCCATACGGTTTACCTTAGCTGATTAACACTTTTGGAAAAGCGTTTTTGGTTTATTGAAATACAAAGTTAAACGTACGAAGTTGGAGACGAAGTCCGTGGTAGAAGACGGGAGACGAGACAAAGTGAGTGACGTGAAGTGAAGTTGAGAAACTTTAGAAAATAGTGTTGGAGATTAGAACTTGAAGAGCCTTAGGAGGTACTGGTAGCATGTTTTTATGCTATCTTTATAAATATCTTTTTCTGTGTTTTTCCTTAGTTTTGTATGGGAAAAAGCATTCACATCTTTGTTATGCTTAAAAGTATCAAAGAAAGTTTACTCCCCTTGTGTTTTGTGTTTTTATGTGTTTTAGGCCTAAATTGGAGCACAAAGGACCAATCGATGCCAATCTAAGGAGTACTAACCACATCATCATCAAAGAGCTAAAAAAAAGCAGGAAGCAAGGAAAAAAGAAAAGCAAAGAGCAAGACAAGCAAGAAACCCAAGAAAAGGACCCTCAAGTTTACAAAAACTCAGGGTAAGAAGACTTGAAAACCCCAGCTAAGAACAAGTCAAGTTGCAAAAGTCTACCTAGGTCGAGTTGACTCAAAAAACTCGAGCAAGGAAGCACAAAAACTCAACCTAAGAAGAAGAAACTCGAGCTAAGAACACTTTCCAGGAGAAGATTACACTTACCTAGGGTGAAAATGACAACCCGATCTCGGAAGCACAAAACCTCGATCAAAGAAGTTCTCTAAGGCGGTGGAAAAACTTGACCGAGGAGCTCCTTCAAATCTACTTAAGACAATACAAAACTAGACCTAGCTACCCAGTGTGGACAACTTTTGCAACTAACTCACACTTAATGTGCGAGTTTGTTAGGATGATTCTAGACGGGGAACCACACATTTATTTTATAAATAGAGGGCATGACTGCTTGTATTTTATATAATCTAAGGCACACAAAAATTCTCAAAATTTTTTCCTTGTAAGCAAGTTGGCCGATTGTCAAGGAAGAAATAGAAGTGTTCTTGAAGTTCTTCACAAATCTTTTCCCTAGATTTTTTTTCAATCTTGTTTTGGCAATAACTTTGGATTGGTAAGTCCAATTTAGTCCATTCTTCTTCCTACGTTTCTTATTTTAAATTTATTTTGTCACCTTGGTATTCATTCCAGTTGTTTGTTTTATTGAATATTTGGTCACGAGTGAGTAGTCATGATGCAGGGTTGAGGCCGCAATTGATAGGTCTAGTTACAAGTCCATAAAAGCTCCAAACTTGAAATCTCAGTTAGATATCTCGGCTGAGATCAATAATATGGGGTAGCGAGATTTCGCAGAAAAAAAAAGAAAGATGAATGACGAGATACATGGATGGCTGGCGAGATTAGATGTGATTATATAATCTAACACTTCATTCTTCAACCTTACATAAGTCTTCTAATCGAGACAAGCACAAGGAGGGACTAGAATTGACTTGGAGCACCATTCTCTAAAGCGATTAACACATACAAGAACAACCTAGCAAGGAATCTCAACGATTCAATCAAAGACTCCTTTTTAATATAAGAGGAATGGATAATATGAAAACTTCATAAACGAAGTAACGAGTATCTCTCGAGTTTTTGACTGAATTAATCTATCAACCAAGTCGAACCTAACGAAACTTTTATAGCTTAAAAAGCCTCCAAATAAAGAATAAATTAATCCTAAAAAATATAAGATAAAAGATACCTTTAGAATGTATTAAAATGATCTTAAAGGTATTAAAATGTCTCATAAAATAATTAGAATCTCCACAAGCTTCAACTCTTGTCTTCCTTTCCATCCTCACACGTGTATGACCTCTCCTCTATGGTCTCCATGGCTGGAACTGTTATCAGCGTAACTAAGGAAGACTTAGGCACAAAAATATCACCAATGGTCTCCTTAGGAGCTAAATATGCCAACAAGCTAAAACCTCTTCTTGAATGGTTCTTGCTCTAGATCTAGTGATGAGGGATCATCCCCAACACCTCCCACTATACATAGACCTATCACTACATCAAGAGAAAGAGCATTGAAGGAGAATGAGCCTACATCATCCACAAGTCCTATCATAAAAGGATCTATCACTAAATTAAGATCAAGAGCCATTCAAGAAGAGGTTACTATACATAGACCTATCATTAGAGGAAAGTGAAGAACCGAATAAGTGAATAATAAAGATATAAATACTCTAGAAGGGGGGTTGAATAGAGTATGGAAACATTTGGTAATATCGCATATCAAGGCTTTCAATTTGTGCGCTTAGTGACAAAAATGTTTCTCAAGACTTTGAAGTGGATTTCAAGGCCTTGACTTCGAAACCTATAAAAGATTGTTAGTCACAATATAAGAGATAGATTGCAAAATATAAAAGATCGACGCGATGATATGTTTACGAAGTTCGGCCGTAACAACCTACTCTCCACCTAGGGTTTCCGACCCTAGGATTCTAACTATCTATTATCTGCTTTTTGCGAGTCCCAAATACAACCTAGAAGAACTTCCCTTCTTCTCTCAATGTAGCCTCAATGCTACGATCTAGTCAATTCTATTCTAGCAAAAATAGCCCAATTGCTTCGCAGAGTAACACACTCGAGTATAACACTCTCTAGATATGCCAATGAAGCTTTTGTGTTTATCTTCACTCTAAGGAAGTATACTAATGCAAGCTTAAAGAGGAAGAAACACTTTTGGGTTGATGAAGATGTATGATCTCTTGAAGACTTGAGTTTTTTTCCATGTAAGCTTGTTGTTGTTCTTCTTCATTCGTCATCTTCATTTATAGTCTTCTATGGAGATCTTCTCTAGCCATTGTAAGATAGCCTTTGTAATATTTCTCTTTCTCCATAGAATACGCTGCTTGGTTGAGGTGAAGTAGCCATTGTAAGATCTTCTTTTTCCTAGATCTTCTCTCTTCTACTTATTCTCTTTGACGCTCGTTAAAGATCTTCTTCACCGTGATCTTCTTTATTTGAAGATCTTCTCTTTTGGAAATGCCGTTGAAGATCTTCACTTAAAATCTGAGATCTTCTCACTTGGAAGCCGTTGGAGATCTTCACTTTAGATAGCCGAGATCTTCTTATCTTCTTGTTTTGGTCGTTGTAGATGTGCCGAGATCTTCTTTGTTGTTGGAGATCTTCTCTCAATTAAATCTTCTTGTTTTGGTCGTTGTAGATGCGCGTGTCTTGTAGTGAAACTCTTAGTCGAGTCCTTCCTTTGTAATGCTTTGAAGGCTCGAGTTCTTCCTTTGAAATGCTTTTCAAGGCCTACACACATTTGAACAAACAAACCAAGACAGGCAATCTTGAAATATAATCGATATTTGTTAGTTTATAAAACCGTATTTATATGTTAAGTCTTCCATCATTCACATACAACAATTCATAATCAAGGTTGAGTTATCAATCTCCCCCTTGATGGAGGACAAAACAAATAATGTACTTGCATTCAATGTTAGATAAATGCATGCAATAAATATTTCAAAAATGCAAAATGCAGTAATGTCGGATCAACATCACATATAATTTCTCCCCCTTTGTCTTTCAATAAGGGAGAAAAATAATTACGTACGGGAGTTGAAAAATATTACAAACCCACAATATAAAAACAAAGTTTTAAAACATCTCAAACGTAGTTCAAGACCTTGAAATAAAAACCAAAGAAAAATTAAAACGCATGTCAAGGCCTTGACATCCAGTTTCAAGGCCTTGAAATCGATTTTAAGGCTTTGAAATCTATTCTTGGTACCACTTGGGATTCCGATGCCTTCATCCTCAGATATCGTCATAGCATTTTTGCCTCCATCAGGCATGGGCTTCGTCAAGGATTATCATCTTCTTACACTCATCCACCCTGCGATCATTTACAACATTTTTGTATTTCTTCACCACACCAAACTCTTCAATAGTCAGAATGTCGGGCTCCTCAAAAGGTGGTTGACAAATAGGACGGTTCTTGGTAGTTTTGTAGCACTGAAGCAACACATCCAAAGCTTGTTTCCTTGTTTGCTTAGCATCATCATCATTCAGAGGCTTTATGCTCCTTGCAACTGTGTAGGTAAGAGCATTCAGATGAAATATCTTATTTACCTTTGAGTGCACTATTGCCAGAAGGTCCTGAGATGCATCCAATCGGTCGGTGATTTGAGACGTAAAATCAACCATATCTCTGCGCAAGGTTTCCAAACCAAGTTCCACATCATCCAATCTTTGAGTCGTACAAGATGAGCCTATATCCCTATCCTTCAGTGTCCATTCTCCTGTTAAAGTCTTTTCAATTCCTACACTTTCAAAGCAATCTTCATCTATTTTTCCTGAAGCCACTTGTGTATCCTCATTCGCAGTATCGATTGAGAAATATCTGAAAATGTTTGGGAGGATATTGGCATGGGGAAGGAGATTTTTGTAGGTGGAGTTAATGGTGTGTAGCATATGATTTAGAATAAGGTTTGGGAGATCAACATCTAAGCCACTTAACACTTGATACAACAACTCAAAGATTTGGGCAGTCAACATATCTCTACATTTGGATCTAGGTATTACACATCTCATAAGCAAAGTAAATACTATTCTTGCTTCTACGGTGAGAGATGAATGGGATGACTGCAGAGATGAGGAGTTGGGAAGAAGAAATTGTTCCTTGGCCAACCGGACACTTTTGGCTCTTGGAGGGTGGTCAAAGAAGGTAGAGATTGGAAGCCCAAAAATCTGAGCAAGAATCGAAGAGGAAAGGGTGATCGATTTACTTTTTACAATGGATTCTAGGGTTAGTCCCCCCCCCCCTCTCTCTCTCTTGGCAGTGTGATTCACAAAGAATAACCTTGTGAGCCTTGAAAATCCTATCTCCCCTGGATTCAAAAGCTTCCAAATTGAGCATCTCCCAAGTAGTATGATGCATGGAAAATTGAGAGATAGAAGAGACTCTTGATCAACCCACTCACACATGCAAAGTGGCCGGTTGTTGAACCCATCGAGCCAGGTTCCCATTGCTTTATGGTTTCTGAACCAGTTGGTTGGCATTCCTGTTTGAGCATAGATTTCGATGCTTGCCGGGGGAGATGGTGTAGCAGAAACTGATGAGATGTGAACCACTTCATCCATTGATGGTCCAAGGGTGGAGTTTCTGGAGCGCTTTGTCACTGAGATGAAGCATCACGGGTTGATGTTCGTTTGGGATCCATGGATGTTCGTGTGTGAAAGAGAGAGTTTTTGAAATTTTGAAAGAGTGAAGAATGAATGAGACAATAATGCGTCGAAGGAAAGAAAAGATAAGTGGAAGGGATGCATGCTTTCTGATGACATGATTTATGACACTAGTTTAGGCTCTCATTTAGATAGTTTTCACATTCTTTCATGCATGGTTTTGCACGTGTTCGGGATGTTTTATGCTTTATCGAGTCATATCTTTGGAATAGACGTCTACACGAGCATATGTCGGTTTTTTAGGTATTTTGGGGAACTTCCATGCATTATTGATCATATCCGAGGTTCAAGCCTCGTGACGACACGAATTCAAGGTCCCAATGGAGCAAGCATGTAGAAAAGAAGAAGAAATTGACCTAAATTGGTGCGAGCCATGCACCGGTTTTGTGTTTAGCCATGATCTAAGACATGCAGCCCTTCACCTCGGTCCAAGTCCAACCCATCTCGGATGACATGCTTTCTGGGTCGACCGAGATCGCCCTTTGGATAGCCACGGCACTTAGCACACATCTTCTAACTTCCGACCCTTGCTTTCCTGGGTGGAGTAGGGGGTTGTATGGCTGCAGAGACACTTTTGCAGGGGATCCTAATTCAGTTTTGGGGAGAGTCCATAGTGTAAAGAAGAGAAGAGAGGAGACTCCATTGAAGAGAAGGGAAGACCACCATTTTCATAGTCCTAGAGTTAGTTTTTGAGAGACTTGTAGTGAGGAAAGTTGTAGATTTTGTTGACCTTGTTTTGAAGCTACTCTTGGATGGTTGTAAGCTTGTTGTAAACTTATTATTCAGCTTGTTCTTGTTTTCTATTGCTTCCTTACCCTTCATCTAGATATGGCATGCATGTTTGATGATATGATGATGAATGAACTTAAGATGATAGTTGTTGCCTAAGTAGCATGTGATTCTAGGGAGATAGATGAAAGGTTATGGCTAGGATAATGATAGATTGGACTTAGATGTATCTTAGGATAGTTTTATGCTCGAAATACCTAGATCAGTTTGCAACCTCGGCCTATTCTTCAACCATTTCGGCCGAGATGCTCTTGATCCACCTGAGGTGTGTGAGTTGTTGTTCCTATAGTGTTATATCTTCATGTTAGGGAGTTTGAGATTTGAAATCTTAGTATTTGTTGAGCCTAATCTAGCATTAGGGTGACCAATGTTAGTAAACTAGGTGAGAGATGAGACTTACCCGGTAATAGGACCTTAGGTGCGGGACTAGTGGACCATGAGACCTACCCGGTGATTGATCCCATTAGAGAAACATTCTTTCCCAACATACCTCAGTTTGTTCCTAGGTTGATTAGAAGCTTGAGTTCATGCCATAACCGGACATCCGAATCTCTAGAATCCGCTTTTTAATACCTTGATATTATATCTTGTGTTTGTTTGTTGCTTAGTTGACATTGTTGCTTGTTTGTGATCTTTGCTTGATTACCAAAAAACCCCTTCAAAAACATATGATTTTCATTTCTTTGTTTCCATCTCTTTTCTTGGTCTAGACTTGAACTATCTTTGATCATTGCATGGTTTAATCTCACCTCGGTCTTTGTGTTCGATCTCAGAATGCTTCCCTTTCTACTATATGACCCGTACACTACGGGTTTTGCTAGGTAGTTTAGGAGATATATCGTGTATAAATTTAAGACTTTGTGTGTGCATGATTGGATGAACGAGTTCTTGGCATTCTTGCCTTGTATTTGTACCACTCAACTCCTAGCGGATAACAAGTTTTTGGCGTCATTGCCGGGGACTAGGTTAAGATTGAATTATTGTGTGTGATGTTTATAGTTTAGGTCTTTCTTTTGCTTGTGATCTTGTTTGTTTTGTGTCTTTGATTTCTCAGGACATCTCCCATTCTTTAGGTGCATACGAAGATCTCGTGGAAAGGATTTAGCTCCATTTGATCCCGAACTGGAGAAAACCCTTAATTCTAGATACAAAGGTACTAAGAAGAAGAAAGGGATGGTCGAAGCAAACCTTAGGGCTGAATTGGATGCAACAAGAGAGGAAATGAGGCTTAGGGAAGAAGCTTTTGAAAATGAGAGGAGACATGCAAACGAGAGGCAATAAGCTTTTAGGAGGGAGATTGAGGAAATTAGGAAAGCTTTGGAGAAAAGAGAGCTTAATCTTCGTCACCGCCTCAACCGGCGGCACATGCTCGGTTTGAGTCGATTATTATTGAGGAGCCAAAAACACTTGGCCAACACATGGATCCGGCTCAAAGGGTACACCGTCCGGGTGTCAATTAGGAGACCCCGCAGCTCATGACTATGAGCTCCGCCCTCAATGCTACAAATGATTCGACACAATCAATTTGGAGGATGTAAGGAGAGTCACCTCATCAACACTTGATGAATTATGAGATTTTGATGGAGACTCTAAGACCACCTAGATTGGAGAACAACAACCATAAGCTTAGGGCTTTTTCCTTCTCACTTAAGGATAAGGCCTTGGATTGGTACCAATTCATACCACAAGGATGAGTGGTCACTTGGGAGGAGATGACAACCGAGTTCTTGACAAAATTCTTCCCAACATCCAAGACAACCGAACTAAGAGGGAAGATAAATGCCTTTGTCATGAAGGATAGAGAGAGCCTATTCAAATCTTGGGAGAGATTCAAGGATCTCCTCCTAGATTGTCAACACCACGGAATCCCGAAGATATAGTTGTTGGAAATATACTTCAAGGGGCTTGATGAGGAGAGTCAATTCAAGCTCCAATCACTTTCCGGGGGTACATTTATGGAGAAGAACGTGGATGAGGCTTGAGTGTTTATAGAGAAGCAAACATTGGTGATAGAGAAATACTCCCATAGAAAGAGTGATGGTAGAAAACCGGGAGCTTATGAAGTGAATGAAGTGACCATGAGTAACTTCAAGCTTGATGCCATCAACAATGAGTTAAAGTCCTTGAGAGAGTTGTGTACTACCACTTTGAAAAACCAAGCAACTCCTCAAGTACAAGTGCAAGCTCAAGCAAATTTGGCTTCTAAGGAAGAAGATGTGAATTATATGGGGAGGAACAACTTCAATGGAGGGACCAAGGCCCTAAGAACTTCAACAACAATAGGAACTTCAACAACTACCTCCCCAACCACAACCATCCCGGGTTCTCATACTCTAACCCAGATGGTGCCTTAAACCCTCCCGCTTCAACAAGCGCAACCCGATCACCAAGGGCATCACAAGAGCGTCCACCCGGTTTACTCAACCGCCAAAGGATAGAACCGAGATGTTGCTTGAACAATTGATTGGAAAGGTGAACGGTCTTGAGGGTACCGTGACTTCAATTTCCAAGGCTCAAAATGTGCTAGAAGCAAAAATGTTCCAAAAAGCGCGAGAGACACAAAGAGATCCGGGGAAGCTTCCCGGAAGGACCGAGGACAGCCCAAGAGGGCAAGTGTTAGCCATTACCGCTAGGAGTGGGTTGAGCATGTTACGCTAAGATTGTGACACGCAAAAGTCTTAAATTTATAACTCGATATATTTTTCCTAACTCCTAGCGAACCCAGAGTGTATGGGTCGTTTTGTAGTAAGGATAGTATTCCGAGGTCGAACACAAAGACTAAGGTGAAATTGAGTCAATAGTGACTAAGGATAGTGTAAACCTAGGCTAAGAAAGGAGAAAGAAATAAAGAAATGAAAATCTCAATGTTTTTGGTTGGTTTTGTGGCGATCAATCAAGGATTACAAATCATGCAAGATTAACAAACAACTAAGCTAACAACGCTAAATAATAAACACAAACAAGAGGTGGATATTCAAAGAGAGAAAAGCGATTCTAGAGGTTAGAAATTCCGGTTATGGCATTGGACTCAAGCTATCTAGTCATTCCTTGGATCAACTATAGTATGTTGGGAGTGGGTGTTTCTAGGTTGGGATCAATCATCGGGTAGGTCTCATGGTCCACTAGTCCTTTCCTAAGGTCTTATCACCGGGTAAGTCTCAAAGAGCCTAAGGATAGGAATTCTACACAAACCGGATTGTCATCTAGGGATCTAACCTTTCCTTACCGGGTAAGTCTCGGGAAGGCAAGTCCTAAACATCAATCCTAGCACACTCAGTCCAATAGTGGCTAGTGAGGCTCACTACTACCTAGAGTTCATCATCTTTGGTACCTAAGAGCAAGAATCACCGGGTAGGTCTCTTCTCACACTTAGTCGCTAACACTAGGTCACCCTAGGGTAGATCTAACTCAACAAACACTAGGATTTCAACAATCTAACAACCTAACACTTAGATTTATCAATACAAGCAAGTCATACAAAATCACGGGTAGCTCCTCACTTCCACGTCCGTGGAAACACATAGAACATGCCGTGATTTACAACAGAGACTAGGTTCGAGCAAATAATTCATCCAAGGGTACGTTTAAGTCTATCCTATCATAGTCCAAGCCATAACCATCATTCCCTTACCCTAGAATCACATCTATTTAGCCAACAACATGCATCATCACAATCAATATCATCAAGCATACAATCATGGAGTCCATATCAAGAGGATGAAATGAAAGAGAGATGAAGCAAATAGAACAAGAAAAACAAGCTAAATAAATGTTAGAAGAGAGACTTACAACCCTTCAAAAGAAGGTTTGAATCGTTCTTACAACCCTAGAAATTGTTTCCAACAAACTTTACTCTAAAAACTAAGAAACTCTAAGAATGGTGTGTTCTTCCCTTCTTCTCCAATGGAAGTCTTTCTTCTCCTCCAAGTAGCTCCAATCCAATTCCAAAATGAGAGTGTGTGTGAGGTAAGGTGTGTAGTGGATTGTGGATCCTTTAGAATCAGCCTGCAAGGGTACTTATAGCCTTCACCAATTGCAAGAGTCGGTTATGGAGATCATGGGACAACTGTCCCAGCTGTGCAGAAGGAATCACGGCCCATTCCATGGCCGTGGAACTCCCAGTGGCCGTGATTCTGGTGCTTCAGCCTTCTTTTGATCGTTGAGCCATGAGTTGGTGCAAGGCATGCACCAACATGGTCCTATGTGTTCTCCCTTGCTCCTAAATTGCTTCCCAATGAGTCCCAAGGTGTGTCATTACGAGGAACGATCCTTGGATGTATCGATTAAACTCCGAAAGCTCCCAAAATACCTATAAAACATGCAAAGTCCGTGAAGACGTCTATCTCGACAACATACATGAATTAAGTGCAATTCGTCACGAACTAATGCTAAACTATGCATGAATAGCGGGAAAAACTATCTAAATGGATGCCTAGACTAATGTCATAAATCGTGTTATCAAAATACCCCATACTTAAGGTTTTCTCGTCCCCGAGCAAGTCCCAACTACAGACTAAGAGATGACATGATTTATGCATGCAGAAAAACAACAAAATCTTTTTGGAATTGTGCTTCTAATATTAGATCACCTTCATAGTCATGTTTAATGGCAATGGATAAGCAATCATACATCAAATAGATGAAGGCATGGAAAGACAATTATACTTAACTCAAAAGCATGCATGCAAGGTGAAAATGAAGAAGTCAAGATGATCATGAGCATATCCAATCTAGATCACTAAGTCTTACACATATGCAAATAGGTCACAAGGACTTAGGAAAGAAGAGGCTAAGAAACGTTGCGATTAGGTGGGAGTTTTTAGGTTATGTGATGCTAATCCAGGAAGGGAACTAACTCAACAATTTCATTTTTGATCAACTTCACCACAAGTGTACATTTTCTCCATCTTTTCTTTGTTTTCTTTTCTTTTTCACCTTCTTTTTCTTTTATTTTTAAGGCAATGGCACTGGTGTACAAAAGCCGAAACCTTGGTGATTAGCGGACCTCGAGATTTTTCCGAAGTGCCTCACACCGGGCACACATACCAAGGCTCGTTAGGACATTCGGTTTATCCGACTTTGGCAAGGCACAAATACCCGATTATGTGAATGGTGCCGAGTTACTCGTTATCAAAACCAAAGTCCCAAACCTATATTTTTTCTACACTTTTCACAACAAATTCAGCACTTCATTCACCACATACTTTCATCAACAACTTCACCCCACACTTGCTTTTCACACACATCAACACACTATCATTCTCCTATTCCTGGATGGGTCAAAAGAGGTCAAATTTTATATCAATTGAGGTGCTCAAACAACATTATCAAGATGAGAAGTAGAGAAAGATGAATTGCCTTAATCACTCCTAAATGATGTGCAAGAACTAGCATGTAATTTCGACCATCAATCCTCAATCCAATCCAGGCAAACATTCATGATCACAATTCACAAATGGGATTCAAGATAAGTACTTCAAGTCCACATATGCATACATCAATTCAACACATAAGGCCATCCATAGCTAATTCACAAGACAATTTCATCATAAGGGTCATACCCAAGCTTAAAAGCACTAAAATTTTTTAAATTTTCTGATTTTTTGGATTTTCGAAATAAATGTGTACAATGCAAGACAAATTGAAACATGTGACAATATTAAGCTATCCTAGATGCTAATCATGCAAGTGATCATGAAAACCCTACCCCATACTTAGAAACACATTGTCTCCAATGTGTAAATGAAGTAAAGAAGAGTGAAAGAGGGTCCTCACAATGTAAAATGGTTTGCTTCGGTATTTGGGTTCACTCAAATGGATTGATGGTGGATGATCCGATCCTATCAACGATGGTAGAGAGCTCAAGGTGTTCGTTATGGCGTCGGGACCCGCGCTAGGCACCGCTAGCCATCCAAGTTCCGCGTCCGCTCCACCCATAATTGATGAGGGGCTCATCATCATCATCCACATGCCATGCAAGGCTTCCATGCTACTTAGACTCTAGCACACAAACTCCAAACACACACAAGAACACAAAAACAGAAAAATGAAAACAAAAAACAAAAACGAAGAGGGAAAGATGTCTACCAATGGGTTGCCTCCCACCAAGCGCTTTTTTAAGGTCATTAGCTTGACCAAACTCGGGGGTGTCTCACTCAAGGTGAAGTGGGGCAATCATATCCACTGGAGCTCCCGGGATATACTTCTTTAACCGGTGCCCATTCACCTTAAAGTCTCCACAATGCTCCCCTCCTATCTCAACCGCTCCATGGGGAAAGATCTTCTTCACCACATAAGGACCCGTCCATCTTGACTTTAGCTTTCCGGGGACGAGCCGCAGCCTTGAGTTGAAGAGATGGACAAGGACGCCTTCACTCAACTCCTTTGGGATGAGATGCTTGTCATGCCAACGTTTGGTCCTTTCTTTGTAGATCCGGGCGTTTTCATAGGCATCCAACCGGATCTCCTCAAGAGCGTTCATGTCTAGCAATCTCATCTCACCGACCTTCTTGAGGTCAAAATTCAGCCACCTTATGGCCCAATATGCTCTATGCTCCATCTCCACCGGGAGGTGGCAAGACTTGCCATAAACTAGCTTGTAGGGAGTGGTGCCAATCGGTGTCTTGAAAGCGGTTTTATAAGCCCACAAAGTATCATCAAGCTTCATAGCCCAATCCTTTCTCGTTCTAGAAACCGTCTTCTCAAGGATTCCTTTTATCTCCCGGTTGGAGATCTCCACTTGGCCACTAGTTTGGGGATGGTAAGGTGTTCCCACCTTATGAGTCACCCCATACTTAGCCAAAAGTGTCCCAAAGTTCCTATTGGTGAAGTGCTTTCCTCCGTCGCTTATGATCACCCTTGGTGTCCCAAACCTAGGAAATATCACTCGGTTGAAGAACCGCACCACAACCTTGGCATCATTTGTGGGAGAGGCGATTGCCTCCACCCATCTCGAAACATAGTCCACCGCCAATAGGATGTAGAGGTTGCCACATGAAGAAGGGAATGGTCCCATGAAGTCCACACCCCACACATCAAATATCTCCACTTCTTGTATGTTGTTCAAGGGCATCTCATTCCTCCTTGAGATGTTGCCCGTCCTTTGGCAAGCATCACAAGCTACCACAGAATTCTGCACATCCTTGAACAAACTTGGCCAATAAAACCCGGATTGCAACACCTTTGCACATGTCTTGTGTGAGCTAGCATGACCTCCGCATGGCAAGGAATGACAATGGAGGATCACACTCTCCACCTCATCCTCCGGTTATGCATCTCCTAAAGACCCCATCCGGTCCTCTCTTAAACAAAAGCGGCTCACTCCAATAGTAATGTCTCACATCCTTGAAGAACTTTTTCCTTTGAGCATAAGAAAGACCGGGTGGCACCTCCTCACAAACGAGGTAGTTCACAATGTCGGCATACCATGGCTCACTCCCTCCTGACACTTGAAGCAAGCACTCCTCTACCAATTGCAATTGCTCATCCCAAAACGAGTCGTCAATCGGGATGTAATCTTTCTCAATCTCCAACGGTGGGAGCCTACTAAGATGGTCCGCCACAGAATTTTCGGACCCTTTCTTATCCCGGATTTCCAAATCAAACTCTTGAAGAAGAAGGATCCACCAAATCAAACGAAGTTTGGCATCCTTCTTTATAAGGAGATAACGGATCGCAGCATGATCCGTATACACAATGACCTTCGCTCCAACAAGATACGAGCGGAACTTCTCAAATGCATACACAACCACTAGCAACTCTTTCTCGGTGGTAGCATAGTCGAGTTGGGCATCATATAGCGTCTTGCTAGCATAATAGATGGCATGTGTAAGCCCATCTTTCCTTTGCCCCAAAATAGCCCTGACGGCTACATCACTCGCGTCACACATGATCTGAAACGGTAAGCTCCAATCCGGAGGTTGCATGATAGGTGCGGAGATCAAAGCATTCTTCAACCTACAAAAAGCCTCAATGCAATCCTTGGAGAAAACAAACTCAACATCTTTCATTAGTAGGTTAGTAAGAGGCTTAAAAATCTTAGAGAAATCTTTAATGAATCTTTGGTAAAAACCGGCATGCCCTAAGAAACTCCTTACCCCCTTCACCGAGGTAGGTGGTGGCAACTTCTCAATTGTTTCTATCTTAGCCCTATCAACCTCAATGCCATGGTTGGACACCAAATGTCCCAACACAATGCCTTCACTTACCATGAAGTGGCATTTCTCCCAATACAAGACTAGGTTAGTCTCCTCACATCTCTTAAGCACCAAAGACAAGTTAGCTAAACAATCATCGAATGAAGATCCATAAACAGAGAAATCATCCATAAACACTTCCATGATGTTTTCAATATACTCAGAAAAGATAGCCATCATACACCTTTGAAAGGTGGCGGGTGCATTATACAACCCAAATGGCATTCTCCTATATACGAATGTACCCCAAGGACATGTGAATGTAGTTTTCTCTTGGTAATCGGGGTGGATAGGGATTTGGAAGAATCCACTATAGCCATCTAAGTAACAAAAATGGGAATGTTGAGCTAATCTTTCTAGCATTTGGTCAATGAAAGGAAGGGGGAAGTGATCTTTCCTAGAGGCCACATTTAGTTTCCTATAGTCTATACACATCCTCCATTCCGTCACCGTTCTATTGGGATTAATTCCTTATTCTCATTAGTCACTACGGTCATCCCACCCTTCTTAGGAACCACATGCACGGGACTAACCCATTTACTATCCGAAATCGGGAAAATGATTCCCGCATCTAGCAACTTAAGGATCTTTTTCTTTACTACCTCTTTTATGATGGGGTTTAGTCTTCTTTGAGATTCAATTGAAGGTTTGTGATTATCTTCTATTAAGATCTTATGCATGTACAAAGAAGGCTTAGTTCCAACTAAATCATCAATGGTATAGCCAATAGCCTTCCTATGCAATCTCAATTCATGCAACAATCTATTCAACTCATCATCATTCAAGCATGCATTAACAATCACCGGATAAGTAGAATCTTCACCAAGAAAAGCATACTTAAGATGAGAGAGGAGGGGTTTAAGTTCAAGTTTAGGAGGACCTTTATCGATTAGAGACGCTCCATATAATATAGTTTGAGATGATTCCAAAGCTAATGAAGACTCCTCAAGGCTCCTTGAAGCTTGATCAACCATTAAGGCACTCTCTGGCAAAATCACGGTCTGAATCACGGCCTCTGGCAAAACCCCGGGCGTGGAATCTGAGAAGCTAGCATTGTGGAGCACTCCAGAGAGTTCCACGGGAGAAACCACGGCCGTGGTTCTCTGTTCCAGACCGTGAATCCTACAACTCTTCAGCACACTTTCGTGTACTTCAAATTCAGCTCTTGCCTCCTTTTCCAATGCATCTAAGGCCTTGATTTCTTCATTACAATCTTCCTCAACTCCTTCCTCCATCAAACTTAAGCTAAGAACCTTCTCCAAGGGGTCCTTGATCAAGATCGAGCTCACAATTTCTCTACATTCCTCTTGCTCGACAATGTTGAACACATCTTCACCAAGAGTTGGCCCCTTCATCATTGTGGATAATTTGAACTTTATATTCTCTTCTCCAATGTTGAAAGAGAGAATTCCATTTTTGCAATCCACCAAGCATCCCGATGTAGCCAAGAAAGGTCTCCCCAAGATGATAGGAACCGGATAGTCCACCGGGATGTCCAAAATAACGAAGTCTATGGGCACATAGAACTTCCCGAGTTGCACCGGTATGTCCTCCAAGATTCCAACCGGGTGAGTGATTGAACGGTCCGCCATGTAAAGGGTCATCTTGACCGGCTTTGGCTCTCCTAGCCCAACCTTGTTGCAAAGTGCAAGTGGGATGATGCTTAGACTTGCCCCAAGATCACATAGGGCTTCATACTTCACTTCTCCCACTCCAATTGGCACACAAAACGATCCCGGATCTCTTAGCTTAGGAGGCATCTCCTCCTTCATAGTTTGAATCAACTCCGAGGACCTCTTTATCATCCTAACTTCTCCATACTCCTCCAACTTCCTTTTGTTGGAGAGTATTTCCTTCAAAAACTTACCATATGCCGGCATACCTAGAATAGCATCCATGAACGGAATGTTAATATGCAATTTAGACATAAGTTCAAGGAATTTACCAAAGTGTTTGTCCAAACAAGCTCTTGCTCGTGATTGTGGGAATGGTAGTGGTGGCTTGTATGGAGGTGGTGCCACATATGTTGGCTCATCATCCTTGATCTTGCCTCCATCTTCTTGCAATGGCTTTTCTTCTATCACCACTTGCTTTCCCTTGTCATTTCCCTTAGGTAAGGGATCATTCATGCTCAGCCCACTCCTTGTTGTAATAGCCAACACTTGGCCTCTTGGGTTATCTTCGGTTCTTCCGGGAAGCTTTCCCTGATCTCTATGAGCTTCACCCGCCTTTTGGAACACTTGTGCTTCCAACACCTTTTGAGCTTTAGAAATGGAAGTCACCGTGCTATCAAGACCACTCAACCTCCCAAGCAATTGCTCAAACATCATCTCGGTTCTATCCTTTGGAGGTTGAGTAAATCCGGGTGGAGGCTCTTGTGAAGCTTTAGGTGGTGAAGCTGCGCTTGTGGAAGCGGGAGGGTTCAAGGCTCCATCCGGGTTAGAACAGGAAAACCCGGGACGGTTGTGGTTAGGCCGGTAATTGTTGAATTGCCGGTTGTTGTTGTTGAAGTTCCTTGGGCCTTGATAGTTGTTGTAGTTTCCCCTTCCCATATAGTTCACATCTTCCTCCTTGGAAGACAAGTTTGCTTGCACTTGCACTTGAGGGCTTGCTTGACTCTTCAAAGTTGTAGCACACAACTCCCTCAAAGATTTAAGCTCATTGTTGATTGCATCAAGCTTGAAATTACTCATGGTGACTTCACTCACCTCATACGCTCCCGCTTTCCTCCCATCACTCTTCCTATGGGAGTACTTTTCAATCACCAAAGCTTGTTTCTCTACAAATTCCCAAGCTTCATCCACATTCTTTTCCATGAAAGTCCCACCGGAAAGAGATTGAAGCTTGAATTGGCTATCTTCATCAAGTCCCTTGAAGTAGATCTCCAAAAGCTCTATTTTCCGTATACCATGTTGTGGACAATCTAGGAGAAGGTCTTAGAACCTCTCCCAAGACTTGAATAGGCTTTCTCTATCCTTCATCACAAAGGCATTGATCTTCCCTCTTAGCTCGGTAGTCTTGGAAGGTGGGAAGAACTTAGTCAAGAACTCGGTTGTCATTTTCTCCCAAGTACTCACACGCCCTAAGGGAATCGATTGGTACCAAGCCAAGGCTTTATCCTTAAGAGAGAAGGAAAAAGCCCTAAGCTTATGGTTTTTGTTCTCCAACCTAGCCGGCCTAAGGGTCTCCATCAATATCTCATAGTTCATCAAATGTTGATAAGGGGACTCTCCTTCCATCCCTCCAAATTAGTTATGCCGGATCATTTGTAGAACTTGAGGGCGGAGCTCATAATCATGGGCTGCGGGATCTCCTAAGTTCACACCCGGGCGGTGCACTCTTTGAGCCGGATCCATGCGTTGCCCTAACGTTTGTGGCTCCTCAATATCAATGGGCATAACCCAAATATTAACCGCCGTCTGCGGTTGTGGTGGAGGTGGAGATTATTGACGATTAAGCTCTCTTTGTACAAGAGCTTGCCTAATCTCTTCAATCTCCCTCCTAGTTGCTTCTTGCCTCTCATTGGCAAGTCTCCTTTCATTCTCCAAGAGCTCATCTCTTAACCTAATTTGCTCTAAAGCCTCATCCAACTCAGCTTGAAGATCTCTTGCGGCCATCTCCTTTCCCTTTCTAATGCTCTTAGACCTAGCCTTAAGGGTTTTCTCCAGTTCGGGATCGAATGGAGCTAAATCCTGGCCACGAGATCTTCGCATACACCTAAAGAGTGAGAGATGTCCTGAAAAATCAAAGACACAAACCAAACGAGATCAAAAGCAACAAGAAAGAACTACACTATAAACAATCACAAAAATGACTCAATCTAGACCCAGTCCCCGACAACGGCGCCAAAAACTTGTTACGCTAAGATTGTGACACGCAAAAGTCTTAAATTTATAACTCGATATATTTTTCCTAACTCCTAGCGAACCCACAGTGTATGGGTCATTTTGTAGTAACGATAGTATTCCGAGGTCGAACACAAAGACTAAGGTGAAGCTGAGTCAATAGTGACTAAGGATAGTGTAAACCTAGGCTAAGAAAAGAGAAAGAAATAAAGAAATGAAAATCTCAATGTTTTTGGTTTGGTTTTGTGGTGATCAATCAAGGATCACAAATCATGCAAGATTAACAAACAACTAAGCTAGCAACGCTAAATAACAAACACAAACAAGAGGTGGATATTCAAAGAGAGAAAAGCGATTCTAGGGGTTAGAAATTCCGGTTATGGCATTGGACTCAAGCTACTCTAGTCATTCCTTGGATCAACTATAGTATGTTGGGAGTGGGTGTTTCTAGGTTGGGATCAATCACCAGGTAGTTCTCATGGTCCACTATCCGTTCCTAAGGTCTCATCACCGGGTAAGTCTCAAAGAGCCTAAGGTTAGAAATTCTACACAAACCGGATTGCTATCTAGGGATCTAACCTCTCCTTACCGGGTAGGTCTCGGGAAGGCAAGTCCTAAACATAAATCCTAGCACACTCAGTCCAATAGCGGCTTATGAGGCTCACTACTACCTAGAGTTCATCATCTTCGGTACCTAAGAGCATGAATTACCGGGTAGGTCTCTTCTCACACTTAGTTGCTAACACTAGGTCATCCTAGGATAGTTCTAGCTCAACAAAAACTAGGATTTCAACAATCTAACAACCTAACATTCAGATTTATCGATACAAGCAAGTTCGACAAAATCACGGGCAATTCCTCACTTCCACGGCCGTGGAACCTTCTAGAACAGGGCGTGATTTACAACAGAGGCTAGGTTCGAGCAAACAATTCATCCAAGGGTAGGTTTAAGTCTATCCTATCATAGTCCAAGCCATAACCATCATTCCCTTACCCTAGAATCACATCTATTTAGCCAACAACATGCATCATCACAATTAAAATCATCAAGCATACAATCATGGAGTCCATATCAAGAGGATGAAATGAAAGAGAGATGAAGCAAATAGAACAAGAAAAACGAGCTGAATAAATGTTAGAAGAGAGACTTACAACCCTTCAAAAGAAGGTTTGAATCGTTCTTACAACACTAGAAATTGTTTCCAACAAACTTTACTCTAAAAAATAAGAAACTCTAAGAATGGTGTGTTCTTCCCTTCTTTTCCAATGGAAGTCTTTCTTCTCCTCCAAGTAGCTCCAATCCAATTCCAAAATGAGAGTGTGTGTGAGGTAAGGTGTGTAGTGGATTGTGGATCCTTTAGATTCAGCCTGCAAGGGTACTTATAGCCTTCACCAATTGCAAGAGTCGGTTATAGAGATCGTGGGACAGTTGTCCCAGCAGTGCAGAAGGAATCACAGCCCATTCCACGGCCGTGGAACTTCCAGTGGCCGTGATTCTGGTGCTTCAGCCTTCTTTTGATCGTCGAGCCATGAGTTGGTGCAAGGCATGCACCAACATGGTCCTATGTGTTCTCCCTTGCTCCTAACTTGCTTCCCAATGAGTCCCAAGGTGTGTCATTACGAGGAACGATCCTTGGATGTATCGATTAAACTCTGAAAGCTCCCAACATACCTACAAAACATGCAAAAGTCCGTGCAGACGTCTATCTCGACAACATACATGAATTAAGTGCAATTTGTCACGAACTAATGCTAAACTATGCATGAATAGCGGGAAAAACTATCTAAATGGATGCCCAGACTAACGTCATAAATCGTGTTATTAGAGAAGAAATGATCCCTTTCCCAAGGGTGTTGAGAAGGGGGAGAAGGTGATGGTGGAAGAAGAACCAAGGAAAGGTGAAGGTGGAAAGAGCAAGGAAGATGAGTCAATCTTTGTGTCACCTCCTCCATACAAACAACCTCTACCATTTCCCTAACCTCGAGCACGAGCTCGGTTGGAAAAACACTTTGGTAAATTCCTTGAACTTACGTCTAAATTGCATATTAACATTCCGTTCATGGATGCTATATTAGGTATGCCGGCTTATGGTAAATTTTTCAAAGAGATATGTTCGCTCCAAAAGGTGTATGCAAGCTTTAATATTTATAACCCAAGAAGTATGCTTGAACAATTTGCGAACCCGCAGTGTATGGTTCAATTGTAATAAAAACAAGAGTTCTAGGGGACGAACACAAGGACTATGGTGAAACAAAGCACGGAATCAGGTTGTCAAATATTGCTAATAACTACGAATTAAAGCAATCAAAGATGATATTAAAGTCAGGTAAAGGGAAATGCGGATTCTAGGGATTAAAGCATCTAGTTGTGGTTCCGACTCAAGATCTAAAAGGATAACGCAGACAAAGCTGAGGTTTGCAAATGGAAGGTGTTTCTAAGGTGAGAATAGATCACCGGGTAAGTCTCACTACTCACTATCCCAAACTAAAGCTCCTATTACCGGGTAAGTCTCAAGGTACTAAGGAAAGGAACTATAATCTCAAACCAACACACCACCCAAGGGGATAGAATCAACCTTTACCGGGTAAGTCTTAGGCTAACTCACAAAGATGGGATGAAGGCACACTCAAACCCCAATAAAGGATAAACCTTTATTACCTACACTCATGATCTTAGGTAAACAAACAAAGGAATCACCGGGTAAGTCTCATCCTAGGCTTGCGTTGAACTAGGAAAAGTATAATAAGAATAGGATTTGGCAAACTGAAACTCTTAACTCAGATAAGGTTCAGGAAAGGTTCACCTCGCTCAGTTATATTCCATCCCGGCCGAGATGTTCAATAACTGACCGAGGTGTTCTACAGTTAAGGTAAAGACTTGAGCTTTCAGGGTCCTGCTGGGATTAATATCATTCTATCATCATCTTTCCCACAACTTTCAGCCAATCACCCTAGAATCGCATAAGAAACTTAGCCAACAATCATCGTGATAACAATAATCAAATTAATAGGAAAGGAATCAATCTTCAAACAAGAAAACCTTAAGACAAAGGTCTCAATAACTAAATCAAACACGTAACAAATCAGCGTTCCTCAAGCCACAATCAGAAAAGATAACAAAACCAAAAGCAATCTAAGAAGATCTTACAAACTCCTTCAAAAGCCAACTCCAACTATGATTCCTTCCTTCCTTGAACTTCAATGCTTCATAACTTCCTTCAACTCTTCCTTCAAAACTCCAGAAAAAATTCATCAATTGCTGGATGCTCTAAGCATCGTTCAACTTGTGGAAAATCCAACCCTTTATATAGGAGAATTATCTTCCATAGATAATAGTATCTTAAAAAGATAATTTCCTACAAAATATATCCATATCTCTTAAAATAAATCAGCCAAATATAATATCTTCCTTCCAGAAATCCAGCCAAAAATATAAGATATCCTCCTTCCAAAAATAAAAGATCTCAGCCAAAAATAAAGATCTCGCCGGCGACAGGGTGTTCGCCTCGGTCGGGACGCTCCTCAAGATCACCTCGATCGAGGTGGTACTGTAGCTGACCGAGGTGAATCTCAACTGAATGTAAATCATCTCGAATCTGGTCCAAAGTTAATCTTCTTAATCATTTCCATGCTTGTTGAGATCTTCTCAAAGCTCCAGAACGTAGCTCCAATGACTCCTTAGCTTCCTTAGCTCCATTTTGATGCAAAACGTGCTATTTTACCTACAATTACGATGAAACTAGGTGTAGAAATATAATCAAAGAATATACATCCATACATGCAGATTTATGAAGATAAAACGTCTAAATCAATCCCAAAATATATAGGGCTGGGTAAAATGAGCCAAATGAAACCGAACCGAGGCTTACCAACCGAACCAATTAAATTGGTTACCAACACGTTGGTTACCAATTTAATTGGTATGGTACTACCGAACCAACTACAAAGAGTTGGTTGGTAGGTGGTAACAATATCCGCCTACCACGGGATTACCGTACCAACCGAATTTTTTTTAAAAATAAAATAAAACAATATATACATACTAATCTTAATGTAATACATCATATATAATTATATATGCAAATCTTTTGTACCATTAGTTGTAAATTCAAAGATTGTTTTAATCTCACCCGTCCATTGAAGTGCTTTCTCAATTTACTGATTTAGTCACCTAACCTTTATTTAACTTATTTATCTATTCTGTTTTGCATTAATTTTAACTTGTTAGTTGTTACTATTACATCTGATGTTCTATTCTGTATTATTTTTGTATTAGTTTTAGCTTGTTATTGTCATAGCATCTGTACTATAATAACATCTATTTATGTTGCTTCTGTTGTAGCCAGCATACTAAACCTAAACTTTAGCTTGTTACTGTAACACCATCTATTCTGTATTATTTTTTTTTACTGTTACAACTCTTGTTCTATCATCTCATCTTCATTCTTGTCTTGTTTTAAATACTGTACTCGAATTTGCGGATTGTTGAATTGATAAAGTTCTTGTCTTATTTAAATTATTTTTAGCAAACATATAAGTTAGTAAAATTCCATTACCAACCGAACCAACCGAAAAAGTTGGTATACCAAAGAGTTGGTAAATGGATTTAGGTGGTTGGTAATGGTACAAGATTTCTCATTACCAATTATAGTTGGTTGGTAGGTGGTAAGGATAAAAATAAGTTGGTATCTCAACCGCTTTCTGTGGCTCCACCTCGGTTGGCATCTCGGCCGAAGTGTTCTTCGACTGTACCTGGACCGAGGTGGTCTTCGTCTGTAATGGCATCGACCGAGGCACTGGATCTGCTGTCTTCAGTCCACTCCTTGTCGTTATTGCCATGATCTGTCCTTTAGGGTTGCTTTCCGTCCTTGTTGGAAGCTTCCTTGGATCTCTTGGCGCTTCATTCGCCTTGTTAAAGAATTGTTGTTCTAAGGGTTTTTGTGCCTTCGAAAATGAAGTCATGGATGTCTCCATAGAGTTGAGCTTGATCAAGATGGCCTCCAGCACCGCATCTTTCTTTTCCGGCTGGGACGAACACGATCCTTGCTCCTGGCTCTTCAATGGAGTAGAAGAAGAAGAAGAAGAAGAGTGGAAAGGATTAGAGGAGTCATTCGAATTGGAGTTAAAGTAAGGGTTACCCGAATTTTGGTTGTTTGCCCTCCAATTATTGTTGTTGGATTCTCTATTGTTGTTGTAGTTGTTGTTCCGGAAACCGTTGTTGTTGTTCCGGTAACTATTGTTGTTCCTTGATCCTTGATCTTCCTTCTTGGTTTGAGCAACTAAGAGTTCCTTCAATTGTTTCACATCATTCTTCAAAGAAGTAAGTTGATCATTGTTAGGTGGAGCATCTTGAAAGTTGACTCTTTTAACTCCACCTTCAGCTCCTTGGTGGGAGTATTTCTCCGTGTGCAAAGCTTGCTTCTCTATGAACTCCCAAGCTTCGTCAATTGGCATGTCCTTGAACGTGCCGGCGGATAGTAGTTGAAGGTTGAACTGGGTGTTTCCGTCCAGTCCCTTGAAGTATATCTCCAACAACTCTATCTTTGGAATCTCATGATGTGGGCAATCCAAAAGAATGTCTTTAAATCTCTCCCATGACTTGGACAAGCTCTCCTTGTCCTTCATGATGAATGCATTAATCTTCCCTCTCATTTCAGCGGTTTTAGAGGGGGGAAAGAATTTAGTCAAGAATTCCGTCGTCATCTCCTCCCAAGTATTGATTTTTCCAGGAGGAAGAGATTGATACCAAGTAAGAGCTCTATCTTTCAAAGAGAAGTAGAAAGGCCTTAGCTTGTAGTTGTTGTTTTCTATTCTTGAAGGTCTCAAGGTCTCCATCAAGATCTCATAGTTTTGTAGATGTTGATGTGGAGATTCCCTCTCTAGCCCTCCAAACTGGCATTGGCAAATCATGGAAAGAACTTGCGGTCGAAGCTCATAATCATGGTCCACTGGATCACCTTGGTTGACTCCTGGACGCCTTAGTTGATGATTGGGGCCCATCCTTTGCCCTAGGTTCTGTGGAATACCTACAAAAAGAACATCTCGGACTGGCATCCGAGGTGGTAGTATCTCGGCCGGGGCAACAGGTACTGGATTCTGCCTCGGTCGAGGATCTGGAGCAGGGTCTTGCCTCGGTCGAGGATCTGGGTTCGGTCGAGGTAGATACTGGTCTCGTAAAGCCGCCATATCTGCTTCGATTGCCTTAGTCCTTGTGCGAGTTTCTTCCCTCTCTAGTCTCAGCTCTTCTTTACTGAGGCGTAGTTGTTCTAACGCCTCCTACAATTCGGCCTCAAGATCACGATTGTCTTGGTTGGCCATCTTCGCTTCTTTTGTATGTCTTTTCTGGTTCGGGATCGTAGGGAACGATTTCCTTCCCAGCGCGGGTTCTTCGCATAAACCTAAGAAAAAGAACCTGCGAAAGTCACTCAAGTAGAGTGGTTAGTAGAGACAGGGGCAAACACCCCGAAAGCCAACCGCAACCGGCTCGGTCTAGACCAAATCCCCGGCAACGGCGCCAAAAACTTGTTCGCTCCAAACGGTGTGTGAAGCTTTAAATTTATAACCCTAGATGTAAGCTTAAAACAAGGATGCGAACCCGCAGTGTACGGGTCAATCGTAGTAAAAAGCAAGAAATTCCAGGGGTCGATCACAGGGACTTAGGGAAACAAAGCAAGTATAGATTGTCAATGTAATTACTAACCACAAAAGCGATTAAAACAATCAAAGATGATAAAAAGTCAATTAAGGAAATATGCAATTCTAGGGATTAAAGCATCTAGTTGTGGTTCCAACTCAAGATCTACGGATAAGCGGACAAAGCTGAGATTTTTTGCAATGGAAAGTGTTACTAAAGTGGAATAGATCACCGGGTAAGTCTCACTACTCACTAATCCCAAACCATAACTCCTATTACCGGGTAAGTCTAACCTCAAACTAACACTCCACCTAAGGGAATAGAATCAACCTTTACCGGGTAAGTCTCAGGCTAACTCACAAAGATGGAATGAAAGCACACTCAAACCCCAATAAAGGATAAACCTTTATTACCTACACTTATGATCTTTGGTAAACAAACAAAGGAATTACCGGGTAAGTCTCATCCTAGGCTTGCATTGAACCAAGAAAGGTGTAATAAGAATAGGATTTGGCAAACTCTAACACTTAACTCTCAGTTTCGGATCAGAAAGGTTCACCTCGGTCAGACAAGTTCCACCCCGGCCGAGGTGTTCATCGACTAAGCGAGATGTTCTAGGGTTAAGGATAAAGACTCGAGCTTTCAAGGTCCTACTGTGATTAAGATTATTCTATCATTGTTTTTCCCACAACCTTCAGCCAATCACCCTAGAATCACACAAGGAAATTAGCCAATCATCATCATGAAAGAAATAATCAAATATAAGGGAAGAAAGTGAATAATTGAACACAAAAACCTTAAGAACAAGGCTTCAATATCTGAATCAAATATCAAACAAATAAGCGTGGCTTGGATCACAATCCAACAAGACAAATCAACAAGAAGGGAATCTAGGAAAGTCTTACAAAACCCTTCACAAAAGCTATAAAAGCTATCAACTTCCTTCCTTCAATCTTCCTTCAACCTTCAAAAATGTTCTTCAAATCTCCCAACTGTAGTGGGTGTTTTCCAGCCGTAAGCGAATGTTAAATTTGTGGAAAATCCAACCCTTTTTATAGAAAAATTCTCTCCTAAAGATAAGATATCTTAGAAAGATATTTTCCCATAAAAATAGGTAAAATACATGGGCTAAATTATCTTCTTCCTTCCAGGAATCCAGCCTAAAAATATAAGATCCTCTTTCCAAAAATAAAAGATCTCAGCCAAGAATAAAATATCTCTCGCCGCGTCCAAGGTGTTCGCCTCGGTCGAGCAGCTCCTCTGGATCACCTCGGTCGAGATGGTACTGTAGCTGACCGAGGTGAATCACAACTTAATGTGAAATCTCTCAAATCTGATCCAAAGTAAATCTTCAATCCATTTTCATGATTCCTGGATTCTTCCTTAAGCTCCTGAATGTAGCTCCAATGACTCCTTAGCTCTTTTTGCTCCATTTTGATGCAAAACGTGCCATTTTACCTACGATTACAACGAAACTTTGTGTAGACCTTGATTCCCGCAAAGGTAGATGAAATGACAATATAATCACATAATATACATCCAAACATGCAGATTATTGAAGATAAAACGTCTAAACAGGTCCCAAAATATAGACTATAATTCATGCTATCACTTTGCTTAGTTTTACTTTACTTTTTGGGATGCATGGACAAAGGTGCACAATAACCGAAGCCTAGGAGATAAGCAATCATCAATTTCTTGAGATGCCTCAAACCCTTGATGCACATACCATGACCCGTTAGGAATATCGCTCAATTTGACTTTGGCAAGACACAAACACCCGGCCATGTGAATGGTGCCGAGTTACTCATCATCATGATTGACTTCCCCAAACCTATTTGTTTCTTTCTAACACTTTCAGCCAACATCTCAACATCACTTTCACTTGCTTTTCTTTGCTTGCTTCCAAATTCCCGGATAGGTAAAGGGATGCAAATATGTATATGAGGGGCTAAAGAATGATCAAGAAGAAGAAGAAGAAAAGAGAATGAATTGCCTTAGTCATCCTAGGAAGAATGTGATAGGACTCATCATGTGGTGTCAACCTTCAAATCCAACATAATTTTGATAAAAACAAAGTATTAAACATGCTAAAACTTCAAACAAAGCATTTTGCAACTTAAACATATCATAAAACCTTTCAAGCATATAAAGATTTCAAAACCAATCTGCAAACAGAATCATCATTGAGGTCATATCCAGAAAAGAAGCACAAAACATTTCGAAAACTCTTAGTTAAAAACCCACCTCGGTCGAGGTGTTCTGACGTCATCCGAGGTGGTTAACCTCGATCGGCCATGAACATCCTGATCGAGGTCACAAAATTTTTTTTTTCAAACTAGTTTTCGACGTTTTTCTCAAACAAAAACGTGTATGTATGCATGTAATGGCAGATAAACACATAGAGCATAAATAAAACAATAATATCCAAAATAGAGTCATACAAGCCAAACACATAAGTCAAACAAATACATCCAAATACCCCATACTTGGGACACATTGTCCCAATGGGTCAAATATAAGTCTAGAATCAGAAAACTCACCGGACCTAGCTGAACTACATAATAAATAAATAAAGAAAATCCATGCAACTCTAATCTTCGTCAGCCGGTGGTGGAGGTGGATGTGGAATGAAGGGGTACTGGCTCGGATCAAAGGGATAGCCCATAACCTGGTGATGTTGAATCTCCATCATGCGTCTAGTGTAGTGCTCGCTCTCCAACATCTGATGCGTCCAACCCTCAGTATCTCGGCGTTGGTCCTCGAAACGCTCATGCATGTCAATGGTCAGGGCAACGTAAGCGTCGATCATCTGTTCAGTGAGATCATCAATCCTCTGGTGTGCCTCGGGATCCCTGAACCTACGGCGGGATCTGTGCTGAGGTGGCAGTGGTGGTGTTACTATCTCCTCCTCTGTTGCCTCATCGTCCAAATCAACAACAGGAACACTAGGGCTGCCGGTATCAGTACCGGTCTCCATGGCAGCTCCTCCCTCATCGTCATCATCATCATCAACAGTGTCTCTAGCATCCTGTATGTAGGGAAACCAGGTAGCAGACCAGTACTGGTGGCCGAATACAGAGAACTGAGATGACCATAAAATGCCATGTGGAGCTATCGTCTCCCAAGGCATGGCAACGTAAGGCGTGCTTAGACCACGTGGAACGAGAATGCGTCTCGTGATCATCTCCTGAAGACCCAGCGGCTTCGCAGCCGCAACAAATGTACATGCAGACAAATCCAGACCCATAGCAGTAGCAATGTGGGTCACCAAGCCTCCACAATAGATATCTCCCTTGGACTTGCCCTTGATCTTATGCAAGTCCTTCGCTAACATCCCAGCAAAATCAGGAACTCCCCCTGTGACCATGCAAAACAAGCTCAAAAGCTCCCCCTGACGAACTTTCTAGGGCGTCTCACTACGCGCCAAAAGAGTCTCACTATATATCTTGTGAGCAAGGCGGAAGGCCAAATGGAATATGATGCGCTCCCGGGAATCTTCGGGTCTCCACCTATCACTGTGCTCAACCACGTGGGCTATCTCGCCCCAGAAATCTTGAGCTACAGCTCGGGAGGGGAAATTAGTAACTGTGGGGGTAGGGCACCCGAAGATCTCCCTGAATTGATCCATGGGCACGATATAGTTCCGGTTCAGCAACCGGTCCTTGATGCAACTGCGCTCCGACACATAAGTGACGGAACTCACGAACTCCATAGTCGGCTCCATATAAGCCGGCGCTCTCACTTCCATGAACTCCTCCAGTCCTACCATGGCGATCATCTTCCTCAAGTCCTCCGCCACATGGAGGCACTCGAAGGCAGCAACGTCAAGGAAGTGTGGGGCAATGATAGGACGCCTGCAAATACGATCATAATCAGCATGATGTCGCTTGTGGATCACCAGGATCGAATATTGTGAAGAAGAAGGAAAGGAACTATTGGGTCTGTCTCTCAAGACTAGTTGGCGATCAGATCTGCTACTCATGATTTTTTTGACAAGTCACCTCGGTCGCTTGAAGAATACCACGGCCGAGACACAGCCGACCGGACCGAGGCGAAGGGCTGTTCGTTCGCAACTCTCAAATTTGTAAGTTATTTCCCCCCAAATCACTACCAAAGGCTTCCTAAGGGATACTTATATCCTTTTCAACAATAGACAGTGGCAACCAAATCCAGATCTGTGCTAAATTAGTAGAAGAAGAAGAGTTAGGGTTTTCGAACGAAATACCCAGATTCTGCAGAATTGGAGCATTTTCCTTGCTGTTTGATGCTTGAAAACCGATCCTCTTGCTTCCTCCGGTGTAATCGAGCCAAAAATCGTGGAAAACGAGCAAGATTTGAAGATTTGAGGCTACGGCACCGCCGCGGTCGAGGTTAAGCTTGGGAGGGAAAAGTGTAGAGAGAGAAAACCGTCTCGCCTTTTATACCCCTCGTTAAATTTGATTTCACCTCGGTCGAGATGGTCCCTACCAGACCGAGGTGTCTGACTAGATATCAGACCTAGTCGCCTTGGTTGTCCTAAGAACGTCTCGGTCGAGGTGTTGTGACAGCAACCGAGATGTGTCTCAGTCAAACTCCATCTTCTCAATTTCTCGAGCCTCTGTCCTTCTAGTGTAGCTCCTGAGCTGTAATCCTTCCTTAAAAAGTACCTGGTTTCTGTCTAGAAGGGCCAAAAACAAAGCAAAGCAAACTATCTAAAACTAAGCTAGAAAAAGGGAAAAGAAAGCAATACCTTGGGTTGCCTCCCAAGAAGCGCTTGATTTAAGGTCGCTAGCTGGACCGTACATCATCATTAAACAAGGTATAGCGGTGCAATCTCCTCAGCGTGGACTTCCGGTTGGTACTTCTTCAGCCTATGACCGTTGACCTTAAAGCTTCCGCTTGTTTCACCCCAAATCTCAACTGCACCATAGGGAAAAACATTTTTCACAACGTAAGGTCCTGGCCATCTAGATTTCAACTTACCTGAAAAAAGGCGGAGGCGGGAGTTGAAAAGTAGAACTAGATCTCCTTCTTTGAACTCCTTAGGAATGATATGCTTGTCATGCCATCTCTTCGTTATTTCCTTGTAGATCTTGGCATTCTCATAAGCGTTTAAGCGCAATTCCTCCAGCTCATTGATGTCTAATAGTGTGTTCTCTCCGGCTTCCTTGATATCGAAATTCAACCACTTGATTGCCCAAGATGCCTTGTGCTCCAGCTCAACGGGTAGATGACAAGACTTCCCATATACCAAATTTTAAGGGGTGGTACCAATGGGAGTCTTGAAAGCGGTCCTATAGGCCCAAAGAGCATCATCCAACTTCATGGACCAATCCTTCCTTGTCCTAGAGACGGTCTTTTTTAGAATTGCTTTGATTTTTCTATTTGAGATCTCGATTTGCCCACTAGTTTGAGGGTGATAAGGGGTTGTTACCTTGTGGGTTACCCCATATTTCGATAGAAGTGCTTTGAACTTCCGGTGGATGAAATGTGTCCCTCCATCGCTGATGATGTTGCGTGGTGTCCCAAAACGTGGAAAGATAGTTCGATTGAAGAACTTCACAACCACCATGTCGTCATTAGTGGGGGAGGCGATAACTTCCACCCATCTAGAGACGTAATCAACAGCTAGGAGTATGTATAGGTTCCCTGCGGATGATGGGAAGGGTCCCATGAAATTGACTCCCCATACATAAAAAATCTCAACTTCCTGAATATTATTGAGTGGCATCTCGTTCCTTCTAGGTAAGTTCCCTGTTCTTTGGTATGCATCATAAGAAACAACAAACGTTTGCACATCCTTAAATAATGTAGGCCAAAAGAAACAAGAACGTAATACCTTGGCGCACGTTTTGTGAGAGCTAGCATGTCCTCCACAAGGAAGCGATTGGCAATGCCGTATAACACTAGCAACTTCATCCTCCGGAATGCATCGTCGAAGCATCCCATCCGGACCTCTCTTAAACAGTAGAGGTTCATTCCAGTAGTAATGGCGTACATCCTTGATGAACTTCTTCCTTTGAGCGTACGTCAATCCGGGCAGTATTTCCTGGCAAACAAGGTAATTGACAATATCAGCATACCAAGGCTCTTTACTACCAGAAACTTGGCGGAGCCAGTGCTCCACCAACTGTAAGTGACTCTCAGAAAATGAGTCAGAAAGTTTGTTGTCCTTAGTTTACAACATCTCGCTTGATGTCTCAGTCAATGTCCGACGTGGGTGACCGAAGTGTTCTTTAGATAAGACCACCTCGCTTGGTCTAGTAAGTGCCTCGGTCGAGGTACTGGAACTGGGACCGAAACCTAAATTTCTTTTCTTCTCCTGGATTAGTTTCTTAATCTTAAATCCTGGATTTGCTTCCAATGCTTTTAAGCTCCGTATATCTGCATCACAAGAGACATTTATACCTTCCTCCATTAAACTAAAACTAAGAACCTTTTCAAGAGGATCTTTAATAAGGATAGAGCTCACCAATTCTCTTGATTCTTCTTCATCATAGGTGTTGAAGATGTCGTCTCCCAGCGGCTATCCCTTCATTACAACAAGCAATGCAAACTCCACATGATCACCGCCAATGTTGAATTTCAACTTGGCGTTCTTACAACCCACATTGCAACCTGAAGTTGCTAGAAATGGTCTCCTGAGAATGATAGGAACGGGATAATCTGCGTGAATGTCAAGTACAACAAAGTCTATAGGTAAATAGAAATTACCTAACTTGATTGGAACGTCTTCCAAAATGTCCACGGGATGGGTAATGGAGCGATCCGCCATGTATAGCGTCATCTTCACCGGCTTGGGCTCTCCAAGTCCGACTTTCTCACATAGCTCCAGCGGGATGATACTCACACTGGCTCTTAGATCACATAATGCATCATAAGTTACATCCCCAACTTGAATGGGAATACAAAATGAACCGGGATCTCTTAATTTGGGTGGCTTCCTTTCCTTCATGATTTGAATAAGCTTCGAAGACTTAGATGTCATCCTTACTTCCCCAAAATCTTCCAGTTTCCTCTTCCTTGATAGAATCTTTTTCAGAAACTTCTCATAGGCGGGCATCCCTAGAATGGCATCAAGGAAAGGGATGTTAATGTGTTGTTTATTCATAAGGTCTAGAAACTTACCAAAATGCTTGTCTAGATGTGCCCTCACCCTTGACTGAGGGAATGAAAGTGGTGGTTTATAAGCAGGAGGTGGAACATTAACTTCAGATTTATCTTTCGCTTTCTGGGGCTCCACCTCGATTGGCACCTCGACCAAAGTGTTCATCTTGTCGTGGCTTGACCGAGGTACTGGATATGCAGTTTTCAGTCCACTTTGTGTCGTTATTGCCATAATCTGTCCCTTAGGGTTTCTCTTTGTTCTTGCTAGAAGCTTCCATGGATCTCTTGGCGCTTCATTCGCCTTGTTGAAGAATTGTTGCTCTAAGGCTTTTTGTGCCTTTGAAAATGAATTCATCGATGTCTCCATAGCGTTGAGCTTGAGCAGAATTGCCTCCGGCACAACATCCTTCTTTTCTAGCTGAGACGAACTCGATCCAGGCTCTTGTCTTCTTAATGGAGTAGAAGAAGAAGAGGGGGGGTTAAAAGCATTGTTAGCATGAGAAATGTAACACCCCGAATTCTGAAAACTCGGGGAGCTACTAGTTAGGACCTCACAATGGGTCCCGACCTTAGTTTGACAACAATTTTACTTGGATCTTACATCAAGGCACAAAAGTATTTAAAACATTTGAAAACATAAAACAATATATACATGGAGAATGTATCAGCCTTACAAGAAAAGATACTAAAACGACGCATATGAAGAACAGAAGACATTCCCGTCCCCAACTAAATGAGTACGTGGACCCGGCTGACCATTTCCTTCGGATCTCTCTACAACTGTCTTAACCTGCAAGGCATCTACAAGCGGTATAAAACCGTTAGCTAACATTCTATGCATAAGGATAAAGGTAAAAACACAAACACACAACATATACAATCAACATGCAACACTCAATCCTTTTATTATCTTTAATTAGGTGATAGGTTATTACTAATGATACTTATTTTGTGACACGAGGGATTCTCAAACGTCGCCCCTGTCCCCGTTTACCAACGCGGAATGGTACTAATGCATCTGACCGTCTACCTGACTGGGCTGGTCGCAAGGAACCTCCTAGACTCTTGCAAGAGCTAGGCAGATGATGTTACGACCCGTTATCATACACTTGGGTCAATTACATCAATAATAAAGTCAGCCTAATCCGGTTTCGTTATTTATTATAACTAACAAACACCACTCATACACATTACACTCATACAAGAAGCCAGCTAAGTAAGTTTGTGGACTTACCTGAATCAAATCTCGACTTTCTAATTCGCAAATCGATTTGTACAGTAGGAATTCAGTGGCCTGTCAAAGGAGGCAAGTGTGTCAGCACACTTTATGGGTGATTAGAAGTCTAAGACTTCTAAGATAGTAGGTCTTAATAGAACATAATTGATTACAATATTAATTTATGGTAAAATGACTATTTTACCCTTGGTCTCGAAACTTCCAAAAATTCCCTAATTCATGCCTAAACTCTTATTTGAGACTAAAGAGTCATATTCTAACTCTTAAAGATGAGTTTGGTTACAAAGTGGCAATTTACCCATTTCCCTATTTTCGGAAAGATCGTTAAGGTCCAACTTCGGCTTCAAATATAAAAATCGAATAATCTTATAAAAATTCCGAGATAATTCCCTAGATCATCTATGATATCTCATCTACTCTTAGGAGCAAGAATTTCTTAAAACTGTTCAACCATCACTTCTACAAAAATTTCCAAAGTTGGTTACAACACTTAACAAACAACACATTGTCTTAACTTTGAAAAAAAATCATAACTCCTAAACCGTTCGCTGGATTTATCCCAAATTTTGATATGTTCTACTATAAAATCTTATCTATACTATATCCAAAATTCAGCTGCAAAGAAGATCAAAAGCCTATTCAAAACCATCCCACAAAACTGCATCACATGCTGTTTTTATCAACAAACAGCACACTTATAAAAACTGCATGAGGAGTCAACTTTCCAACATCATAACTCTTAAACCGTAACTCTGATTCTTCCCAAATTTTAGTATGATCTACTATGTACTACTGACTACAACATATCCAAAATTCAGCAGCAACGGAGGAGTATAACTTACTCAAATCGTGACCCGAAGTTGACTGCTTTTTTCACTTCCGAAAACTCAGAAAACGTGTGCCTCCTTACTGTTCAGCTACGAATGATCTGTATAGGTTTAGAAGGCATTACAGGCACTCGTTAGGCATGGAATACGTGGACAGAACTGAAAGGGAGAGAGAGGTACAAGCCTTACTCGATTCCACGACTCAAATGCACTAGGTTGCGTTCTTGGAGAGATCAACTAGTGTTAAGGAGGGAGTATGAGGCTGTTGCGTTGAAGGGAGATGTGCATAGATCACGTACAGGCTGAAGGCCCGGTGCTGCTGCTGAAGATCTGTGTGAGGCGTCCCTGGTTCTGTCGAGAGGCTAAGGAGTCGACTGGGTGGCTGATTGTTTGGGACGATGGCTGCTTCCTGATTGAAGGCGGAGAGGTGCTGCGTGCGATGGGGATTCTGTAGCGCAAGGAAGGAGCAACAGTTGTAGTAGATGAATCTGGACATCCTTGGCAGCAGCTGTAGCGTGATCTCAGGCAATTAATTCAGTTTAACTCCTGTACAACTCATCTTCAACGTACATGGGAATCGTTCCTGAGGGTTTGCAGCGATCTTCTCTGTTGGGCTGACTGCAGAATGGGCTGCACGGGCTGAAGCAAGGGAAAGATGGGCTGAAGCAAGGCAAAACTGGGCTGCTGAATTGGTCAAGAGAAGTGGGTTGAAGTTGTAAAAACAAAAAGTGGGCTGAGTTGTCAAAACTTGTCAAAACCTTGTCAACAACTTGTCATAGCCATGCATGGCTTTGTCACGAATTTGTCATGGCCTCGTCATAACTCGTCATGGTCTCGTCTTGATCTTGTCACTGGACGTCATGACTTTGTCAAAGACAAGTCATGATATACACTAGGGTTTGGATTAGGGTTTGCTATTAATAAAATCTTATCATTTTATGTGAAGTGATATTACATAAAATGATAAAATTTTGAGATATAGTGCCCAACTACGTAGACAGCTAAGGATCAAAAGATCGAAATCCGGTTTGCTATGGAATTAAACGGAATAAAAATTCCGGATATTACATCAGTACCCCCTTAAAATAAGTTTCGTCCCGAAACTTAGAACAAGGTATTTAATCAAACGACTTCCAAAATTAATCTTGTATATCCTAGTCTCACAAAATTTTAATTTCGTTTCTAAACTCTAGTAACCCTATCAAAGCGTAACGAAAATCCGGTCGTTACATCAGACCCCCTCAAAATAAGTTTCGTCCTGAAACATAGAATAAGACAATCCTGATCGGTCTTTAAGGCACCAAATGGGTGTGTTTGATCACTACACCAAAGTCTCGTCGTTTCCACATCTAAGTATCCCGCACATCAAGGTTACCAAAAGAACACATCACTGACTAAACACTCAATCATGAAATAAACAAGCAGGCAAACAATATCACACATACAAGGTCAAGCCCTAACTCGTCACTCTCGAGGTTACAACTATCGCTACACAGGTCTTTGAAAGGTTACGTCTCTTACTATCCCCAATATCTTAGGTAGCCTTATCGGCTTCTCATAAAACAACTAAATCTTAAATCTTTTCAGGTACTTAGATCACAAGCGCCTGCTACCACATTCTAGAGTGGTTACCGGATATCTCACTGGTATTATCCTGCTCAACTGTTTGACCCTCTAATCTGATGACCTAACTCGTGTCTGGTAGGTATCTCTCCAACTGAAATTCTCAAACTCACTTCCCAAACTTAGTCTCCGTGGAAAACCGAAGCTACACTCTCTAATAGGGTGAGGAAAACTAGTCCATTAGTCACTTTTAAACCGCTTCAAAACTTTCAATGGTTTTCCTTACACAAATCACTTCTAGATCCTTTGATGACCCTACGGAAAATAATCTATTCAACTTCCTTCCCTTCGATATGACCACTTGCTTCCGGCCTTTTGAAAAGGTTCTAACTACACAATCAGGTCCAAGGTCTTGGACATCCACCAACACTTACCAAGTGCTCAATGCTCTTCGTATCACGACCCACTTGGTCTTGTCTTTTAATATTACTCATTCATCTTATTCCTCATGTAAGGAATCATCACCTTTACCCTTTTCAGGTCTAACACTCGAGACAACTACAATCAAATCTAGTTGTCATCCTCTTTGTTCACTTGGCATTGTTATATTATTTATAGATCTCTATTATATCGTTAGGTCTAACCCAGGCTTCCCACACATTACTCAAGATCTTAAGTGACATAGAATATGTCCGGAATGATGGTATTAAACACAAAGTGATCTTATATCACAGTTATTTGATCATAAATACTCGATATCTGCTAACACACCGTCAACATTGAACTCTTGTACCCTCCACTTTTATCGGACTAGTAATATCCCTCTAACTCAAAACGCAACTAGGCTCTGTTCCGACATAATGTTACGCATAAAATCTACTCCGAGATTATGCTTTCTTTAAGCACGGTTGCTAGGTTGCAAGTATGCTCTTGTCACTTCTCTTTCTTATGTATCTTCGACTCAGGATGGTAGTTAGTCACTTTGAGCTTTCTAGTGCAGGCCATGCACAATACTTTTATTACATCATTATTCTTTACTAATCCATCCTGAAAATTCACTCTAGAGTATTCCATTAGTATAGAATTCCACACTACTTGTTTGGCAACATGTAACAAAGCCATCACTCTTCACTCGGATCCATAATAAGGTACCAGTCTCCTTCTATTACCTCTACATGCAAATAAGTTTCCGTACCACATTTTCAGTCACTCCTCATAGCCTATCTCACGTTCATTCCAACTGGGATGCATTTCACCAACTATCACCATCTTAAACTCGACACGACATCCATCAGTACCCTTGAGCTTCTTGCTTTGTGGGTTAGGACCCACCACGCTTCCGCTGCGCTACTCTGATTATCCTGTTGTCACTCATTAATCCTAAGGACCTTTTCTGTTCAGTATAAAATGATTGACCCCAAAACTCTTTCTTCCAGACTCCCTGACTTGACCGGAGTTTGATCTTAACTAGCCAAGAAGTAAACCTTAAAACGTTTCTCTTTATACCTTTAATTCATCCAAGAAGGTTGTCGTTGCCTACTTGAGGAAATCTTCTAAGGTGTCGGTAAAGCTACTCCATAGATCCACAGTCACAAATATCTCTTCTTAACGGCACATAACTCGTCAATACCAAACAATATTTGCACGTCCTTGATTGACATCGGTCAGTCTATAATTGACTTATCTCAATTTCATACCTCTACTCGTATTAAACTTTTGGTGCACATCACCTACTAGATTAATTCTTTCATTCTTCTTTTAGTTCGTCTTATCTTTCACTCTTCTGCTTCCTTTGGAACAAATCTCTTTCTCAAGTCTCACTGTGTCATTCGCCTGACGTCAAAAGTCGTTCCTAACACTCCACGATAGATGGTAAGTGTCTTGTAGTTCCGATGACTTTTAATTACCTCCCCATTGTAGTCCCTTTACAGGGACCGTCTGTGTTGATGACCTATGTTCTGTTATAATTGGGGGTTACTCTAGACTCTTGGGTCCACCACACGATTCTCACAAGAACAGGTTCCTTAATCGGCGTTGTTTATAATATTTTCTTCCAAATATTTGTTGAGTATGTTACAGGGCTTCAATCCTTTCGGTACCGGCGTTATGATTCCTCTTAGAATTCTTATCTTAAAAGAAGACAAAACGTCTCCAGGCTTGTGAAGTCTACCTTTCGCTCTTACATTAAGTTGTAAGTCTCCATTCCGTGTTAATTGTGATCTGTCAAAATTTCCTTTGCTAGGAGGTAAACAGTTGCTCACACCAATCCTTTTATATTTCTTTAGTTCGTTCTACCTTTCACCCTTCCGCTTCTTATGGGCTAACTCCATTTCTCTAGTCCGATTGTGTCGTCCATCTGACATCAATGGTCCTTTCTAGGTTTTCCACTATAGCTTGTAAGCAAGTCTACACGACTCTCATGAGCTTAACTATCATCCACTTGCGGTTTATCTTGCATGGACCATCTGTGTTGATGGCTTAGGTTCCGTGATAATTCGGGTTACCCTGGACTCTCAAATCTAGCAAGGCCGTTTTCCCATACAGATTTCTTCACTGATGTTGGTGGTAATATCAACTTATTATATCTTCGAGGAGGTCAAAACCTCTCCACATTTGTGGGGTCTGCCTTTTTGCTTTTACACTTAATTGTAGGTCTTCATTTCATGCACCTTAGATTATCACACCCAGATTGACACTCTGTCTCTTCTGGTTTCTAATGCCCATAATGGTCTATGGGGCATCCGCCTTGATGGTAATGTCCTTGATTCCGCAATCTTGGTTGTACTCAATTCTACTTGTCTCGTTCCAATATTGTTATCTCTACTCCACACTCTTGTAGTCTCTTGCATGGTTCTTGTAATTCATCTCCCGGCTTCATACAACCAAGTCCCTTGTATGACCTTCTATTTCTTCTATCTGAGTTGACTCGGGAATTCTTCTTCATTTGATTGTACTTATGGTCAAAATTATCTCCACATCTTTACTTCTTATCCTATTAGTTCTTTGGATGGTTAACAAGGGTTACTAGGACGCCCACCAGAGTATAATACTTGATTCAAGGTCCGAGTCCTTTGTCTCGTGTTAAAAACTCTTCAAGTCTGCTACCGATTTATCATGAGGCGATAATCGCTTCAAGATATCACAACTAAAGGATATAATATATCCTGTAGGATACTAATATACTACACATTTACATATATATATATATATATATATATATATATATATATATATAACATACATTAATACTCATCATAATAAGTCTATATTCTAACTCATATCGATCAAAGTTGTAGAGATCCACGGAGAGCAATGGTGGTCCAACGTACTACTAACCCAACAACCCGACTATGCGCGCGTGTGAAAACATAAATCCGTTTTGAAAAATTTAGACCCCTTTCGGGTTCTAGTTATTTTATACATTTGGTCTTTCAAAAGATTTCAAGTGCCATTGTTGTCAACCTGGCTCTGATACCATATTGTAACACCCCAAATTCTGAGAACTCAGGGAGCTACTAGTTAGGACCTCACAATGGGTCCCGACCTTAGTTTGACAACAATTTTACTTGGATCTTACTACAAGGCACAAAAGTATTTAAAACATTTGAAAACTTTAAACATTATATACATGGAGAATGTATCAGCCTTACAAGAAAAGATACTAAAACGACGCATATGAAGAACATAAGACATTCCCGTCCCCAACTAAATGAGTACGTGGACCCGGCTAACCATTTCCTCCGGATCTCTCTACAACTGTCTTAACCTGTAAGGCATCTACAAGCGGTATAAAACCGTTAGCTAACATTCTATGCATAAGGATAAAGGTAAAAGCACAAACACACAACATACACAATCAACATGCAACACTCAATCCTTTTATTATCTTTAATTAGGTGATAGGTTATTACTAATGATACTTATTTTATGACACAAGGGATTCCCAAACCTCGCCCCTGTCCCCGTTTACCAATGCGGAATGGTACTAATGCATCTGACCGTCTACTTGACTGGGATGGTCGCAGGGAACCTCCTAGACTCTCGCAAGAGCTAGGCAGATGTCACAACCCGTTATCATACACTTGGGTCAATTACGTCAATAATAAAGTCGGCCTAATCCGGTTTCGTTATTTATTATAACTAACAAACACAACTCATACACATTACACTCATACAAGAAGCCAGCTAAGTAAGTCCGTGGACTTACCTGAATCAGATCTCGACTTTCTAATTCGCAAATCGATTTGTACAGTAGGAATTCAGTGGCCTGTCAAAGGAGGCAAGTGTGTCAGCACACTTTATGGGTGATTAGAAGTCTAAGACTTCTAAGATAGTAGGTATTAATAGAACATAATTGATTACAGTATTAATTTATGGTAAAATGACTATTTATCCTTGGTCTCAAAACTTCCAAAAATTCCCTAATTCATGCCTAAACTCTTATTTGAGACTAAGGAGTCATATTCTAACTCTTAAAGATGAGTTTGGTTACAAACTGGCAATTTACCCATTTCCCTATTTTCGGAAAGATCGTTAAGGTCCAACTTCGGCTTCAAATATAAAATTTGAATAATCTTATAAAAATTCCGAGATAATTCCCTAGATCATCTATGATATCCCATCTACTCTTAGGAGCAAGAATTTCTTAAAACTGTTCAACCATCACTTCTACAAAAATTTCCAAAGTTGGTTACAACACTTAACAAACATCACATTGTCTTAACTTTGAAAAAAAATCATAACTCCTAAACCGTTCGCTGGATTTATCCCAAATTTTGATATGTTCTACTATAAAATCTTATCTATACTATATCCAAAATTCAGCAGCAAAGAAGATCAAAAGCCTATTCAAAACCATCCCACAAAACTGCATCACATGCTGTTTTTATCAACAAACAGCACACTTATAAAAACTGCATGAGGAGTCAACTTTGCAACATCATAACTCTTAAACCGTAACTTCGATTCTTCCCAATTTTTAGCATGATCTACTATGTACTACTGGCTACAACATATCCAAAATTCAGCAGCAACAGAGGAGTATAACTTACTCAAATGATGACCCGAAGTTGACTGCTTTTTCACTTCCGAAAACTCAGAAAACGTGTGCCTCCTTACTGTTCAGCTACGAATGATCTGTATAGGTTTAGAAGGCATTACAGGCACTCGTTAGGCATTGAATACGTGGACAGAACTGAAAGGGAGAGAGAGGTACAAGCCTTACTCGATTCCACGACTCAAATGCACTAGGCTGCGTTCCTGGAGAGATCAACTAGTGTTAAGGAGGGAGTATGAGGCTGCTGCGTTGAAGGGAGATGTGCACAGATCACGTACAGGCTGAAGGCCCGCTGCTGCTGCTGAAGATTTGTGTGAGGCGTCCCTGGTTCTGTCGATAGGCTAAGGAGTCGACTGGGTGGCTGATTGTTTGGGACGATGGCTGCTTCCTTATTGAAGGCGGAGAGGTGCTATGTGCGATGGGGATTCTGTAGCGCAAGGAAGGAGCAACAGTTGTAGTAGATGAATCTGGACATCCTTGGCAGTAGTAGTAGCGTGATCTCAGGCAATTAATTCAGCGTAACTCCTGTCCAGCTCAGCTTCAACGTACATGGGAATCGTTCCTGAGGGTTTGCAGCGATCTTCTCTGTTGGGTTGACTGCAGAATGGGTTGCACGGGCTGAAGCAAGGGAAAGATGGGCTGAAGCAAGGCAAAACTGGGCTGCTGAATTGGTCAAGAGAAGTGGGCTGAAGTTGTAAAAACGAAAAGTGGGCTGAGTTGTCAAAACTTGTCAAAACCTTGTCAAGAGCTTGTCATAGCCATGCATGGCTTTGTCATGAATTTGTCATGGCCTCGTCATAACTCGTCATGGTCTCGTCTTGATCTTGTCACTAGGACGTCATGACTTTGTCAAAGACAAGTCATGATATACACTAGGGTTTGGATTAGGGTTTGTTATTAATAAAATCTTATCATTTTATGTGAAATGATATTATATAAAATGATAAAATTTTGAGATATAGTGTCCAACTACGTAGACAGCTAAGGATCAAAAGATCGACATCCGGTTTGCTATGGAATTAAACGGAATAAAAATTCCGGATATTACATCAGTACCCCCTTAAAATAAGTTTCGTCCCAAAACTTAGAACAAGGTATTTAATCAAACGACTTCCAAAATTAATCTTGTATATCCTAGTCTCACTAAATTTTAATTTCGTTTCTCAACTCCTGTAACCCTATCAAAGCGTAACGAAAATCCAGTCGTTACAAGAATAAGGGTTACCGGGATTTTGTTGATTAGATCTCCAATTGTTGTTGGTGAAGTTTCTATTGTTGTTATAATCGTTGTTCCACGGCCTTTGATAGTTGTTTCTTCCTTGATATCCTCTATCTTGCTCCTTCTTTGTTTGAGCTAATAAAAGCTCCTTCAATGCCTTTACCTCATTGCTAAGCGAGGTGAGTTGAGCTCCATTTGATGATGTGTCCTGGAAGCTAACTCTCCTTGATCCATTTTCAGTCCCTTGATGGGAGTACTTCTCCATATGTAAAGCTTTCTTTTCAATGAAATCCCAAGCTTCATCTATTTGCATATCCATGAATGTGCCGGCGGAAAGTAGTTGGAGATTGAATTGAGTAGCTCCATCCAACCCTTTGAAATAAATTTCCAGCAACTCGATCTTTGGAATCCCATGATGTGGGCAATCCAATAGAAGATCCTTGAATCTCTCCCATGACTTGGACAAACTCTCCTTGTCCTTCATAATAAAAGCATTGATCTTTCCCCTCAATTCAGCGGTCTTAGAGGGAGGAAAGAACTTAGTTAGAAACTCCGTCGTCATCTCTTCCCAAGTGTTGATTTTTCCGGCCGGAAGAGATTGATACCAAGCAAGCGCCTTGTCTTTCAAAGAGAAATATAAAGGCCTCAACTTGTAGTTGTTGTTCTCCACTCTTAAAGGTCCCAAACTCTCCATCAGAATCTCATAGTTTTGCAAATGCTGATGCGGAGACTCCCTCTCCAAACCTCCAAATTGACATTGTCGAATCATGGTTAGAACTTGCGGTCGAAGTTCATAATCATGCTCAGCTGGATCATCTAGGTTGACTCCTGGACGCCTGACTTGCTGATTGGGGTTCATCCGCTGTCCTAGGGTTTGTGGAACTCCACCAAAAAAGAACATCTCGGATAGGCATCCGAGGTGGTAGGTGTATCGGTCAAGGATCTGGGATCGGTCGAGGAAGAAATTGGGCCCTTAGAGTGGCCATATCTACTTCAATTCCTTCTGTTCTTGCGCGAGTCTCTTCTCTCTCTCGTTGTAGTTCTTCTCTATTGAGGCGTATCTGTTCCAATGCCTCCTTCAATTCGGCTTCAAGATCGCGATTGTCTTTATTGGCCATCTTAGCTTCTTTCAATCTTCTCTTGTAGGTTTTTTCTAGTTCGGGATCGTAGGGAACGATTTCCTTTCCAGCACGAGTTCTTCGCATAAACCTAAGAAAAGATCCTGCGAAAATACTCAAGTAGAGTAGTCAAAAGCAACAAGGGCAATAGCCCCGAAAGACTACTGAAACCGGCTTGGTCTAGACCAAGTCCCCGGCAACGGCGCCAAAAACTTGTTCACTTCAAAAGGTGTGTGTAAGCTTTAATATTTATAACCCAAGAAGTATGCTTGAACAATATGCAAACCCGCAATGTACTGATCAATTGTAATAAAAGCAAGAATTCCAGGGGTCGACCACAAGGACTATGGTGAAACAAAGCACAGAATCAGGTTGTCAAATATTGCAAATAACTACGAATTAAAGCAATCAAAGATGATATATATGTGAGATAAAGGGAAATGCGGATTCTAGGGATTAAAGCATCTAGTTGTGGTTCCGACTCAAGATCTCAAAGGATAATGCGGACAAAGCCGAGGTTTGCAAAGGGAAGGTGTTTCTAAGGTGGGAATAGATACCGGGTAAGTCTCACTACTCACCATCCCAAACCAAAGCTCCTATTACCGGGTAAGTCTCAAGGTACTTAGGAACGGAACTATAATCTCAAACCAACACACCACCCAAGAGGATAGAATCAACCTTTACCGGGTAAGTTTCAGGCTAACTCACAAAGATGGGATGAAGGCACACTCAAACCCCAATAAAGGATAAACTTTTATTACCAACACTCATGATCTTAGGTAAACAAACAAAGGAATCACCGGGTAAGTCTCATCCTAGGCTTGTGTTAAACCAAGAAAGGTATAATAAGAATAGGATTTGGCAAACTGAAACCCTTAACTCAAATAAGGTTCAGGAAAGGTTCACCTCGCTCAATTATATTCCATCCCGGCCGAGATGTTCAATAACTGACCGAGGTGTTCTACGGTTAAGGTACAAACTCGAGCTTTCAAGGTCCTACTGGGATTAAGATCATTCTATCATCATCTTTCCCACAACTTTCAGCCAATCACCCTAGAATCGCATAAGAAACTTAGCCAACAATCATCATGATAACAATAATCAAATTAATAGGAAAGGAATCAATATTCAAACAAGAAAACCTTAAGAAAAAGGTCTCAATAACTGAATCAAATACGTAACAAATCAGCATTCCTCAAGTCACAATCAAAAAAGATAACAAAACCAAAAGCAATCTAAGAAGATCTTACAAACTCCTTCAAAAGCCAACCCAACTATGATTCCTTCCTTCCTTGAACTTCAATCCTTCAGAATTTCCTTCAACTCTTCCTTCAAAACTCCAGAAAATCCTTCAATTGCTGGATGCTCTAAGCATCGTTCAACTTGTGGAAAATCCAACCCTTTATATAGGAGAATTATCTTCCAAAGATAATAATATTTTAAAAAGATAATTTCCTAGAAAATATATCCATATCTCTTAAAATAAATCAGCCAAATATAATATCTCTCTTCCAGAAATCCAGCAAAAAGTATAAGATATCCTCCTTCAAAAAATAAAAGATCTCAACCAAAAATAAAGATCTCGCCAGCGACAGGGTGTTCGCCTCGGTTGGGATGCTCCTCAAGATCACCTCGGTCGAGGTGGTACTGTAGATGACCGAGGTGAAACTCAACTGAATGTAAATCATCTCGAATCTGGTCCAAAACTAATCTTCTTAATCATTTCCATGCTTCCTGAGATCTTCTCAAAGCTCCAGAATGTAGCTCCAATGACTCCTTAGCTTCCTTAGCTCCATTTTGATGCAAAACGTGCCATTTTACCTACAATTACAATGAAACTAGGTGTAGACCTCGATTCCCGCAAAGGTAGACAAAACAATAATATAATCAAAGAATATACATCCATACATGCAGATTTATGAAGATAAAACGTCTAAACCAATCCTAAAACATAGACTATAATACATGCTATCAAGATACTCTCCAACAAGAGGAAGTTGGAGAAGTATGATGAAGTAAGGATGATAAAGAGATCTTCTGAATTGATACATACTATGAGGGAGAGATGCCTCTTAAGTTGCGAGATCCGGGTTCATTTTGTGTGCCGATTGGTGTTGGTTATGTGTAATATGAAGCTTTATGTGACCTTGGTGCTAGTGTAAGCATAATCCCACTTGCACTATGCAAAAAGGTTGGGCTAGGAGAGCCAAATCCAGTCAAGATGACCCTTTATATGACGGAGCGATACATCACACATTCGGTAGGAATACTTAAAGACATCCCGGTGCAACTCGGTAAGTTCTATGTGCCAATAGACTTCGTAGTGCTAGACATTCCGGCGGATTATCCCGTTCCCATCATCTTGGGAAGGCCATTCATAGCTTCATCCGGATGTCTAGTTGATTGCAAGAATGGAAACCTCTCATTGAACATAGGAGAGGAGCACATAAAGTTCAAATTGTCCACGATGGTGAAGGGGCCAGTTATAGATGAAGATATCTTTGACATTTGTGATGATGAAGAATGTAATGAGGTGGTGAGTTTCATCTTGAACAAGGATCATTTGGAGAAGGTTCTTAGCATGAGCATTGATAACACGATTTATGACGTTAGTCTAGGCATCCATTTAGATAGTTTTTCCCGCTATTCATGCATAGTTTAGCATTAGTTCGTGACAAATTGCACTTAATTCATGTATGTTGTCGAGATAGACTTCTACACGGACTTTTGCTTGTTTTGTAGGTATTTTGGGAGCTTTTGGAGCTTAATCGATACATCCAAGGATCGTTCCTCGCGATGACACACCTTGGGACTCATTGGGAAGCAAGTTAGGAGCAAGGGAGAACACATAAGACCATGTTGGTGCATGCCTTGCACCAACTCATGGCTCAACGATCAAAAGAAGGCTGAAGCACAAGAATCACAACCTCTGGAAGTTCCACGGCCGTGGAAACTGGCCGTGATTCTCTCTGCATACCCGGGACAGCTGTCCCACGATCTCCATAACCGACTCTTGCATATGGAGAAGGCTATAAGTACACCTGCAGGCTGAGAGGAAAGGGATCCATCCATTACACACCTTACCTCACACATATTCTCTCATGGGAAGATTGGAATCGAGCTACTCTTGGAGTAGAAGATAGACTTCCATTGGAGAAGAGGAGAAGAACACACCATTCTTAGAGTTTCTTAGTTTTTTTATAGAGTGAAGTTTGTTGGAAACATTTTCTAGGGTTGTAAGAACGATTCAAACCATCTTTTGAAGGGTTGTAAGTCTCTCATTTAACATTTATTCAGCTCATTTTGCTTGTTCTATTTGCTTCATCTCCCTTTCATTTCATCCTCTTGATATGGATTCCATGATTTTATGCTTGAGGATTTTGATTGTGATGATGCATGTTGTTGGCTAAATAAATGTGATTCTAGGGTAAGGAAAAATGGTTATGGCTTAGACTATGATAGGATAGACTTAAACGTACCCTTGGATGATTTGTTTGCTCGAACCTAGCCTCTGTTGTGAATCACGGCCTGTTATAGGGGGTTCCACGGCCGTGGACTTGATGAACTGCCCGTGATTTTTGTCTGACTTGTTTGCATTGATAAATCTAAATGTTAGGTTATTAGATTGTTGAAATCCTAGTGTTTGTTGAGTTAAATCTATCCTAGGGTAACCTAGTGTTAGCAACTAAGTGTGAGAAGAGACCTACCCGGTGATTTTTGCTCTTAGGTACCAAAGATGATGAACTATAGGTAGTAGTGAGCCTCACAAACCGCTATCGGACTGAGTGTGCTAGGAGTGTTGTTTAGGAGCTTCCTTTCCGAGACTTACCCGGTAAAGAGAGGTTAGATCCCTAGATGACATCCCGGTTTGTGTAGAATTCCTATGCTTAAGCTCTTTCAGACGTACCCGGTGATGAGACCTTAGGAACGGACTAGTGGACCATGAGACCTACCCGGTGATTGATACCAATTTAGAAACACCCACTCCCAACATACCATAGTTAATCCAAGGAATGATCAGATAGCTTGAGTCTTATGCCATAACCGGAATTTCTAACCCCTAGAATCCTCTTTTCTATCTTTGATTACCTATCTCGTGTTTGCTTGTTTATTTTTGTTACTAGCTTAGTTGTTTGTCAATCTTGCATGATTTGTGATCTTTGATTGATCACCTCAAAACCAAACCAAAAACATTGAGATTTTCATTTCTTTATTTCTTTATCTTTTCTTAGTCTAGATCTTCACTATCCTTAGTCACTATCGACTCAATTTCACCTTAGTCTTTGTGTTAGACCTCGGAATACTACCTTTACTACAAAACGACACATACACTGTGGGTTCGCTAGGAGTTAGGAAAGATATATCGAGTTATAAATTTAAGACTTTTGCGTGTCACAATCTTAGCGTAACAAGTTTTTGGCGCCGTTGCCGGGGACTAGGTCTAGATTAAGTCATTTTTGTGATTGTTTATAGTGTAGGTCTTTCTTGTTGCTTTTGATCTCGTTTGGTTTGTGTCTTTGCATTTTCAGGACATCTCTCATCCTTTAGGTGTATTCAAAGATCTCGTGGCAAGGATTTAGCTCCATTCGATCCCGAACGGGAGAAAACCCTTAAGGCTAGGTCTAAAAGCATTAGCAAGGAAAACGAGATGGCCGCAAGAGATCTTCAAGCTGAGTTGGATGAGGCTTTAGAGCAAATTAGGTTAAGAGATGAGCTCTTGGAGAATGAAAGGAGGCTTGCCAATGAGAGGCAAGAAGCAACTAGGAGGGAGATTGAAGAGATTATGCAAGCTCTTGTGCAAAGAGAGCTTAATCGTCAACAACCTCCACCTCCACAACCGCAGCTGGCGGTTAATTTTCGGGTTATGCCCATTGCTATTGAGGAGCCACAAACGTTAGAGCAACGCATGGATCCGGCTCAAAGAGTGCACCGTCCGGGTGTGAATTTAGGAGATCCCGCAACCCATGATTACGAGCTCCGCCCTCAAGTTCTACAAATGATCCGGCATAATCAATTTGGAGGGATAGAAGGAGAGTCTCCTCATCAACATTTGATGAACTACGAGATATTGATGGAGACTCTAAGGCCGCCTAGGTTGGAGAACAACAACCATAAGCTTAGGGCTTTTTCCTTCTCTCTTAAGGATAAAGCCTTGGCTTGGTACCAATCGATTCCCCTAGGGCGTGTGAGTACTTGGGAGGAAATGACAACCGAGTTCTTGACTAAGTTCTTCCCACCTTCCAAGACTACCGAGCTAAGAGGGAAGATCAATACCTTTGTAATGAAGGATAGAGAAAGCCTATTCAAGTCTTGGGAGAGGTTCAAAGACCTTCTCCTAGATTGTCCATACCATGGTATACCGAAGATAGAGCTTTTGGAGATCTACTTCAAGGGACTTGATGAAGATAGCCAATTCAAGCTTCAATCTCTTTCCGGTGGGACTTTCATGGAAAAGAATGTGGATGAAGCTTGGGAATTTGTAGAGAAGCAAGCTTTGGTGATTGAAAAGTACTCCCATAGGAAAAGTCATGAGAGGAAAGCAGGAGCATATGAGGTGAGTGAAGTCACCATGAGTAATTTCAAGCTTGATGCAATCAACAATGAGCTTAAGTCTTGGAGGGAGTTGTGTGCTACAACTTTGAAGAGTCAAGCAAGCCCTCAAGCGCAAGTGCAAGCAAACTTGTCTTCCAAGGAAGAAGATGTGAACTATATGGGAAGGGGAAACTACCACAACTATCAAGGCCCAAGGAACTTCAACAACAACTGGCAATTCAATAATTACCGGCCTAACCACAACCATCCCGGGTCTTCCTATTCTAACCCGGATGGAGCCTTGAACCCTCCCGCTTCCACAAGCGCAACTCCACCACCAAAGGCTTCACAAGAACCTCCACCCAGATTTACTCAACCTCCAAAAGATAGAACCGAAATGATGTTTGAGCAATTGCTTGGAAGGTTAAGTGGTCTTGAGAGCACGGTGACTTCCATTTCTAAAGCTCAAAAGGTGTTGGAAGCACAAGTGTTCCAAAAGGCGGGCGAAGCTCATAGAGATCCGGGAAAGCTTCCCGAAAGAACCGAAGATAACCCAAGAGGCCAAGTGTTGACCATCACAACAAAGAGTGGGCTGAGCCAGAAGGATCCCTTACCTAAGGGAAATGATAAAGGGAAGCAAGTGGTGATAGAGGAAGAGACATTGCAAGAAGATGGAGGCAAGAGCAAGGATGATGAGCCAACATATGTGGCACCACCTCCATACAAGCCACCACTACCATTCCCACAATCACGAGCAAGAGCTCGCTTGGACAAACACTTCGGTAAATTCCTTGAACTTATGTCCAAATTGCATATTAACATTCCGTTCATGGATGCTATTCTAGGTATGCCGGCATATGGCAAGTTTTTGAAGGAAATACTCTCCAACAAGAGGAAGTTAGAGGAGTATGAAGAAGTGAGGATGACAAAGAGGTCCTCGGAGTTGATCCAGACCATGAAGGAGGAGATGCCTCCTAAGCTAAGAGATCCGGGATCTTTTTGTGTGCCAATTGGAGCTGGAGAAGTGAAGTATAAAGCCCTATGTGATCTTGGAGCAAGTGTAAGCATTATCCCGCTTGCACTTTGCAACAAGGTTGGACTAGGAGAGCCAAAGCCGGTCAAGATGACCCATTACATGGCGGACCGTTCAATCACTCACCCGGTCGGAATCTTGGAGGACATACCGGTGCAACTCGGGAAGTTCTATGTGCCCATAGACTTCATTGTTTTGGACATCCCGGCGGACTATCCGGTTCCTATCATCTTGAGGAGACCTTTCCTAGCCACTTCCGGATGTTTGGTGGATTGAAAAAATGGAATTCTCTCCTTTAACATTGGAGAAGAGAATATCAAGTTCAAATTATCCACAATGATGAAGGGGCCAGCCCTTGGTGAAGATGTGTTCAACATTGTCGAGCAAGAAGAATGTAGAGAAGTTGTGAGCTCGATCTTGATCAAGGACCCCTTGGAGAAGGTTCTTAGCTTAATTTTGATGGAGGAAGGGTTTGAAGATGATTGCAATGAAGAAATCAAGGCCTTGGATGCATTGGAAAAGGAGACAAGTGCTGAATTTGAAGTGCACGAAAGTATGTTGAATCACTGTAGGAACCACGGTCTGTCACCCAGAACGACAGCCGTGATTTCTCCCGTGGAACTCTCTATAATGCTCAAAAGTGCTAGCTTAGCAAGTTCCACGGCCGTGTTTATGCCAGAGGCCGTGATTTTGCCCGTGGTTTCTCCAGAAAGTGCCTTAGTGGTTGATCAAGCTTCAAGGAGCCTTGAGGAGTCTTCTATGACTTTGGAATCATCTCAACCTACATTATATGGAGCGTCTCCAATCGATAAAGGTCCTCCTAAACTTGAACTTAAACCCCTCCCCTCACATCTTAAGTATGCTTTTCTTGGTGATAATTCAACATATCCGGTAATTGTTAATGCATGCTTGAATGATAATGAGTTGAGTAGATTGTTGCATGAGTTGAGATTGCATAGGAAGGCTATTGGCTATATCATTGATGCTTTAGTTGGCATTAAACCTTCTTTGTGCATGCATAAGATCTTAATGGAAGATAATCATAAACCTTCAATTGAGCCTCAAAGAAGACTAAACCCCATCATGAAAGAAGTAGTAAAGAAAGAGACTCTAAAATTGTTAGATGCGGGAATCATTTTCCCGATTTCAGATAGTAAGTGGGTTAGTCCCGTGCATGTGGTTCCTAAGAAGGGTGAGATGACCGTAGTGACTAATGAGAATAATAAATTAATCCCAACTAGAACGGTTACGGGATGGAGGATGTGTATAGACTATAGGAAACTAAATGTGGCCTCTAGGAAAGATCACTTCCCTCTTCCTTGAACATTTGCATATAGGAGAATGCCATTTGGGTTGTGTAATGCATCCGCCACCTTTCAAAGGTGTACGATGGCTATCTTTTCTGAGTATATTGAAAATATCATGGAAGTGTTTATGGATGATTTCTCTGTTTATGGATCTTCATTTGATGATTGTTTAGCTAACTTGTCCTTGGTGCTTAAAAGATGTGAGGAGACTAATCTAGTCATGAATTGGGAAAAATGCCACTTCATGGTAAGTGAAGGCATTGTGTTGGGACACTTGGTGTCCAACCGAGGCATTGAGGTTGATAGGGCCAAGATAGAAACCATAGAGAAGTTGCCACCACCTACCTCGGTGAAGAGGGTAAGGAGTTTCTTAGGGCATGCCGGTTTTTACCGGAGATTCATTAAAGATTTCTCTAAGATTTCTAAACCTCTTACTAACCTACTAATGAAAGATGTTGAGTTTGTTTTCTCCAAGGATTGCCTTGAGGCTTTTTGTAGGTTGAAGAACGCTTTGATCTCCGCACCTATCATGCAACCTCCGGATTGGAGTTTACCGTTTGAGATCATGTGTGACGCGAGTGATGTGGCCGTTTGGGCTGTTTTGGCACAAAGGAAAGATGGGCTTACACATGTCATCTATGATGCTAGCAAGACGCTAGATGATGCCCAACTCAATTATGCTACCACCGAGAAGGAGTTGCTAGCGGTTGTGTATGCATTTGAGAAGTTCCCCTCGTATATTGTTGGGGCTAAGGTCATTGTGTATACGGATCATGCTGCGATCCGTTATCTCCTTACAAAGAAGGATGCCAAACCTCGTTTAATTCGGTGGATCCTTCTCCTTCAAGAGTTTGATTTGGAAATCCGGGATAAGAAAGGGTCCGAAAATTCTGTGGCGGACCATCTTAGTAGGCTTCCACCGTTGGAGAATGAAAAAATGACATCCCTATTAATGACTACTTCCGGGATGAGCAATTGCAATTGGTGGAAGAATGCTTGCTTCAAGTGTCCAAAGGAAATGAGCCATGGTATGCCGACATTGTAAACTACCTTGTGTGTGAGGAGGTGCCACCCGGTTTATCCTATGGCCAAAGGAAGAAGTTCTTCAAAGATGTGAGGCATTACTATTGGAGTGAACCGCTTTTGTTCAAGAGAAGGCCGGATGGATTCTTTAGGAGATGCATACCGGAGGATGAGGTGGAGAGTGTGATCCGCCATTGTCATTCCTTTCCATGTGGAGGGCATGCTAGCTCACACAAGACATGTGCAAAGGTGTTATAATCCGGATTTTATTGGCCAAGTTTATTCAAGGACGTGTAGAATTTTGTGGTAGCCTGTGATGCTTGCCAAAGGACGGGCAACATCTCAAGGAGGAATGAGATGCCCTTGAACAACATACAAGAAGTGGAGATATTTGATGTGTGGGGTGTGGACTTCATGGGACCATTCCCTTCTTCATGTGGCAACCTCTACATCCTATTGGCGGTGGACTATGTGTCGAGATGGGTGGAAGCAACCGCTTTTTCCACAAATGATGCCAAGGTTGTGGTGCGGTTCTTCAACCGAGTGATCTTCCCTAGGTTTGGGACACCAAGGGTGATCATAAGTGATGGAGGAAAGCACTTCACTAATAGGAACTTTGGGGCACTTTTGGCTAAGTATGGGGTGACTCATAAGGTGGCAACACCTTACCATCCCTAAACTAGTGGCCAAGTGGAGATCTCCAACCGGGAGATAAAGGGGATACTTGAGAAGACGGTTTCTAGGACGAGAAAGGATTGGGCTATGAAGCTTGATGATGCTTTGTGGGCTTATAGAACCGCTTTCAAGACACCGATTGGCACCACTCCCTACAAGCTAGTTTATGGCAAGTCTTGCCACCTTCCGGTGAAGATGGAGCATAGAGCATATTGGGCCATAAGGTGGCTGAATTTTGACCTCAAGGAGGCCGGAGAGAAGAGATTGCTAGACATGAACGCTCTTGAGGAGATCCGGTTGGATGCCTATGAAAACGCCCGAATCTACAAAGAAAGGACCAAACGTTGGCATGACAAGCGTCTCATCCCGAAGGAGTTGAGTGAAGGCGACCTTGTCCTTCTCTTCAACTCAAGGCTGCGGCTCTTCCCCGGAAAGCTAAAGTCAAGATGGACGGGTTCTTATGTGGTGAAGAAGATCTTCCCCCCATGGAGCGGTTGAAATAGTTTCTGATTCTTTACTTCATTTACACATTGGGGACAATGTGTTTCTAAGTATGGGGTGGGGTTTTCATGATCACTTGCATGATTAACATCTAGAATAGTTTCTTTTAGTTATATGTTTCATTATGTCTTGCATTGTACATATATATTTCGAAAAATCCAAAAAATCAGAAAATTTAAAAAAATTTTAGTGCTTCTAAGCTTGGGTATGGCCCTTATGATGAGATTGCCTTGTGAATTGGCTATGGATGGCTTTATGTGTCGAATTGATGTTTGCATATGTGGACTTAAAGTACTTATCTTGAATCCCATGAGTGAATTGTGATCATGAATGTTTGCCTTGATTGGATTGAGGATTGATGGTCGAAATTACATGCTAGTTCTTGCACATCATTTAGGAGTGATTAAGGCAATTCATCATTCTCTACTTCTCATCTTGATCATGTTGTTTGAGCACCTCAATTGATATAAAATTGACCTCTTTTGACCCATCCGAAAATAGGAGCATGATAGTGTGTTGATGTGTGTGAAAAGCAAGTGTGGGGTGAAGTTGTTGATGAAAGAATGTGGGGAATGAAGTACTGAATTTGTTGTGAAAAGTGTAGAAAAAATATAGGTTTGGGGACTTTGGTTTTAATGACGAGTAACTCGGCACCATTCACATAATCGGGTGTTTGTGCCTTGCCAAAGTCGGATAAACCGAATGTCCTAACGAGCCTTGGTAGGTTTCCCAGTGTGAGGCACCTCGGAAAAATCCCGAGGTCCGCTAATCACCAAGGTTTCGGCTTTTGTACACCAATGACATTGCGTCAAAAATAAAAGAAAAGGAAAGCGAAAAAGAAAAGAAAACAAAGAAAAGATGGAGAAAACATACACTTATGGTGAAGATGATCAAAAATAAAATTGTAGAGTTAGTTCCTTTCCCGGATTAGCATCACATGACCTAAAAATTCCCACTTATTCACAATGTTTCTTAGCCTTCTCTTTCCTAAGTCCTTGTGACCTATTTGCATGTGTGTAAGACTTAGTAATCTAGATTGGATATGCTCAAGATCATCTTGACTTCTTCATTTTTACCATTCATGCATGCTTTCTAGTTAAGTATAATTGTCTTTTCATGCCTTCATTCGTTTGATACATAATTGCTTGTCCATTTTCCATGAAACATGACTATGAAGGTGATCCAATATTAGAAGCACAATTCCAAAAAGATTTTGTTGTTTTTCTGCATGCATAAATCATGTCATCTCTTAGTCTATAGTTGGGACTTGCTCGGTGACGAGCAACCCTTAAGTATGGGGTATTTTGATAACACGATTTATGACGTTAGTCTAGGCATCCATTTAGATAGTTTTTCCCGCTATTCATGCATTGTTTAGCATTAGTTCGTGACAAATTGCACTTAATTCATGTATGTTGTCGAGATAGACGTCTACACGGACTTTTTCTTGTTTTGTAGGTATTTTGGGAGCTTTTGGAGCTTAATCGGTACATCCAAGGATCGTTCCTCGCGATGACACGCCTTGGGACTCATTGGGAAGCAAGTTAGGAGAAAGGGAGAACACATAGGACCATGTTGGTGCATGCATTGCTCCAACTCATGGCTCAACAATCAAAAGAAGGCTGAAGCACAAGAATCACGGCCATTGGAAGTTCCACGGCCGTGGAAACTGGCCGTGATTCTCTCTCCACATCCGGGACAGCTGTCCCACGATCTCCATAACCGACTCTTGCATATGGAGAAGGCTATAAGTACACCTGCAAGCTGAGAGGAAAGGGATCCATCCATTACACACCTTACCTCACACATATTCTCTCATGGAAAGATCGGATTGGAGCTACTGTTGGAGGAGAAGATAGACTTCCATTGGAGAAGAGGAGAAGAACACACCATTCTTAGAGTTTCTTAGTTTTTAGAGTGAAGTTTGTTGGAAACATTTTCTAGGGTTGTAAGAACCATTCAAACCTTCTTTTGAAGGGTTGTAAGTCTCTCTTTTAACATTTATTCAGTTCGTTTTGCTTGTTCTATTTGCTTCATCTCCCTTTCATTTCATCCTCTTGATATGGATTCCATGATTTTATGCTTGATGATTTTGATTGTGATGATACATGTTGTTGGCCAAATAAATGTGATTTTAGGGTAAGGAAATAATGGTTATGGCTTAGACTATGATAGGATAGACTTAAACGTACCCTTGGATGATTTGTTTGCTCGAGCCTAGCCTCTGTTGCGAATCACGGCCTGTTCTAGGGGGTTCCACGGCCGTGGACTTGATGTACTGCCCGTGATTTTTGTCTGACTTGTTTGCATTGATAAATCTGAATGTTAGGTTGTTAGATTGTTGAAATCCTAGTGTTTGTTGAGTTAAATCTATCTTAGGGTAACCTAGTGTTAGCAACTAAGTGTGAGAAGAGACCTACCCGGTGATTTTTGCTCTTAGGTACCAAAGATGATGAACTCTAGGTAGTAGTGAGCCTCACAAGCCACTATTGGACTGAGTGTGCTAGGAGTGTTGTTTAGGAGCTTCCTTTCCGAGACTTACCCGGTAAAGAGAGGTTAGATCCCTAGATGACATCCAGGTTTGTGTAGAATTCCTATCCTTAAGCTCTTTCAGACTTACTCGGTGATGAGACCTTAGGAACGGACTAGTGGACCATGAGACCTACCCGGTGATTGATCCTAATTTAGAAACACCCACTCCCAACATACCATAGTTAATCCAAGGAATGATTAGTTAGCTTGAGTCTTATGCCATAACCGGAGTTTCTAACCCCTAGAATCCTCTTTTCTATCTTTGATTACCTATCTCGTGTTTGCTTGTTTATTTGTGTTACTAGCTTAGTTGTTTGTCAATCTTGCATGATTTGTGATCTTGGATTGATCACCTCAAAACCAAACCAAAAACATTGAGATTTTCATTTCTTTATTTCTTTCTCTTTTCTTAGTGTAGATCTTCACTATCCTTAGTCACTATTGACTCAATTTCACCTTAGTCTTTGTGTTCGACCTCGGAATACTACCCTTACTACAAAACGACCCTTACACTGTGGGTTCGCTAGGAGTTAGGAAAGATATATCGAGTTATAAATTCAAGACTTTTGCGTGTCACAATCTTAGCGTAACAAGCATCATGGAGGAAGGTCTAGAGGATCATTGCAATGAAGAAATCCGAGCCTGGGATGCATTAGAAGAAGAGAGAAATGTTGAATTTGAAGCACTAGAGGAGGAAGCAAGTGCTGAAATTGTGATTTTGAGCAAAACTGAGCCTGATTTCGGTTGGAAGCAGGTCATCTCGACCGAGATGAGTTTAGGTCCATCCGAGGTGAACTTAACTGAGCCTCACCTCGGTTCATACCTCGACCATAATGCCATTGAGCAAACCGAAGCTCCTGAACTTCAAGAAAGGCTTCCAATTGTTGTTGATAAAGGTTCAAGGTGTCTTGGGGAGTCTTCAATGGATGTGGATTCATCTAATGTTGAGCTATATGGAGCACATCCTATTGCGAAAGGTCCTCCTAAACTTGATCTTAAACCTCTCCCTTCACATTTAAAGTATGCATTTCTTGGTTCAAATTCTACATATCCTGTGATTGTGAATGTATCTTTGAATGATGATGAGCTTGAAAAGCTTTTTGACTGAATTGAAATTGCATAGTAGATCTATAGGTTACACCATTGATGACTTAGTTGGCATTAAACCATCATTATGCATGCATAAAATCTTAATGGAAGACAATCATAAGCCATCTATAGAACCTCAAAGGAGATTGAACCCTATCATGAAAGAAGTAGTCAAGAAAGAGATCTTAAAAATTGCTAGATGTGGGAATCATTTTCCCGATTTCGGAAGTAAGTGGGTTAGTCCCGTGCATGTATTGCCTAAGAAGGGTGGGATGACCGTGGTGACTAATGAGAATAATGAACTTATACCAACTAGGACGGTAACGGGTTGGAGAATGTGTATTGACTATACGAAACTTAATGTGGCCTCTAGGAAAGTTCAATTCCCTCTTCCCTTTATTGACCAAATGCTAGAGAGGATAGCTCAACATTCTCATTTTTTGTTATCTTGATGGTTATAGTGGGTTTTTCCAAATTCCTATTCGCCCGGATGACCAAGAGAAAACTAAATTTACATGTCCATGGGGAACACTTGCATATAGGAGGATGCCATTTGGGTTGTGTTATGCACCCGCCACCTTTCAAAAGTGTATGATGGCTATTTTTCTGAATATATTGAGAATATTATGGAAGTGTTTATGGATCATTTCTCGGTGTATGGCTCTTCATTTGATAATTGTTTGGCTAATCTATCTTTGGTGTTGAAGAGATGTGAGGAAACTAATCTTGTGTTGAATTGGGAGAAATGCCACTTCATGGTGAATGAAGGCATAGTGTTAGGACACTTGGTTTCCCACCGTAGAATCGAGGTTGATAGATCCAATATAGAAACAATAGAGAAGTTGCCACCACCTACCTCGGTGAAAGGGGTAAGGAGTTTTGTAGGGCATGTGTTACACTAAGATTGTGACATGCAAAAGTCTTAAATTTATAACTCAATATATTTTTCCTAACTCCTAGAAAACCCACAGTGTATGGGTCGTTTTGTAGTAAGGATAGTATTCCGAGGTCGAACACAAAGACTAAGGTGAACTTGAGTCAAAAGTGACTAAGGATAGTGAAGATCTAGGCTAAGAAAAGAGAAAGGAATAAAGAAATGAAGATCTCAATATTTTTGGTTTAGTTTTGAGGTGATCAATCAAGGATCACAAATCATGAAAGATTAACAAACAACTAAGCTACCAACACAATTAAACAAGCAAACACGAGATAGGTAATCAAAGATAGAAAAGCGGATTCTAGGGGTTAGAAATTCCGGTTATGGCGGAGGACTCAAGCTATCTAGTCATCCTTTGGATCAACTTTAGTATGTTGGGAGTGGGTGTTTCTAGATTGGGATCAATCACCGGGTAGGTCTCATGGTCCACTAGTCCGTTCCTAAGGTCTCATCACCGGGTAAGTCTCAAAGAACCTAAGGTTAGGAATTCTACACACACCGGATTGCTATCTAGGGATCTAACCTCTCCTTACCGGGTAGGTCTCGGGAAGGCAAGTCCTAAACATAAATCCTAGCACACTCAGTCCAATAGCGGCTTATGAGGCTCACTACTACCTAGAGTTCATCATCTTCGGTACCTAAGAGCATTAATTACCGGGTAGGTCTCTTCTCACACTTAGTTGCTAACACTAGGTCATCCTAGGATAGTTCTAGCTCAACAAACACTAGGATTTCAACAATCTAACAACCTAACATTCAGATTTATCGATACAAGCAAGTTAGACAAAATCACGGGCAGTTCCTCACTTCCACGGCCGTGGAACCTTCTAGAACAGGCCGTGATTTACAACAGAGGCTAGGTTCGAGCAAACAAATCATCCAAAGGTACGTTTAAGTCCATCCTGTCACAGTCCAAGCCATAACCATCATTTCCTTACCCTAGAATCACATCTATTTAGCCAACAACATGCATCATCACAATCAAAATCATCAAGCATAAAATCATGGAGTCCATATCAAGAGGATGAAATGAAAGAGAGATGAAGCAAATAGAACAAGAAAAACGAGCTGGATAAATGTTAAAAGAGAGACTTACAACCCTTCAAAAGAAGGTTCGAATCGTTCTTACAACCCTAGAAAATGGTTTCAACAAACTTCACTCTAAAAACTAAGAAACTCTAAGAATGGTGTGTTCTTCTCTTCTTCTCCAATGGATGTCTTTCTTCTCCTCCAAGATTAGGTCCAATCCAATTCCAAAATGAGAGAGTATGGGAGAGAATGTGTATGAGGTCAGGTGTGTAGTGGATCACCCTTTAGAATCAGCCTGCAAGGGTACTTATAGCCTTCACCATTTGCAAGAGTCGGTTATGGAGATCGTGGGACAGTTGTCCCAGCTGTGCAGAAGAAATCACGGTCCATTCCACGGCCGTGGATCTCCCTGTGACCGTGATTCTTGTGCTTTAGTCCTCTTTTGATCGTTGAGCCATGAGTTAGTGCAAGGCATGCACCAACATGATCGTATGTGTTGTCCCTTGCTCCTAACTTGCTTCCCAATGAGTCCTAAGGTGTGTCATTACGAGGAACGATTCTTGGATGTATTGATTAAGCTCCAAAAGCTCCCAAAATACCTACAAAACATGCAAAATTCCGTGTAGACGTCTATCTCGACAACATACATGAATTAAGTGCAATTTGTCACGAACTAATGCTAAACTATGCATGAATAGCGGGAAAAACTATCTAAATGGATGCCTAGACTAATGTCATAAATCGTGTTATCAAAACACCCCATACTTAAGGTTTGCTCGTCCCCGAGCAAGTCCCAACTACAGATTAAGAGATGACATGATTTATGCATGCAGAAAAACAGCAAAATCTTTTTGAAATCGTGCTTCTAATATTGGATCACCTTCATAGTCATGTTTCATGGCAAATAGACAAGCAATCATGCATCAAATAGATGAAGGCATGGAAAGACAATTATACTTAACTCAAAAGCATGCATGCAAGGTGAAAATGAAGAAGTCAAGATGATCATGAGCATATCCAATCTAGATCACTAAGTCTTACACATGCAAATAGATCACAAGGACTTAGGAAAGAAGAGGGTAAGAAGCGTTGTGATTAGGTGGGAGTTTTTAGGTTATGTGATGCTAATGCGGGAAAGGAACTAACTTCACAATTTCATTTTTTATCAACTTCACCACAAGTGTATATTTTCTCCATCTTTTCTTTGTTTTCTTTTCATTTTTCGCTTTCTTTTTCTTTTATTTTTGAGGCAATGGCATTGGTGTACAAAAGACGAAACCTTGGTGATTAGCGAGCCTCGGGATTTTTTCAAGGTGCCTCACACCGGGCACATATACCAAGGCTCGTTAGGACATTCGGTTTATCCGACTTTGGCAAGGCACAAACACCCGATTATGTGAATGGAGCCGAGTTACTCGTCATCAAAACCAAAGTCCCCAAACCTATATTTTTTCTACACTTTTCACAACAAAGTCAACACTTCATTCACCACATACTTTCATCAACAACTTCACCCCACACTTGCTTTTCACACACATCAACACACTATCATGCTCCTATTACCGGATGGGTCAAAAGACGTAAAATTTTATATCAATTGAGGTGCTCAAACAACATGATCAAGATGAGAAGTAGAGAAAGATGAATTGCCTTAATCACTCCTAAATGATGTGAAAGAACTAGCATGTAATTTCGACCATCAATCCTCAATCCAATCAAGGCAAACATTAATGATCACAATTCACTCATTGGATTCAAGATAAGTACTTCAAGTCCACATATGCATCCATCAATTCAACACATAAGGACATCCATAGCCAATTCACAAGACAATTTCATCATAAAGGTCATACCCAAGCTTAGAAGCACTAAAAATTTTTAAATTTTCTGATTTTTGGATTTTCGAAATATATATGTACAATGCAAGACAAAATGAAACATGTGACAAAAAGAAATTATCCTAGATGCTAATCATGCAAGTGATCATGAAAACCCCACCCCATACTTAGAAACACATTGTCCCCAATGTGTAAATGAACTAAAGAAGAGTGAAAGAGGGTCCTCACAATGTAAAATGGTTTGCTTTGGTATTTGGGTTCACTCAAATGGATTGATGGTGGATGATCCTATTAACGATGGTAGAGAGCTCAAGGTGTTCGTTATGGCGTCGGGACCCGCGCTAGGCACCGCTTGTCGTCCAAGTTCCGCGTCCGCTCCACCCATAATTGATGAGGGGCTCATCATCATCATCCACATGCCATGCAAGGCTTCCATGCTACTTATACTCTAGCACACAAACTCCAAACACACAAAAACAGAAAAATCAAAATTATCACAAAAACGAAAAGGGAAAGATGTCTACCAATGGGTTGTCTCCCACCAAGCGCTTCTTTAAGGTCATCAGCTTGACCAAACTCGGGGGGCATCTCACTCAAGGTGAAGTGGGGCAATCATGTCCACCGGAGCTCCCGGGATATACTTCTTCAACCGGTGTCCATTCACCTTAAAATCTCCACAATGCTCCCCTCCTATCTCAACCGCTCCATGAGGAAAGATCTTCTTCACCACATAAGGACCCGTCCATCTTGACTTTAGCTTTCCGGGGAAGAGACGCAGCCTTGAGTTGAAGAGAAGTACAAGGTCTCTCTCACTCAACTTCTTTGGGATGAGACGTTTGTCATGCCATCGCTTGGTCCTTTCTTTGTAGATCCGGACATTTTCATAGGCATCCAACCGGATCTCCTCAAGAACGTTCATGTCTAGCAATCTCTTCTCACCGGCCTCCTTGAGGTCAAAATTTAGCCACATTATGGCCCAATATGCTCTATGCTCCATCTCTACCGGAAGGTGGCAAGACTTGCCATAAACTATCTTGTAAGGAGTGGTGTCAATCGGTGTCTTGAAAGCGGTTCTATAGGCCCACAAGGCATCATCAAGCTTCATAGCCCAATATTTCCTTGTTCTAGAAACCGTCTTCTCAAGGATCCCTTTTATCTCCCGGTTGGAGATCTCCACTTGGTCACTAGTTTGGGGATGGTAAGGTGTTGCCACCTTATGAGTCACCCCATACTTAGCCAAAAGTGTCCCGAAGTTCCTATTGGTGAAGTGCTTCCCTCCATCGCTTATGATCACCCTTGGTGTCCCAAACCTAGGAAAGATCACTCGGTTGAAGAACCGCACCACAACCTTGGCATCATTTGTGGGAGAGGTGATTGCCTCCACCCATCTCGAAACATAGTCCACCGCCAATAGGATGTAGAGGTTGCCATATGAAGAAGGGAATAGTCCCATGAAGTCTACACCCCACACATTAAATATCTCCACCTCTTGTATGTTGTTTAAGGGCATCTCATTCCTCCTTGAGACGTTGCCCGTCCTTTGGCAAGCATCACAAGCTACCACAAAATTCTGCACATCCTTGAACAAACTTGGCCAATAAAACCCGGATTGCAACACCTTTGCACATGTCTTGTGTGAGCTAGCATGGCCTCCACATGGCAAGGAATGACAATGGTGGATCACACTCTCCACCTCATCCTCCGGTATACATCTCCTAAAGACCTCATCCGGTCCTCTCTTAAACAAGAGTGGCTCACTCCAATAGTAATGTCTCACATCCTTGAAAAACTTTTACCTTTGAGCATAAGAAAGACCGGATGGCACCTTCTCACAAACGAGATAGTTCACTATGTCGGCATACCATGGCTCACTTCCTCTAGACACTTGAAGCAAGCACTCCTCCACCAATTGCAATTGCTCATCCCGGAATGAGTCATCAATCGGGATCTCGTCTTTCTCAATCTCCAACGGTGGGAGTTTACTAAGGTGGTCCACCATTGAATTTTCGGACCCTTTCTTATCCCGGATTTCCAAGTCTAACTCTTGAAGAAGAAGGATCCATTGAATCAAATGAGGCTTGGCATCCTTCTTTGTGAGGAGATAACGGATCGCAGCATGATCCGTATACACAATGACCTTTGCTCCAACAAGATACGAGCGGAACTTCTCAAATGCATACACAACCGCTAGAAACTCTTTCTCGGTGGTAGCATAATTGAGTTGGGCATCATCTAGAGTGTTGCTAGCATAATAGATGGCATGTGTAAGCCCATCTTTCTTTTGCCCCAAAACACCCGACGGCTACATCACTCGCGTCAAACATGATCTCAAACGGTGAACTCCAATCCGGAGGTTGCATGATGGGTGCGGAGACCAAAGCATTCTTCAACCTACAAAAAGCCTCAAGGCAATCCTTGGAGAAAACAAACTCAACATCTTTCATTAGTAGGTTAGTAAGAGGCTTAGAAATCTTATAGAAATCTTTAATCAATCTCCGGTAAAAACCGGCACGCCCTAAGAAGCTCCTTACCCCCTTCACCGAGGTAGGTGGTGGCAACTTCTCTATCATCTCTATCTTAGCCCTATCAACCTCAATGCCTCGGTTGGACACCAAGTGTCCCAACACAATGCCGTCACTTACCATGAAGTGGCATTTTGCCCAATTCAAGACAAGATTTGTCTCCTCCAATCTCTTAAGCACTTTATCGATCGGAGACGCTCCATACAATGTAGGTTGAGATGAATCCAAAGCTAATGAAGACTCCTCAAGGCTCCTTGAAGCTTGATCAACCATTAAGGCACTCTCTGGCAAAATCACGGTCTGAATCACGGCCTCTGGAAAAACCCCGGGCGTGGAATTTGAGAAGCTAGCACCGTGGAGCACTCCAGAGAGTTCCACGGGACAAACCACGGCCGTGGTCCTCTATGCCAGACCGTGATTCCTACAGCTCCTCAGCACACTTTTGTGTACATCAAATTCAGCTCTTGCCTCCTCTTCCAATGCATCTAAGGCCTTGATTTCTTCATTACAATCATCCTCAACTCCTTCCTCCATCAAACTTAAGCTAAGAACCTTCTCCAAGGGGTCCTTGATCAAGATCGAGCTCACAACTTCTCTATACTCCTCTTGCTTGACAATGTTGAACACGTATTCACCAAGGGTTGGCCCCTTCATCATTGTGGATAATTTGTACTTCATATTCTCTTCTCCAATGTTGAAAGAGAGAATTCCATTTTTGCAATCCACCAAACATCCCGATGTATCCAAGAAAGGTCTCCCCAAGATGATGGGAACCGGATAGCCCACCGGGATGTCCAAAACAACGAAGTCTATGGGCACATAGAACTTCCCGAGTTGCACCGGTATGTCCTCCAAGATTCCAACCGGGTGAGTGATTGAACGGTCCCCATGTAAAGGGTCATCTTGACCGGCTTTGGCTCTCCTAGCCCAACCTTGTTGTAAAGTGCAAGCGGGATGATGCTTACACTTGCCCCAAGATAACATAGGGCTTCATACTTCACTTCTCCCACTCCAATTGGCACACAAAAAGATCCCGGATCTCTTAGCTTAGGAGGCATCTCCTCCTTCATAATTTGAATCAATTCCGAGGACCTCTTTGTCATCCTCACTTCTCCATACTCCTCCAACTTCCTCTTGTTGGAGAGTATTTCCTTCAAAAACTTGCCATATGCTGGCATACCTAGAATAGCATTCATGAACGGAATGTTAATATGCAATTTAGACATAAGTTCAAGGAATTTACCGGAGTGTTTGTCCAAACGAGCTCTTGCTCGTGATTATGGGAATGGTAGTGGTGGCTTGTATGGAGGTGGTGCCACATATGTTGGCTCATCATCCTTGCTCTTTCCTCCTTCTTCTTGCAATGTCTCTTCTTCTATCACCACTTGCTTTCCCTTATCATTTCCCTTAGGTAAGGGATCCTTCATGCTCAGCCCACTCCTTGTTGTGATGGCAAACACTTGGCCTCTTGGGTTATCTTCGGTTCTTCCGGGAAGCTTTCGTGGATCTCTATGAGCTTCACGTGCCTTTTGGAACACTTGTGCTTCCAACACCTTTTGAGCTTTTGAAATGGAAGTCACCGTGCTCTCAAGACCACTAAACCTCCCAAGTAATTGCTCAAACATCATTTCGGTTCTATCCTTTGGAGGTTGAGTAAATCCGGGTGGAGGCTCATGTGAAGCTTTAGGTGGTGGAGCTGCGCTTGTGGAAGCGGGAGGGTTCAAGGCTCCATCCGGGTTAGAACAGGAAAACCCGGGACGGTTGTGGTTAGGCCGGTAATTATTGAATTGCCGGTTGTTGTTGTTGAAGTTCCTTGGGCCTTGATAGTTGTTGTAGTTTCCCCTTGCCATATAGTTCACATCTTCCTCCTTGGAAGACAAGTTTGCTTGCACTTGCACTTGAGGGCTTGCTTGACTCTTCAAAGTTTTAGCACACAACTCCCTCAAAGATTTATGCTCATTGTTGATTGCATCAAGCTTGAAATTACTCATGGTGACTTCACTCACCTCATATAATCCTGCAGTCCTCCCATCACTCTTCCTATGGGAGTACTTTTCAATCACCAAAGCTTGTTTCTCTACAAATTCCCAAGCTTCATCAACATTCTTTTCCATGAAAGTCCCACCGGAAAGAGATTGAAGCTTGAATTGGCTATCTTCATCAAGTCCCTTGAAGTAGATCTCCAAAAGCTCTATTTTTGGTATACCATGGTGTGGACAATCTAGGAGAAGGTCTTTGAACCTCTCCCAAGACTTGAATAGGCTTTCTCTATCCTTCATCACAAAGGCATTGATCTTCCCTCTTAGCTCGGTAGTCTTGGAAGGTGGGAAGAACTTAGTCAAGAACTCGGTTGTCATTTCCTCCCAAATACTCACACGCCCTAGGGGAATTGATTGGTACCAAACCAAGGCTTTATCCTTAAGAGAGAAGGAAAAAGCCCTAAGCTTATGGTTGTTGTTCTCCAACCTAGGCAGCCTTAGAGTCTCCATCAATATCTCGTAGTTCATCACATGTTGATGAGGAGACTCTCCTTCCATCCCTTCAAATTGATTATAACGGATCATTTGTAGAACTTGAGGACGGAGCTCATAATCATGGGCTGCGGGATCTCCTAAGTTCACACCCGGACAATGCACTCTTTGAGCCGGATCCATACGTTTCCCTAACGTTTGTGGCTCCTCAATCATGATCGGCTCAAACCGAACAACCGCCGGCTGTGGTGGTGGTGGAGGTGGAGGTTGTTGACGATTAAGCTCTCTTTGCACAAGAGCTTGCCTAATCTCTTCAATCTCCCTCCTAGTTGCTTCTTGCCTCTCATTGGCAAGTCTTCTTTCATTCTCCAAGAGTTCATCTCTTAACCTAATTTGCTCTAAAGCCTCATCCAACTCAGCTTGAAGATCTCTTGCGGCAATCTCTTTCTTCTTCTTAATGCTCTTAGATCTAGCTTTAAGGGTTTTCTCCGGTTCGGGATCGAATGGAGCTAAATCCTTGCCACAAGATCTTCTCATGCACCTAAAGAATGAGAGATGTTCTAAAAATGCAAAGACACAAACCAAACAAGATCAAAAGCAACAAGAAAGACCTACACTATAAACAATCACAAAAATGACTCAATCTAGACCTAGTCCCCGGCAACGGCGCCAAAAGCTTGTTACGCTAAGATTGTGACACGCAAAAGTCTTAAATTTATAACTCGATATATTTTTCCTAACTCCTAGCGAACCCATAGTGTATGGGTCGTTTTGTAGTAAGGATAGTATTCCGAGGTCGAACACAAAGACTAAGGTGAAATTGAGTCAAAAGTGACTAAGGATAGTGAAGATCTAGGCTAAGAAAAGAGAAAGGAATAAAGAAATGAAGATCTCAATGTTTTTGGTTTGGTTTTGAGGTGATCAATCAAGGATCACAAATCATGAAAGATTAACAAACAACTAAGCTACCAACACAATTAAACAAGCAAACACGATATAGGTAATCAAAGATAGAAAAGCGGATTCTAGGGGTTAGAAATTCCGGTTATGGCGGAGGACTCAAGCTATCTAGTCATCCTTTGGATCAACTTTAGTATGTTGGGATTGGGTGTTTCTAGATTGGGATCAATCACAAGGTAGGTCTCATGGTCCACTAGTCCGTTCCTAAGGTCTCATCACCGGGTAAGTCTCAAAGAACCTAAGGTTAGGAATTCTACCCAAACCAGATTGCTATCTAGGGATCTAACCTCCCTTACCGGGTAGGTCTCGGGAAGGCAAGTCCTAAATATAAATCCTAGCACACTCAGTCCAATAGCGGCTTATGAGGCTCACTACTACCTAGAGTTCATCATCTTCGGTACCTAAGATCATGAATTACCGGGTAGGTCTCTTCTCACACTTAGTTGCTAACACTAGGTCATCCTAGGATAGTTCTAGCTCAACAAACACTAGGATTACAACAATCTAACAACCTAACATTCAAATTTATCGATACAAGCAAGTTAGACAAAATCACGGGCAATTCCTCACTTCCACAGCCGTGGAACCTTCTAGAACAGGCCGTGATTTACAACAGAGGCTAGGTTCGAGCAAACAAATCATCCAAAGGTACGTTTAAGTACATCCTATCATAGTCCAAGTCATAACCATCATTTCCTTACCCTAGAATCACATCTTATTAGCCAACAACATGCATCATCACAATCAAATTCATCAAGCATAAAATCGTGGAGTCCATATCAAGAGGATGAAATGAAAGAGAGATTAAGCAAATAGAACAAGAAAAACGAGCTGGATAAATGTTAAAAGAGGGACTTACAACCCTTCAAAAGAAGGTTTGAATCGTTCTTACAACCCTAGAAAATGGTTCCAACAAACTTCAGTCTAAAACCTAAGAAACTCTAAGAATGGTGTGTTCTTCTCTTCTTCTCCAATGGAAGTCTTTCTTCTCCTCCAAGAGTAGCTCCAATCCAATTCCAAAATGAGAGAGTATGGGAGAGAATGTGTATGAGTTCAGGTGTGTAGTGGATCACCCTTTAGAATCAGCCTACAAGGGTACTTATAGCCTTCACCATTTACAAGAGTCGGTTATGGAGATCGTGGGATAGTTGTCCCAGCTGTGCAGAAGGAATCACGGTCCATTCTACGGCCGTGGATCTCCCAGTGACCGTAATTCTTGTGCTTCGGTCCTCTTTTGATCGTTGAGCCATGAGTTAGTGCGAGGCATGCACCAACATGATCCTATGTGTTCTCCCTTGCTCCTAACTTGCTCCCTAATGAGTCCTAAGGTGTGTCATTACAAGGAACGATCCTTGGATGTATCGATTAAGCTCCAAAAGGTCCCAAAATACCTACAAAACATGCAAAAGTCCGTGTAGACGTCTATCTCGACAACATACATGAACTAAGTGCAATTTCTCACGAACTAATGCTAAATTATGCCTGAATAGCGGGAAAAACTATCTAAATGGATGCCTAGACTAACGTCATAAATCGTGTTATCATGCAGGTTTTTACCGGAGGTTTATTAAAGATTACTCTAAAATTTCTAAGCCTCTCACTAACCTACTAATGAAGGATGTTGAATTTATTTTCTTCAAGGATTGTCTTGAAGCGTTTTGTAGGTTGAAAGATGCTTTGATCTCCGCCCCGATTATGCAACCTCCGGATTGGAGCCTACCATTTGAAATGATGTGTGATGCGAGCGACGTGGTGGTTGGGGTTGTTTTAGGACAAAAGAAGGATGGGCTTACACATGCCATCTACTACGCTAGCAAGACGCTAGATGATTTCCAACTCAACTATGCCACGACCGAGAAGGAGTTGCTAGCACTGGTGTACGCCTTTGACAAGTTCCGCTCATATCTTGTTGGAGCAAAGGTTGTTGTGTACACGGATCATGTTGCAATCCGTTATCTCCTCACAAATGAGATGCCAAGCTTCGCTTGATTCAGTGGATCCTCCTCCTCCAAGAATTCGACTTGGAGATTCGAGACAAGAAAATTTCCGAAAATTCAGTAGCGGACCACCTTAGTAGGCTACTAACATTGAAGATTGAGGGAGATGAGATCCCGATTGACGACTCATTCCGGGATGAGAAATTGCAAGTGATGCAGAGTGCTTACTTCAAGTGTCTAGAGGGAGTGATTCATGGTGTGCCGATATAGTGAATTACCTTGTATGTGAAGAGTTGCCACCCGGTTTGTCATATGCCCAAAGGAAAAAAAATTTCAAGGATGTGAGGCATTTTTATTGGAGTGAGCCTCTCTTGTTCAAGAGAGGACCGGATGGAGTCTTTAGGAGGTGCATTCCGGAGGACGAGATGGAGAGTGTGATCCGTCATTGCCACTCCTTGCCATGTGGACACCATGCTAGCTCACACAAAACGTGTGCAAAGGTATTGTAATCCGGTTTTTATTCGCCTAACTTGTTTAAGGATGTGCAGAATTTTGTAGTAGCTTTTGGCGCTTGTCAAAGGACGGGAAACATCTCAAGAAGGAATGAGATGCCCTTGAACAATATTCAAGAGGTTCAGGTCTTTGACGTTTGGGGTGTGGACTTCATGGGGTCATTCCCCTCTTCATGTGGCAACCTCTACATTCTCTTAGCGGTGGATTATGCGTCAAGGTGGGTGGAAGCAATCGCCTCTCCCACAAATGATGCCAAAGTAGTGGTGTGGTTCTTCAATCGAGTGATCTTCCCGAGATTTGGAACACCAAGAGAAATTATAAGTGATGGAGGCAAGCACTTCACCGCTTGAAACTTTGGAGCTTTGTTGGCCAAGTATAGGGTGACTCACAAGGTTACAACACCTTATCACCCCCAAACAAGTCGGCAAGTCGAGATCTCCAACCGGGAGATCAAGGGGATTTTAGAGAAGACGGTGTCAAGGGGTAGAAAGGGTTGGGTCATGAGGCTTGATGATGCCTTGTGAGCATATAGAACCGCCTTCAAGACACCAATTGGAATGACCCTCTACAAGTTGGTCTATGGTAAGTCTTGCCACCTCCCGATTGAAATAGAGCATAGAGCGTTTTGGGCCATCAAGTGGTTGAAATTTGATATTAAAGAGGCCGGTGAGAAGAGATTGCTTGATATTAATGCACTTGAGGAGCTTAGACTTGATGCTTATGAGAATTCCCGGATTTACAAAGAGAGAACCAAGCGTTGGTATGACAAGCGCCTCATACCGAAGGAGTTGAGTGAAGGAGACTTGGTCCTTCTCTTCAACTCAAGGCTACGTCTTTTCCCGGGAAAGCTCAAGTCGAGATGGACTAGCCCATATGTGGTGAGGAAGAGATTTCCTCATCGAGCGGTTGAAATTGGAGGAGAGCAGTGTGTCAACTTTAAGGTGAATGGGCACCGATTGAAGAAGTACATCGGGGAAGCCCCGGTTGATGTGTTTGCCTCGATTCACCTTGAGTAGACGCTCCGGAGTTTGGTCAAGCTAATGACCCTAAAGAAGCGCTTGGCGGGAGAAAACCCATTGGTACACGTTTTTCCCTTTTTGCTTTGCTTTTGTTTTCGTTTTTGTTTGTGTGTGTGTTTTCTTTTGTCTTTGATGATAGGTTGTAGAAGTTGTGATGAGTTTTGATATTGTTGGAGGCCATTCTGGACCTTATGGATTCGTTGGAGTGAAGTGCAAGATCCAAGCACTTAGGCAAGGGAGGAGCTGGAGGTTATCTCGACCGAAGTGGTGCATGCTCCAACCGAGATGCACTCAAGTGAACCTCACCTCGATCTGGACCTTGGTCTAGATGCCTTGGTGATGGTCCGAGATCCCTCTGCTGAGCCATGTTTGCCTTGGTGTGTGCCCGTACTTCATGGATGCAGCTTGCACTTTCTTCTCCACTTGAGTGAACCGAAATACCGACATCCCGACCATTTTACATTGTAAGGACTCCTTTCACTCTCTATTTAACTTTCACATTGGGGATAATGTGGTTCTTAATTATGGGGTGGGGTTTTCATGATTCCATGTATGATTGCATCTAGGATAGTTTTGTTTTATAGTCACATGTTTCTTTTCATATTTTGTATTGTATATACATATATCAAAAATTTCAAAACAAATCGAAAAATTTTAAAAATTTCGTGCTTCTAAGTAGGACATGACCCTAATGATGAATTTTGTTTTGTGGATTGGATATGGATGGCCTCGTGTGTTGAATGGATTTATGCATATGTGGACTTGAATGCTTCTCTTGAATCCTTTGTATGAATTGTGATGATGATGTTTGCCTTGATTGGATTGAGGATTGATAGTCGAAATTACATACTAGTTCTTGCACATCTTCTATGAAATTATTAAGGCAATTCATCTCTCATCTTCTCATCTTGATTATGTCGTTTGAGCACTGTTACGCTAAAAAGTATGCACGCAATAAGCCTTAAATTTATACTCGTTATAATTATCCTAACTTCTAGCGCACCCGCAGTGTACGGGACGTATGTAGCAAGATAAGTATTCCGAGGTCGAACACAAAGACTAAGGTGAAATTGATTTAAGTTGTGATTGAATTTAGCAAGATCTAAGTCTAAAGGAAAGGAGAAAATAAAGGAAGAAAATCTCAATTGTTTTGGTTGGTTTTAGGTGATCACATCAAAGATCACAATTCATGCAAAGCAATCAATCACACTAAACCAAAAATCAGCACAAATAAACAAATCAAACGAGATATTGATCAAGGAAAAGGGAAGACGGATTCTAGGGGTTGGAAATTCCGGTTATGGCATAGAACTCAAGTTATCTATTCATTCTTTGGATTGATTTTGATATGTTGGGACTAAGTGTTTCTAAATTGGGATCAATTACCGGGTAGGTCTCATGGTCCAACTAATCCGCACCTAAGGTCTCATTACCGGGTAAGTCTCTAAGAACCTAAGGTTAGGAATTCTACACGAACCGGAATTGTTAATTAGGGATCTAACTCATCCTTACCGGGTAAGTCTCGGAATGGGAAGTCCTAATCAACATTCCTAGCACATCTAATCCAATGGCGGCGTATTAGGCTCACCACTACCTAAGGTCTTGCTATTTTAAATTCTAAGGGCAAGGATTACCGGGTAAGTCTCTCCTAACACTTAGTCTCTACTCTAGGATACTCTAGGGTAGGTTAAACTTAGCAAAAACTTAGGGTTTCAACATTTATATAGATCTAAGGTAAGATCCTTCGAACCAGAGAAAATCACGGTTTGTTCTATAGAAACCACGACCGTGGTTCTTCAAGAACTACCCGTGATTTCTAACAGAAACTACGTTCATAAACAAAATCGTCCAAAGGTAAATCTAAATCCGTCCTATCATAGTTCTAGCCAAAACCATCTTTTCCTTACCCTAGAATCACATCAATTTAGCCTACAACATTCATGATGGAAATCAAAGCAAGCAAACATAAAATCATAACCCCCATGCAAGATAATGAAAGAAAAGAAGATGAACAAGTGGATTTCAACACAAACCAAATCTGAAGATCGAATTAGAAAAACTTACAACCCTTCCAAAAGAAGGTTCAAGGGTTCACAAATCTCTAGAAATAAATCCGAAATACAAGGAGCTAAGTGTGTGTGCTTCTCTCTTCTTCAATGGCACCTTTCTTCTTCTCTTTGACACTTTCCTTCCTAGAAAAAATCTTCTTCTTTTGAGAATATATTTGTTAGAGAAATGGAGAATGGATGAGCTGCTCCCCAAACTACCCCAGCTTTCTCAAACAACCCATCAAGGACCACTTTTATAACAAATTGTGCATGAGCTGGCCATGAGAGTCGTGGCACAGCTGTCACGAGAATCTGGCAAAATCCACGGTCATTTCCACGGCCGTGGTTCTTCAGAGAACCGTGATTCTGTGCAGAAACTTCGTTTTGGATCATTAGGCTGTGGTTTGGTGCATGACTTGTGTTGGCAAGGTTCCATGAGTCCTCCTCAGCCCTTGGCTTGCGTTCCAATGAGTTCGGAAGTGTGTCATCTAAATGAGCGACCCTCAAACGCATCGTTTTAGCTCAAAACTTCCCGAAATACCTACAAAACGCACACAAGTCCGTGTAGACGTCTATCTCGACAAAATACATGTTTTAAGTGCAAAACGTATTGGACTAGTGCTAGATCATGCATGATTGAGCGAGAATCCTATCTAAATGTACACCTAAAACTATGCTATAAATCGTGTTATCAAAATACCCCATACTTAAGGTTTGCTCGTCCCCGAGCAAATTCCCAATTATAGACTAAGAGATGACATGATTTATGTATGCAGAAAAATGGCAAAAAAAAATCTTTTTGGGTTTTGTGCTTCTACTATTGGATCACCTTCATAGTCATGATCAATGGCAACTTGATAAGCAATTATGTATCAAACAATAAGGGCATGGAAAGACAATTGTACTTAACTCAAAAGCATGCATGAGATGGGAGGACGAAGATGTCAAGAAGATCAAGAGTTTATCCAATCTAGATTACTAAGTCTTACAAACATGCAAGTAGGTCATAAGGGCTTGTGACATAAAAGGCTAAGAAATGTTGTAATTTGGGAGGGGAATTTTCTAGGTATGTGATGCTAATCCGGGAATGGAACTAACTTCACTTCCTTGTCCTCGATCAACTTCCCCCAAGTGTATATTTTTCCCTATCTTGCTTTCTTTTTCTCTTTCTTTAACTCATTTTTGAGACAATGGCATTGGTGTACAATAGCCGAAACCTCGGTGATTAGCCATCCTCGGGCTTTTTCTCTTTTTCGAGGTGCATCCACACCGGGCACACATACCAAAGCTCGTTAGGGCTATTGGCTCATTTGATTTTGGCAAGGCACCAACACCCGATTATGTGAAGTGTACCGAGTTACTTATCATTTAAACCAACGCCCCCAAACCTATTTTGGCTACACTTCCACAAAAATTTCAGCATTCTATTCACGACATTCTTTTCATTACATCTTCACCCCGCACTTGCTTTTTACACATTCAAACACACTAGCATGCTCCTATTCCCGGATGGGTTTAAAGGAGGTCGATTTTATATCAATTGAGGTGCTCAAGCAATCATGATCAAGATGAGAAGTAGAGAAAGATGAAGTGCCTCATTCATTCCTAGATGGTATGCAAGAACTATCATGTAATTTCGACTTTCAATACTCAATCCATTCTAGGCAATCATCATGATCTCAAGTCATTCATGGAGTTCAAGAGAAGTAGTTCAAGTCCACATATGCATTTATCAATTCAACACATAAGGCCATTCATAGCCAATCACAAGACAAGTTTCATCATTAGGATCATATCCAAGCCTAGAAAGCACAAAAATTTTTTTAATTTTTCTGATTTTTATGGGATTTTCGATTTAAGTATGTACAATGCAAGACACATGCAGATATTAACCTATCCTAGATGCTCATCATGCAAAGGATCATGCGAACCCCACCCCATACTTAGAAACACATTGTCCCCAATGTGGTATACAAGTAAAGAGAGTGAAAGAAGGTCCTCACAATGTAAAATGGTTTGCTATGGTATTTGGGAATTCTCAAGTGAATTGATGTTGGATGATCCTTTCAACCATGGTAGAGAGCTCTAAGCATCTTTCAAGCTTTGAAACCCGCGCTAGGTACCGCTAGCCGTCCAAGTTCCGCATCCGCTCCACCCATAATTGGTGAGGGTTTCATCATCATCATTTCCGAGAGAGGCTTCCAACGCCATTAATGCTTCTAGCATACACATGAAGTAGACAAAACGCACAAAGCACACAAAAACAGAAAAATCTAAGCAAAAATGAAGGAAAAATGTTACCGATGGGTTGCCTCCCACCAAGCGCTTCTTTAAGGTCATTAGCTTGACCAAACTTCGGGAGCGTCTATTCAAGGTGGAGCGGGGCAATCATGTCTATCGGGGTTCCCGGAATATACTTCTTCAAGCGATGCCCATTCACTTTGAAATTTCCACAATGCTCCCCTCCTATCTCAATAGCTCCATGGGGAAAGATCTTCTTTACCACATATGGCCCGGTCCATCTTGATTTGAGCTTTCCGGGGAAAAGTCTTAGCCTCGAGTTGAAGAGAAGGACAAGATCTCCTTCACTCAACTCCTTTGGAATAATCCTCTTGTCATGCCATCTTTTGGTTCTCTCCTTGTAGATCCGGGCATTCTCATAGGCTTCCAACCGGAGCTCCTCAAGGGCATTGATATCAAGCAATCTCTTCTCTCCCGCCTCCTTGAGGTCAAAATTTAGCCACTTAATGGCCCAATAAGCTCTATGCTCCATTTCCACCGGAAGATGGCAAGACTTGCCATAGACCAACTTGTAAGGAGTGGTGCCAATAGGTGTCTTGAAGGCGGTTCTATATGCCCATAGTGCGTCATTGAGCTTCATAGCCCAATCCTTTCTTGTCCTAGACACCGTCTTCTCGAGGATGGCTTTTATCTCTCGGTTGGAGATCTCCACTTGACCACTAGTTTGGGGATGGTAGGGTGTTGCCACCTTATGAGTCACCCCATACTTGGCCAAAAGTGCCCCAAAATTCCTATTTGTGAAGTGCTTCCCTCCATCACTAATGATCACCCTTGGTGTTCCAAACCTAGGGAAAATCACTCGGTTGAAGAACCGCACTACCACCTTGGCATCATTTGAGGGAGAGGCAATTGCCTCCACCCATCTTGACACATAGTCCACCGCCAATAGGATATAGAGATTTCCACATGAAGAAGGGAATGGCCCCATGAAGTCTACACCCCACACATCAAAAATTTCAACTTCTTGGATGTTGTTCAAGGGCATTTCATTCCTCCTTGAGATGTTCCCCGTTCTTTGGCAAGCGTCACATCCCGCTAAAAAACCTTGCACATCTCTAAACAAGTTAGGCCAATAAAAACCGGATTGCAATACCTTGGCACACGTTTTGTGTGAGCTAGCATGGCCTCCACATGGTAAGGAGTGACAATGCCGGATCACACTTTCCATTTCATCTTCCGGTATGCATCTTCTAAGCACCCCATCCGGGCCTCTCTTGAATAGAAGTGGCTCACTCCAATAGTAATGCCTTACATCGTTGAAGAACTTCTTCCTTTGTGCATACGTTAATCCGGGAGGCACTTCCTCACACACCAAGTAATTCACAATGTCGACATACCATGGCTCGTTTCCTCTAGCCACTTGGAACAAGCATTCCTCCACCATTTGCAATTGTTCATCCCGGAATGAGTCATCTATCGGGATGTTGTCTTTCCCAAGCTCCAATGGTGGGAGTCTACTAAGGTGATCCGCCACGGAGTTCTCGGATCCCCTCTTATCTCGTATCTCCAAATCAAACTCTTGAAGAAGAAGGATCCACCGTATCAACCTTGGTTTGGCATCCTTCTTTGTAAGTAGATAACGGATCGCCGCATGATCCGTGTAAACTATGACCTTCACTCCAACAAGGTACGAGCGGAACTTCTCAAATGCACACACCACCGCCAACAACTCCTTCTCGGTGGTAGCATAGTTGAGTTGGGCATCATCTAGCGTCTTGCTAGCATAGTAAATAGCATGAGTGCGCCCTTCTTTCCTTTGCCCTAAAACGGCCCCTACGGCCACATCACTTGCATCGCACATGATTTCGAATGGTAGACTCCAATCCGGAGGTTGCATGATGGGTGCGGAGATCAAGGCGTTCTTCAACCTACAAAACGCTTCAAGACAATCTTTGGAAAAAACAAAATCAACATCTTTCATTAGTAGGTTAGTGAGAGGCTTAGAAATTTTAGAGAAATCTTGAATGAACCTCCGGTAAAAACCGGCATGCCCTAAGAAACTCCTTACCCCCTTCACCGAGGTAGGTGGCGGCAACTTCTCTATCGTTTCAATTTTAGCTCTATCAACCTCAATGCCCCGGTTAGACACCAAGTGTCCTAACACAATCCCTTCACTTACCATGAAGTGGCATTTTTCCCAATTTAAGACAAGATTTGTCTCCTCACATCTTTGCAATACTAATGACAAGTTAGCCAAGCAATTATCGAAAGAAGAACCATAAACAGAGAAATCATCCATGAATACTTCCATGATATTTTCTATGTATTCCGAAAAGATAGCCATCATACACCTTTGGAAGGTGGCGGGTGCATTACACAACCCAAATGGCATTCTCCTATATGCAAAGGTACCCCATGGACATGTAAAAGTTGTTTTCTCTTGGTCATCGGGGTGGATAGGGATTTGGAAGAATCCACTATACCCATCTAGATAGCAAAAGTGAGAGTGTTGAGCTAATCTTTCTAGCATTTGGTCAATGAAGGGGAGGGGAAAGTGATCTTTCCTAGAGGCCATGTTCAATTTCCTATAATCTATACACATTCTCCATCCCGTGACCGTCCTAGTTGGTATTAGTTCATTGTTCTCATTAGTTACTACCGTCATTCCACCCTTCTTAGGTACTACATGAACGGGGCTAACCCACTTACTATCCGAGATAGGGTAGATAATTCCCGCATCTAGCAACTTAATGATTTCCTTTTTGACCACCTCTTTCATTATAGGATTCAATCTCCTTTGATGTTCAATAGAGGGTTTGTGGTTATCTTCCATCATTATTTTATGCATGCACAAAGATGGCTTAATGCCAACCAAATCATCAATAGTATAACCAATGGCTTTCCTATGCAATCTTAGTTCATGCAGCAATTTAGCAAGTTCATTATCACTCAAGCATGCATTAACAATCACAGGATATGTAGAATTTTCACCAAGAAATGCATACTTCAAATGAGAGGGGAGGGGTTTGAGTTCAAGTGAGGGAGGACCTTTTTCGGTTGAAGACGACCCAAATAAGATTGGATGAGATGAGTCTAAAGCAAGTGAAGACTCCCCATGGCTCCTAGAAGTTTGATCATCATCAAGAGCTGATTCAGGGAAAATCACGGTTGGAAACACGGTTTGCTCATCTTCCACGGCCGTGGTTCTTGCCAAGCTTGCTTCTCGGAGTTGTCCAGAGAGTTTGACGGCCGTGGAACCTGAATCTCGACCGTGGAACTTGCAGTTGTTCACAATTTCTTCGTGGCTCTCAAATCCAACTCTTGGCTCCTCTTCCAAGGCCTCCAAGGCTTTGATCTCTTCATTGCATTCCTTTTCAATGTCTTCCTCCATCATACTCAAGGTAAGAACCTTCTCCAAGGGGTCCTTGATCAAGATCGAGCTTACTACTTCTCTAGATTCCTCTTGCTCGACTATGTTGAAGATATCTTCATCAAGGGTTGGCCCTTTCATCATTGTGGACAGCTTGAACTTGATGTTCTCTTCTCCAATGTTGAAGGAGAGAGTCCCGTTCTTGCAATCCACTAAACATCCGGAGGTGGCTAGGAAAGGTCTCCCTAGGATGATGGGAACCGGATAATCCGCCGGAATGTCCAACACTACAAAGTCAATAGGCACGTAAAATCCTCCCAATTGCACCGGAATGTCCTCTAGAATCCCAACTGGATGAGTGATAGAACGGTCCGCCATATAGAGGGTCATCTTGACCGGCTTTGGCTCTCCTAGCCCGACCTTGTTGCTAAGTGCAAGCGGTATGATGCTTACACTCGCCCCAAGATCACAAAGGGCCTCGTATTTCATATCTCCCACTCCTATTAGGACGCAAAAAGAGCCCGGATCCCTTAGCTTGGGAGGCATTGCCTCCTTCATTGTTTGGATCAACTCCGAGGATCTCTTGGTCATCCTAATCTCCCCATACTCCTCCAACTTCCTTTTGTTGGAAAGTATTTCCTTCAAGAACTTTCCGTATGCCGGCATTCCTAAGATGGCATCCATGAACGGAATGTTAATATGTAACTTGGACATTAGTTCAAGGAACTTACCAAAGTGATTGTCCAAACGAGCTCTTGCTCTTGATTGTGGGAACGGTAGTGGTGGCTTGTATGGAGGCGGTGCCACATAAGTTGGCTCTACATCTTTGCTCTTCCCTCCATCTTCATGCTTTCTTCCCTCTTCTACCACTACTTGATTTCCCTTAGCTTGGTCCTTGGGCAAAGGATCCTTCATACTCAACCCACTCCTCGTTGTGATAGCCAAGACTTGGCCTCTTGGGTTGTCTTCGGTTCTTCCGGGAAGCTTCCCCGGATCTCTATGTGCTTCACCCGCCTTTTGAAAGACTTTTGCTTCCAAGACCTTTTGAGCCTTAGAAATTGAAGTGACGGTGCTCTCAAGTCCACTCAATCTTCCTAGCAATTGTTCGAACATGACTTCGGTTCTATCCTTTTAAGGTTGAGTAAAGCCGGGTGGAGGTTCTTGTGAAGCTCTTTGTGGTGGAGTTGTGCTTGTGGAGGCGGGAGGGTTCAAGGCTCCATCCGGGTTAGAGTAAGAAAACCCGGGATGGTTGTGGTTTGGCCGGTAATTGTTGAATTGCCGGTTGTTGTTGAAATTTCTTGGGCCTTGGTAATTGTTGAAATTGCCACTTCCCATATAATTCACATCTTCCTCCTTGGAAGACAAGTTAGCTTGTGGAGGTGCTTGAGGAGTTGCTTGGCTCTTCAAGGTGGTAGTACATAACTCTCTCAAGGACTTCAACTCATTGTTGATGGCGTCAAGCTTGAAATTGCTCATGGTGACTTCGCTCACCTCATATGCTCCCGCCTTTCTTCCTTCGCTCTTCCTATGAGAGTACTTTTCAATCACTAGAGCTTGCTTCTCCACAAACTCCCAAGCATCATCTACATGCTTCTCCATAAAAGTCCCACCGGAAAGAGATTGAAGCTCGAATTGGCTATCTTCATCAAGTCCTTTGAAGTAGATCTCCAATAGCTCAATTTTCGGTATGCCATGGTGTGGACAATCTAGGAGAAGGTCTTTGAATCTCTCCCAAGACTTGAACAAACTTTCTCTATCCCTCATCACAAAGGCATTGATCTTCCCTCTTAATTCGGTGGTCTTGGAAGGTGGAAAGAACTTGGTCAAGAACTCGGTTGTCATCTCTTCCCAAGTACCAACTCGCCCTTGTGGAATAGATTGATACCAAGCCAAGGCTTTGTCCTTAAGAGAGAAGGAAAAGGCCCTTAGCTTATGGTTGTTGCTCTCCAATCTTGGTGGTCTAAGAGTCTCCATCAAAATCTCATAGTTCATCAAATGTTGGTGAGGAGATTCTCCTTCCATCCCTCCAAATTGATTATGCCGGATCATTTGTAGAACTTGAGGGCAGAGCTCATAGTTGTGGGTTGCGGGATCTCCTAGATTCACACCCGGTTGGTGTGCTCTTTGTGCCGGATCCATACGTCTCCCTAGGGTTTGTGGCTCCTCAATAGCAATAGGTACAACCCTCACATTAGCCGCCGGCTGCGGTTGTGGTGGAGGTGGTGGAGGTTGTCGGCGATTAAGCTCTCCTTGAACAAGGGCTTGCCTAATCTCCTCAATCTCCCTCCTTGTTTCCTCTTGCCTCTCATTGGCAAGTCTCATCTCTTCCTCCAAGAGCTCATCTCTTAGCCTTATTTGCTCTAAGGCTTCATCCAATTCAGCTTGAAGATTCCTACCGGCCATCTCTTTCTCCTTTCGGATGTTCTTAGATCTAGATCGAAGGGTTTTCTCCGGTTCGGGATCGAATGGAGCTAAATCCTTACCACGAGATCTTCGCATACACCTAAAGAGAAATAGATGTCCTGAAAAGCAAAGACAAAAACCAAAAAGAGATCAAAAGAAACAAGAAAGATCTATACTAGAAACAATCACAAAATAGACTCAATCTAGACCTAGTCCCCGGCAACGGCGCCAAAAACTTGTTACGCTAAAAAGTATGCACGCAATAAGCCTTAAATTTATACTCGTTATAATTATCCTAACTTCTAGCGCACCCGCAGTGTACGGGACGTATGTAGCAAGATAAGTATTCCGAGGTCGAACACAAAGACTAAGGTGAAATTGATTTAAGTTGTGATTGAATTTAGCAAGATCTAAGTCTAAAGGAAAGGAGAAAATAAAGGAAGAAAATCTCAATTGTTTTGGTTGGTTTTAGGTGATCACATCAAAGATCACAATTCATGCAAAGCAATCAATCAAACTAAACCAAAAATCAGCACAAATAAACAAATCAAACGAGATATTGATCAAGGAAAAGGGAAGACGGATTCTAGGGGTTGGAAATTCCGGTTATGGCATAGAACTCAAGTTATCTATTCATTCTTTGGATTGATTTTGATATGTTGGGACTAAGTGTTTCTAAATTGGGATCAATTACCGGGTAGGTCTCATGGTCCAACTAATCCGCACCTAAGGTCTCATTACCGGGTAAGTCTCTAAGAACCTAAGGTTAGGAATTCTACACGAACCGGAATTGTTAATTAGGGATCTAACTCATCCTTACCGGGTAAGTCTCGGAATGGAAAGTCCTAATCAACATTCCTAGCACATCTAATCCAATGGCGGCTTATTAGGCTCACCACTACCTAAGGTCTTGCTATTTTAAATTCTAAGGGCAAGGATTACCGGGTAAGTCTCTCCTAACACTTAGTCTCTACTCTAGGATACTCTAGGGTAGGTTAAACTTAGCAAAAACTTAGGGTTTCAACATTTATATAGATCTAAGGTAAGATCCTTCGAACTAGAGAAAATCACGGTTTGTTCTATAGAAACCACGACCGTGGTTCTTCAAGAACTACCCGTGATTTCTAACAGAAACTACGTTCATAAACAAAATCGTCCAAAGGTAAATCTAAATCCGTCCTATCATAGTTCTAGCCAAAACCATCTTTTCCTTACCCTAGAATCACATCAATTTAGCCTACAACATTCATGATGGAAATCAAGGCAAGCAAACATAAAATCATAACCCCCATGCAAGATAATGAAAGAAAAGAAGATGAACAAGTGGATTTCAACACAAACTAAATCTGAAGATCGAATTAGAAAAACTTACAACCCTTCCAAAAGAAGGTTCAAGGGTTCACAAATCTCTAGAAATAAATCCGAAATACAAGGAGCTAAGTGTGTGTGCTTCTCTCTTCTTCAATGGCACCTTTCTTCTTCTCTTTGGCACTTTCCTTCCTAGAAAAAATCTTCTTCTTTTGAGAATATATTTGTTAGAGAAATGGAGAATGGATGAGCTGCTCCCCAAACTACCCCAGCTTTCTCAAACAACCCATCAAGGACCACTTTTATAACAAATTATGCATGAGCTGGCCATGAGAGTCGTGGCACAGCTGTCACGAGAATCTGGCAAAATCCACGGTCATTTCCACGGCCGTGGTTCTTCAGAGAACCGTGATTATGTGCAGAAACTTCGTTTTGGATCATTAGGCTGTGGTTTGGTGCATGGCTTGTGTTGGCAAGGTTCCATGAGTCCTCCTCAGCCCTTGGCTTGCGTTCCAATGAGTTCGGAAGTGTGTCATCTAAATGAGCGACCCTCAAACGCATCGTTTTAGCTCAAAACTTCCCGAAATACCTACAAAACGCACACAAGTCCGTGTAGACGTCTATCTCGACAAAATACATGTTTTAAGTGCAAAACGTATTGGACTAGTGCTAGATCATGCATGATTGAGCGAGAATCCTATCTAAATGTACACCTAAAACTATGCTATAAATCGTGTTATCAAGCACCTCACTTGAAATGAAAATTTGACCTCTTTTGACCCATCCGGGAATAGGAGCATGTTATTGTGTTGTGTGCAAAAAGCAAGTGTGGGGTAATGTGTAGTGAATGAATGTGGTGAATGAAGAAGTTGAATGTTTTGTGAAAAGTGTAGAAAAAAAAATATAGGTTTGGGGACTTTGGTTTTGATGATGAGTAACTCGGCACCATTCACATAATCGGGTGTTTGTGTCTTGCCAAAGTCGGATAAACCGAATGTCCTAACAAGCCTTGGTATGTGTGCCCGGTGTGAGGCACCTCGGAAAAATCCTGAGGACCGCTAATCACCAAGGTTTAGGCTTTTGTACACCAATGTCATTGTTGCAAAAATAAGTGAAAGAAAATGAAAAAATAAAAGAAAAAGAAAAGAAGAAAACGAAGTAGAAAAATGGACTTTGGTGGATGATGAGAAAAATGTGAAGTTGTGACCTTAGAAAACTCCCACCTCTCGACACGTTTCTTGGCCTCTTATTTCCTAAGTCTTTAAGACCTATTTGCTTATGTGTTTGGCTTAGTGATCTAGATTTGATTTTCTCATGATCATCTTGACTTTGTCATTTTTGCCTTTCATGCATGTTTTCGAATTAAATATGATTGTCTATCCATGCCTTCATTCATTTGATACATGATTGCTTGTCCATTGCCATGAAACATAACTATGAAGGTGATCCATGTTTAGAAGCACAATTCCAAAAAGATTTTCTGTTTTTCCGCATTCATAAATGATGCTATCTCGTAGCCTATAGTTGAACCTTGCTTGGGGACGAGCAAGTGGAAAGTATGGGGTATTTTGATGACATGATTTATGACACTAGTTTAGGCACTCATTTAGATATTTTTCACATTCTTTCATGCATGGTTTTGCACGTGTTCGGGACGTTTTATGCTTTATCGAGTCATATCTTCGGAATAGACGTCTACACGAGCATATGTCGGTTTTGTAGGTATTTTGGGGAACTTCCATGCATTATTGATCATATCCGAGGTTCAAGCCTCGTGACGACACGAATTCAAGGTCTCAATTGAGCAAGCATGGAGAAAAGAAGAAGAAATTGACCTAAATTGGTGCGAGCCATGCACCGGCTTTGTGTTTAGCCATGTTCCAAGCCATGCAGCCCTTCACCTCGGTCCAAGGTCAACCCATCTCGGCCGAGATGCTTTCTGGGCCGACCGAGATCGCCCTTTGGACAGCCACAACACTTGGCACACATCTTCTAACTTCCGACCCTTGCTTTCCTGGATGGAGTAGGGGGTTGTATGGCTGGAGAGACACTTTTGCAGGGGATCCTAATTCATTTTTGGGGAGAGTCCATAGTGTAGAGAAGAGAAGAGAGGAGACTCCATTGAAGAGAAGGGAAGAACACCATTTTCATAGTCCTAGAGTTAGTTTTTGAGAGATTTGTAGTGAGGAAAGTTGTAGATTTTGTTGACCTCGTTTTGAAGCTACTCTTGGATGGCTGGAGAGACACTTTTGCAGGGGATCCTAATTCAGCTTGTTCTTGTTTTATATTGCTTCCTTCCTCGTCATCTAGATATGGCATGCATGTTTGACGATATGATGATGAATGAACTTAAGATGATATTTGTTGGCTAAGTAGCATGTGATTCTAGGGAGATGGATGAAACGTTATTGCTAGGATAATGATAGATTGGACTTAGATGTATCTTTGGATAGTTGTATGCTCGAATACCTAGCTCAGTTTGCAATCTCGGCCTGTTCTTTAACCATTTCGACCGAGATGCTCTTGATCCAGCCGAGGTGTGTGAGTTGTTGTTCCTATAGTGTTATATCTTCATGTTAGGGAGATTGAGAGTTGAAATCCTAGTGTTTGTTGAACCAAATCTAGCATTAGGGTGACCAATGTTAGTAAACTAGGTGAGGGATGAGACTTACCCGGTAATTCCCGCTCTTAGGTATAGAAGATGACAAATATTAGGTAGTAGTGAGCCTCAACAGCTGCTATTGGATTGAGTGTGCTAGGATTGTTGCTTAGGACTTTCTTTTCCAAGACTTACCCGGTAAGGAGAGGTTTGACCCCTAAGTAGTGACCCGGTTTGTGTAGAATTCTCAACCTTAGGTTCTGAGAGACTTACCCGGTAATAGGACCTTAGGTGCGGGACTAGTGGACCATGAAAACTACCCGATGATTGATCCCATTAGAGAAATATTCTTTCCCAACATACCGCAGCTTGTTCCTAGGTTGATTAGAAGCTTGAGTCCATGTCATAACCGGACATCCGAATCTCTAGAATCCGCTTTTAATACCTTGATATTATATCTTGTGTTTGTTTGTTGCTTAGTTGGCATTGTTGCTTGATTGTGATCTTTGCTTGATTGCCATTGTTGCTTGATTTTCATTTCTTTGTTTCCATCTCTTTTCTTGGTCTGGACTTGAACTATCTTTGATCATTGCATGGTTTAATCTCACCTCGGTCTTTGTGTTCGACCTCAGAATGTTTCCCTTTCTAATATATTGTAACACCCCAAATTCTGAGAACTCGGGGAGCTACTGGTTAGGACCTCACAATGGGTTCCGACCTTAGTTTGACAACAATTTCACTAGGATCTTACAACAAGGCACATGAAGAATATGTATCAACCTTACAAAATAAAGATACTAAACCGACGCATATGAAGAACAGAAGACATCCCGTCCCCAACTAAAATGAGTACGTGGACCCGGCTGGCTATTCACTCCGGATCTCTCTACAATTGTCTTAACCTGCAAGGCATCTATAAGCGGTATAAAACCGTTAGCTAACATTCTATGCATAAATATAAAGGTAAAAGCACAAACACACAACATACACAATCAACATGCAACACTCAATCCTTTTATTATCTTTAATTATGTGATATGTCATTACTAATGATACTTATTTTGTGACACGAGGGATTCCCAAACCTCTCCCTTGTTCCCGTTTACCAATGCGGAATGGTACTAATGCATCTAACCGTCTACCTGACTGGGCTGGTCGCAGGGAACCTCCTAGACTCTCGCAAGAGCTAGGCACATGATGTCACGACCCGTTATCATACACTTGGGTCAATTACGTAGATAATAAAGCCGGCCTAATCCGGTTTCATTATTTATCATAACTAGCATACACCACTCATACACATTACACTCATACAAGAAGTCAGCTAAGTAAGTCCGTGGACTTACCAGTCTCCAAGAGCAACCGATCAGCACACTCTCAAGTTCTCCTCGGGAAAACGCATAACGCCTGTTCAAGACAAGGCACACGAATCAAACAACGCTCTAGTCAACTAGAAGTCCTTAGACTTCTAGGCTCAACATCTTCACAAGAACATAAACGCATAAGATGGATCGACACTTAAAACCTAACACAACTCTTCTAAACTAAACTATACTTAAACCCAACTTCGGAACATCCTAAATCTGGATTAACCCAACGGATCGCTCTCAACTTTTACTACATGCTCCTATACATATCCATCAACAACATATCCAAAGGTCTCGTCCAACTGAGGTCGATAACCCCTCCAAATCTATTTCACAAAACTGCATCACAAGCAGTTTTTCTCATACTTAGAATATATCACCATAACCTAAAAACTACATGAGGAACCAACTTTGGAGAATCATATCTCCTTAACTATAACTCGGGATATTCTCAAATTTCAGTATGTTATTATATAATACCAACTACAACATTTCCAAAAATCAGCACTAAAGGAGGAGTCTAACTTATCCAAATCTGGATCACAAAACTATATCGACATGCAGTTTTCCATACTTTGGAAATTCAGCAAACACTTAACAAACAACACACTATCTTAACTTTGAAAAAATCATAACTCCTAAACCATTCGCTGATATGTTATACTATAAAATCTTATCTATAATATATCCAAAATTCAGCAGCAAAGGAGATCAAAAGCCTATTCAAAACCATCTCACAAAACTGCATCACATGCTGTTTTTCTCAACACTTGGCATACTCCGATTCTTCTGCAGAAAGCAAGACGAGGAAGAGTGGAGCGTTGAATGTAGACGGAAGATGGGAAATGTGGTCACTTGCTGGACTTGCTCCCTTTGCTGCGTGATTTCAGAAGCCGTTACAGAAGATCTTCACTCTTAACTCAGCAGCTGTTACGTGGGCAACAGAGGGACAGAAGGCCGGGTGAACATATGCTTCTCCATGGGCTTCAACGTGTAGGTGGGCCAGCACGAGCAAAGAGATGGGCTGAAGCGAAGGTTTGTTGGCTTGGGAGAGTTACGTCTAGCTCGGCCAGCACAAGCAAGGAGAATTATGGGTTGGAGCAAAGGCAAGGGCTGGGTCGAGGCTGTTTTAAACCCGCCAGGAAGAGTTAAGGTAAGGGCTGGAAAAATAAATCCAATTAAGAAACAATGGGCTAAAACCAGGCAAGAATTAAGTGGGATGAAAGTTTGTCAAAACTAGTCAAAAACTCGTCATGGTTTTGTCAAACCCATGCATGACTTCGTCACAGAGTTGTCGGGCTTCGTCATGACCTCGTCTCAGCTCTTTCATGGTCTCGTCATAGCTTTGTCACAATCTCGTCTCAGCCTTGTCATGATATCGTCTAAAGTCGTCGTTAAGGATTAATTATAAGAGTTAGAGTTTGATATAATTCTATCATTTTATGTGAATTAAATTCTACATAAAATGATAAATAATTATAAGAATTAGGGTTTGATATAATTCTATCATTTTATGTGAATTAAATTCTACATAAAATGATAAAATTTGTGAAGAAAGAAATACTAGATATAATGGGAACCGTCAACGGCTCAAAGTCCGAATTGGTTCGGAATTAAACGGAATAAAAATTCCGGATATTACATTAGTACCCCCTTAAAATAAGTTTCATCCCAAAACTTAGAACAAGGTACTTAATTAAACGACTTCCATATATTTTTATTCGTTTCCTAAACTTCTCTAACCCTATCAAAGCGTAACGAAAAAAACTGGTCGTTCCCCCTCAAAATAAGTTTTGTCCGGAAACTTAGGTAAGACAATCCTGATCGGCCTTTAAAGCACCAAATGGGTGTGTTTGATCACTACACAAAAGTCTCGTCGTTTCCACATCTAAGTTTCCCGCACATCAAGATTACCAAAAACACACATCACTGACTAAACACTCAATCATGATATAAACAAGCAGTCAAACAATATCACACATCCAAGGTCAAGCCCTAACTCGTCACTCTCGAGGTTACAACTATCACTACATAGGTCTTTGAAAGTTTACGTCTCTTACTATCTCCAGTATCTTAGGTAGCCTTATCAGCTTTTTATAAAACCACTAAATCTTAAATCTTTTCAGGTATTTAGATCACAAGCGTCTGCTACCACGTTCTAGAGTGGTTACCGGATATCTCACCGGTATCATCCGGCTTAACTGTCTGATCCTCTAATATGATAACCTAACCCGTTTCTGGTAGGTATCTCTCCACTGAAATTCTCAAACTCAGTTCCCAAACTTAGTCTCCGTGGGAAACTGAAGCTACCCTCTCCAATAGGGTGAGAAATACTAGTTCATCAGTCACTTTTAAACCGCTTTAAAACTTCCAATGGTCATCCTCTGTGTTCACTTGGCGTTATAATACTATTTATAGATCTATAATATATCGTTAGCTCAACCTTAGGCTTCTCACGCATTTTCCAAGATCTTAATGACCTAGAACATGTCCGGAATGACGATTAGACACAAAGTGATCTCCTATCACCGTATTTGATCATAACTACTCAATAACTGTTAGCATACCATCAACAGTGCACTCTTTTATCCACCATGGTTACCAGCCCGATAATATCCCTCTGACTCAAAACACAACTCGGATCCGTTCCGATATAACATTACACGTAAAATCTGCTCCGAGATTATGCTTTCTTTAAGCACGGTTACTGGGTTGTAAGTATACTCCTGTCTCCTCTCTTTCTTATGTATCTTTGACTCAGAATGGTAGTTACTCACTTTGAGCTTTCTAGTACAGAGCATGCACAATACTTTTATTACATCGTTAATTCTTCTCTCAATCCATCAAGAAAACTCGCTCTAACGTACTCCGTTACGTATTAGATTCCGAACTAGTTATCTGACAACATGTGACAAGCCGTCATTATTCACTTGAATCCATAATAGGGTACTAATCTCCTTCTATAACCTCTTACATGCACATACTTTCCTGTCCACCTTAATGGTGATACAACTCCCGTACAATATTAATTTTCAATCACTCCGCATAACCTATCTCACGTCCCTTCCAAGCGAAATGCACTTCACCAACTATCATCATCTTAAACTCGACACGTCGTTTTTCTGTACCATTGCTTCCAGCTTTGTGTGTTAGGACCCACCATGCTTCCGCTGCGCTACTCTGATAATTCTGTTGTCACTCATTAATCATAAGGACATTTTCTGTGAGTCCCAAGTGATTAACCTCAAACTCTTACTTCCAATTATACCATAAGTCCTAACCGGATGAAGAACCAAGTACCTTCCTTAATTGCCTTAATGAAACAAAATAACGATTGGAAAACAACTTCTTCCGTTTACTTTCTTAATTCTCTTAGCACGGATCCAAACTACCAGACTCGACCGGAGTTTGATCTTAACCACCCAAGAAGTAACCCTTAAAACGTTCCTCTTTATACCTTTAATTCATCCAAGAAGGTTGTCGTTGCCTACTTAAGGAAATCCTCTAAGGCGTCGGTACAGCTACTCCAAAGATCCACTGTCACAAATATCTCTTCTTAACGGCACATAACTCGTCAATACCAAACAATACTTGCAAGTCCTTGGTTGACATCGGTCAGTCTATAATTGACTTATCTCAATTTCATACCTCTACTAGTATTAAACTTTTGGTGCACATCACCTACTAGATTAATCCTTTTATCCTTCTTTAGTTCGTCTTATCTTTCACTCTTCTGCTTCCTTTGGGACAACTCTCTTTCTCAAGTCTCATTGTGCCATTCTCCTGAAGTCAAAATTCGTTCCTAACACTCAACGATAGATGGTAAGCGTCTTGTAGTTCCGATGACTTTTAATTACCTCCCAATTGTAGTCCCTTTACAGGGACCGTCTGTGTTGATGACCTATGTTCTATTATAAATGGGGGTTACCCTGGATTCTCGAGTCTAGCAAGGCCGTTCTCCCATACTGATTTCTTCACTGGTGTTGGTGGTAATATCGCCTTCCGGAACCTCCGTTGACCCTGTTATAGGCTTCCATTCTTTGGATATTGGCATCGCGGTTTCTTTCAAACTTCTTATATCTCTGAGGAGGTCAAAACCTCCCCACGCTTGTGGGGTCTACCTTTTCGCTTTTACACTCAATTGTAGGTCTTCATTCCATGCACCTTAGATTCTCACACCCGGATTGACACTTTGTCTCTTCTGGTTTCTCATGCCCCTAATGGTCTGTGGCGCATCCTCCTCGATTATATTGTCATTGATTCCGCAATCTTGGTTGTACTCAATTCTACTTGTCCTGTTCCAATATTGTTATCTCTACTCCGCACTCTTGTAGTCTCTTGCATGGTTCTTCTAATTCCGTCTCTCGGCCACGTATGCCCGAGTTCCTTGTACGACCTTCTATTCCTTCTAACTGAACTACCTCAGGGATTTCTTCCTCATCTGATTGTGCATGTGGTAAAAATTATCTTCACAACTTTACTTCCTTGCTCACTTGTTCTTTGGATAATTTGTAAGGATCACCAAGCAGCCTACCCGAGTATAATACTCAATTCAAGGTCCGATTCCATTGCCTCGTGTTGGAGATTCTTCAAGTCCGCAGTTGATTTATCATGAGGCGATAATCGCTTCGTGATATCACGACTAAAGGATATAAAATATCCTTTAGGATACTAACAAACTAAGCATGCACATGTATATATCATATAATAAGAAACATCATAAAAAGTCTATATACTAACTCCTATCGATCCAAGTTGCAGAGATCCATGGAGAGCGATGGTGGTCCGACGTACTACTAACCCAACAACCCGACTATGCGTGTGTGTAAAAACAGAAATCCGTTTTGAAAATTTTAGACCCCTTTCGGGTTCTAGTTATTTTATACATTCGGTCTTTCAGAAGATTTCAAGTGTCATTGTTGCCAACCTAGAGCTCTGATACCATATTGTAACACCCCAAATTCTGAGAACTCGGGGAGCTATTGGTTAGGACCTCACAATGGGTCCCGACCTTAGTTTGACAACAATTTCACTAGGATCTTACAACAACGCACAAAAGTATATAAAAACATTTGAAAACTTTAAACAATATATACATGAAGAATATGTATCAACCTTACAAAATAAAGATACTAAACCGACGCATATGAAGAACAGAAGACATCCCGTCCCCAACTAAAATGAGTATGTGGACCCGGCTGACCATTCACTCCGGATCTCTCTACAACTTTCTTAACCTGCAAGGCATCTACAAGCGTTATAAAACCGTTAGCTAACATTCTATGCATAAATATAAAGGTAAAAGCACAAACACACAACATACACACTCAACATGCAACACTCAATCCTTTTATTATCTTTAATTAGGTGATATGTCATTACTAATGATACTTATTTTGTGACACGAGGGATTCCCAAACCTCGCCCCTGTTCCCGTTTACCAATGCGGAATGGTACTAATGCATCTAACCGTCTAGCTGACTGGGTTGGTCGCAGGGAACCTCCGAGACTCTCGCAAGAGCTAGGCACATGATGTCACGACCCGTTATCATACACTTGGGTCAATTACGTAGATAATAAAGTCGGCCTAATCCGGTTTCATTATTTATCATAACTAGCAAACACCACTCATACACATTACACTCATACAAGAAGCCAGCTAAGTAAGTCCGTGGACTTACCAGTCTCCAAGAGCAACCGATCAGCACACTCTCAAGTTCCCCTCGGGAAAACGCATAACGCCTGTTCAAGACAAGGCACACGAATCAAACAACGCTCTAGTCAACTAGAAGTCCTTAGACTTCTAGGCTCAACATCCTCACAAGAACATAAACACATAAGATGGATCGACACTTAAAACCTAACACAACTCTTCTAAACTAAACTATACTTAAACCCAACTTCGGAACATCCTAAATATGGATTAACCCAACGGATCGCTATCAACTTTTACTACATGCTCCTATACATATCCATCAACAACATATCCAAAGATCTCGTCCAACAGAGGTCGATAACCCCTCCAAATCTATTTCACAAAACTGCATCACAAGAAGTTTTTTTCATACTTAGAATATATCAGCATAACCTAAAAACTACATGAGGAACCAACTTTGGAGAATCATATCTCCTTAACTATAACTCGGGATATTCTCAAATTTCAGTATGTTATACTATATAATACCAACTACAACATATCCAAAAACCAGCACTAAAGGAGGAGTCTACCTTATCCAAATCTGGATCACAAAAATGTATCGACATGCAATTTTCCATACTAAGGAAATTCAGCAAACACTTAACAAACAACACACTATCTTAACTTTGAAAAAAATCATAACTCCTAAACTGTTCGCTGGATTTATCCCAAATTTTGATATGTTCTACTATAAAATCTTATCTATAATATATCCAAAATTCAGCAGCAAATGAGATCAGAAGCCTTTTCAAAACCATCTCACAAAACTGCATCACATGATGTTTTTCTCAACACTCGGCACACTTATAAAAACTGCATGAGGAGTCAACTTTGCAACAGCATAACTCTCAACCCGTAACTCCGATTCTTCCCAAATTTTAGTATGATCTACTATGTACTACTGACTACAACATATCCAAAATTCAGCAACAAAGAAAGAGTTTAGCATACCTAAATTTGGCCCCAAAGTTGGATACTCGACACAGTTTTGAAAATTCAGAAAAAGGGTGGATATTCACAGATCTACAGATAGTAACTCCAAGTCAGGTTAAGGAAGGTTTAAATCTTGATTAGGACTTGAGGAAGAAGAGAAGAAGAGGCTCACAAATTCTACAGGATATCCGGTACTTGCCTAACCACACAACTGCATTAAATTAGTCTATCTTCTTCCCACTGCTTAAATTTAGAGTGAGGTAAACTTACTCACTTCGATGGTTGCAGGATGGTGTCCTTGGTACTGCACGTGAAGAGACGAGGTGCGCAGTTGGATGTAGGGATCGATACTAGAGTAAGAATGTATCCAACTGAAGAGAAGTGAAGAGAAGGACTGAGGAGACTCACCTAGTTACAAGATGTTCTTCCTTCTGTCAACACTGGATGAGGGCAATCAGCTTCTCTGATCTGTACCAACAGCAGCGTGATACATTGCAGGGAAGGGTGGTATGCCTTTTTGCTCCTGGGCGTCCGAGTGCACAAGGAAGGAGGGAGATGGTCTTCTGTGCTTATTGGGGAAGGCGAAGAGGAAAGTGAGGGCGACAGTTCTTCTGCAAAATGCAAGATGAGGAATAGTGGAGCGTTGAATGTAGACGGAAGATGGGAAACGTGGTCACTTGCTGGACTTGCTCCCTTTGCTGCGTGATTTCGGAAGCCGTTACAGAAGATCTTCACTCTTAACTCAACAGCTATTACGTGGGCAACAAAGGGACAAAAGGCCGCCTGAACATATGCTTCTCCATGGGCTTCAATGTGTAGTTGGGCCAGCACGAGCAAGGAGATGGGCTGAAGCGAAGGATTGTTGGCTTGGGAGAGTTACGTGTAGCTGGGCCAGCACAAGCAAGGAGAATTCTGGGCTGGAGCAAAGGCAAGGGCTGGGTTGAGGCTATTTCAAACCCGCCAGAAAGAATTAAGGTAAGGGCTGGAAAAATAGATCCAATTAAGAAACAATGGGCTGAAACAAGGCAAGAATTAAGTGGGCTGAAACAAGGCAAGAATTAAGTGGGCTGAAAGTTTGTCAAAACTTGTCAAAAACTCATCATGGCTTTGTCAGGCTCATGCATGACTTCGTCACAGAGTTGTCGGGCTTCGTCATGACCTTGTCTCAGCTCTGTCATGGTCTCGTCACAGCTTTGTCACAGTCTCGTCTCAGCCTTGTCATGATCTCGTCTAAAGTCGTCGTTAAGGATTAATTATAAGAATTAGGGTTTGATATAATTCTATCATTTTATGTGAATTAAATTATACATAAAATGATAAATAATTATAAGAATTAGGGTTTGATATAATTCTATCATTTTATGTGAATTAAATTCTACATAACATGATAAAATTTGTGAAGAAAGAAATTCTAGATAGAATGGGAACCGTCAACGGCTCGAAGTCCGAATTGATTCGGAATTAAACGGAATAAAAATTCCGGATATTACATATATGACCCGTACATTGTGGGTTTTGCTAGGTAGTTTAGGAGATATATCGAGTATAAATTTAAGACTTTGTGTGTGCATGATTGGATGAACGAGTTCTTGGCACTCTTGCCTTGGATTTTTAGCACTCAACTCCTAGCGGACAACACTTTCCTAATAAATCACAACCAATTTTCAAAATAAGATTTTGAATTTTGAAAACAAAATCTTGGTGAAAAGATTTGAAATCATTTTATAAATTCTTCTTCAAAATGATTTAATGATCAATCATTTAAAAAGATAAAAACCATAAATCCGATCCGTGTTTATCACTATAGTTCTTGAAATCCGTTTCAAGACCTTGTATTGCATTTCAAGGCCTTGAAATAGCAAAGTGGATTGCATTATAAGGAGAAAATAAAACGATTTACTCCCCCTAAGATAATGCTTCCTTGTTCAACATAACAAGCTCCAATCTAATAAAATTGATCGATCTTCAAGTAGAGGCTTAGTTAATATATTTACAAGCTGCAAGTTAGTCAAAATAAAAGATATTGATACGTCACCTTTTTCAACATGATTACGTATGAAGTGATGTCTCACATCCATATGTTTTGTTCTTGAATGCGGCATAGGATTTTTAGTAATCGAAATAGCACTAGTATCGTCACATTTAATAGGTATACCTTTGAGATCAAAACCAAGATCACGAAGTTGTTAAGCTATCCATAGAATTTGTTAAAAACAAGCTCCAACAGCTTTGTATTCGGCTTCAGCTGTGGTTGGGGTGACAAAATTTTGCTTCTTGGAGTGCCAACTGATTAGGGATGACCCTAAGGATTGCAACAATCAAAAGTGCTCTTTCTATCAACCTTATAGCCTGCAAAGTCTGCATCCGAATAGCCAACAAGGTGAAATGAGTTTTGACGTGGATACCATAACCCTAAATCCTTAGTGCATTGAGATACCAAAATATCCTTTTCGCAGCTATCAAGTGTGACTCTTTGAGATCAGCTTGAAATCTAGCACACATACACACTAAACATAATGTCAGGTCGACTAGTGGTTAGATATAACAAGAACCGATCATACCTTGATACTCCTTTTGTACAACACTCTTACCATTCTTGTCTTGATCTAATGAAAGAGTAGAACTCATATGAGTTTTTTCTACCTTGGATTGATCCATTTTATATTTCTTGAGTTCTACTCTTTGAGATCAGCTTGAAATCTAGCACACATACACACAATAAACATAATGTCAGGTCGACTAGCGGTTAGTTATAACAAAGAACCGATCATACCTTGATACTCCTTTTGTACAACACTCTTACCATTCTTGTCTTGATCTAATGAAAGAGTAGAACTCATAGGAGTTTTTGCTACCTTGGATTGATCCATTTTGTATTTCTTGAGCAAGTCCTTGGTATACTTGCTTTGATTAAGAAAGATTCCTTTCTTAGCTTGAGTAACTTGAAGACCAAGAAAGAAATTCAACTCTCCCATCAAGCTCATCTCGAATTCTCTACGCATAATATCTGAAAATCTCTTGCATAGAGAATCGTTAGTAGCACCAAATAATATAGCATCAACATAGATTTGTACTACTAATAAATCGTTGCCTCTGGTTTTGACAAAAAAAGTTTTGTCAATCAAACCTCTTTTGAAATCGTTTTCAAGGAGATACTTGGACAATCTTTCATACCAAGCTCTAGGAGCTTGTTTAAGACCTTAAAAGCCTTTGTCCAATTTAAAAACATGATCCGAAAAATCATCATTTTCAAAACCAGAAGGTTGAGCAACGTAGACTTCTTCTTCTAAGAAGCCATTTGAAAAAGCACATTTAACAACCATTTGAAAAAGCTTTATGTTCATGAAGGATGCAAAAGCAAGTAGCATACGTATGGCTTCTAACCTGGAAACCGGAGCAAAAGTCTCCCCATAATCAATACCTTATTATTGGTTATATTCTTGAGCTACAAGTCGTGCTTTGTTTCGAATGACTTTACCATGTTCATCCAACTTGTTTCGAAACACCCATTTTTTATGACGGACTGTTGCTTAGGTCTAGACGTGAGAGTCCAGACTTTGTTTCTCTCGAATTCATTTAGCTCATTTTGCATGACAATGATACAATCAAGTTCTTGAAGTGCTTGAATGTAGTTCTTGGGCTCTACAAGAGACACAAACGCAAAAAAAAAAAAAGCACACAAATTGTTTACCCTTGATCGGGTTTGCACATTTGATTTGGATCTGATCACATTATGTTGTGGATGATATGAAGAATGTTGAAACTTTCTTCTCTTGAAGTTTGGAACGGGTACTAATGATTGAGGCTCGGTTGTTTGGCTTGATTCAAGTACCATTGGAGTAGTGCCTTTGGATCATATGTCAAGGCCTTGAAATTGGGTTTCAAGGCCTTGAAATTGACTTTCAGCAGCATTGTTGTTTGTCGTTTCAAGGTCTTGAAGATGCATTTTAAGGTTCTGAGGTTGTTCTCTGGTATCCCAAATTTGTTCTTGCATGTTCTTATCTTGAGCCTTAGGTTCTTCTTCTCCATCAAAACTTTGATCTCCATGTCGATTTAGATTCAGATCTTCTTTGGTTTGAATGAACCTCTTGTTTGTTTACCTTGTGTACAAGCCTTACACAGTTCATCAACCTTGAAGTTTAGGTTTGAATGAACCTCTTGTTTGTTTACCTCGGATCAAAGTGACCTTTGATCCGAGGCTTCACATATATCCAAATCAAAGATCAATTTGTTAACTTTGTCACATATTTGAGAGATGTTAAGCAAATTATATCTTAATCCGTCAACAAGATAAACATCATCAATAAAGTTAGATGAATTATAACCAATTTTAAAAATGCCAATGATGTTACACTTCCCTTTATCACCAAGCGTAATGGTTCCAGATGATTGCTTCTTTAAATCTGAAAACAGTGAGCTTTTTGCACTCTTATGTCTTGAGAAACCACTATCTAATATCCATTTATGCTCCTTAAACTTGGTGATATCCTACAAAACAGCAAACGTCAACCTTTCCGGGTAGACTAAATGGTATATTTTGGTCCATATTCAGGTTCAATCTTGTTTGGTGGTCTTGTACCTTTAGGAACGCAGATTTGCTTAACTTGTTTCTTTAGACATAGAGGATAAGTGTTTCTAATGATGTAGGGATCATTTCTACTATATGGACAAGTTGATTTTACATGTCCCTTTTTACAACAATAGAAACATGTGGGCATATGTGAACTTCCTTTAGCTTTAACAAAAGTGGTAGTTGTTTTTCTAGAAAAATTCATGTGATAACTGATACCCCTCTTGTTAAGAGATGATTGTTGTTCATCCATCATCCTTTCAAGATTGGTCTTTGAACGAGTGAATAGAATAAGTGCAGCCTTCTGGTCTCTACACGTCATAGTTAGATAACCTTCTCTTTCTCTAGATTAATATAATCTTGATGTAGAAAAGAGAGATTGTCTATAAGAATTACATTTTCCGATGCCAAAGCCTTGATACTGTCATCAAGGTCTAACTTTTCAATGTTGAGATTTTCAACTTCCAAAGACAATTCACTTACTCATTTTATTGTTTGATAAGCTTTTCTCTTAAGGCACTTATCCTTACTCTATGTTCTTCATCACATATGATAATATCTTTAAGAAATTGTGTGAGTTCTAGGTTGGACTCTGACATAATAGTACTTACCACACCGTCAACATAGAGGCTTGGATCCTCTTCTTGATCTGCCATTAAGCACAAGTTTGCTTGATCACTTTCATCTTTTGACTCATTTGTCGAATCTGAGTCACTCCATAATGCTACCATAGCCTTCTTCTTTCGATCATTCTTCCTAAAGTTGTTCCTCTTCTTTTATGGACAATCAGTTACGAGATGCTCTACTTCACCACATTCAAAACAAGTCAATATTTTAGTTTTCTTATTAGGGTTAGAAAACTTACCTCTAGGTCTTGATGATCGTGGATATTCTTTGTTGTTTGCAAATTGCTTCTTCATTTGAAGAGTTCTAGCAAGACCTCTTGAAATCAAGGCAAATGGATCTTCCTCATCATCATCACTCTCTTCATCATCCGATGGAATGTTGTCCTTCTTGGATCTTAAGGCAAGATTGTTTGTGTTTGATGGTAGTTCTCCATCTTCTTCACCAAGAACCATTTCATGGGTGATTAGCTTTCCAAGAAGGTCATCGAGAGGTAATGTTGTGAGATTCTGAGCTTCTTTGATGGCGGTTACTTTTGGTCCCCGCTTAGCTTTAGGCAAACTTCTTAGTACTTACCTTACTTTTTCTTCATTTGTGAAGACCTTTCCAAGAGAATCAAGATTGTTCACAATCTCACTGTATCGGGTAAAAACTCTCTTTGGCCGTCTCGTTTAAGTTCATATTGAATAACTCATATTGCTTGAGGAAGATGTTTATCTTGGTCTCTTTGACTTGACTTGTTTCTTCGTATGTAACTATTAACTTGTCCCATATTTCCTTTGCACTCTTGCAAGATGAGACACGGTTGAATTCATTTGTATCCAATCCACAATAGAGCAAGTTCATGACCTTGTAGTTCTTTGATACTCTGTCCAAGTCCGTTTGAGTGAAATCAGCTTCTTTCTTTTCGACTTGGACTCCTTCAACCGTGATGATTGGGATTTTAGGGCAGTTTGAACGATGCTCCATACTTCCATGTCCTTATCAATAATAAGCATTTGCATTAGTGCTCTCTCATGGGCAAACTTGTTACCATAGAATAGGGGTGGTCGAGATGTGAATCTTCCTTGAGTGAATCCTCTATCACCTACAGAGGTCAAGATTAGTCTCACTGATGGTCAAATCAATATACGTGAGTCTAGCTCTGATACCAGTTGAAGAACCGAATAGGTGAATAATAAAGATATAAATACTCTAAAAGGGGGTTGAATAGAGTATGGGAACTTTTTTCATTATTGTATATCAAGGCTTTCAAACTAATCTCAAGGCCTTAAAGTCGATCTATGCGCTTAGTGACAAAACTATTTCTCAAGGCTTTGAAGTGGATTTCAAGGCCTTGACTTCGAAACCTGTAAAAAGATTGATAGTCACAATATAAGCGATAGATTGCGGAATATAAAAGATCAACGCGACGATATGTTTACGAGGTTCGGCCCATGACAGCCTACTCTCCGCCTAAGGTTTCTGACCCTATGATTCTAACTATCTATTATCTGCTTTTTGTGAATCCTAGATACAACCTAGAAGAACTTCCCTTCTTCTCTCAATGTAGCCTCAATGCTACGATCTAGTCAACTATATTCTAGCAATAATAGTCAAGTTACTTTGTAGAGTAACACACTCGAGTATAACACTCTCTAGATATGTCAATGAAGCTTTTGTGTTTATCTTCAATCTAAGAAAGTATACTAATGAAAGCTTAAGGAGGAAGAAAAACTTGTGGATCGATGAAAATATATTGATCTCTTGAAGACTTGGATTCTTTTCCGTGTATGCTTGTTGTTGTTCTTCTTCAATCGTCATCTTCGTTTATAGTCTTCTATGGAGATCATCTCTAGCCGTTGTAAGATAGCCGTTGTATCGTTTCTCTTTCTTCGTAGAATACGATGTTTGGTTGAGTTGAAGTAGCCGTTGTAAGATCTTCTTTCTCCTAGATCTTCTCTCTTCTACTTCTTCTCTTTGACGCTCGTTGAAGATCTTCTTCACTATGATCTTCTTTGTTTGAAGATCTTCTCTTTTGGAAATGCCGTTGAAGATCTTCACTTAATATCCGAGATCTTCTCACTTGGAAGCCGTTGGAGATCTTCACTTTAGATAATTACGATCTTCTTATCTTCTTGTTTTGGTCGTTGTAGATGTGCCGAGATCTTCTCTACCGTTGGAGATGTTCTCTCTATCAAATTGATACGCCCTCGGATGGCGATGCCATCCGTGTTTCCGGCTATAAGGACCCGACACCATTTTGAAAGCATTTATAATATTTCGGCTATTTAATAATAGACTTTTTATATTCGGAACTTTAATTCCGGAACTTAGTTCAGTGACTTGAATTCCAACCTTTCATATTTTAGACTTTTCATTTTTGGAACTTATCTCCGGCTTTTAATTCCGTCACTTATTTTCCAACCTTTGGTTTAGCCTCCATCCACTATATAAGGGATGCTTGGATCATTTGTAAGATATGTCTAAGTTGAATCCAAGTATTGTGAAGGAAAATCCTATTACTAGGTTTAGGCATCACTTCTTCTTCAATACTCTTGAATTTATATCATGGACCTAGTCTTTGATCCAAGCCTTCACACTCGAGGATCCTTTTGAAGGATCAACATTATTCTACTCAACTTCGTGGATGATTCGATCTACCTAGATTGGATCGACCGAACGCTTCCGCATCCATTTCTAAGCTTCCGCCGTTCAAGTTCTAAGTTTGATCCAACACAGACGATCAAGAAGAAGCAGTTAAAGTTTCATCTCGATCTAGATCGACCCATAATTTCTATCATTGGTATCAATGATAGAAATATGGGTAATCTAGATCGAGGAGAGATTCAACTACTTCTTCTTGATAGTTCGAGTTGGATCAAATTGTAGAACTTGAGTGGCGGAAGCTTAGAAATGGATGCGGCAACATTTGGTTGATCCTTTAAAAGGATCCTCGAGTATGAAAGGTTTGGATCAAAGACTAGATGCAAGATAGAACTTTAAGAGAATGGAAGAAGAAGTGATGTCCAAACCAAGTAGGAGGATTTTCCTTCTCAACACTTGGATTCAACTTAGACATATTTTACAATGAGTCAAGCATCCCCTTATATAGTGGATGGAGGCCATACAAAGAGTTGGAACATATGACAAAAATTAAAGCCGGAATTAAAGTTCCGAAAATGAAAAGTCTAAAATATGAAAGGCCGGAATTTAAGTCACGGAATTAAGTTGTGGAATTAAAGTTCCGAATATAAATATCCAATTATCAAATAGCCTAAATACTCAATAGTTCTTCAAAATGGTGTCGGGTCCTTCTAGCCGGAAATATGGATGGCATCGCCATCCGGGGGTGTATCACAAATCTTCTTGTTTTGGTCGTTGTTGATGTGCGTGTATTGTAGTGAAACCCTTAGCTGAGTCCTTCCTTTGTAATGCTTTTCAAGGCTCGAGTTCTTCGTTTGAAATGCTTTTCAAGGCCTACACAAATTTGAACAAACAAACCAAGACATGTGATAGGTGATGGGATCACTATCAATTTAGGTAGTTTTTAGAGTCTTTTTAGTGTCTTTGAGTCATATTATGTTACTAATCCCTTGATCCAAATGAAGAAGTCCAAGTTGAAATAAGAAAGGAGTCCTAGAAGATCAACGAAGAAAAGTTTTTGGTGCCACACCGCCCCCGTAGAGTAGTGTCACCGCCCCTGCGGTGACACTACACTCCGGCAACGCAGCCTACGCCATCACTAGCGCCCAGAAGAAGCTTATCACCGCCCCTGCGGCTGCCTCTGGCTACCCCGGAGGTTACTCAGCCTAAAGAAGCGAAGTCGGTGCCCCAGCGCCCCTGCCTGCGCCCTTGCCAGCGGACCAGTGAAGCCGAAGAGCCACTATCACCGCCCCTGCGGTGACACTGGGCCGCCCCTGCGGATCATCATCAAAAACGACATGAAGATGAAGAGTCGGATGTTCAAGAGCATTAAAGAACCCCCCTGTGGGATTGCCAGACCACCCCAGCGGCCAAGAAGAAGTTGGAACGTTTTGGCCTAAACCGCCCTTGCAGCCTTGAAGCCCACCCCGCGGTTTAGCGCCAAAAGACTTAACTCCAGCTGTTTGCACCACCTTTATGACATTTAAGGTGGGTGTTTAGACAACCCATTTACTCCCTTTTAATGCATTTTGTAGTCCTTGGCTGATTGCTAGAATCATTCACATTTTCCCCAAAATCTCTATATTTCTAAGTGCCATTTTGTAATGAGTTTCTAAGTTTTCTTTGCTACATTGGGTTGATTGAAGTTGTAGTGCTATTTGGTTGTAAGTTCTTTTAATATAAGTTTATTTCAGTATCATTTTTGTTATGTTTCCTTGATCTCTCACTCATGGTTGCATGTCTTTTATCACTTAGATTGATCACCTTAAGTGTGCATTTTCATGCAAAGTGCTAGTAGTAAACCTTTAGGTAAAAGCTGGTTGTGATTATCTAAGGGAAAATTACATAACTATAAAGAAAGATTAAAGGTTTGTTTATTCTTCTTTATATCTCTTTATCTTTACTAGAATGTTAACTTGTGCTTTGATATTGTTGGTTTACGGATCAATAATCTAGTTAAGTTGTTTAAGTGCCCGTTGGCTTGACACATATTTAACATCAAGATGAGAACGTTGGTGAATTACTTCTAAAAAGAATCAACCAAGTAGTATGCATGCTAAGATCCAACCTAGTGTAGCTCTTTAATCATACATATCATCACCATCTTTTCTTACTTTGTAATCTCTTTTGTCTTGTTTTGCTACAATCCAACCCCC
>BSUD01000003.1:74391872-74553126 GCA_033239045.1 Fagopyrum esculentum
AACCCCCCCCCCCCCCCCCCCCCCACATTGGTTACAATTCGTTAATTAAATCTAAACAAAACTTTGACTAAAACACTCTTGGGTTCGACCCTTACTTACACCATACAAATCGGTTAAGTGTACGTTAGGTATTATACTTTGACTAAAGCTAAAGAACAATGACCATAGGTTTGTAGCCTCGTCAAATTTGGCGTCGTTGCCGGGGAGTTTAAGTTTCTGTTTTGCTTTTATTCTTGATTATCGATTATTAGTTTGGACCATTTTCATGGTTCAAACCCGTGCTACTAACTCAAATTTTGCGCCTTTAGATTCAGAAATTGAGAGAACGCACAATCGACAACGAAGGCAACAACAAAATCGTGAAGCAATGGCAAACCGAACTCTCCGCCAACTGAAGCATCCCGATTTTATTCAACACCCACTTGCGGTTACCATACCGGCAATTGGGGAAGAAGCCAACTTTGAGCTCAAACCGGGGTTATTACACTTGCTCCCATCTTTCCATGGATTAAGTGGGGGAGATCCAATCAAGCATCTTGGGAAGTTCCACACCGTTGGCATGAGCATGAAGCCGGAAAACCTCACCAAAGAGCAAATTAAGATGCGAGCTTTTGGATTCACCCTCAAAGATGGGGCAGATGATTGGTATTACCATCTTCCGTCCGGGAGCATTGACACATAGGACAACCTCCACAAGGCCTTCTTGGAGAAGTACTTCCCCGCGAAGAAGGCGAATAGCTTGAAGAAGACGATAAGCAACATAGATCAAGAAGCGGACGAAACTCTTTATGAGTATTTCAAACGCTTCGTAAGATTGAGATCCAGTTGTCCTTTCCATGGGTACTCTACCCAAGATCTAGTCTAGTACTTGTACAATGGCTTGCTAGACAACGAAAGGAGGAACGTTGACGCCGCATGTGGAGGTAATATCTTAAACTCTACTCCTGAACTTGCTTTGGATAAAATTTAGGAACTGGCGTAAGGAACAAGGAACATTGGTAGGACTTCTACCAAAGGAGGAGTACATGTTGTACACCCCAGCCATCTTGAGATATCCACGGAGATTGTTGAACTGAAGGAGATGGTTAATAGTTAACCTTGAAGGGAACTCCACAACAACTCAAGGCTTGTGGAGTTTGTGCCAACCCTTTCCACCCCACAGACTTGTGTCCACAAGTCCAAGATGAAGTTGTTGAGGTGAATGCTTTAGGATATGGTCAATAATAGCAGTAAAGCCAATGGAATGACCCATCTGCTCAAAATTACATGCCGGGTTGGCGTCACTACCGATGGAGGGTTCAACAAAACCAACAGCAACAGCAGCCCCGCCAAGGTAAGTCCCGATCCACTGAGGATATGCTACAGGTTTTGAATAAACATTTCGCTACTCATGTCCAAACCACGGAATCTAGCATCAAGAACCTTGAGAAACAGGTTTGACAAATGGCGGAAGCCATCACAAGGATCGAAGCTCGATCCTCGGGGAACTTGCCCTCCCAGACTGTCGTTAACCCTAAGGATAATGTTAGTTCTCTAACATTACGGAGCGGGAGGCAATTGCAGCCAAAACCAGGTTTGGAATCAAAAGAGTTGCCCTCTTATTGTTCTGCCTCCCCCACAGCCGCCCCTACGGGTCTTCTAGTGCCCCCCTTTGCACAGATTCCACCTCTGCGGCCAGATGTCACCTCCTTTGCGGTGACATCCCTTAAGCCGCCCCTGCGTCTACAAGTTAGCGCCCTTGTGGAAAAGATGACAAAGGGTTCCGTTGAAGAGGTTTCTTACATCCGTCCAAGTTTTCCAACCGCTTTACTCCGAGACACCTCCGGCTCCTTATCTAGAAGCTCTCAAGGAGAGAAGGGTGATAGAGGATAAGGATCTCTTTGAGAGCTTCTCCAAATGTGGGGTAAACATTCCACTTTTAAAACTTTTGAAGAGTATTCCTAAGTATGCTCATTTTTTGGAGGAACTTTGTACGATGAAGAGGAACCAGAAGTTGAAAGGGAAGCAAAAGGTCCAAGTAACTGAGCATGTCTCAGCGGTCTTCCAACGACGAATGTCCAAGAAATGTAGTGATCCGTGCATGGTGGGTATTCCTTGTGTCATTGGCGAAACTCGCTTTGACAAAGCGATACTTGTCTTAGGTGCATCAATAAATGTTCTTCCTTATTCTATTCACCAATCTCTTGGCCTTGGGCCACTTCTTGAAACTCGGATTGTTGTCCAACTAGAAGATAGATCTAATGTTTATCCCAAGGGAATAATTGAAGATGTGCTAGTTATGGTTGATAATTTGATTTTTACTGTTGATTTGTTTGTTTTGGACATGGAACAAATTCACATGCTACACCTATTTTATTGGGAAGACCGTTCCTAAAAACTGCTAGAACTAAGATTGATTACGTTAGTGGGAAGTTGACAATAGAATTTGATGGTGAAGTGGTTGAATTTAACATTTATGATGCTATGAAACACCCCATCGATGATCATTCTCTTTGTGCTATTGATATAATTGAACCAATTATTCAAGATATTTTGACATTTCCGATATTGATGAATTGAAGAGTATAATTGAAAACAACATTGATATTCATAATTTGGAATACGCATTAACATCCTGCAGGAAGTTCTAGCTCAATTGGATGGGCACAAAAGGCTCCCCTCTCACCTTTGGCCATTGGGCCCACCTTGCTAACTCTAAGCAAAAAGCTTGTTCCCTCTATTGTGCAGGCTCCGGTGATCGAGTTGAAAGAGCTTCCCTAACATCTCAAGTATGCCTTCCTAGGGGAGAACGGCACTTTGCCGGTGATCGTATCTAGCAAACTATCTTCCCACCAAGAGGAGAAGTTGGTGAACATCCTTAAGGTGCATAAGACGGCTCTTGGTTGGACCATTGCGGACATTAAGGGGATTAGTCCCTCAACATGTATGCATCGGATCCTCCTTAAGGAAGAGACAAAACCATCAAGACAACCACAAAGAAGACTAAATTTGCCCATGATGGATGTGGTCAAGAAGGAAGTGTTGAAGCTCCTCCAAGCGGATATGGTCTTCCCAATTTCGGATAGCGAATGGGTTAGTCCAACCCAAGTTGTTCCGAAAAAAGGAGGGATTACCATGGTGGGAAATCAATATGGTGAGATGGTTCCAAGCAAAACTCAAACCGGATGGAGGGTTTGAATCGATTACCGTAAGCTAAACACGGTAACCCGAAAAGACCATTTTCCTTTACCTTTTATTGACCAAATGCTTGAGCATCTTGTAGGTCACCCATACTATTGCTTCTTGGATGGATACTCGGGCTATTTTCAAATAGCCATCACCCCGGAAGACCAAGAGAAGACTACCTTCGATTGTCCTTTTGGCACTTTTGCATATCGTAGAATGCCATTTGGACTTTGTAATGCTCCCAGCACCTTCCAACGGTGCATGCTAAGTATCTTTTCCGAGTACATTGAAAAATTTATTGAGGTTTTTATGGACGATTTTACCATCCATGGAGATAGTTTTGATGCATGTTTAGGACATTTAAAACTTGTTCTTCAAAAATGCGTAGAAACCAATCTAGTTCTCAATTTTGAAAAGTGTCACTTCATGGTAGAGTAAGGTATTGTGCTAGGTCATGTTATCTCATCAAAAGGAATAGAAGTGGATAAGGCTAAAATTGACATAATTCAAAGTTTGCCTTACCCTACTAAAGTGCGTGAAATTCGCTCTTTCTTAGGTCATGCAGGATTCTACCGGCGCTTCATCAAGGATTTCTCCAAGATCTCAGCACCGTTGTGTGAGCTCCTAAAGAAAGATGTAACGTTCATAGTTGATAAGAATTGCAAAAAGGCCTTTGATACTTTGAAGGCTTGCTTCACAAGTGCCCCTATCATCCGATCTCCCAATTGGGGGAATCCCTTTGAGATCATGTGTGACGCCAACGACTATGTTGTAGGAGCCGTCTTAGGACAAAAGGACGGAAGAGCATCACATGTAATCCACTACTCCCCGATGACATTGAATGGCGCTCAAAGGAACTACTCCACCACCGAAAAGGAGATGTTAGCGGTTGTATTTGCCTTGGAGAAATTCAGGCAATATCTTCTTAGTGTAAAGGTAATCGTTTATACTGACCATGCAGCACTTCGTTACCTCATGACCAAGAAGGAAGCCAAGCCAATGTTGATCCGTTGGGTGCTATTTGTATGTGAGTTCAACTTAGAAATCCGGGACAAGAAGGGAGAGGAAAACCTTGTGGCCGATCACCTGAGTTGGTTGGTGAAAGAGGAAGAAGATCAATAAAAGGGAAGGCTATCCTAGGAAGTTTCCCAGACGATACCTTTTACACAACCCTCTATTGTGTAACCGCCCCTGCGGCCATTGGGGACCGCCCCTGTGCAAACCCGCCCCTGCGGCAGAAAGTCAGCGCCCTTGCGGCTTGTTGTGGCCGCCCATGCGAATAACACTACAGAGGTATTGTATAAGTTGCATTCGTTTAAACCTTGGTTTGCTGACATCGTTAACTTTCTTGTTAGAGGTGAGTACCCTCCAGACTTCACCAAAGCACAGAAAGAGAAGGTGAAAGCTGAGGCTAGGCATTACGTTTGGGACGATCCGTACCTTTGGAAACATTGTAGTGACCAGGTAATACGCCGTTGCATCCCGAATAATGAGGTACAACCTGTTCTCTCTTTCTGTCATTTGGAAGCATGTGGGGGACATTTTGGTGTTAATAAAACTGCTAGAAAAGTCTTGGATGCGGGTTTCTTTTGGCCACACATCTTTCGAGATGCTTTTGCGTTTTGTAAAGTGTGTGATAGGTGTCAAAGAATAGGTAATATCTCTAGGAGAAATGAAATGTCTCAATCATCGCTTATTTTTTGTGAAATTTTTTATGTTTGGGGGATAGGTTTTATGGGTCCTTTTCCTAGCTCCTTTGAAAATATCTATATTTTACTTGTGGTGGACTATGTTTCCAAGTGGGTGGACTGATGATTCTAAAGTTGTGGTAGCTTTTCTTAAGGATAACATCTTTGCGAGGTTCGGCATCCCTAAAGCTTTAATAAGCGATAGGGTAACTCACTTTTACAACAAGACAATCACCGCCCTCCTCAAGAAGTATCATGTCCATCAACGAGTTTCCACGGCATACCACCCACAAACCAATGGGCAAGCGGAAGTGTCAAATCGAGAGATCAAGACGATCCTCAAAAAGACGGTTACCCCCGAAAGGAAGAATTGGATCTTAAGGCTCAACGATTCTTTGTGGGCCTACTGTACGGCGTACAAAACTCCCATTGGAATGTCACCGTTCTAACTTGTGTTCGGAAAGGCGTGCCACCTACCGGTGGAGCTAGAACACAAGGCTTGGTGGGCGGTGAAAAAGTGCAACATGAACGTGAATGAAGTTGGTGAATTCCAGAAACTCCAATTGCAAGAGCTTGAAGAACTGAGGCTCGATGCATATGACCATGCCAAATCATAAAAGGAAAAAACCAAAGCATGGCATGACCGGAATATCCTCCGAAAGGACTTCCAAGCAGATAATAAAGTCCTTTTTCAATCATGTTTGAAACGTTTTGCAGGAAAGCTCCACTCGAGATGGACAAGTCCTTATGTCATAGCCAAAGTCCATCCACATGGTGCTGTGGATAGACATGGAACCGGTTCAAACCAAACCGCCAAATCGGCGGTTTGTGAACCGGATCAAACCGGCGGTTTAGGTTTGCCGGTTTGGTCAAACCGGAGGTTTGTGGTTTAGGTTTAGCCTTGGTTCTCGGCCAAACCTAAACCGGCAAACCGCCGGTTTGGACCTTTTTTATTATTTTTTTTTGCCTAAACCGGCGGTTTGGCAAAAAAATAGCCGTTGGCAATGCCAACGGCTATTTGGCCCACAACGGCTATAAGCCGGTGGGCCCCACAATCCCAACGGCTCTAAGAGCCGTTGGGTTGTATTTTTATTTATTATTTTTTTAGTTTTATTACTATTGGTTAATTAAAAAAAATTCCTACCCACAATTCCTATAAATTCTATACAATTCTGCCATTTATCTCACACCAACATTCTCATCTATCTACTACTACTCAATCTCGATCTCGTATTCTCTTTTTCGTATTCTCGATTTTCCAATCAAGTGAAATGGCAAACCCGGGTTACCCAAGCAACTACGACTTCACTCCGAGTCCCACTTTCTTTCCTAGCACCCAAGAAAGCGAGACTCTAATGCCGGATTCGGAAATGCCACAAGTTCCACAAGGTCAAGGTGAATGGCCTTTCCGACAAGCCCCTCTACCGGAAATGCTCACCTCCGACATATTCACGAAGCATTACAAGAAGGTTCTGGTGGTGGACGATTATTTCCAAGTTTCGTGCAACTATTGTCCGAAGGTGTACAAGTGGAAGGCGAAGGGCGGTTACGGGACTTTGCAAACCCACATGCAAAAGTATCATCCCGAGAAGCTCCGAATATCACGGGGACAAACTCAATTGTCCCACGGGTTTGCATCCTCTTCCTCTCAATCTTCTTTATTTACTTATAATCATCACTACAAAAAAAATAATTCAATTGGCCACGCTTGTTGGCGACGGCAAACCGTTGTCGTCGCCATTGATCTTTATTTGGCGACGGCAAAGCGACGGCAATATCAGCGTTGCAGAAAATACCAATTATTTGCGTCGGCGGTATATGACCGTCGCTAATAGTCATGTAATTGGTGTCGACTAATCTTTATCGTGGCTAATAAAAGGTACCGTTGGCGACGGCTATGTCGCCGACGCCAACAACCAAACTATTTGGCGTCATATCAAATATTGGGGTAAAAATATTTTAAAAATTATATAATTAATTTCCTTTTTCTTTCAAAATAATTAAAAATTCCTATAAATTTTAAAATTTTATCTCCAAAAACTTCCATCAATAAAAAAATTTTAAAAATTTTATCCAATAATGACAGCCTGTTAAAAGTCCTTACAGAAAAACCTAACAAAATTCATCCCATCGAAGAGATGATGAACTCTCTTCCTTGTTTGTCTCCAAGAACAATCGCCTAAAATATCGATTATGGACGAAATTACAGTTAGAATTGATTGACACCGTCCTATACTCTCCTCCTTGTTGATTCGTCCTCTACTCTTCTCCAACAACCCTCGCCCAAAGTATCGATTACGGAATTATAGTTGAAATCGATTGACACCGTCCTCTACTAGCCACCATCTTCTACTCTTCTCCATGTTGTTTTTATTCTCCGTCGTCGTTACCAAGAAGCCGACAATCACTTCTCGGATTTACAGTTTGATGTACATCTTGTTCTTCCCGATAAGCTTGCTAAACACACCATTTTAGGGTAAGAGACTGAAGTCCGACTTAATCTCCTTTTATGTTCTCTTTAATAACCTTTTGTACTTATTTTTCATCATACTTGTCCATCTTGTTCTTCTCGGCTCGGGCTCGGCTCACCAAAAGCTCGTATTCGACTCGTTCATATTATAAAACGACCCGAATACAAGTCTGGTATTGAGCTCGTAACGAGCGTGAGCTAAATACGAGCGGCTCGCAAAATCTCATTTAATGATAATAATAATAATAATAATAATAATAATAATAATAATAATAATAATAGTAATAATAATAATAATATATAATATAATAATATAATAATATAATAATAATAATATAATAATAATAATAATAACAATAATAATAACAATAATTATAATAATATTGAAAAAAGCCCAATCACCTTGTAACCCCCCATATTAGGTTTTGGCAATTGGTATTCGGGAACAAGACACTTCGGCGACTAGAAATTGGCGAGACTAGCGAGCATCAGCCGTCGGCCGACGAAGACGGCGCCTCCGACTCCAAGCAGTTCGCGGTCTCTCTCAGCTTCAGGTACGCTCCCTCTTTCGTAGTCTTGAGAATCATACCATCCTATATACCTCTGTATTTATCTGACTATAGGGCTCGACTATGGCAGTCTTGCAATCTCGCAGTCTCGAGTAGCCGACGAAGACTGGAAACAAGACGACTCATCCGACTCCGAGCAGTCTCCGGTCTCTCTCTCAGTCTCAGGTACGCTCTTTGTCTCTCTCGTAATCTCTAGTATCCTCTTCTCCTTTGTATCTATCTGAGTCATCTTCTTCTAATTTGCTGAACTTTGTGTATGATTTACCAATCATAGATGAACTTTGTGTATGATTTACAGAGTTATCTATGAAGGTTCCATTATGAGTTAAGGTTCCATTATGATTTACTGAACTTGAACAACTTTGATTTGTGTATATAACTAATGGATAACAAGCTTGCCTTGTGACTCTTTAATTCATAATTGCAATCTTCTCAACTGGAGTTGATAGGTGAACACTGAAATCTAATACTTATCTGAGTATCGTTCCGAAATTATCAGCAGCATCAGAGCGCCGACTCCTAGGAGATCCTTGCTTCCGCATTAGAACCTCTTAATCAACTAGAAACCTACCAAAATCAGTCGGTCATTTCTTCTCATACAACCAAAATCTCTCAAGCTCATACTAATCAAACAGTTGATGAATGATGAATATGTTGGGTTGATGACTTTGCAAATTCAGATGAAACGGAACCAACGGATTTTTGAAAGGGATTAAGGGGGAATTCATTAGAACAAGTAGTTGGATAGTGAAAGATGGAGTAAAGCCAAAGTAAGTTGTCATTCTAATATTCAAATTCTTGAACTAAAAACGTGTGCATGACTGGTAAAGAGTTTTCACTAAACTTGGGCACAGACATCTCGTCCTTTTCTTCTTCTGTATAAAACATCTTTTCATTTTTACGTAATGGAGACATCAAAAGCAAAGCCTGAAATGTGGAATTTCTTAAGGAAGGAGGAGGGTATGTGCCTATCAATGGTTGGAACAAGACCAACTCTACGGAAAAACTCAGCATTTGATGGGTTTGGTGGCCAAAAGGCTGTTCGGTTAGATAATTTTTTGGTTGTTGTATCTAAGAAACATTGTGGTCAATATATTCATTTCTTCCACAATCATCTGTAAGTTCTGTTAAGGAAAAAAATGAAAGGAGAGAAGAGTTAATTAGTTTTTAAAATCCTAAAAGTGAAGGATTAGTTTCTTAATCACATAATTTATATCTACCATCCTACCTAATTTTCTTGTCTTACCAAGTTATTAATCACTATTTCAGATAAGTATTAATAATGGAAAAATACATTATCGATTATGTTGTACTAGTTTTAGCCACACACAACTCACTGTCAAATGAATGATTTCTCTTTTGTCCTACAAATCTAGGTTTGATTAAATCACACTCAACTTGCAAATTGATAAGCTCTATCTTGAACCAATTATGCAGCGCACTTTTTTGTATGTGCTGCTAACAAGTTTCCCCCTTCACATGTTACTTGACATCAAGCTTCAATATTATCCTTTTATGTGTATATATATCATGATCTTGTAATTCCTAAAGTACCCATTTATGTGTATGGCTTTTGTAAGCTTCGATAGTCTCTTACATGCCAAATTTGAAGGTGTAATTTAGTAACATAGAGTTGCGATCTAGTGGAGAGCAAACGCCGGATAAAGGATAACTAAGAGGGCATAAAATTGTAGAAAATATTGGTCTAACATAAAATTGGCTAATAAGATATACTCATAAGTATTTGAAACAGTAGGTTACACATAAATGTATATTAGCCTTTGCTCCATCATACCGATCGGTACATATGTAACTCACATTTGAAGGTGTAATTTAGTAACATAGAGTTGCGATCTAGTGGAGAGCAAACGCGGGACAAAGGATAACTAAGAATAAAATTGTAGAAAATATTAGTCTAGCATAATTGTATATTAGCCTTTGCTCCACTAAAAAAAATCTCAATCATATAATAATTAAAACTAAAGTAAGATTGTATGGATGTTTATAATTTGTTCCTACTTTTAATTAAAAAAAAAAACAATCGGCTGATATGAAGTTTATATACGGATGTTTATAAATACTAACTTATTGCTCACTGTTTATATACGGATGTTTATAAATTGTACCGCATATAAATGGATGCTTATAAATTGTACCCCATATAAATGGATGTTAATTAAATACTAACTTATTGCTCACTGTTTATATATGGATGTTTAATCTCTTTGAGCAATGAAGGTGTCTATCTTAAAAAAAGTGATTGTTTCTATTGTGTAAGTTCCATTCACCCCAGATCATTTTATTTGATTGTTCATATATTGAAACATGAACCCAACAACTGACATATTTAAGCTAGAAAATAAAATGATCTTAGGGTTTATTTGAATGTCTTCTCACAGTGAGAGATCATTTTTCTTGATAAAAGCATTTCAATAGAAGTGTTTTAAGCATCCAAACGACGCTTTTACTGAAAGGCATATATATATAAATCTTACGTTATAAAACATGTGAATTACATAGAAACAAACCCTTATTCTAGAAATTATGATGGTTCAAATAGAATTGTTTATGGAGGAAGCAAGCACCAGGGAAACGTTAACAGAAATGGAAAATGTAACACTAGGGAATGAATTTAAGTCTATTGTGTCAGTTTTGCCCTCCTCCTAGTAATCAGTAATCACCATTCACCCCAATTTTAAGATTCAAGAATCCCTTTGGCTTTCAATCCCAAGAGTAAGTTAGTATTGAACTGTGATGACTATTCCTACTTACGTACCTTGTAGCGCACAACTAGGGAGTAACCAAAAATAAGTTCCTTGTTTCTATTGGTGAAAACCCAAATCACTACATCCTAATCCAGACAATAAGCCTATAATTCCACCCAAAAAAATTTGTTTGGATATACTTTATTCTTGTGCTTGATTGCTAGCTCAATGATGCCACATAGATAGTCATGGCCGGTATATGAAATCAATTTGGACTGTTGTGAAGTTTAGTTCATAAGCTATCTGTTTGTTGCAAGCTCATATACTTATTTATCTATAAGTTTACAATGTGAATATATATGTAGGGGATCCGAGGTGATTACAATGCCTTTAGATTAAGTATGAAGAATTGAATATTCCACAATATAATTGGAGTTGATGACCATGGTTATTGTCGGATATTTGGTTCTAGTGCACCTCCTTCTATGGTGTATCCATCAGACCCTTCTACATATAAGAAAAATTCGGAGCAAATGCAAAAGATGATGGAAGAGCTAAGAGTAGAAGTCATTGAAGATGTAACTCAAAAAATCACTGAAGACGTAACAACAAAATTGACGAAGCACTTTGAGATGAAGTATGAAGAATTGAAAAAACTTTTTATGCAATCGGAGGGCAATGAAAGGAGAAGCTCGCATTCACTTACACAGGTTTGCTTTGGCAATCTAGAACTTTAAATTCCTTAAAAATTCCATGTTTAATAAGTAAATGCTTATCTATGTGCATAAGACTTCGTTAACCTAAATTTCCTTCACCTAAACTATTGTTATTATTTCATATTTTATAGGTTGCAACTAGTGCACATCGAAAAGAGTCTATTGGAGATGGAGATCATGTAGCATCAAAAAAGGAACCAATTAGCGAAAATGATGCAGTTGATGAAGAATTTGTCCAAGTAGAAGATGTTTAGATCATGGAAGTGTATGATTGTGAACCTCATTACCACTTTGTTAAAGATGAAGGACATCTAGGTTTGGTACTTTCAGATTGTGAACTTATTTACACTTCGAATCGTGCTATTTTGAATGTTAAATACACTCTTTTGGTTTATAAAAATTGTTGTTGCAACTTGATGTCAACCATTTAGATGTTTTCGATCAAATAATACAGGTTGTGGTGTAGTTTTATAGGATGTGGTAGAATTTTCCCACATAATCTACAATTTGTCACGGTAGGATACCGTTGTCAAAAATTAATATTTTAAACACATTTTAAAATTTTGCGATGGCTCCATGCCGTCGCCAAAAATACAAAATTTCCCACCAAATATGCAATTTGCGACGGCTGTTTGCCGTTGCCAAAAATACAAAATTTCCACCAAATTTCAAAGTTTGCGACACACTGGATGGCGACGGCTTTAGCCGACGCAAATATTTTGCGATGGATACAATCCGCCAACAGGCGACGCGAAATATTAGCGACGGCTTTTTAGCGGTCGCAAAAAACTATTGCGTCGCCTGTTCTGGCTACCCCGTTTTTCCGTCGCCATTGGTTATTGGCGACGGAAAATGGCTTTTTTGCCGTTGCAAACAGTCGTCGCTAATTGAATTTTTTTTTGTAGTGATGTTGATGAATCTTTAGAATTAGGCAACTTAATTGCATCTCAAGCTTTTCCATTTTATTATGCAGAATATGAAAATGTAAGAGAATATAACACTATTCATCTTCAACCGGCTTTTAAACCAACTTCTCGTAAACAAATTTCAAATTTAATTTTTCAATCTTATGAACAAAAGAAACAAAAAATTCTTACAATTTTACAATCATTTTCGCATCAAACTTCAATTTGTAGTGATATTGGAGTACTTTATCACAAAAATATTTTTACATGGACATCACTTTACATTTTATCGATAATGATATGTACTTGCATAAATTTGTTATTGCATTTCACCATTTTGATGAAAGACATAGTGCCGCCAACATTGAAAATTTAATAAGAACGGTTTTTCAAGAATTTAATTTACAAAATCGAGTTTTTTCATACTCATTTGATACTGCTTCCGCTAACACCCGCGCCGTAAACAATTTGGTGGGGAATGCGGGTCAACTTATAAAAACTCCTTTTACTCACCAAAGATGTGCATGTCAAGCTTTTCCATTTTCTTATGCGGAATATGAAAATGTAAGAGAATATAACACTACTTATCTTCAACCTGCTTTTAAACCAACTTCTCGTAAACAAATTTCAAATTTAATTTCTCAATCTTATGAACAAAAGAAACAAAAAGTTCTTACGATTTTACAATCAATTTTCGCATCAAGCTTCAATTTGTAGTGATATTGGAGTACTTTATCACAAAAACATTTTTACATGGGCATCACTTTACATTTTATCGATAATGATATGTACTTGTATAAATTTGTTATTGCATTTCGCCATTTTAATGAAAGACATAGTGCCGCCAACTTTGCAAATTTAATAAGAATGATTTTACAAGAATTTAATTGTTACGCTAGGAAATAGCACAAAAAGTTTTACATTTATAACTCGAACTAAATCCTAAACTACCTAGCGAAACCCGCAGTGTACGGGTCGTTTGTAGTAGGGATAGTATTCCGAGGTCGAACTCAAGAACTAAGGTGAAACTAAGTCATTCAATGATCAAAGATAGTGTGAATCTAGACTAAGATAAGATGAGGAATAAAGGAAATGGAAAACACAATGTTTTTGGAGGGTTTTGGGTGATCAAACAAAGATCACAAATATGTGAACACAATCAAGCAACACAAACACACACTAACACAAAAGATAGGAGAATGGAAGTAACAAAGCGGATTCTAGAGATTGGAAGTCCGGTTATGGCATAGACTCAAGCTATCTATTCATTCCTCGGATTAACTATGATATGTTGGGATTAAGCGTTTCTAGATTGGGATCAATTACCGGGTAAGTCTCATGATCCACTAGTCCATTCCTAAGGTCTCATCACCGGGTAAGTCTCTAAGAACCTAAGGATAGGAATTCTACACAAACCGGATTGTTACCTAGGGGTCTAACCTATCCTTACCGGGTAAGTCTCGGAAAGGGAAGTCCTAAACAACTATCCTAGCACACTTAGTCCAATGGCGGCTTGTGAGGCTCACCACTACCTAGGGTTTGTCATCTTTTGAATCTAAGAGTAAGAATCACCGGGTAAGTCTCTTCTAAACACTTAGTTGCTAACACTAGGTCTCCCTAGGATAGAATTAGCTCAACAAACACTAGGATTTCAAGAACAAGAGTCATCCAAGGGTAAAAATCTAAGTTCATCCTATCATGGTCCTAGCCATAACCCTTCTTTCCTTACCCTAAAATCACAATCTATCTAGCCAACAACACTCATTTCAAGATCAATCTCCACAAATAAAGCATGCTTGCAAGTCATGGTCAATTGATGAAGAACAATCCAAAAAAAGACATTAAAAGCATAGAATAGAAATTACCAAATCCTTACAAGGCTCCAAGAGCTAATCCAAGTTGTCAACAATGAACTTCTCTCTCAAATCCACTCTCATCTCACTCTAAAACGAGAATCTACACTAATCTCTTCCAAGAACACCCCTAATGGGTGCTTGGAAGAGAGGCAACAATGGAGAAGTGTTTTGGGGAAGAAGATAGGTCAAAAGAGAGGAGAAGGATCAATGGGAGAGAGTCAGCAACAGCTTTGAAGGACCACTTATATTCTCCACCAAGAGCAAGACCGGACAAGAGATCGTGGGACACGTGGCTTAAGCTGTCAAAGGCCCAAAAATCGACCCAGTAGGAAAAATCGGCCGATTTTCCTGGGTGTAGGTCGATTTTCTTCAACAGAAGCATGCTATGATCGTCTAGCCATGAGTTGCTCCATTGCTTGCACCAATAGTGGTCTTTGTGTCCTTTGTTGCTCCAATTATGCTCCTCCAAGGCTTTGGATGTGTACCATCATGAGGCTTGGCCCTCAAATGTATTGATTAACGTCCAATAGATCCCCGAATTACCTACAAAACCGATAAAAGGTAGTGTAGACGTCTTTTCTAGAAATGTGCATGAATTGAGCGAAGACGTCATGAGCCAATGCCAAAACGTGCATGAATGAGTGATAAATCTATCTAAATGATTACCTAATCCTAGGTCATAAATCTTGTTATCAAAATACCCCATACATAAGATTTGCTCGTCCCCGAGCAAGACCCAACTATAGACTAGGAGATGACGTGATTTATGCATGCAGAAAAACAACAAAAACTTTTTGGAATTGTGCTTCAAACATTGGATCACCTTCATAGTCATGTTACATAGCAATGGACAAGCAATATGCATAAAATGAATGAAGGCATGGAAAGACAATTACACTTAACTAGAAAGTATGCATGAGAGGTGAAAATGAAGAAGTCAAGATGATCATGAGTATGTCCAATCTAGATCACTAAGTCTTACACATGTGCATTTAGGTCACAAGGACTTAGGAAAGAAAAGGCTAAGAAACGTTGTGATTAGGTGGGAATTTCTAGGTCATGTGATGCTAATCCGGGAAAGGAACTAACTCCACAATCTCGTTTTTGCTCAACTTCCCAACAAGTGTATAATTTTCTCCATCTTTTCTTTCTTTTCTTTTATTTTTGAGACAATGGCATTGGTGTACAAAAGCCGAAACCTTGGTGATTAGCCGTCCTCGGGCTTTTTCTATTTTTTCGAGGTGCATCCACACCGGGCACACATACCAAAGCTCGTTAGGACTATCGGTTTATTTGACTTTGGCAAGGCACCAACACCCGATTATGTGAAGTGTACCGAGTTACTTGTCATTTAAGCCAACGTCCCCAAACCTATATTTTTGGCTACACTTTCACAACAATTTCAGCACTTCATTCACAACATTCATAATATCAACTTCTTCACCCCACACTTGCTTTTCACACACATCAACACACTAACATGCTCCTATTCCCGGATGGGTCAAAAGAGGTCAAATTTATCTCAATTGAGGTGCTCAAGCAACATGATCAAGATGAGAAGTAGAGGAAGATGAATTGCCTTAATCACTCCTAATTGATGTGCAAGAACTAGCATGCAATTTCGACTTTCAATCCTCAATTAAATCAAGGCAAGCATCATAATCACAAGTCATTCATGGAATTCAAGATAAGTATTTCAAGTCCACATATGCATCATCAATTAAACACACAAGGCCATCCATAGCCAATCCACAAGACAAGGTTCATCATTAGGGTCATATCCAAGCCTAGAAAGCACAAAAATTTTTAAATTTTTTGATTTTTATGGAATTTTCGAAATGAATATATACAATGCAAGACATGTGCAAATATTAAACTACCCTAGATGCTCATCATGCATAGGATCATGCAAACCCCACCCCATACTTAGAAACACATTGTCCCCAATGTGGTATTCAAGTAAAGAGAGTGAAAGAAGGTTCTCACAATGTAAAATGGTTTGCTTCGGTATTTGGGATGAACTCGTGTGGAGTGGTGGTGATGGATGATCGATCAAGCATGGTAGAGAGCTCTTCATAATCATTCCGGCGTCGAGACCCGCGCCAAGGTATATGTGAGATGGGAGCTCTTCCATCTAACAAGACACCTCAAGCCGTCCAAGCCTCACGTCCGCTCCACCCATGTTTGAAAACGGAATCATCATCATCGACTTCTTTTGCAAGGCTTCTTTATTACCTACGATCTTCCACACAAACACAAAACACAAAAACACAAAAAAGCAAAAACAAAAGCAAAAATGAAAAAGAAAAGGGAAAGAGTTGTACCAATGGGTTGCCTCCCATTAAGCGCTTCTTTTAGGTCATTAGCTTGACCAAACCCCGTGGATATGTCAATCCACCTCGAATACCATGGTTTGCTTGAGGAGTCCAAGTAACCATCTCTTGCCGGAATCCATGATGACAAGCAAGGGCCACTTGATGCCCAAATAAGCTTTAAGTTCTCTCTTCACCGGTGAGTAGTAGACTCCTTCATCACCGCTTCCTTGATGATAGTATAGAGTTGCAACCATAGGTGTCACCCCATACTTAGGCAATTTGTACTCCGCGGTCATACCGGTGAAGCGCTTGTCATCCTCATCCTCTATGATCCGAGGAATGCCGATTCTTGGGAAGAATCCTTCATTGAAGTACTTCATAACCATCATGGATCCATCATGCTTGCCTCCATCATTCAATGATGGAGAATCCTTAGGAAAGGGGCTCCAATCTTCGTGTGTACTCCGGGCAAGCAAGAAAGGGTCGGAGGGAGCTGAGATTAGCTTAGGATGGACCACTACAGAGCCTTCCACGGTCGTGGTTTGTCTTCCACGGCCGTGGTTCCCTCTGTAGTCTTCCACGGTCGTGGTTTGTCCTCCACGGCCGTGGTTCTCTCTGTTGCATCCGTTCCAAGTGAGCTCTTCATGTATGGTTCCGGGGTCGATGGCAAGGATGTCCGGGGATGAGAATACTTCATTGCACTCCTCTAAAGGTGAAGGAGATGGAGGGGAACCTTGAAGAATGGTAGGATCTCCTAGCATAAGAGCATTCCTAATCTCCTCGATCTCCCTCCTCATTTGTTCTTCTCTCTCGGCATTCAATCTCCTTTCTTCCTTCAGGGCCAAATCCCTTAGCCACAATTGCTCTCGAGCTTCATTCAACTCTTCCTCAAGGCTTCTATTGGTTATGGTTGAATCGGGCAATTCTTGGATCTCCTCATAGTGAACCTCCTCTTGATGACGAACTTCCGTTTCAAGCTCCATGTGGGAACTAGAAATGGAAGCAAGGTTGCTCTCTAGATCATCCATCTTCCTCAACATTTCTTCTAGCATTGATTCCACTCGGTCATTGTGAGGTTGATGGTGAGGTTCCTCATGAGGTAAAGTAGTCATGTGAGCTTGATCATGGGACTCATGATAGGCATTGAACTCCTCCCAATACTCAAACTCATCATGGAGAGGTCCTAGATCTTGGCCTTCCATCCATCCCTCATACTCCATGTTGTCAAGGTCGTCTTGGAGGTACAATCCGTCCATGGCAAACATGAAAAGGCAAAGACAAAAACACACAAGATCAAAAGTAACAAGAAAGATAAACACTAAAAACAATCAAAGGCAAATGACTTAATCTTAACCTAGTCCCCGGCAACGGCGCCAAAAACTTGTTACGCTAGGAAATAGCACAAAAAGTTTTACATTTATAACTCGAACTAAATCCTAAACTACCTAGCGAAACCCGCAGTGTACGGGTCGTTTGTAGTAGGGATAGTATTCCGAGGTCGAACTCAAGAACTAAGGTGAAACTAAGTCATTCAATGATCAAAGATAGTGTGAATCTAGACTAAGATAAGATGAGGAATAAAGGAAATGGAAAACACAATGTTTTTGGAGGGTTTTGGGTGATCAAACAAAGATCACAAATATGTGAACACAATCAAGCAACACAAACACACACTAACACAAAAGATAGGAGAATGGAAGTAACAAAGCGGATTCTAGAGATTGGAAGTCCGGTTATGGCATAGACTCAAGCTATCTATTCATTCCTCGGATTAACTATGATATGTTGGGATTAAGCGTTTCTAGATTGGGATCAATTACCGGGTAAGTCTCATGATCCACTAGTCCATTCCTAAGGTCTCATCACCGGGTAAGTCTCTAAGAACCTAAGGATAGGAATTCTACACAAACCGGATTGTTACCTAGGGGTCTAACCTATCCTTACCGGGTAAGTCTCGGAAAGGGAAGTCCTAAACAACTATCCTAGCACACTTAGTCCAATGGCGGCTTGTGAGGCTCACCACTACCTAGGGTTTGTCATCTTTTGAATCTAAGAGTAAGAATCACCGGGTAAGTCTCTTCTAAACACTTAGTTGCTAACACTAGGTCTCCCTAGGATAGAATTAGCTCAACAAACACTAGGATTTCAAGAACAAGAGTCATCCAAGGGTAAAAATCTAAGTTCATCCTATCATGGTCCTAGCCATAACCCTTCTTTCCTTACCCTAAAATCACAATCTATCTAGCCAACAACACTCATTTCAAGATCAATCTCCACAAATAAAGCATGCTTGCAAGTCATGGTCAATTGATGAAGAACAATCCAAAAAAAGACATTAAAAGCATAGAATAGAAATTACCAAATCCTTACAAGGCTCCAAGAGCTAATCCAAGTTGTCAACAATGAACTTCTCTCTCAAATCCACTCTCATCTCACTCTAAAACGAGAATCTACACTAATCTCTTCCAAGAACACCCCTAATGGGTGCTTGGAAGAGAGGCAACAATGGAGAAGTGTTTTGGGGAAGAAGATAGGTCAAAAGAGAGGAGAAGGATCAATGGGAGAGAGTCAGCAACAGCTTTGAAGGACCACTTATATTCTCCACCAAGAGCAAGACCGGACAAGAGATCGTGGGACACGTGGCTTAAGCTGTCAAAGGCCCAAAAATCGACCCAGTAGGAAAAATCGGCCGATTTTCCTGGGTGTAGGTCGATTTTCTTCAACAGAAGCATGCTATGATCGTCTAGCCATGAGTTGCTCCATTGCTTGCACCAATAGTGGTCTTTGTGTCCTTTGTTGCTCCAATTATGCTCCTCCAAGGCTTTGGATGTGTACCATCATGAGGCTTGGCCCTCAAATGTATTGATTAACGTCCAATAGATCCCCGAATTACCTACAAAACCGATAAAAGGTAGTGTAGACGTCTTTTCTAGAAATGTGCATGAATTGAGCGAAGACGTCATGAGCCAATGCCAAAACGTGCATGAATGAGTGATAAATCTATCTAAATGATTACCTAATCCTAGGTCATAAATCTTGTTATCATTAATTTACAAAATCGAGTTTTTTCATACTCACTTGATACTGCTTCCGCTAACACCCGCGCCGTAAACAATTTGTGGGGAATGCGGGTCAACTTATAAAAACTCCTTTTACTCACCAAAGATGTGCATGTCATATTTTAAATTTATGTGTTCAAGATGGCCTAAAAGTTTTACATCAAATGTTAGAGCCTATAACCGACGTAATTGAACATATTTGGCATTCAACCGATTTAAGAAAAAAATGGAGATCAACTTGTTTAGAAAAAAAAATGTTCCTCTGATTGCTTTTTCAAAAGATATTGGAAACCGTTAGAACTCAACCTATAAACTACTTAGTCAAGCTCTTCATTATAAAGATGTTTTACAAGAATTTTCCTCACAATTTATTTCTTGGTCTATTTTAGACGATGAAGATATTTGGCAAACTTGTTATGATATTTGTAGTGTTTTAAAAGTTTTTAGTGATTCTACTAATATGTTGAGTTATGTTTACACTCCAACTTCTTGTAGCTTTTTAGAAATAGCCGTAAATGTTGTCGAGGCTTTACAAACCGGTTTATGTTTAGAATCACTTATAGATGCTACAACCAAAATGAAAACAAAATGCTAAAATATTATAATGAAATTCCCCTAGTTTATCTTATTGCCGCCGTTTTCGATCCTAGACTTAAAATTGATGGTGTTACCGAATTTTTAAATGCCTATTATGAATGTTTAGGTTTATCTTCTATTACGAACGTTAATTCTATTACTCTTAATATTCGTGTTGAAATTGGTAAATTGCTTCCTTCATTTGCTAGTGCTTCCACCCAATCAACTCCCCCACTCTCTTCTTCTTCATCTTCTATTCTTTCTAAAGCTAAACAAATTTTAGCTAAAAGAACAAAAACACCAAGACATTCATCCGCAAGTGAGAGATTATGGTGAAAGTGATAGTTTTCAAGTTTTAGATTATTGGAAGAAAAATGGCCCCAAAGTATCCAACATTGGGCAAGATTGTGCAACAAATTATGGCCGTCCCCGCATCAACGGTGGCCGTGGAGCAAGCTTTTAGTCAAGGAGGAAACATGTTAAGTTACAAGAGGAGTCAATTGAAGCCCGACAAATTGGAGGCTCAAGTATGTGTTCAAGATTGGATAAGGGCGGAGAAGAGAAAACAACGGAATGCACCCGTTTATGACTCAAAATCGGATTCCAACTCCAATGATCCGGCCACTACTTCTGAGTCCGAGGCGCAAAGGTAAGGGGGTAACGAAAACAACTCGGAAGTCCGAAAAAAGGTAAGCAAAGGTGAGAGAACTACGTAGGCTTTGATTCCTCTTAAACTCCAAGAGTATACGTAGGCAACCGGAAAACTGGTTCAAGGCCTCTCCTTTTTTTTATTAATTAGTACTTTAAATGAAATTACTAACTTTTAAAAAAAAAGTATGTAATAAATTTTTTTTCAAATGCTAATGTAATAAAAAAAAATTTCAACGTACAAAAAAATGAGTTTGTTCTCTTTTATTTTAGTTAGTAATTTTATTTTAGTTAGTAATTTTATTTTAGTTAGTAGTTTTATTTACTTAGTAATTCTATTCAAATGCTAATGTAATAAAAAAAAACTTTCAATGTATAACAAAATGAGTTCTCTCTCTTTTATTTTAGTTAGTAATTTTATTTACTTAGAAAATTCTATTCAAATGCTAATGTAATACAAAAAATTTCAATGTATAAAAAGATAGTTATGTAAAATTTCAATCTACAAATCTACATACTTAGTAATTTGTTAACTTGGTGATTTTATTCATCTACAAAAAAAGAGTTTGCTCTCTTTAATTTTAGTAAGTAATTTTATTTACTTAGTAATTTTATTCAAATGCTAATGTAATAAAAAAATTTCAACATATGTAAAATTCCAATCTACAAAACTTTAATAAAAATTTAAAATGTATAAAAATTTACAAATGCATAATTTTGTTATTAATTTACTAATGTAAAGTTCCAATCTACAAAACTTTACTAATGTAATATAAATTTAAAATGTACAAAATTTTTATTAATTACTTAATAAGAAATTTTATTTATTTACAAAATATAACTAATGTATATTTTATATTTTTATAATTAAAATAACTATTAACTAATAACTAATACTTAAATTTTTTTTAACGCCGGTTTGGCGGTTTGAGGAATGTCGGTTTAGGCCAAATCTAAACCGGCGGTTTAGGTTTGCGACCCAAGTCTAGTTGTGGATCTTTACGACCCACAAACACGCAAGATCTTCAAAGCTAATGGACAAAGGCTCAAGCTATATCATGAGGGAGTGAAGAATGATCCGATCGATGAGATGGTCTTGGAGGAAGCCCAAGCAGAGAAGTGAATGCCTTACGTCGATCCAACGACGTAAAATAAAGGTGCTGCTCAGGAGGCAACCCCGAGAAAATAAGAAGAGGAGGCTCGGTCAAGAAAACCGCCCCTACGGCCTTGTGTCACCGCCCCCACCGTGACAGTGAGCCCCCAGCCCGCTCCCAGCGCTGGGCCAGCGCCAACACATTGTTGTCATCACCTCCACGGTGACAGACCCCCGCCCCCGCGGCTATGTCCTTGACAAATTCTCCCAACACCGCCCCCAGCGTCTCCCTCCCTCCTTGTCACCGCCCCCGCGGTGACAAGCCCCTACCCCTGCGGGTTTACCCAGAAAAGAAAAAATAGGAATCCACGCCTACACCTACCCCACCCACCTCTCTCTCTCTCTCATCCTCACCTAACTCTCTTTCTCTCGACCACACCTCTTACTCTTTCCCCCTCACTAAAACTGACAAGCCTCCTCACGCCACCACACCAGCAACCTCACCGCCCTCGACGACGCCCCTGTGCCACCACCCTTCACCGTCTCTTTCCCTCACCTTGCTACACCCTTCCTTAACCCTATTTCTCACCAATCCTAACCCTAACATTCACCTACCACTCACCACCACCAACCATCATCGGCATTGACAATAGACACTAGGAGAAGCGTCACAGGAACGACAACCAACGATTTGTGAAAAATCGCCCTCAAGACTTTGCCCGCCCCTGCGACTGCTTTCTCTTGCCCTTGAAGACCTTGGGCATGTTGGAGAGTATGTAGTCCTTCCTCGACAATTCTGGGCTCAGGGACTTCCTTAAAAAGAGTGCCCCAACGTATCCCGAGCTGACCTCAGATAGTTTGTGGCTACATTTAACATGGAGAAGGAGGACCAAATCTGTGTCGGCCTCACTTTCAAATACAACAAGAGGAAGTACACAGTGAACTTCTCTCAACTGCGGGAGGCCTTTGGGGTTACTAAGAACCCTTCTGACAAATGGTGGGAATCAACCCCTACACCAAAGTTAGTGAAATTCTGGCAAGCTGCTACCGACTTCGAGTTTCATGCGGAGGTAAGTACAACAACAAGCTCACTCACTCCTGCTTGAGGCTCCTCTCTAAGATCATCATGTGTGTCTTCTATAGACACAAGGAGGAGAACAAGGTCGCTCTCAAGGACCTTCCATTGTTGTATACTTACATTCCGGCATGTGACAATGTGCCGGATTGGATCTTCCTCTTCCTCGCCGCTTTGAAGAGGATTAGGAAGAGTGAGCTGATAACACTATTTATGACTTAGATTTAGACACTCATTTAGATATATTTTCCGCTCATTCATGCATGGTTTAGTACTAGTTCACGACGTTTGCACTCAATTCACGTATTTTGTCGAGATAGACGTCTACACGGACTTGTGCATTGCTTTGTAGGTATTTTGGGAGATTTAGGAGCTAAAACGATACGTTTGAGGATCGTTCATCAAGATGACACACCTTCGGACTCATTAGGATGCAAGCTAAAGGCTAGGGAGGACTCATGGAACCTTGCCAACACAAGCCATGCACCAAATCGAAGCTTAATGATCAAAGTCAAAGCTGAAGGTCCAAATCACGGTTCACTGACAGATCACGGCCGTGGAAATGCCCGTGGATTTTGCCAGGTTTTCGTGACAGCTGTGCCACGATCTCTTGGCCAGCTCTTGCAAAGTTGTAGTATAAAAGTGGTCGTGCATTGGCTGAGAGAATCATCTTGGAGCAGCTCTCCATTATCCACTATCATCCAATCAAAATATTCTCTCAACAAGAAGATTCTTGGAAGAAGGAGGTAGAAGGAAGCTACCATTGGAGAAGAGCTTCATTGGAGAAGAAGAAGAACACACCATTGATAGATCTTGATAGCTTTGTAGAGAAGAATTTCGGAATCGATTTCTAGAGTTGTATAAACATTTGAACCTTCTTTAAGAAGGGTTGTGAGTCATTCTAATTCCATATTTTCAGCTTGGTTTTGTTACTTCTCTTGTTCATCTCTTTCTCTTCATTATCTTGCAAATGGAAGCCATGATTTTATGTTTGATGATTTTGATTGCTATGATAAATGTTATAAGCTAAATAGATGTGATTCTAGGGTAAGGAAGGAATAGTTGTTTAGGACTAACCCTTTCGAGAGTTACCCGGTGAGGATAGGTTAGATCCCTAAGTGACAATCCGGTTTGTGTAGAATTCCATCCCATAGGTTCTTAGAGACTTACCCGGTGATAAGGCCTTTGGGACGGATTAGTGGACCATGAGACCTACCCGGTGATTGATCCCAATCTAGAAACACTTACTTCCAACATGTCATAGTAAATCCAAGGAATGATTAGATAGCTTGTGTCCTATACCATAACCGAAATTTCCAATCCCTAGAATCCGCCTTTCTACCTTTGATCTATATCTCGTATTTAGCTTGTTTGTTTGCGTTGATCTGTTAGCTTAGTTGATTATTTTTGATAACATGATTTATGACTTAGGTTTAGGTAATCATTTAGATAGATTTCTCACTCATTCATGCATGGTTTAGCACTAATTCACGACGTTTGCACTCAATTCATGTATTTTGTCGAGATAGACATCTACACGGACTTGTGCGTTGCTTTGTAGGTATTTCGGGGGTCTTTTGGACAATAACCGATACATTCGAGGGCCAAGCCTCATGGTGGTACACATCCAAGGCTAAGGAGGAGCATAAATGGAGCAACAAGGGACACAAAGACCACTATTGGTGCAAGCAATGGATCAACTCATGGCTAAACGATCATGGCATGTTTCTGCTAAAGAAAATCGGACCAACTAGCAGCTAAATCGGCCGATTTAATCCTACTGGGTCGATTTTTGGGGCTTTGACAGCTTAAGCTATGTGTCCCACGATCTCTTGTCCGTCCTTGCTCTTGGTGGAGAATATAAGTGGTCCTGCAAGTGGTTGCTGGGATCTCTCCTCTCCCACACTCTCATTCACAGCTCATCCATTAGAGGCAAAGATTTGAGGAGAAGAAAAGCTCAAAAGGATTGAAGGAAGAAGAAGAACACCATTCTAGGAGTGATAGTGAGGTTTTGAGTGATTTTGAGTGATTTTTGTAATCTTGGATTGAAGAACTATCGCAAGGATTGTTAGGAATGTTTTGAATCTTCATTTAAGAGTTTGTAAGTCTTGCTACAACTTGGATTCAGTTGAGATTTATTGATTTTACTCGCTCATCTTTCATTATCCATCTATGAACACCATGTATGCTTGTATGATGATTTTTGATCTTGATATGCATATTATTGGCTAGTTTATTGTGATTCTAGAGTGATGGATTGATGGTTATGGCTTGGGTGATGATAGGATGGACTTACATGCTAGTTTAGGATGATTTGTATGCACGAAACTCACAACAGAAGGGAAAATTGGCCTGTTCATCAGGTAAATCGGCCGATTTCCCCCATGATCCACCCGATTTCCTTCTCTGTTGCTCCTTAAATGAAGAATCTGTATGATTGGGGTGTTAGGTTGTTAAATCCTAGTGTTTATTAAGCCTAATTTAGCTTAGGATCACCTAATGCTATCAACCTAAGTAAGGAAAGAGATCTACCCGATGATTTCCGATCTTAGATACCTTAGAAGATGAATTCTAGGTAGTAGTGAGCCTCATAAGCCGCTATTGGATCGAGTGTGCTAGGATTATTGCTTGAGATTTCCCTATTCCGAGACTTACCCGGTAAGGAGAGGTTATCCCTTAAGTAGTATCTAGTTTGTGTGGAATTCCTTATTCTAACCCCTTGAGACCTACCCGGTAATAGGAGTTTGATGCGGGATTAGTGAAGTGAGAGACCTACCCGGTAATTACTTCCATTAGTGAAACATTCTTTTCCCAACACCGCAACTTGTCCTTAGAACCCTTAGAACCTTGAGTCCAATGCCATAACCGGAAATCTTGACCTCTAGAATTTACTTTTCTCTCTTGATCATATACTTTGTGCTTTGTTTTACTTGTTCGTTTTGCTAGCTTAAGTTATTAGTTGTTTAATTTCCTTGCTTGACTTGTGATCTTTGTTTGATCACCACAAAAACCAACAAAAATATTGTGTTTTCCATTTTATTTGTTCCTCATCTTATCTTAGTCTAGATTTACACTATCTTTGATCATTGTTTGACTCGATTTCACCTTAGTCTTTGTGTTCGACCTCGGAATACTATCCTTACTACAAACGTCCCGTACACTGCGGGTTTCGCTAGGAGTTAGGATAATTATAACGAGTATAAATTTAAAGCTTATTGCGTGCACTTCACACGATCTTAGCGTAACAAGTTTTTGGCGCCGTTGCCGGGGACTAGGTCTAGATTGAGTCATTTTGTGATTGTTTATAGTGTAGATCTTTCTTGTTGCTTTTGATCTCTCTTTGGTTTGTGTCTTTGCTTTTCAGGACATCTCTTACTCTTTAGGTGTATGCGAAGATCTCGTGGCAAGGATTTAGCTCCATTCGATCCCGAACCGGAGAAAACCCTTAAATCTAGATCCAAGAACATCAAAAAGGGAAAAGAGATGGCCGGAAGAGATCTCCAAGCTGAATTGGATGAAGCCTTAGAGCAAATAAGGCTAAGAGATGAGCTCTTAGAGGAAGAAAGAAGGCTTGCCAATGAGAGGCAAGAAGCAACTAGGAGGGAGATTGATGAGATTAGGCAAGCCCTTGTACAAGGAGAGCTTAATCGTCAACAACCTCCACCTCCTCCATCACCGGTGGTACAACCGCAGCCGGCGGTTAATGATAGGGTTGTGCCCATTGCCATTGAAGAGCCACAAACCCTAGGGAGACGTATGGATCCGGCACAAAGAGCACACCGTCCGGGTGTGAACTTAGGAGATCTCGCAACCCATAACTATGAGCTCCGCCCTCAAGTTCTACAAATGATCCGGCATAATCAATTTGGAGGGATGGAAGGAGAGTCTCCTCATCAACATTTGATGAACTACGAGATTTTGATGGAGACTCTTAGACCGCCAAGATTGGAGAGCAACAACCATAAGCTTAGGGCTTTTTCCTTCTCTCTTAAGGATAAAGCCTTGGCTTGGTATCAATCCATTCCACAAGGGCGAGTGAGTACTTGGGAGGAAATGACAACCGAGTTTTTGACTAAGTTCTTCCCACCTTCCAAGACTACCGAATTAAGAGGAAAGATCAATGCCTTCGTGATGAAGGATAGAGAGAGTTTGTTCAAGTCTTGGGAGAGATTCAAAGATCTTCTCCTAGATTGTCCACACCATGGCATACCAAAAATTGAGCTATTGGAGATCTACTTCAAAGGACTTGATGAAGATAGCCAATTCAAGCTCCAATCTCTTTCCGGTGGAACTTTCATGGAGAAGCATGTGGATGAATGATGTTTGGGAGTTTGTAGAGAAACAAGCTCTAGTGATTGAGAAATACTCCCATAGGAAGAGTGAAGGGAGAAAGGCGGGAGCATATGAGGTGAGTGAGGTCACCATGAGCAATTTCAAGCTTGACGCCATCAACAATGAGCTAAAGTCCTTGAGGGAGTTGTGTGCTACAACTTTGAAGAACCAAGCAACTCCTCAAGTGTTTCCACAAGCTAACTTATCTTCCAAGGAGGATGATGTGAATTACATGGGAAGGGGCAACTACAACAACTACCAAGGCCCAAGGAACTTCAACAACAACCGGCAATTCAACAATTACCGGCCCAACCATAACATCCCCGGGTTCTCTTATTCTAACCCGGATGGAGCCTTGAACCCTCCCGCTTCCACAAGCACAACTCCACCACCAAAAGCTTTACAAGAACCTCCACCCGGATTTACTCAACCTTCAAAAGATAGAACCGAAATGATGTTTGAGCAATTGCTTGGAAGGTTGAGTGGCCTTGAGAGCATGGTGACTTCAATTTCTAAAGCTCAAAAGGTTTTGGAAGCACAAGTGTTCCAAAAGGCGGGTGAAGCACATAGAGATCTGGGGAAGCTTCCCGGAAGGACCGAAGAAAACCCAAGAGGCCAAGTGTTGGCCATTACCACAAAGAGCGGGTTGAGCATGAAGGATCCTTTGCCCAAGGAGAATGTTAAAGGGAAGCAAGTGGTGAATGAAGAAGAGCCATTGCAAGGAGATGGAGGCAAGAGCAAGGATGTTGAGCCAACATATGTGGCACCGCCTCCATACAAGCCACCACTACCGTTCCCTCAATCACGAGCAAGGGCTCGCTTGGACAATCATTTTGGTAAGTTCCTTGAACTAATGTCTAAATTGTATATTAACATTCCGTTCATGGATGCCATTTTAGGAATGCCGACATATGGCAAGTTCTTGAAGGAAATACTCTCCAACAAAAGGAAGTTGGAGGAGTATGGGGAGATAAGAATAACCAAGAGATCCTCGGAGTTGATTCAAACGATGAAGGAGGAGATGCCTCCTAAGCTAAGGGATCCGGGATCCTTTTGTGTGCCAATCGGAGTAGGAGAAGTGAAGTATGACGCCCTATGTGATCTTGGGGCAAGTGTGAGCATCATTCCGCTTGCACTTTGCAACAAGGTTGGGCTAGGAGAACCAAAGCCGGTCAAGATGACCCTTTACATGGCGGACCGCTCAATCACTCATCCGGTTGGAATCTTGGAAGACATTCTGGTGCAACTAGGGAAGTTTTATGTGCCCATAGACTTTGTTGTTTTGGACATCCCGGCGGACTATCCGGTTCCTATCATCTTGGGGAGACCTTTCCTAGCTACTTCCGGATGTCTAGTAGATTGCAAGAATGGGACTCTCTCCTTCAACATTGGAGAAGAGAACATCAAGTTCAAGCTGTCCACAATGATGAAAGGGCCAACCCTTGATGAAGATGTATTCAACATAGTTGAAGAAGAGGAGTCTAGAGAGGTTGTGAGATCAATCTTGCTCAAGGATCCACTTGAGAGGGTTCTTAGCTTAAGCTTGATGGAAGAAGGAGTTGAGGAGAGTAGCAATGAAGTAATCAAGGCCTTGAATGCATTGGACGAGCTACCAAGTGTTGGGTTTGAAGTGCTAGAAGAAGAGGAAAACAGACAGAAAAATCAGACTGGAGGGCAAAAATTGGCCAATTTTGTCCTTGTGCTGAAATTTCAGCCAGTTCAGCAAAAACAGAAACTCATATCGACCCATCCTCAGAAAAATCGGCCGATTTTTCCTCCTGGGTCGATTTTCCTGAGTCTTTTCAGCACCAACCACTTGAATGTGAGCAATCATCAAGGGACTTCAAGGAGGCTTCCATGGCTTTGCAATCATCTCAACCTACATTGTATGGATCGTCTCCAAACGAAAAAGGTCCTCCTCAACTTGATCTTAAACCTCTCCCTTCTCATTTAAAGTATGCTTTCCTTGGTTCAAATTCTACTTATCCGGTGATTGTGAATGCATCTTTGAATGATGATGAGCTTAATAGACTGCTGAATGAATTGAAACTGCATAGAAAGGCAATAGGATACACCATTGATGATCTTGTTGGCATCAAACCCTCTTTGTGCATGCATAGGATAATGATGGAAGATAATCATAAACCCTCTATTGAACATCAAAGAAGATTGAATCCCATAATGAAAGAGGTATTCAAAAAGGAAATCATTAAGTTGCTAGATGCGGGAATTATCTACCCTATCTCGGATAGTAAGTGGGTTAGTCCCGTTCATGTAGTTCCTAAGAAGGGTGGGATGACCGTAGTGACCAATGAGAACAATGAACTAATCCCGACTAGGACGGTTACGGGGTGGAGGATTTGCATTGACTATAGGAAGCTTAACATGGCCTCTAGGAAAGATCACTTCCCTCTCCCTTTCATTGACCAAATGCTAGAGAGGTTAGCTCAACATTCTCATTTTTGCTACTTAGATGGCTATAGTGGATTCTTCCAAATCCCTATCCACCCCGATGACCAAGAGAAAACCACCTTTACATGTCCATGGGGAACTTTTGCATATAGGAGGATACCATTTGGGTTGTGTAATGCACCCGCCACCTTCCAAAGGTGTATGATGACTATCTTTTCGGAATACATTGAAAATATCATGGAAGTGTTCATGGATGATTTCTCTGTTTATGGTTCTTCCTTTGATAATTGCTTGGCTAACTTGTCATTAGTATTGCAAAGATGTGAGGAGATAAATCTTGTCTTGAATTGGGAAAAATGCCACTTCATGGTAAGTGAAGGTATTGTGTTAGGACACTTGGTGTCTAACCGTGGCATTGAGGTTGATAGGGCCAAGATTGAAACGATAGAGAAGTTGCCACCACCTACCTCGGTGAAAGGGGTAAGTAGTTTCTTAGGGCATGCCGGTTTTTACTGGAGGTTTATTCAAGACTTCTCTAAAATTTCTAAGCCCCATACTAACCTACTAATGAAGGATGTTGAATTTGTATTCTCCAAAGATTACCTTGAGGCTTTTTGTAGGTTGAAGAACGCTTTGATCTCCGCACCCATCATGCAACCTCCGGATTGGAGCCTACCGTTTGAAATCATGTGTGATGCAAGCGATGTAGCCGTTGGGGATATTTTGGGGCAAAGGAAAGATGGGCGCACTCATGCCATTTATTATGCTAGCAAGATGCTAGATGATGCCCAACTTAACTATGCCACAACCGAGAAAGAGTTGCTAGCGGTAGTGTATGCCTTTGAGAAGTTTCTGTCATATCTTGTTGGAGCGAAGGTCATAGTTTATACGGATCATGCTGCGATCCGTTATCTACTTACCAAGAAGGATGCCAAGCCTAGGTTGATTCCGTGGATCCTTCTTCTTCAAAAGTTTGACTTGGAAATCCGGGACAAGAAAGGATCCGAGAACTCCGTGGCGGATCACCTTCGTAGACTCCCACCATTGGAGCTTGAAAGAGATGACATCCCGATTGATGACTCATTCCGGGATGAGCAATTGCAAATGGTGGAGGAGTGCTTATTCCAAGTGTCTAGAGGAAGTGAACCATGGTATGCCGACATTGTGAACTACTTAGTGTGTGAGGAAGTGCCTCCCGGTTTGACATATGCCCAAAGGAAGAAGTTCTTCAAAGATGTGAGGCACTACTATTGGAGTGAGCCACTTTTGTTCAAGAAAGGGCCGGATGGAATGTTTAGAAGATGCATACCGGAGGATGAGGTGGAGAGTGTGATCCGCCATTGTCATTCCTTGCCATGTGGAGGGCATGCTAGCTCCCACAAGACATGTGCGAATGTGTTGCAATCGGGCTTCTTTTGGCCAAGCTTGTTCAAGGATGTGCAAAGCTTTGTGGTAGCTTGTGATGCTTGCCAAAGGACGGGCAACATCTCAAGGACGAATGAGATGCCCTCGAACAACATCCAAGAGGTAGAAATATTTGATGTATGGGGTGTGGACTTCATGGGACCCTTCCCTTCTTCATGTGGCAACCTCTACATCCTATTGGCGGTTGACTATGTTTCAAGATGGGTGGAGGCAATCGCCTCTTCTACAAATGACGCCAAGGTTGTTGTGCGGTTCTTCAACCGAGTGATCTTCCCTAGGTTTGGAACACCAAGGGTGATCATAAGTGATGGAGGGAAGCACTTCACTAATAGGAACTTTGGAACACTTTTGGCTAAGTATGGGGTGACTCATAAGGTGGAAACACCTTACCATCCCCAAACTAGTGGCCAAGTGGAGATCTCCAACCGGGAGATCAAGGCCATTCTTGAGAAGACGGTATCTAGAACTAGAAAGGATTGGGCTATGAAGCTCAATGATGCCTTGTGGGCATATAGGACCGCTTTCAAGACACCAATTGGCACCACTCCTTACAAGTTGGTCTATGGCAAGTCTTGCCACCTTCCGGTAGAGATGGAGCATAGAGCTTATTGGGCCATTAAGTGGCTAAATTTTGACCTCAATGAGGCCGGTGAGAAGCGGTTGCTAGACATGAACGCCCTTGAAGAGATCCGGTTGGATGCTTATGAGAATGCCCGGATCTACAAGGAGCGGACCAAGCGTTGGCATGACAAGCGCCTCCTCCCAAAAGAGTTGAATGAGGGTGACTTAGTGCTTCTCTTCAACTCGAGGATGTGGCTCTTCCCCGGAAAGCTCAAATCAAGATGGACCGGGCCATATGTGGTGAAGAAGATCTTCCCTCATGGAGCGGTGGAGATAGGAGGAGATCATTGTGGTAACTTCAAGGTGAATGGGCATAGATTGAAGAAGTACATCCCGGAAGCCCCGGTGGAAGTGATTGCCCCGCTTCACCTTGATTGAAACGCTCCTGAATTTGGTCAAGCTAATGACCTTAAAGAAGCGCTTAATGGGAGGCAACCCATTGGTACATATTTTTCCCTTTCTTTTTCTTGTTTTTGCTTGATCTTACTCTTGGTGTGCTTTGTTTTTCTTTTGTGTTTTTGGGTGCTAGATCTTGTTGATTATCATGAGTTATGAGATGTTGGAGGTCATGTGAAAGCCTCATGGACCAGTTGAAGGTACAAGATCCAAGCACATGGACGAGGAGGAAATCACCCAGAAAAATCGGCCCGTTCTTCAGACAGATCGGCCGAATTTCCTGAGCAATGGGGCGATTTTTCCTCTGTATAAAGGAAAGTGATGATCTCCAATCAAGCATGGGTGGAGCGGACTTGGAACTTGGACGGCTTGCGGTGCCAAGCGCGGGTTCCAATCTCATAATGAACATCAAGAGCTCTCTACCATCCTTGATCGATCATCCACCATCATCATCCAATATGAACCGAAATACCAAAGCATCACCAATTTTACATTGTGAGAACTCTCTTTCACTTCTTTATTTAGTTTACACATTAGGGACAATGTGTTTCTAAGTATGGGGTGGGGTTTTCATGATCACTTGCATGATTAGCATCTAGGATAGTTCAATTTTTGTCACGTGTTTCATTATGTCTTGCATTGTACATACATATTTCGAAAAAATCCAAAAAAAAAAATCAGAAAATTTTAAAAAAAATTAGTGCTTCTAAAGCTTGGGAATGACCCTTATGATGAAAATTGTCTTGTGAATTGGCTATGGATGGCCTTATGTGTCAAATTGATGATAGCATATGTGGACTTGAAGTACTTATCTTGAATCCCACGAATGATTTGTGATCATGAATGTTTGCCTTGATTGAATTGAGTATTGAAAGTCGAAATTGCATGCTAGTTCTTGCACATCATTTAGGAATAAATGAGGCAATTCATCTTTCTCTACTTCTCATCTTGATCATGTTGTTTGAGCACCTCAATTGATGAAAAATTTGACCTCTTTTGACCTATCCGGGAATAGGAGCATGATAGTGTGTTGATGTGTGTGAAAAGCAAGTGTGGGGTGAAGTTGTTGATGAAAGAATGATGTGAATGAAATGCTGAAATTGTTGTGAAAGTGTAGACAAAAATATAGGTTTGGGGACGTTGGTTTAAATGACAAGTAACTCGGTACACTTCACATAATCGGGTGTTGGTGCCTTGCCAAAGTCAATTAAACCGATAGTCCTAACGAGCTTTGGTATGTGTGCCCGGTGTGGATGCATCTCGAAAAATAGAAAAAGCCCGAGAATGGCTAATCACCAAGGTTTCGGCTTTTGTACACCAATGCCATTGTCTCAAAAATAAAAGAAAGAAAAGAAAATGAAGAAAAATATACACTTGAGGGAAGATGATAAGAAAATTTGAAGTTGTGGTTGTTTAGTTCCTTTCCCGGATTAGCATCACATAGCCTAGAAAATTCCCACCTAATCACAACGTTTCTTGGCCTTCTATTTTACAAGTCCTTATAACCTACTTGCATGTGTGTAAGACTAAGTGATTTAGATTGGATATGCTCATGATCATCTTGACTTCTTCATCTTTACATTTCATTGCATGCTATCAAGTTAAGTGTAACTGTCTTTCCATGCTTTCATTTATCTGATACATGACTATGAAGGTGATCCAATATTAGAAGCACAAACCCAAAAAGATTTTGCCATTTTTCTGCATACATAAATCATGTCATCTCTTAGTCTATAGTTGGGAATTTGCTCGGGGACGAGCAAACCTTAAGTATGGGGTATTTTTGATAACATGATTTATGACTTAGGTTTAGGTAATCATTTAGATAGATTTCTCACTCATTCATGCATGGTTTAGCACTAATTCACGACGTTTGCACTCAATTCACGTATTTTGTCGAGATAGACGTCTACACGGACTTGTGCGTTGCTTTGTAAGTATTTCGGGGGTCTTTTGGACAATAACCGATACATTCAAGGGCCAAGCCTCATGGTGGTACACATCCAAGGCTAAGGAGGAGCATAAATGGAGCAACAAGGGACACAAAGACCACTATTGGTGCAAGCAATGGATCAACTCATGGATAAACGATCATGGCATGTTTCTGCTGAAGAAAATCGGACCAAGTAGCAGCTAAATCGGCCGATTTAATCCTACTAGGTCGATTTTTGGGGCTTTGACAGCTTAAGCCACGTGTCCCACGATCTCTTGTCCGTCCTTGCTCTTGGTGGAGAATATAAGTGGTCCTGCAGGTGGTTGCTGGGATCTCTCCTCTCCCACACTCTCATTCACAGCTCATCCATTGGAGGCAAAGATTGGAGGAGAAGAAAAGCTCTCAAGGATTGAAGGAAGAAGAAGAACACCATTCTAGGAGTGATAGTGAGGTTCTGAGTGATTTTGAGTGATTTTTGTAATCTTGGATTGAAGAACTATCGTAAGGATTGTTAGGAACGTTTTGAATCTTCATTTAAGAGTTTGTAAGTCTTGCTACAACTTGGATTCAGTTGAGATTTATTGATTTTACTCGCTCATCTTTCATTATCCATCTATGAACACCATGTATGCTTGTATGATGATTTTGGATCTTGATATGCATATTATTGGCTAGTTTATTGTGATTCTAGAGTGATGGATTGATGGTTATGGCTTGGGTGATGATAGGATGGACTTACATGCTAGTTTAGGATGATTTGTATGCACGAAACTCACAACAGAAGGGAAAATCGGCCTGTTCATCAGGTAAATCGGCCGATTTCCTCCATGATCCACCCGATTTCCTTCTCTGTTGCTCCTTAAATGATGAATATGTATGATTGGGGTGTTAGGTTGTTAAATCCTAGTGTTTATTAAGCCTAATTTAGCTTAGGATCACCTAATGCTATCAACCTAAGTGAGGGAAGAGATCTACCCGATGATTTCGATCTTAGATACCTTAGAAGATGAATTCTAGGTAGTAGTGAGCCTCATAAGCCGCTATTGGATTGAGTGTGCTAGGATTATTGCTTAAGATTTCCCTATTCCGAGACTTACCCGGTAAGGAGAGGGTTACCCCTTAAGTAGTATCTAGTTTGTGTGGAATTCCTTATTCTAACCCCTTGAAACCTACCCGGTAATAGGAGTTTGATGCGGGATTAGTGAAGTGAGAGACCTACCCGGTAATTACTTCCATTAGTGAAACATTCTTTCCCCAACACCGCAGCTTGTCCTTAGAACCCTTAGAACCTTGAGTCCAATGCCATAACCGGAAATCTTGACCTCTAGAATTTACTTTTCTCTCTTGATCATATACTTTGTGCTTTGTTTTACTTGTTCGTTTTGCTAGCTTGAGTTGTTAGTTGTTTAATTTCCTTGCTTGACTTGTGATCTTTGTTTGATCACCACAAAAACCAACAAAAATATTGTGTTTTCCATTTTATTTGTTCCTCATCTTATCTTAGTCTAGATTTACACTATCTTTGATCATTGTTTGACTCGATTTCACCTTAGTCTTTGTGTTCGACCTCGGAATACTATCCCTACTACAAACGTCCCGTACACTGCGGGTTTCGCTAGGAGTTAGGATAATTATAACGAGTATAAATTTAAAGCTTATTGCGTGCACTTCACACGATCTTAGCGTAACAATTATATTTCGCATGATTTGTGATCTTTGATTGATCACCGAAAAACCAACCAAAAACAATTGAGATTTTCATTTCTTTATTTCTTTCTCTTGTCTTAACCTAGATCTTCACTAGACTTAATCATAAATCGAATCAATCTCACCTTAGTCTTTGTGTTCGACCTCGGAATACTATCCCTACTACAAACGTCCCGTACACTGCGGGTTCGCTAGGAGTTAGGATAAATATAACGAGAATATAAATTTAAAACCCATTGCGTATCACATCCTGAGCGTAACAAGTTTTTGGCGCCGTTGCCGGGGACTAGGTCTAGATTGAGTCTATTTTGTGATTGTTTATTAGTGTAGATCTTTCTTGTTGCTTTTGATCTCTTTTTGGTTTGTGTCTTTGCTTTTCAGGACATCTCACTCTTTAGGTGTATGCGAAGATCTCGTGGCAAGGATTTAGCTTCATTCGATCCCGAACCGGAGAAAACCCTTAGATCTAGATCCAAGAGCATTAAAAGGGGAAAAGAGATGGCCGGAAGAGATCTCCAAGCTGAGTTGGATGAGGCTTTAGAGCAAATTAGGATAAGGGATGAAGCCTTGGAGAATGAAAGGAGACTTGTCAATGAGAGGCAAGAGGCAACTAGGAGGGAGATTGAGGAGATTAGGCAAGCTCTTGTGCAAAGAGAACTTAACCGTCAACAACCTCCTCCACCTTCACCACAACCGCAGCCGGCGGCGGTGAATATTAGGGTTGTGCCCATTGCTATGGAAGAGCCACAAACGTTGGGGCAACGTATGGATCCGGCACAAAGAGCACACCGTCCGGGTGTGAACTTAGGAGATCCCGCAGCCCATGATTACGAACTCCGCCCTCAAGTTCTACAAATGATCCGGCATAATCAATTTGGAGGGATGGAAGGAGAGTCTCCTCATCAACACTTGATGAATTATGAGATCTTGATGGAGACTCTTAGACCGCCAAGATTGGAGAGCAACAACCATAAGCTTAGGGCTTTTTCCTTCTCTCTTAAGGATAAAGCCTTGGCTTGGTATCAATCTATTCCACAAGGGCGAGTTGGTACTTGAGAGGAGATGACAACCGAGTTTTTGACTAAGTTCTTCCCACCTTCCAAGACTACCGAGTTAAGAGGGAAGATCAATGCCTTCGTGATGAAGGATAGAGAGAGTTTATTCAAGTCTTGGGAGAGGTTCAAAGATCTTCTCCTAGATTGTCCACACCATGGCATACCGAAAATTGAGCTATTGGAGACCTACTTCAAAGGACTTGATGAAGATAGCCAATTCAAGCTCCAATCTCTTTCCGGTGGGACTTTCATGGAGAAGCATGTAGATGAAGCTTGGGAGTTTGTAGAGAAACAAGCTCTAGTGATTGAGAAGTACTCCCATAGGAAGAGTGAAGGGAGAAAGGCGGGAGCATATGAGGTGAGTGAAGTCACCATGAGCAATTTCAAGCTTGACGCCATCAACAATGAATTGAAATCTTTGAGGGAGTTGTGTGCTACAACCTTGAAGAACCAAGCAACTCCTCAAGTGCTTCCACAAGCTAACTTGTCTTCCAAAGGGGAGGATGTGAATTACATGGGAAGGGGCAATTACAACAACTATCAAGGCCCAAGGAACTTCAACAACAACCGGCAATTCAACAATTACCGGCCAAACCACAACCATCCCAGGTTTTCTTACTCTAATCCGGATGGAGCTTTGAACCCTCCCGCTTCCACAAGCACAACTCCACCACCAAGAGCTTCACAAGAACCCCCACCCGGATTTACTCAACCTCCAAAGGATAGGACCGAAATGATGTTTGAGCAATTGCTTGGAAGGTTGAGTGGTCTTGAGATCACCGTGACTTCAATTTCTAAAGCTCAAAAGGTTTTGGAAGCACAAGTGTTCCAAAAAGCGGGTGAAGCCCATAGAGATCCGGGAAAGCTTCCCGGAAGGACCGAAGACAACCCAAGAGGCCAAGTGTTGGCCATTACAACAAGGAGCGGGTTGAGCATGAAAGATCCTTTGCCCAAGGACAATGCTAAAGGGAAACAAGTGGTGATAGAGGAAGAGACTTTGCAAGGAGATGGAGGCAAGAGCAAAGATGTAGAGCCAACCTATGTGGCACCGCCTCCATACAAGCCACCACTACCGTTCCCTCAATCACGAGCAAGAGCTCGTTTGGACAATCACTTTGGTAAGTTCCTTGAACTTATGTCTAAATTGCATATTAATATTCCGTTCATGGATGCTATTTTAGGAATGCCGGCATATGGCAAGTTCTTGAAAGAGATACTCTCCAACAAAAGGAAGTTGGAGGAGTATGGGGAGATAAGAATGACCAAGAGATCCTCGGAATTGATCCAAACGATGAAGGAGGAGATGCCTCCCAAGCTAAGAGATCCGGGTTCCTTTTGTGTCCCAATTGGAGTGGGAGATGTGAAGTATGAGACCCTTTGTGATCTTGGGGCAAGTGTAAGCATCATACCGCTTGCACTTTGCAACAAGGTTGGGCTAGGAGAGCCGAAACCGGTCAAGATGACCCTCTATATGGCGGACCGTTCTATCACTCACCCGGTTGGGATCTTAGAAGACATCCCGGTGCAACTAGGAGGATTCTATGTGCCAATTGATTTTGTTGTCTTGGATATTCCGGCGGACTATCCAGTTCCCATCATTTTAGGAAGACCTTTCCTAGCCACCTCCGGATGCCTAATGGATTGCAAGAATGGGATTCTCTCCTTCAACATTGGAGAAGAGAACATCAAGTTCAAGTTGTCCACAATGATGAAAGGGCCAACCCTTGATGAGGATGTCTTCAACATAGTCGAGCAAGAAGAATCTAGAGAAGTTGTAAGCTCGATCTTGATCAAGGATCCCTTAGAGAAGGTTCTTACCTTAAGAATGATGGAGGAAGGTGTTGAGGAGGCTTGCAATGAAGAAATCAAGGCCTTAGAAGCATTAGAAGAGGAGACAAGTGCTCAAGATGAAGGCCACGAAGAGGAGCTGAACAACTGGAAGTTCCACGGGCGTGGAAGTGATTCCACGGCCGTCAAACTCTCTGTAAAGCCTCAACAAATGAGCCAGGGAAGATCCACGGCCGCGGACTTGGAGAAAACCGTGGAGTTGGCCGTGGTTTCCCCTGAATCAGCCGTTAATGATGATCAAGCTTCTAGAAGCCATGGAGAGCCTTCATTTGCTTTGGATTCATCTCATCCAACGTTGTTTGGATCATCTCCAATCGATAAAGGTCCTCCTAAACATGAACTCAAACCCCTCCCCTCTCATTTAAAGTATGCTTTCCTTGGTGATAACTCTACATATCCGGTGATTGTGAACGCATGCTTGAGTGATGATGAACTTGCTAAGTTGTTGCATGAGCTAAGATTGCATAGGAAAGCCATTGGCTATACTATTGATGATTTGGTTGGCATTAAGCCTTCTTTGTGCATGCATAAGATAATGATGGAAGATAACCACAAACCCTCTATTGAACATCAAAGGAGATTGAATCCTATAATGAAAGAGGTAGTCAAAAAGGAAATCATTAAGTTACTAGATGCGGGGATAATCTACCCTATCTCGGATAGTAAGTGGGTTAGTCCCGTTCATGTAGTTCCTAAGAAGGGTGGAATGACCGTAGTGACCAATGAGAACAATGAACTAATCCCAACTAGGACGGTTACGGGGTGGAGAATGTGCATTGACTATAGGAAGTTGAACATGGCCTCTAGGAAAGATCACTTCCCTCTCCCCTTCATTGACCAAATGCTAGAAAGGTTAGCTCAACATTCTCATTTTTGCTATTTAGATGGCTATAGTGGATTCTTCCAAATCCCTATCCACCCCGATGACCAAGAGAAAACAACATTTACATGTCCATGGGGAACTTTTGCATATAGGAGAATGCCATTTGGGCTGTGTAATGCACCCACCACCTTCCAAAGGTGTATGATGGCTATCTTTTCGGAATACATTGAAAATATCATGGAAGTGTTCATGGATGATTTCTCTGTTTATGGTTCTTCCTTTGATAATTGCTTGGCTAACTTGTCATTAGTGTTGCAAAGATGTGAGGAGACAAATCTTGTCTTAAATTGGGAAAAATGTCACTTCATGGTAAGTGAAGGTATTGTGTTAGGACACTTGGTGTCTAACCGTGGCATTGAGGTTGATAGAGCCAAGATTAAAACGATAGAGAAGTTGTCACCACCTACCTCGGTGAAAGGGGTAAGGAGTTTCTTAGGGCATGCCGGTTTTTACCGGAGGTTTATTCAAGACTTCTCTAAAATTTCTAAGCCTCTCACTAACCTACTAATGAAAGATGTTGATTTTGTCTTTTCCAAAGATTGTCTTGAGGCTTTTTGTAGGTTGAAGAACGCCTTGATCTCCGCACCTATCATGCAACCTCCGGATTAGAGTTTACCATTTGAGATCATGTGTGATGCAAGTGATGTAGCCGTTGGGGCTGTTTTGGGGCAAAGGAAAGATGGGCGCACTCATGCCATTTATTATGCTAGCAAGACGCTAGATGATGCCCAACTCAATTATGCTACCACCGAAAAGGAGTTGCTAGCGGTTGTGTATGCATTTGAGAAGTTCCGCTCATATCTTGTTGGAGCGAAGGTCATAGTTTATACGGATCATGCTGCGATCCGTTATCTACTTACAAAGAAGGATGCCAAACCAAGGTTGATTCGGTGGATCCTTCTTCTTCAAGAGTTTGATTTGGAAATCCGGGACAAGAAGGGATCCGAGAACTCCGTGGCGGATCACCTTAGTAGAATCCCACCATTGGAGCTTGAAAGAGATGACATCCCGATTGATGATTCATTCCGGGATGAGCAATTGCAAATGGTGGAGGAATGCTTATTCCAAGTGTCTAGAGGAAGCGAGCCATGGTTTGCCGACATTGTGAACTACTTAGTGTGTGAGGAAGTGCCTCCCGGTTTGACATATGCCCAAAGGAAGAAGTTCTTCAAGGATGTGAGGCATTACTATTGGAGCGAGCCACTTTTGTTCAAGAGAGGGCCGGATGGAATGTTTAGAAGATGCATACCGGAGGATGAGGTGGAGAGTGTGATCCGCCATTGTCATTCCTTGCCATGTGGAGGGCATGCTAGCTCCCACAAGACATGTGTGAAGGTGTTGCAATCGGGCTTCTTTTGGCCAAGTTTGTTCAAGGATGTGCAAAGCTTTGTGGTGGCTTGTGATGCTTGCCAAAGGACGGGCAACATCTCAAGGAGAAAGGAGATGCCTTTGAACAACATACAAGAAGTGGAAATATTTGATGTGTGGGGTGTGGACTTCATGGGACCATTCCCTTCTTCATGTGGCAACCTCTACATCCTATTGGCGGTTGATTATGTATCAAGATGGGTAGAGGCAATCGCTTCTCCTACAAATGACGCCAAGGTTGTGGTGCGATTCTTCAACCGAGTGATCTTTCCTAGGTTTGGAACACCAAGGGTGATCATAAGTGATGGAGGGAAGCATTTCACCAATAGGAACTTTGGGGCACTTTTGGCTAAGTATAGGGTGACTCATAGGGTGGCAACACCTTACCATCCCCAAACTAGTGGCCAAGTGGAGATCTCCAACCGGGAGATAAAGGCCATTCTCGAGAAGACGGTATCTAGAACTAGAAAGGATTGGGCTATGAAGCTCAATGATGCCTTGTGGGCATATAGGACCGCTTTCAAGACACCAATTGGTACCACTCCTTACAAGTTGGTCTATGGCAAGTCTTGCCACCTCCCAGTAGAAATAGAGCATAGAGCGCATTGGGCCATCAAGTGGCTAAATTTTGACCTCAAGGAGGCGGGAGAGAAGAGGTTGCTTGACATGAACACCCTTGAGGAGATCCGGTTGGATGCATACGAGAATGCCCAGATCTACAAGGAGAGGACCAAGCGGTGGCATGACAAGAGGATCATCCCCAAGGAGTTGAGTGAAGGCGACCTTGTCCTTCTCTTCAACTCAAGGCTGTGGCTCTTTCCCGGAAAGCTCAAATCAAGATGGACCGGGCCATATGTGGTGAAGAAGATCTTTCCCCATGGAGCTATTGAGATAGGAGGGGAGCTTTGTGAAAACTTTAAGGTGAATGGGCACCGGTTGAAGAAGTATATCCCGGGAGCTCCGGTGGATATGATTGCCCCACTTTACCTTGAGTAGACGCCCCGAGTTTGGTCAAGCTAATGACCTTAAAAGAGCGCTTGGTGGGAGGCAACCCATTGGTAACATTTTCCCTTTTTCGTTTTGTTTTTGTTTAGATTTTTCCTATTTTTATGTGTGTTTCGTGTGCTTAGTGTGTGTGCTAGAACATTAGTGGCATTGGAAGCCTTGCTTGACATATGAATGATGTTGATGAACCCCTCATCAATTATGGGTGGAGCGGACGCGGAACTTGGACGGCTAGCGGTGCCTAGCGCGGGTCCCGACGCCTTGATGAACACTTAGAGCTCTCTACCATGGTTGATAGGATCATCCAACATCAATTCTACTTGAGAATCCCAAATACCATAGCAAACCATTTCTACATTGTGAGAACCTTCTTTCACTCTTCTTTACTTCATTTACACATTGGGGACAATGTGTTTCTAAGTATGGGGTGGGGTTTGCATGATCCTTTGCATGATGAGCATCTAGGATAGTTTAAAATCTTAACATGTCTTGCATTGTATATATTCATTTCGAAAATCCCATAAAAATCAGAAAATTTAAAAATTTTTGTGCTTTCTAGGCTTGGATATGACCCTAGTGATGAATCTTGTCTTGTGAATTGGCTATGGATAGCCTTATGTGTTGAATTAATGAACGCATGTGTGGACGTGAAGTACTTCTCTTGAATTCAATGAATGAGTTGTGATCATGATGTTGCCTAGAATGGATTGAGTATTGAAAGTCGAAATTACATGATAGTTCTTGCATACCATCTAGGAATGAATGAGGCAATTCATCTTTCTCTACTTCTCATCTTGATCATGATTGTTTGAGCACCTCAATTGAGATAAATTTGACCTCTTTTGACCCATCCGGGAATAGGAGCATGTTAGTGTGTTGATGTGTGTGAAAAGCAAGTGTGGGGTGAAGATGTTGATGAAAGAATGTCATGAATAAAATGCTGAATTTGTTGTGAAGTGTAGCCAAAAATATAGGTTTGGGGACGTTGGTTTAAATGACAAGTAACTCGGTACACTTCACATAATCGGGTGTTGGTGCCTTTCCAAAGTCAAATAAACCGATAGTCCTAATGAGCTTTGGTATGTGTGCCCGGTGTGGATGCACCTCGAAAAATAGAAAAAACCCGAGGATGGCTAATCACCAAGATTTCGGCTTTTGTACACCAATGCCATTGTCTCAAAAATAAGTCAAAGAAAAAGAAAAGAAAGAAAAAATAGAGAAAAATATACACTTGAGGGAAGTTGATCGAGGACAAGATTGTGGAGTTAGTTCCATTCCCGGATTAGCATCACATAACCTAGAAAATCCCCACCTAGTCACTACATTTCTTGGCCTTTTATTTCACAAAACCTTATGACCTATTTGCATGTTTGTAAGACTTAGTGATTTAGATTGGATATACTCTTGATCTTCTTGACTTCTTCATCCTTACATTTCATGCATACTTTCGAGTTAAGTGCAATTGTCTTTCCATGCCTTCACTTGTTTGATGCATGATTGCTTATCCTTTGCCATGAAACATGACTTTGAAGGTGATCCAACAGTAGAAGCACAAACCCAAAAAGATTTCGACATTTTTCTACATACATAAATCATGTTATCTTGTAGTCTATAGTTGAGAATTTGCTCGGGGACGAGCAAACCTTAAGTATGGGGTATTTTGATAACACTATTTATGACTTAGATTTAGACACTCATTTAGATAGATTTTCCGCTCATTCATGCATGGTTTAGTACTAGTTCACGACGTTTGCACTCAATTCACGTATTTTGTCGAGATAGACGTCTACACGGACTTGTGCATTGCTTTGTAGGTATTTTGGGAGATTTAGGAGCTAAAACGATACGTTTGAGGATCGTTCATCAAGATGACACACCTTCGGACTCATTAGGATGCAAGCTAAAGGCTAGGGAGGACTCATGGAACCTTGCCAACACAAGCCATGCACCAAATCGAAGCTTAATGATCAAAGGCAAAGCTGAAGGTCCAAATCACGGTTCACTGACAAATCACGGCCGTGGAAATGCCCATGGATTTTGCCAGGTTTTCGTGACAGCTGTGCCACGATCTCTTGGCCAGCTCTTGCAAAGTTGTAGTATAAAAGTGGTCCTGCATTGGCTGAGAGAATCATCTTGGAGCAGCTCTCCATTATCCACTATCATCCAATCAAAATATTCTCTCAACAAGAAGATTCTTGGAAGAAGGAGGTAGAAGGAAGCTACCATTGGAGAAGAGCTTCATTGGAGAAGAAGAAGAACACACCATTGATAGATCTTGATAGCTTTGTAGAGAAGAATTTCGGAATCGATTTCTAGAGTTGTATGAACATTTGAACCTTCTTTAAGAAGGGTTGTGAGTCATTCTAATTCCATATTTTCAGCTTGGTTTTGTTACTTCTCTTGTTCATCTCTTTCTCTTCATTATCTTGCAAATGGAAGCCATGATTTTATGTTTGATGATTTTGATTGCTATGATAAATGTTATAGGCTAAATAGATGTGATTCTAGGGTAAGGAAGGAATGGTTATGGTTAGGACTATGATAGGATGGACTTAGATTAGCCTTGGATGACTCTCTTGCTTGGACGTAGCTTCTGTTGGAGTCCACGGTTCGTTCTTTCCTTTCCACGGCCGTGGAAGGTGTAGAACAGCCCGTGATTCCCCCTTGTTTGATGGATCTAGCTTTAGATCGTTAGAATGTTGCAATCCTAAGTGTTTGTTGAGTTAAATCTACCCTAGGGTGACCTAGTGTTAGCAACTAAGTGTTAGAAGAGACTTACCCGGTGATTCTACTCTTAGATTTCAAAGATGACAAACCTTAGGTAGTGGTGAGCTTCATAAGCCGCCATTGGACTAAGTGTGCTAGGATAGTTGTTTAGGACTAACCCTTTCGAGACTTACCCGGTGAAGATAGGTTAGATCCCTAAGTGACAATCCGGTTTGTGTAGAATTCCATCCCATAGGTTCTTAGAGAATTACCCGGTGATGAGGCCTTTGGGACAGATTAGTGGACCATGAGACCTACCCGGTGATTGATCCCAATCTAGAAACACTTACTTCCAACATGTCATAGTAAATCCAAGGAATGATTAGATAGCTTGAGTCCTATACCATAACCAGAATTTCCAATCCCTAGAATCCGTCTTTCTATCTTTGATCTATATCTCGTATTTAGCTTGTTTGTTTGCGTTGATTTGTTAGCTTAGTTGATTATTATATTTCGCATGATTTGTGATCTTTGATTGATCACCGAAAAACCAACCAAAAACAATTGAGATTTTCATTTCTGTATTTCTTTCTCTTGTCTTAACCTAGATCTTCACTAGACTTAATCATAAATCGAATCAATCTCACCTTAGTCTTTGTGTTCGACCTCGGAATACTATCCCTACTACAAACGTCCCGTACACTGCGGGTTCGCTAGGAGTTAGGATAAATATAACGAGAATATAAATTTAAAACCCATTGCGTATCACATCCTGAGCGTAACATGAGCCTCGGGATATTGTTGGAGGTGACGTCATCTCCTTGATCGTGGAGCAGGTCATGGACTTGAGTGAGTTGAAGGATGGGATGGAGATCCCGTTCTACAACGAAGGTCTTCTCCGGCGTTGCAAGCTCTTGAGGAAGGACGGTGAGAACCTCTTTTGGCTCTCTTTTGCAGATGGGAGCCATATCACTTACTTGCCCCGGCCTCTACCTTTCGGATATGAGATCTTCGACCTTTACATTGCCTCCGACCCCTATGTCCCAAGGCGATCTCATGTCACCATTGTTGAGCGGCATGCGGCGAGCTCCAGCAAAGCCCCATATAAGGACCACATGCCCATCCCCGATGATGAGGAGATGCCCACCGTGGCGGAGGAGGATGATCCCGCACATGAGAGTCTCCGAGCTCAGATGGCTGCCCAGACCACTCAGCACCAACGGTGGCAGACCGACTACCAAAAGACGATGCTTGAGCAGCAGCAGTCTTGGTAGACGAGATTTCAGGAGAGCATGACCACTCACTTTGACTAGCGTCAAGACGCTTGGAAGGTGGTTCAGCAACAGCGGATGGAGGCTCAGCAGCTGGCTTGGCAGGTCGATTTTGAGACCTCCTTTGGTGCTTGTTTGGATGCTCAGCAGACCCGCCTCGACGACATATACCGGTGGCATGAGCACTTCTTCAGCCACTTCCCCTACCTGCCAAAGCACGGTCTGGATGGTCCAGCCGGACCCTCCCACTAGTGAGCTACTCATTTTCCCTTCTCCACATTATTATCTTTGCTTTCATTTTCACACTTTGAGGGCAAAGTGTTCTTCAAGTATGGGGAAGGGAACTTATCATGCATGTACAGTTGTTTGAGTTTGTTTTGAGAATTATAGTTTGTAATTCATGTCTTAATTCAGTAAAAAAAAGAGAAAAACCCAAAAAATTGGGAAAAAGGAAAGAAAAATATTTGGATAAACCAAAAATCCGAAAGGGCGGTTTAGGCAAAAAGAAGGTAGTCCGACCAACTCTAGGTAGGTGCAAAGTTGGACTTGAGGGATGTGAGATTTTGTTGAGATTATCATGAAAAGAAGAAGAGTGGCAAGGTGAAAATTCAAAAGGGCTTCTTGGCAAAATGAGCGATACCGAATATAGGTTCTCCTTCCGGCATTGGCCACATAAGAAGGGGAGTCATAAGTAGGATGCCCGGGTAGGTCACTCTTGGAGCAATAAGGATGGTAGTCTCTCACCTTTTTCTCTTTTCTCATTTTCTTTGGTTTTCTCACTTGTCTACTGCACCATACTTCCTGAGGCTTTGTGTGCTGATATTGTTGGATGCGTTGTATACTCGGGACGAGTAAAGAGTCTAAGTATGAGGCAGTTTGATAGGTGATGAAATCACTACCAATTTAGGTAGTTTTTAGAGTCTTTTTAGTGTCTTTGAGTCATATTATATTACTAATCCCTTGATCCAAATGAAGAAGTCCAAATTTAAGTAAGAAAGGATTTAACAACACTTGGGAGTCGAAGAAGATCAATGAAGCAAAGTTTTTAGTGCAACACTGCCCTACTCCAGCAACGCAGCCTGCACCTTCGCCAACGCCCAGAAGAAGCTTGTCATCGCCCCTACGGTGACTCAGCCTGAAGAAGCGAAGCTGGCACCCCATTGCCCCTACCTGCGCCCTTTCCAACGGACATGTGAAGCTGAAGAGCCAGTGCCACCGCCCCTGCGGTGACACTGGGCCGCCCCTGCGGATCACCATCGAAAACGACACGAAGATGAAGAGTCGGACGTTCAAGAGCCTTAAAGAACCCGCCCCTACGGAATTTTCAGGCCGCCCCAGCGGCCAAGAAGAAGTTGGAATGTTATTGCCTAAACCGCCCCTACGGCTTTGAAGCCCGCCCCCGCGGTTTAGCGCTAGAGGACTTAACTCCGGCTATTTGCACCATCTTTATGACATTTAAGGTGACTGTTTAGACAACCCATTTACTCCCTTTTAATGCATATTGTAGTGTAAATAGAGCCCTTGGCCGATTGCTAGAATTATCCACATTTTCCCCAAAAGCTTTATATTTCTAAGTGCCATTTTGTAGTGAGTTTCTAAGCTTCCTTTACTACATTGGGTTGATTGAAATTGCATTGCTATTTGGTTGTATGTTATTTTAAGATAAGTTTAATTTAGTATCATTCGTGTTATATTTCCTTGATCTCTCACTCATGTTTGCATTTCTTTTATCACTTAGATTGATCGCCTTAAGGGCCCGTTTGGTTTTAACTCCGGAATAGGAAGCGAAATGAAAACGAATCTAGTCCATACGTATACCCTTGTTCATAAAAGTTTTTAGAATTATTCATTGTGGTTTGAAGTAATTGGAATAGAGTTTGATTACTTTTGATACCCTATTGAGTAACAAAATGTGGAAAACAAGTGCATTTTGCATTAAACCACAAAGAATGATTCCATAAAATTTCATGAATAAGGATATACATATGGACTAAATTCATTTTCATTCCGTTTCCGTTTTCGGAGTTGGAACCAAATGGGCCCTAAGTGTACATTTGCATGCAAAGTGCTAGGATTAATCGATTCCGGGTTCGGGTCTTTAATCTAGTAATAAACCTTTAGGTAAAAGCTGGTTGTGATTATCTAAGGGAAAGGAACATAACTATAAAGAAAGATTAATGGTTTGTTTATTCTTTTTTATATCTCTTTATCTTTACAAGAATGCTAACTTGTGGTTTGATCTTGTAGGTTTACGGATCAATAATCTAGTTAAGTTGTGTTAATGCCGGTTGGCTTGACACGTATCTAAGATCAAGATGAGAACATTGGTGAATTACTTCTAAAAAGAATCAACCAAGTAATGCATGCTAAGATCCAACCTAGTGTAACTCTTTAATCCTGCATATTATCACCATATTTGCTTACTTTCTAAACGCTTTTGTCTTGTTTTGCTACGATCCAAACCCCCCCCCCCCCATTGGTTACAATTCGTTAATCGAATCTAAATAAAACTTTGAATAAAACTCTCTTGGGTTCACCCTTACTTAAACTATACAGATCGGTTAAGTGTACATTAGGTATTATACTTTGACAAAAGCTAAAAGACAACGACCGTAGGTTTTTAGCCTCGTCAACATGCAATCTAGAAACATAATCGATATTTGTTAGTATATAAAACCGCATTTATATGTTAAGTCTTCCATCATTCACATACAACAATTCATAATCAAGGTGGAGATATCAAAAAGGAAAGTGGTAATTCCAAAATCATAATCATAGTTGCTCTTAGTGTCCTATCAAGTGTATCTTCCTGGTTCATTTTCTTTTTTTTGGTTAAGACAAAGATAAAGCCTAGACAAGCCCTTATCATGAAGTTGGATGATGTGAATTAAGCAAGCACCATTGATTCCTCGCAATTAGATTTCAGCACGATCAAAGACGCGACAAAGGATTTCTCAATCGCTAACCAACTGAGCAGAGTTATATTTGATGTAGTTTACCACGTACATGGTAATTCTAAAGATAGGTTGAAAGGAAGTGTGGATTACATGTTATTTGATATGATTAACCTATACTCTTTTATTAGGAAACTGAATTAGTGATCACATGAAAATAAATCTCTTGCTTTTCTAATCGTATAGATGCAACAAGGTGTGTCCAACTAGACTGGGAAATTCTGTATAAAATCATAGGAGACATTGCTCGTGGTCTCCTATACCTTCATGAGGACTCTTAGTTCTGGATCATCCACCGTGATCTCAAAGCGATCAATATACGTCAAGTAGGAATGACACCAAAAACTGTTAGTTTTGGCATGACAAGACTATTTTCGGTGGACCAAACTCACGCTGACACTAGAAGAGTTGTTGGCACATAATAAGCTCACACAACCTTTAATTGTAATGCCTAAAGATTATTTTTTTTCGATAATGAAAAGCGATTCGATCCCATAACAATGAACGTCATAAAAAATCACAACAAATGAAAAAAGAGAAAACAAAAATATCATAAAACCCAAAAACAGGAACATCCGCAGTAGAAATGCCTAAAGATCACTTACGTTTCCTTCCTTAAACGTCACCAATCACAACCACGATGCACGAACAACAATTCTCATAATGGTGATCTGGCGCAAGAATTGTCACGTGCGGAACACGTGATCCTCGCATGCACAAAACAAAGAAGCACTCAAACACAACACCACATCCTCGGCGCTTCCAACTCCCCTTTGTATCCTGTCTCTCTCGCCATGGAATTAGCCAACCCTCGGAGCCACCCCCTCAAGCGCCGTCGAGACCCTGACGCCGACGAAGAGGACTCTCCTCTCCAACCCGATAGCGGGGTAGACCTCTCTCTCCTTGAAGCCGTCGAGAAATCTCAATCCACTGTCGAAGTCCTCGACCTCAAGACCCTAAAAAAGCTCGTCCTCGCCTTCGAACGCCGGCTTCGCGACAATATTGAAGCCCGTCTCAAGTATCCTGACCAGCCTGAGAAGTTCGCCGATTCCGAGGTCGAACTTCACGACGACCTCCAAAAGCTCAAGCTTTTAGCTGCCGGCCCCGAGCTTTATCCCGACCTTGTCAATCTTAACAGCATTCCTTCCATTCTAGGGCTTCTCAATCACGACAATACCGATATTTCCATTGACGTCGTCACTCTCCTCCAGGACCTCACCGATGAGGACGTTCTCGAGGATAACGACGAGCCGGCTAGGGTTTTGGTGGATAATCTCGTGGAGAATAATGCTCTGGAGCTGCTGGTTCAGAATCTTTTCCGGTTGAACGAGTCAGATCCCGACGAGGCCGCTGCTGTGTATAATACCCTGGCCACGATTGAGAATTTGATTGAGGTGAAGCCGGCGGTCGCGGAGATTGTTTGCGAGAAGACGAAGTTGTTGAGGTGGCTGCTAGGGAAGATCAAACTTAGGGAATTTGATGGAAACAAGCAGTATTCGTCGGAGATTTTAGCAATTTTGTTGCAGAATAGTACGGCTAATCAAAAGCGGCTTGGGCAGATGAACGGTGTGGATGTGGTTTTGCAGGCGGTGGCCATGTACAAGTCTAAGGATCCTAAGAGCACTGATGAGGAGGAGATGGTCGAAAACCTGTTTGATTGCTTGTGTTGTTTGTTAATGCCCTTGGAGAACAAAGAGAGGTTCCTCAAGGCAGAGGGAGTCGAGCTGATGATTATCATCATGAAGCAGAAGAAGTTGGCTTATGGGTCAGCTATTAGGGCGCTCGATTTTGCCATGACTAAGTATCCCCCAGCATGTGAGCGGTTTGTGGATGTTCTGGGATTGAAGACTGCTTTTGCAGCCTTTATGGGTAAGGCAAGTTCTGGATTCTCCCTGTTTGTTTTCTCATATGCTCAAAATAACTTCAAAATTTTGTTTCCACTGTTTAGTGCTGGCGGCATTGGTGTAGCTTAAGCTGTTAGTTTCATTGATTGCTGATTTGCTGTACATAGTTATTGACTACCAGTATTGAATTGTAAGTTCATAGTCTGATACTTATAAGTGTAATAGGTCTTAATGGTAGATGTGAAAAATTATTGATCCCATCCCATCTGTGCGCTGTAATCAAATGGAATTCAGCAAGCTGTTTATAATAGGTTTGAACCTGATCAGAATTACAGATTGGATTCATAAACTAATGTGGCTATTTTACTTTTTCTACCTCTATCAAACATTTGGCGTAGTTCTCAATTGATAGATTAAATCAGTTCTTGAGTGTATTGCTGGTATTTATAGTGTGGTCGTCGTACTAATTTTTGGGAATCTCAAGGATAAAGTGGTACCTCATTTTATTTTATTGTTTTGTCTCTGTAATGGCCATGTTTTGGGCTTAACCGTTCACCATTGTTTAAAGCTGCAACTGAATTGATCATGCAGATGGTCGTATTAGGAATTTTTGGGATACTTTGGATGGATTAGGCTTACAAAGGTTATGTTAGATGCTGTATTGGTTCCGTTTCATGTTCTGAGCTGTCCATAATCTTATAACATCTAATGTAAGCCGGTCAAAAATAACAATAGAGTATAATGTGGTACACATCAAAGGAATTTTTAAAGCATTGAAAGCCAGAAGGATGAGGAGAGATATGTTTTATGGAATCATTTTGAAGTTAGATTTACACTAGTTTTGTAGACCTTCTGAACCCAGAAGGGTGTTACTACTTGAGCTTGATGAATAATGTATCAATATTTGAAAATGAGTTACGTCCTTGATGAATAAAGTAGTATTGGGACAATATGTCGGGGTGAAGCCTCTTTGCATGCTATAAGAATCATGTCTCTCTTCCTATGCACTGTTATCCAACCCTTTTGTACAGATTCCCATTTCCCCATATCATAGCAAATATTGCTGTGACTTCAGATTCATACATGGTTTTTAATCTTCTGTTTCAGGTTGAACACAATTTAGTTTATTGATTGTAGTACATAAATGGTTTCGACCCTGGGGTCACTTTACGAATTGGATATTTACCCAAAGAAGGTAGCACAATTCAGTGGGGTCAGAGCACAGGAGTTGAATTTGTTTTGCATCAGTATCGAGTAGATATATGTTTGATCATTGATAAATTATGTTTCTAATTTCTATCCTTGAATTGCCAGATTCCAATAAGCAAGAAACACAAAAGAGAACGCTATCAAGAGGAATTAGAGGAGCGGATAATATCAATGATTGCATCATTATTTGGTACGATCACTAGTTGCTTTAAAAATGAACAGGAGGGACGACAACTTTTCTATAGCTAAGCTTATTGATAGTCCTTACTGGATGCTTAATTCTGCTGGTTATTGAATGCTTAATTTTTGTGAAAACTTGAGTTCTTATATCCAATATGTTCCGGGACTCGATTAAAAAAGTTTAATGGTTTCTTAACTGTCATTGTTGATAGATAATTCCTATTGCATGCTTCATTTCCTGTTTAGATGAATACTTATTTTCACAATGGAATATGAGTAATTGTGTCATTTTTTTTTTCTGTCCTTATCAATATTAGGATGTTGTCAAGTTCTCGTATGCTGGGAATCTCAGTTTCTTCAATTATATTGCTTCTGCTTTGGTTACCTACTCCCTCAGTGTAGTGCTTTTTTTATGTTTCTTGAATCTAGTTGTTCTGTTTAGCTGTTCTTTCTTCATCGGCCTTTGTTTTTTGAACTTTGGTTAGCTGGGATTTTGAGAGGTTCTAGAAGAGAAAGGTTGCTGAGCAAGTTTGTAGAGAATGAGTGTGAGAAAATAGACAGGCTTATGGAACTTTATGTGAGGTAATAAAATTTATATTATTGATCCATGCTTTTTGAATAGGAACTTCATCTGACCAACATTGATCTTGTTCAGATATTCAGATCGAGTGAAAGAGGAGACCGAGCGGATGGACGAGCTTGAACTGGATGATTTTGAGGTATTTTTTCTTGACAATAACCATCAAGTCTTTGATCATAGTTTGTTTTTCATAAGAATTGAGGAACTCCGTAACACGCTGCAGATGGATGAGGAAGAGAAGTACAACCGGAAACTCGAATCGGGTCTTTACACCCTTCAGGTAATTAGTCAGTATGTGTGTTTTAAAAACGATTGAACTTGTTGATGTTGTATTAGTGTTTGTTATATGCACAAGCTGATGCTCTATTTATAATGTATTTTGGCATGCAGCTGATTGCTGTAATTCTGGGTCATCTTTGGTCTGCAGAGTAAGTGTGAACAATATAATTTATGTTAATGCAGGAATGTGTTAAGATTATGCATCTTAATTATCATGTTCTAGGCACCCTGGAATGCAAGCTAGAATTGAACTGCTACTGAAACAGAACAAGCTCACAAGAAAGGACATCAAGGACATTCTGCAGGTATGAGTAGCCCTTGTGTAGTTATTGTGAAGCTGAATATAATCCACATGGATGATGAATTGAATTGGATATGGTAGGAACACCATGACAACATTGGTGATGTTGATGGACCAGAAGAGAAGGAGAGGGCACAGGCAAGAATAGAGAAATTTATATCGTCATTTTGATTTTGTCAATTTTAGGCAAACAGTTCTCAAGTTGTACCATACTGTAACCCAGAGTACTCAGACCCTTGATTTTCTTGATTCGTGAGTCAATGCATCTAATCGAAATTGTGGCCCGGAGAAGCGATTTGGATTGAATTCAGTAGCAACAACAAAGTCAGGATATTTATGTTTAGAGAAAAAAAGAGCTCTCAAATTTGTAATATTTGTAGAGGATGGCCATTCAACCACTGCTGAAAACCTCACAACTCTTTAGCACACACACAGATGGCCACTCAAATGCCACAAGCGTTTAGATCCAAGTTGCTTCTAGAATGGGGACACGAGCCCCAAGCCTTGTCATGTGTAGCTTCATCACAAAATTCGCTTCAAGGCGCCTTGTCATGTTGAGCTTGACCACAAAATCCGCTTCAAGGATCTTGCAAGTTGCAACTAGGGTTATCCATCCGATCTGGACCAGTGGATTGGAATTTCCAAAACATTGGACCGGGGCTATCTGATCCATTATGGTCCAGACCGGTGGATTGTAATTGACTGGAAATTGAAGATACCGATGTTAAATTAACGAATACTAATTTATTAGATTATGGAGACTATTCAGTATTCACTATTCAGTACTTATAGATTGGACTTTGAAGGACAGGTTAACGAGAGATATCGCGAGAAGAGGAGCTGCAGGCCGGAGGGCGAGGACAGGAGACCAGATATCGAGTCCATACGAGAGAGATCCCGAGAGCCAAAGCTAGAAACACGCCGAGAGAGATCACATCAAGGTAAGGAAAAGGATGCCGAAGACTCCAGTCTAGATGAGGGAGATCCCGAGAGCTAGAGCCGCTGCATTCTAGTCTAGACGAGCGAGAAAGAGAACAAGAGAGGTGTTGAAGAGGAACTGAAGCTTCGAAACAAACTCTAGTTACTATTACAACTTACTCATAAATTATTTTTGTAAAAAAGACATTACGGTCCAAACCTAGTCCACTAGTTTGTTTTGGTCTATAACTGGGACCAAAAATCCATAATGTTCTAGACTATCGACCGTACCGTAAAAATCCGGCCCGACTTTCCAGTATGTTCCGGTCCGGATTAATTATGCACAACCCTCCTTGCAGCGCAAAGCACAACGAAAACCAAAACATTCGGCTTAAAAACTGGATAAATCATTGACAAACTATATCAAAATACAACGTGGAAATGTAGCTTATCACAGCACAAAGTTGCCATGACTTACACCCGACTTAGAGGTTCACATGCATCGATCAATCATCATCTTCCACATGATCCCCATCCTTAATCTACGAAGGATTTAAAAATAGGTTGGTACATATCGCTCCGACTAATCTATAACAAACTTTTAAACCATTATACTTCTTATAACAACTTATGTAACACCCCAAATCCGCGGGACTCGGGGCGGTACTGGGCTAGGATCTCACAATGGATCCTGACCCTAACCTGACAACAAGTTCACTGGATCTTACAACAAGCCACATATAGATTAAAACCAAAGCATCAAACTGTATAAATATATACAAACAAAGGTTTACAATAAGTACCGTTGAGTACAAAACAACAATCCATACATATACAAAATATCCCATAATCCCTCGCACAATCCTAGTGTACGGAAGCCCTCAGAGGATCACCCATCTGTATCACTCTACAGTCCTCCTAACCTACAGATCATCTACAAGACGGTATAAACCATTAGCTAACCATTCATATATAAGATAATGAATAAGCACATACACATGTCATGGAATGATAAACACATTTTCATGTTGTCACACATTTACCCGTTTAATTATCTTTATAGTGTCATACACTCAAGGTATATATATAGATGAAAATATGTGACACGAGAAATTTATCATCCTCGCCTCTGGGTACCATAGCCATCTGAAGTAGTATCGGCGCACTTCCCGTGTACCCTAAGGGAGTGGTGAAGTGCCCATCCCGTATACCAGGACTGGCCTGACCACAGAGAACCTCCCAGACTCCTTACATGATGAAAGGGAAATGTTATCACTGCCACTGCAAGGGGCTATCCAATAAACCATAGGTCGGTAATAATCAATATCGCATGCTATCAAGCATATAATAATCACCATTCATGCATACATGCAATATAGGGATGACAGCTAAGTAAGTCCTACGGACTTACCTCAACCTCAGAATAACCTCAACCACGATCAACTCCAATCCGGAGGAATGCACTGCCTAATAACAAGGCATAGAGAGGTGTCAAACCTCCTATCAACTAAAGGGATCACACCTAGACCCAAGGGATCCATAAGGATCATAAACATCGTATAAACCTCTAGTAACATGCTAAACCTTAAAGCCACATCAGGGCATATATCCCACTCATGATATCATCATCAAACTAGAAACCCATAATTACCAGAATAATGTAACGAGCATAATGGAATTTCCAATTATCCATTTTAACAAACTTAAGGTCAATTTATACTAACCCGCAATACGGAAAACGAATAAATTCATAACTTATTCGTTACTAACCCGATATACGACCCGGAAGAAGATACAGACTCTTTGTATTGCAAGGAGTAAGATCACGGTATCAAACTCAACGTTCGGCGGCTCGCAGTGGTCTGTCGGCGTTCCGATAACGATAAACGAAGGCTTAACCAAAAAGCTAGCAAACATGAAATAACTTGGTACCACCTTGAAGAGAACTAAATAAGAGACTCGTTTGTACAAACGGATTTGAAAATGAATCGAAGACGAAGGATTGAAAGATGAATCGTATGTACGTATTTATTGTGGATTTTCTTCTTTGTAAATTGTATTTAGAAAATCAGAGCAAAGTGAAGGAGATGTGTAAACCCCCTTAGTCTCCTCTTTACATGTGTACATATATTAAAACACTTACTTTTAATATATTATAATCTTCAATTTGCAATTACATTTGCAATTGTGAAGCTTTGCACGCCTTTCAATATATATATATATATATATATATATATATATATATATAGTATAGATCCTATGAGAATAGGCCTTATCATGTTATCATAAAAACAAGCCTTATTGTTTAATATATTATTCGTAGTTATTATTAATTATGGTATCTACCATAAATCTCGACCCTTAATACTCACCATCCGACGGTCTAAGATTGTTCTCATGATACACAATAAGGCTTGTTCTCATGGGGACCGCACCCTATATTATTTAATTAAAATGCGGTTATATTTTCCGGTATGCAAACTTTATGAAACTGGAATATAAAATCCGGAATATTATCGGGATAACGATTCCATAACTTTCTCGTAAAATGGGCATTCCTAAGCAACATTTCTTAACCGTTACGAATCGGAGTAGCGACTCTTTTGGCCGTTTGGCCTTTTTATATTATTTCTCATCTAGGACATATCCGATGTCCCGATCATTTCTCTCAACTGCAACCCTATTTATTGGAGCTCCCAAATCCTCCAAATAACACCGGCTGTTACATCAGTTCCCCCTAAAATCAAGTTTCGTCCCGAAACTTGAACAAATCCCAAATCCTCTCGGACCCATATGCCGAGGTATAAACACTCACTCTATCGGAGGTATAACATCTCCAAAACCTAACTCATTCCAAAGGCACGAAGGTAGAACATCTCCGGCAATCTAAACCCATCACAAAGGCACGGAGGTAAAAACATCTCCGGCATACTATAATCACAACAATGGTGTGGAGGAAGAACATCTCCAGCAACTATTACCTCAACTAAAGCATGGAGGAACAACATCTCCACCAACTATACTACAACAATAGTGTGGAGGAAGAACATCTCTAACTCTAGACTCATCAGAAGAGCATGGAGGAAGAACATCTTCAGCTAACTCATAACTCGATGGTATGGAGGTAGAACATCTCCAACCATAAGATCATCGCTCAAGGGCATGGAGGTAGAACCTCTCCATCCATATAAATCTCGCTCGTATCATAATAGCATGGAGGAAGAACCATCTCCAGCTACGTCACCAATATAACTAAGACTCCCTTGGCAAGTCTACAGGTGCAACTATCTCTACCTAAAACTCGGGATAATTCCTCTGGATATTATCCTCAGTCTCCCATGAAGCCTCATTAGATCCTTGTCTAGACCACTGTATCCTCAACATAGGAATGTCCTTCGAACGTAAGCGTCTCATACCCCTCTCTAGGACTGCAATAGGATGCTCAACAAATGTGTGGTCCGGCTCAACCACTAAGTCCTCATAACAGATAATGTATCTCGGATCTGGTATATACTCCCTCAGCTGAGACACTAAAATACGGGGTGAACACCCTCTAATCTAGGTGGCAACGCAAGACGGTATGCCACCTCACCGACTCGCTCCAAAATCTCAAAAGGGCCGACTTATCGGGGACTCAACTTCCCCTTTATGCCAAAATGTCCGACGCCTCGCGTCGGAGATACTCTCAGCCAAACATGAGCTCCAACTCTGAGCTCTAGAGGCCGACGCCTCTTGTCTGCATATGAATTCTAGCGACTCTGTGCAACCAACATCCTCTCTCTGATCAATGCCACACAAGCAATATCCTCCTGAATGTGATTAGCTATAAAACCACTAACATTGCTAGGCTCATCCCAACATAACGTTGTACGGCATCTATGCCTATATAGTGCATCATATGGGGCCATCCCAATCGATGCATACAATTTGTTGTAGGAGAACTCAACCAATGGGAGGTAAGCTGACCATCCCTGTCACCAATCCAACACACAGGCTCACATCATATCCTCTACTCTCTGAATGGTCCTCTCCGAATAACCATCTGTTTGAAGATAGAATGTTATCGTGAAGTGCAAACTCATTCCCAGGGCAGTCTGAATCTGCTGCCAGAACCTCGAGGTAAATCGTCCATCTCGATCTAAGACGACCGTCCTCGGTACACCATGGAGTCTTACTATCTATCTACTGAAATCCTCAACTAATCTGCTCACTGGCCACGTTTTCCTAATAAGGATGAAACGTACAATCTTCGTCAATTTGTCAACCACAACCCAGATGGCATCAAAACTTCTGCTGGGCCTCAATCTAGTCAAAAAATCCATAGAGATGTCCTCCCACTTCCACTGCGGTACTGGCAGTGAATGGAGCTCATCTCGAGGTCTGTAATGCTCTATCTTGACTTGCTGACAGGTCGCATATGGAGCCACAGATCTGGCCACATCGGGCTTCAACCCTCCCCACCAATATGAACCTCTCACATCTTGATACATCTTACTCTCACCTGGGTGCACTGAGTAAGGTGTGGAGTGAGCCTCTTGTAATATCCTCTATCTTAGATCCGCATCTACGGGTACACAGACGCGATCGCGGCGTCTCATCACTCCATCTGCTCCTATGGAGAACTGTGGTGCCTCACCACGAGACATCCTATCTCGTATCCTCATCAATGTCGGGCAGGTCCCCTGCTTCTATTGGATCTCTCCTAACAGATCACGTAGAACCTCTAAAGTACTCAGTTGGGCATCCTCATCAAGAAATTGGATGTTCATCTCAAGCCAAGCTCGATCTCTCTGAAGCTGAGGCTGAACTGTCAATCTCGCAATCGCCTTTTCTCAAGGCGTCTTCCTGCTCAGGGCGTCGGCGACAATGTTTGCCTTCCTTGGATGGAACAGAATGTCAAGCTCAAAATCCTTGATCAACTCAAGCCATCTACGCTGACGGTTATTCAATTCCCGATGCGTGAAAATATACTTCAGACTCTTATGGTCTATGAAGATTTGGGATGTAGCGCCATACAAGTCATGTCTCTAAATCTTCATGCATGAACTACCGCTGCCAACTCCAGGTCATGAGTCGGGTAGTTTTCGTCATACGTCTTCAACTGTCTAAACGCATATGCAATCACTCTACCACGCTGCATCAGGACACATCCCAATCCTAGCTTGGATGCGTCACTGTAGACTACAAAGTCCTTTGTGCCCTCCGGCTGCGCTAAGATGGGAGCGGAAGTCAAACGCCTTTTCAGCTCCTCAAAACACTAAGTACACGGCTCAGACCATACAAACCGGGTAGTCTTCCTCAACAGGCTGGTAAGTGGATGGGCAATAACAGACAATCCCTCCACAAATCTACGGTAATAACCGGATAAGCCAAGAAAGCTGCATACTTCCTTGACGTTCGTCGGTGTCGTCCATGCTGCTACAGACTCGATCTTTGCCGGATCAACCTTGATCTCTTCAGAGGAAACAACATGACCCAGAAATGCTACCTCTGGCATCCAAAACTCGCACTTAGAGAACTTGACATACAATCATCTATCCCGCAAAACTTGCAACACAGTCCTCAGGTGTCCTGCATGCTCCTCTCTGCTACGAGAGTACACCAGGATATCGTCTATGAAGACCACCACAAACAGATCCAGGAAGTCGATGAATATTCCATTCATCAACTCCATAAAGATGGCGGGCGCATTCGTGAGCCCGAATGGCATCACTACAAACTCGTAGTGGCCATACCGAGTCCAAAATGCCATCTTATGCACATCCTGCTCTCTCACCCTCAACTAGTGATATCCCGAGTGCAAGTCGATCCTGGAGAACACAATCGCTCCTTGAAACTGATCTAACAAGTCATCGATACGGGGCAAAAGATACTTGTTCTTGATGGCCACCTTATTCAGTTTTTTGTAGTTGATACACAATCTCAACGATCCGTCCTTCTTCTGCATGAAGAGGACAGGGGCTCCCCACGGGGATACGCTAGGGCGGATGAAGTCCTTCCCAGCCAACTCCTCAAGTTGCTTCTTCAGCTCTTATAACTCGATAGGCGCCATACGGTATGGGGCCTTCGAGATTGGTCTCGTACCAGGCTCCAACTCTATCCCGAAATCCACGCTCCTCTGAGGCGGAAAACTGGACGGCTTGACAACACATCCACAAACTCGCAAACCACGGGGATATCCTCTAACGCTGAACTTTCGCCCTCCTTCATGGCATAACACCAAAAGGCCTCGCAACCCTGTGCTATCAATCTCGTTGCTTGTACTACGCTAATAACCATACCCGACTTTCCAAGGTCCCAACATCGGAAAATCTAGATCTTACCCGACTTGGTAGAGACCGTCACGGTCCTCCTACCTACATCTAACACAACACGATGTCTATCCATCCAATCCATATCCAAAATGACTCCCTCATGCACCAATGGCATGACAAGGAAATCTACAACCAATCACGGTTTCTTAAACGTATAGGACAACCATGCACCTCTCGGTACCTCTCACCTGACCCCCATTGGGTAACCCTATAGTGAAGGGTATCCCTTCTATCGTATCTAACACCACACAGTCAAACCATAACACAAAAACAATAAGTGCATAGCACTCGTATCACAAAAAATCTCTGACAGGTAAACCATTAATGTGAATGTTACCTACAACAGTTGGCGATGTCGAAGGATATGGAACACATCTTTCCTTCTTCGCCACTTCTATTACACGCTAGACGTCTTCTCAAACTTGTTACTTCATCGAGGCGCAACTTGAAACTTGCACTTGTGTACTCTATAATCTAAGTAGGGTAACTATCTCATTCCTTACTGCGATCCACACATCGCCGACAACCTTGGAAATTATATTCTCAACATTCTCCATAACTTGGTCTTCCGCCTCTGGCGAATCAGCAATGAGGACTTAACCCCAACCTCTCGTGACCGGAGGTCCACCAACTCGTTCACGACTTACGATTACCGGAGATAGAGGTGGTCTAACTCTTCCCCGTCCTATAGCAGATGTCGCTCTAGTCTGACCCATCAGCGATAATATTATAGCTACGTAAAAGGCTATATAATGTCATATGTATAGATATATACATAATACTCAAATCCAACATACATGCATAGTTCAACACATAATAGGTATCTATCTATATATATCTATGCTGTTGAGATCCTTAGAAGGGTGATGGCTTTCCGTACACTCTATCCCAAAACAACTATACACTTTTCAAAACTAAAAATCCTTTTGAAAAGTCAGACCCCTTTCACGTTCCGTTTATTTATCTATTCGACCTATATCGCAGATTGCAAGTGCCATTGTTGTCAACCTAAGGCTTTGATACCAACTTTGTAACACCCCAAATCCGCGGGACTCGGGGCGCTATTGGGCTAGGATCTCACAATGGATCCTGACCCTAGCCTGACAACAAGTTCACTGAATCTTACAACAAGGCACAAATAGATTAAAACCAAAGCATCAAACTATATAAATATATACAAAAAAGGTTTACAAAAGCACCGCTGAGTACAAAACAACAATCCATACATATACAAAATATCCCATAACCCCTCGCACAATCCTAGTGTACGGAAGCCCTCAGCAGATCACACATTTGTATCACTCTACAGTCCTCCTAACCTATAGATCATCTACAACACGGTATAAACCGTTAGCCAACCAATCATATATAAGATAATACATAAGCACATACATATGTCATGGAAAGATAAAAACATTTTCATGCTGTCACACATTTACCCGTTTAGCCCATCCCGTATACCAGGACTGGCCTGACCACAGAGAACCTCCTAGACTCCTTACAAGATGAAAGGGAAAGGTTATCGCTGCCACTGCAAGGGGGCTATCCAATAAACCATAGGTTAGTAATAATCAATATCGCATGCTATCAAGCATATAACAATCACCACTCATGCATACATCCAATATAGGGATGGTAGCTTAGTAAGTCCTACGGACTTACCTCATCCTCAGAATAACCTCAACCATGATCAACTCCAATCCGGAGGAATGCACTGCCAAATAACAAGGCATAAAGAGGTGCCAAACCTCCTATCAATTAAAGGGATCACACCTAGATCCAAGGGATCCATAAGGATAATAAACATTGTATAAACCTCTAATGACATGCTAAACCTTAAAGCCACATCAGGGCATATATCCAAATCATGATATCATCATCAAACTAAAAGCCCATAATTACTAGAATAATGTAACAAGCATAATGGAATTTCCAATTATCCATCTTAACAAACTTAAGGTCAATTTATACTAACCCGCAATACGGAAAATGAATAATGATGACGTGATTTATGACGTTAGTTTAGGCATTCATTTAGATAGTTTTTCCCGTTTATCATTCATGGTTTGGCATTAGTTCATGACGTTTACGCTTAATTCATGCATATTGTCGAAATAGGCGTCTACACGAACTCTTGTCGGTTTTGTAGGTATTTTGGGGAGCTTTTGGAGCTTAATCGATACATTCGAGGATCATTCCTCGTGATGGCACACTTCCGGACTCATTAAGGAGCAAGCTAGGAGCAAAGGAGAACACATAGGACCTTGTTGGTGCATGCCTTGCACCAACTCATGGCTTAATGATCCAAAGGGAGTTGTTCATGTATTTCCATGGCCCAAAGGCCAGAACCACGCCCGTGGTTTTGGCCGTGGTTTTCTCTGGACAGCTGCGACAACTGTCCCACGATCTCCTTCCCTGAACCTTGCTCTTGATGAAGAATATAAGTGGTCCTGCAAGTTGTTGCTGGGGGACTCTTCCACATTCTCTCACACATTATCATTATCCACATTGGAAATTCTTGGAGGAGAAGAAAAACACTCTCATTTTGGAGGAAGAACAACACACCAAGATAGTGATTTAGAGTGAACTTTTGAGTGATTCTTGTTGAGAACATTTGAAAGCATTGTAAGGAACGTTTTGGAGCTGTGTTTGAAGGGTTGTAAGTCTTGTTTCATTTTATATTAAGCTAAGACTACTTGTTTCTTTTCATTTTCATTTTATTTACTTGCTATGGAAGCCATGGATGTTTGCTTGTTGAGTTTGAATCTTAAAATGCATGTTGTCTGCTAAATAATAGTGACTCTAGGGTGATGGAATGATGGTTATGGCTTGGACTATGATAGGATATACTTGAATGTACTCTTGGATGGTTTGCTTGTTCAAATCTTGACCCAGACCCAAAATCACGGTCTTTTCTTGTAGAATCTCGACCGTGGTTCTGTATGATCAGCCCGTGGTTTTCTCTGTTGTGCTTGTATTGACGAATCTGAATGTTAGGATGTTAGATTGTTGAAATCCTAGTGTTGGTTAAGCATAATCTAGCCTAGGGTGACCTAATGCTAGCAAGCTAAGTGAGGGAAGAGACTTACCCGGTAATTCTTGATCTTAGATACCAAAGATGATGAACTAGGTAGTAGTGAGCCTCACAAGCCGCTATTGGACTGAGTGTGCTAGGATTGATGCTTAGGACTTGCCTTCCCAAGACTTACCCGGTAAGGAGAGGTTTGACCCCTAGATAGCAATCCGGTTTGTGTAGAATTCCCAACCTTAGGCTCTTAGAGACTTACCCGGTAATAGGACCTTAGGTGAGGGATTAGTGGACCATGAGACCTACCCGGTGATTGATCCCATTTGAGAAACACCCTTTCCCAAAATACCCTAGCTTGTCCAAGGTTGATTAGAAGCTTGAGCCCAATGCCATAACCGGAAGTCCTAACCCCTAGAATCCGCTTTTCTCTCTTTGATCACATATCTCGTTCTTGTGTCGTTTGTTCGTGTTACTTGTTTGATTTATAACATTGCATGATTTGTGATCTTTGTTTGATCACCACAAAAACCCAACCCAAAAATATCATGATTTTCATTCCTTTATTTCCTTCTCTTTTCTTAGACTAGATTTGCACTATCCATGATCACTTGTTCGATTTGATTTCACCTTAGTCTTCGTGTTCGACCTCGGAATACTATCCTTGCTACAAAACGACCCATACAGTGTGGGTTCGCTAGGAGTTAGGAAATTATATCGAGTTATAAATTGTAAGACTTTTGTGTTATACATTTCTAGCGTAACAAGTTTTTGGCGCCGTTGCCGGGGACTAGGTCTAGATTGAATCATTATGTGTGATTTTTTTATAGTGTAGGTCTTTCTTGTTGCTTTTGATCTTGTTTGGTTTGTGTCTTTGATTTTTCAGGACATCTCTCACTCTTTAGGTGCATGCGAAGATCTCGTGGCAAGGATTTAGCTCCATTCGATCCCGAACCGGAGAAAACCCTTAAGACTAGATCCAAGAGCATTAAGAAGAAGAAGGAGTTGGCCGGAAGAGATCTTCAAGCTGAGTTGAATGAGGCCTTAGAGCAACTTAGGCTAAGGGATGAAGCCTTGGAGAATGAGAGGAGACTTGCCAATGAGAGGCAAGAAGCAACTAGGAGGGAAATTGAAGAGATTAGGTAAGCTCTTGTGCAAAGGGAGCTTAATCGTCAACAACCTCCACCACCACCACCACTACCACCACCACCGCAGCCGGCGGTCAATGTTCGGTTTGAGCCGATCATCATTGAGGAGCCACAAACGCTAGGGCAATGTATGGATCCAGTCCAAAGAATGCACCGTCCGGGTGTAAACTTAGGAGATCCCGCGGCCCATGACTACGAGCTCCGCCCTCAAGTGCTACAAATGATCCGGAACAATCAAATTGGATGGATGGAAGGAGAGTCTCCTCATCAACACTTGATGAATTATGAGATCTTGATGGAGACTCTAAGGCCACCTAGATTGGAGAACAACAACCACAAGCTTAGGGCTTTTTCCTTCTCACTTAAGGATAAAGCCTTGGCTTGGTACCAATCCATTCAACAAGGACGTGTGGGTACTTGGGAGGAGATGACAACCGAGTTCTTGACAAAGTTCTTCCCACCTTCCAAGACAACCGAGCTAAGAGGGAAGATCAATGCCTTCGTGATGAAGGATAGAGAGAGCCTATTCAAATCTTGGGAGAGGTTCAAAGACCTCCTCTTAGATTGTCCACACCATGAGATACCGAAGATAGAGCTATTGGAGATTTATTTCAAGCGGCTTGATGAGGATAGTCAATTCATGCTCCAATCGCTTTCCGGAGGAACATTTATGGAGAAGAATGTGGATGAGGCTTGGGAGTTTGTAGAGAAGGAAGCCTTGGTGATAGAGAAGTACTTCCATAGGAAGAGTGATGGGAGGAAACCGGGAGTATATGAAGTAAGTGAAGTTACCATGAGCAACTACAAACTTGATGCAATCAACAATGAGCTTAAGTCTTTGAGGGAGTTGTGTGCCACAACCTTAAATAATCAAGCAAGTCCTCAAGTGCAAGTGCAAGCCAATTTGGCTTCCAAAGAGGAGGATATTAACTACATGGGAAGGGGTAACTTCAACAATTATCAAGGCCCTAGGAACTTCAACAACAACAGCCGGCAATACAACAATTACCGGCCTAATCACAACCATCCCGGGTTCTCCTATTCTAACCCGGATGGTGCCTTGAACCCTCCCGCTTCCACAAGCGCAGCCCCACCACCTAAGACTTCACAAGAGCCTCCACCCGGTTTTGCTCAACCTCCAAATGATAGAACCAAAATGATGTTTGAACAATTTCTTGGAAGGTTGAGTGGACTTGAGAGCACGGTGACATCCATTTCGAAGGCTCAAAAGATGCTAGAAGTACAAGTGTTCCAAAAGGCGGTTGAAGCACAAAGGGATCCGGGAAAGCTTCCCGGAAGGACCGAGGACAATCCAAGAGGCCAAGTGTTGGCCATTATAACAAGGAGTGAGCTGAGCATGAAAGATGCCTCACCAAAGGAGAATGGCAAGGGAAAGCAAGTAGTGGTGGAAGAAGAACCATTGCAAGAAGAAGGAGGCAAGAGCAAGGATGATGAACCAACATATGTGGCACCTCCTCCATACAAGCCACCACTACTGTTCCCACAATCACGAGCAAGGGCTCGTTTGGATAAATATTTCGGTAAATTTCTTGAACTAATGTCTAAATTGCATATTAACATTCCATTCATGGATGCTATTCTAGGTATGCCGGCCTATGGAAAATTTTTGAAGGAGATACTCTCCAACAACAGGAAGTTGGAGGAGTATGGGGAAGTGAGAATGACAAAGAGATCTTCCGAGTTGATACAAACTATGAGGGAGGAGATGCCTCCTAAGCTACGAGATCCGGGATCTTTTTGTGTGCCAATTGGAGTTGGAGAAGTGAAATATGAGGCCCTATGTGGCCTTGGAGCAAGTGTAAGCATTATCCCGCTTGCACTTTGCAATAAGGTTGGGCTAGGAGAACCAAAGCCGGTCAAGATGACCCTATACATGGCGGACCGATCCATCACTCACCCCGTTGGGATCCTAGAGGACATACCGGTTCAGCTTGGGAAGTTCTATGTGCCAATCTATTTTGTTGTTTTGGACATCCCGGCGGACTACCCGGTTCCTATCATTTTAGGGAGGCCATTTTAGCCACATCTGGATGCTTAGTGGATTGCAAAAATGGAATCCTCTCCTTCAACATAGGAGAAGAGAATATCAAGTTCAAGCTGTCCACAATGATGAAGGGGCCAACCCTTGGTGAAGATTTCTTGAACATTGTCGAGGAAGAAGTATCTAGGGAAGTTGTGAGCTCAATCTTGATCAAGGATCCACTTGAGAAGGTTCTTAGCATGAGCATCATGGAGGAAGGAGTTGAGGAAGATTGCAATGAAGAAATCCAAGCTTTGGATGCATTAGAAAGCAGACAAGTGCTGAATTTGAAGTGCACGAAATAGTGCTGAAGCACTGTAAGAACCACGGCTAGGGAGCAAGAACCACGCCCGTGGTTTCAACCGTGGAACTTTCTGTAATGTCCAATTGTGCCAACTCTTCAAATTCCACTCCCGTGGTTGTGCCAGAGGTCGTGGTTTTGCCCGTGATTTCTCTAGATAGTCCCTTAGTTGTTGATCAAGCTTCAAGGAGTCTTGGAGAGTCTTCAATGGCTTTGGATTCATCTAATGTGGAGCTATATGGATCATATCCAACCGATAAAGGTCCTCCTAAACTTGATCTCAAACCTCTCCCTTTTCATTTAAAGTATGCTTTCCTTGGTTCAAATTCTACTTATCCAATGATTGTGAATGCATCTTTGAATGATGATGAGCTTAATAGATTGTTGAATGAATTAAAATTGCATAAGCTATTGGTTACACCATTGATGACTTAGTTGGAATTAAACCTTCCTTATAAAATTTTGATGGAAGACAACGATAAACCTTCAATTGAACCTCAAAGAAGATTGAACCCTATTATGAAAGAGGTAGTCAAGAAAGAAATCTTAAAATTGCTAGATGCGAGAATCATTTGTAACGACTAGTTTTTTTCCGTTACGCTTTGATAGGGTTAGAGAAGTTCAGGAAACGAATAAAAATTTAGTGAGACTAGGACATACCAGTTTATTCTACATAAAATGATTTATAAGACTTAGGGTTTGATATAATTCTATAATTAAGTACCTTGTTAAAAGTTTTGGGACGAAACTTATTTTAAGGGGGTACTGATGTAATATCCGGAATTTTTATTCCGTTTGATTCCGAATCATTCGGACATCGAGCCGTTGACGGTTCCCATTCTATCTAGTATTTCTTTCTTCACGAATTTTATCATTTTATGTAGAATTTATTTCACATAAAATGATAGAATTATATCAAACCCTAAGTCTTATAAATCATTTTATGTAGAATTTAATTCACATAAAATGATAGAATTATATCAAACCCTAATTCTTATAATTACTTATCATTTTATGTAGAATTTAATTCAAATAAAATGATAGAATTATATCAAACCCTAATTCTTATAATTAATCCTTAACGACGACCTTAGACGAGATCATGACAAGGCTGAGACGAGACTGTGACAAAGCTGTGACGAGACCATGACAGAGCTGAGACGAGGTCATGACGAAGCCCGACAACTCTGTGACGAAGTCATGCATGGGCCTGACAAAGACATGACGAGTTTTTGACAAGTCTTGACAAACTTTCAGCCCACTTATTCTCACCTTATTTTCAGCCAATGTTTCTTGTTGGATTTATATGAAAGCCCTTTGCGTCTCACTTGTCTGCATGAATCGGAGCAGCCCAGGAGGCCCGGCTGGACGTGGCCCAAAGTACTCCTCTCTTGTGTGCTGGCCAGTGACGTACAACAACTCTGAAGATGTTACAAACCGTCGACCCTCCCTCTCCCCACCTTGTTGTCCTCGTCAAAGCCACTCTACCGCCATCCCTCAGCGACCCTTCGTGCAGCCTGTCGAAATACCCAACCTTGGAGCCTTTTGTGCAGCCACAGCTCAGGCGGGAGTCCTGATCTGCTCGCCTTTGTACACAACCACCGGGACTGCTGGACGCTTGGGACCAAATCTTCTCCCCTCTGCACACAACTGCAGGAAGCCAAACACCGCCCTTTTCCCTTCTCCTTGCATCGACTCGGACTGCAATGCCTCCTGTCGGCTCCAACCAACCTCCGTCCTACACAAGCGCCGCTCTCCTCTACAGTCGAGTACGTGATTCAGTAAGGATGGTCCTCCCTCTCCTTGTCTTCCTAGATATATTCTAGGGCTGATGGATACTTGCAAACCTTTTACAGAAACACAACAGTAGCGAGAAGGATTCCGGGTTGTTGACTGGGCATGAAGTGACAAGCAGGCTTTTTTGAGTCCATATTAGGGTATGTTAGACACCTCCTTTCTTGCTGAATGTTGGATATGTTGTAGTCAGTAGTACATAGTAGGTCATGCTAAAAATTGGGAAGAATCAGAATTGCGGTTTGAGAGTTTTGATGTTGCAAAGTTGACTCCTCATGTTGTTTTTATAAGGGTGCTGAGTGTTGAGAAAAACAGCATGTGATGCAGTTTTGTGAGATTGTGTTGAATAAGATTTTGATCTCCTTTACTGCTGAATTTTGGATATATTATAGATAAGATTTTATAGTAGAACATATCAAAATATGGGATCAATCCAGCGAGTGGTTTAGGAGTTATGATTTTTTCAAAGTTAAGACAGTGTGCTGTTTGTTAAGTGTTTGCTGAATTTCCTAATTGTGGAAAACTGCATGTCGATATAGTTTTGTGACCCATATTTGGGTAAATTAAACTTCTTCTTTAGTGCTGATTTTTGGATATGTTGTAGTTGGTATTATATACTATAACATACTGAAATTTGAGAATATTCTGAGTTATAGGTTAAGAGATATGATTCTCCAAAGTTGGTTCCTTGTGCAGTTTTTAGGTTATGCTGATATATTCTAAGTAAGAGAAAAAACTGCTTGTGATGCAGTTTTGTGAAATAGATTTGGAGGGGTGATTTCCCTCAGTTGGACATGTTTTTTTGGATGGATATATATAGGAACATGTAGTAAAAGTTGAGAGCGATCCGTTGGGTTAATCTAGATTTAGGATGTTCCGAAGTTGGGTATAAGGATAGTTTAGTTTAGAAGAGTTGTGTTAGGTTTTAAGTGGCGATCAATTTTATGCGTTTATGTTCTTGTGAGGATGTTGAGCCTAGAAGTTTAAGGACTTCTAGTTGACTAGGGAGTTGTTTGATTCGTGTGCCTTGTCTTGAACAGGCGTTGTGCGTTTCCGAGAGGAACTTGAGAGTGTGCGGATCGGTTGCTCTTGGAGAATGGTAAGTCCACGGACTTACTTAGCTGGTTTCTTGTATGAGTATAATGTGTATGAGTGGTGTTTGTTAGTTATAATAAACAACGAAACCGGATTAGGCCGACTTTATTATTTACGTAATTGAACCAAGTGTATGATAACGGGTCGTGACATCATCTGCCTAGCTCTTGCGAGAGTCTAGGAGGTTCCCTGCGACCAACCCAGTCAGGTAGACGGTCATATGCATTAGTACCATTCCGCGTTGGTAAACGGGGACAAGGGCGAGGTTTGAGAATCCCTCGTGTCACAAAATAAGTATCATTAGTAATAACCTATCACCTAATTAAAGATAATAAAAGGATTGAGTGTTGCATGTTGATTGTTTATGTTGTGTGTTTGTGCTTGTACCTTTATACTTATGCATAGAATGTTAGCTAACGGTTTTATACCGCTTGTAGATGCCTTGCAGGTTAAGACAGTTGTCGAGAGATCCGGAGGAAATGGTCAACCGGGTCCACGTACTCATTTAGTTGGGGACGTGGATGTCTTCTATTCTTCATATGCGTCGTTTTAGTATCTTTTCTTGTAAGTCTGATACATATTCTCCATGTATATATTGTTTACAATTTTAAAATGATTTAATTACTTTTGTGCCTTGTTGTAAGATCCAAGTAAAATTGTTGTCAAACTATGGTCGGGACCCATTGTGAGGTCCTAACTAGTAGCTCCCCGAGTTCTCAGAATTTGGGGTGTTACAATATGGTATCAGAGCGAGGTTGGCAACAATGATACTTGAAATCTTTTGAAAGACCAAATGTATAAAATATCTAGAACCCGAAAGGGGTCTAAAATTTTCAAAACGGATTTATGTTTTTACACGCGCGCATAGTCGGGTTGTTGGGTTAGTAGTACGTTGGACCACCATCGCTCTCCGTGGATCTCTACAACTTGGATCGATAGGAGTTAGTATATAGACTTTTTATGATGTTTATTATAATATGTTATATACATGTGTATGCTTAGCTTGTTAGTATCCTAAAGGATATTTTATATCCTTTAGCCGTGATATTACGAAGCGATTATCGCCTCATGATAAATCAGCAGCGGACTTGAAGAGTCTCCAACACGAGGCAATGGAATTGGACCTTGAATTGAGTTTGATACTCGGGTGGGCAGCTTGGTGATCCTTACAAATCATCCAAAGAACAAATGATCAAGGAAGTAAAGTGGTGAAGAAAATTTTTTTACCACAAGCACAATCAGATGAGGAAGAAATCCCTGAGTTAGTTCAGTTAGAAGGAATAGAAGGTCGTACATGGAACTCGGGCATACGAGGCCGAGAGACGGAATTAGAAGAACCATGCAAGAGACTACAAGAATGCGGAGTAGAGATAACAATATTGGAATGAGACAAGTAGAATTGAGTACAACCACGATTTCCTGAATCAAGGACATTACAATCGAGGCAGATGCCCCATAGACCATTATGGACATGAGAAACCAGAAGAGAAAAAGTGTCAACCCAGGTGTGAGAATTTAAGGTGCACGGAATTAAGACCTACAATTGAGTGTAAAAAGCGAAAAGGCAGACCTTACAAGTGTGGGGAGGTTTTGACCTCCTCAGAGATATAAGAAGTTTGAAAGAAACCGCGACGCAATGTCCAAAGAATGGAAGCCTGTAGCAGGGTCAACGGAGTTTCATGACGGCGATATTACCACAAACTCTAGTGAAGAAATGTGCATGGGAGAACGGCCTTGCTAGACTCGAGAGTCCAGGGTAACCCGAATTATCACGGGACCTAAGCCATCAACACAGATGGTCCATGCAAAAGGAACTGCAAGTGGATGATCATTACGGCCATAAGAATTTCAAAGACGTTTGCAAGCTATCGTGGAAACTTGAAACGACTATTTATGCCAGATGAATGACACAATTGGACTAGAGAAATAGAGTTAGCCCATAAGAAGCGGAAGGGTGGAAGGTAGAACGAACTAAAGAAGTATAAAAGGATTGTTGTGAGCAACTGTGTACCTACTAGCTAAGGAAATTTTGGACAAATCACAATTAACACGGAATGGAGACTTACAACTTAATGTAAGAGCGAAAGGTAGACTTCACAAGCCTGGAGACGTTTTGTCTTCTTTAAAGATAAGAATTGTAAGAGGAATCACAACGCCGGTATCGAAAGGATCGAAGCCCTGTAACATAGTCAACAGAGATTTAGAAGGAAATATTACAAACAACGCCAATTAAGGAACATGTGTATGTGAGAATTGTGTGGTGAACTCAAGAGTCCAGGGTAACCCCCATTTATAACAGAACATAGGTCATCAACAAAGATGGTCCCTGTAAAGGGACTACAATTGGGAGGTAATTAAAAGTCATCGGAACTACAAGACGCTTACCATCTATCGTGGAGTGTTAGGAACGACTTTTGACATCAGACGAATGGCACAGTGAGACTTGAGAAAGAGAGTTGTTCCAAAGGAAGCAGAAGAGTGAAAGATAAGACAAACTAAAGAAGGATAAAAGGATTAATCTAGTAGGTGATGTGCACCAAAAGTTTAATACTAGTAGAGGTATGAAATTGAGATAAGTCAATTATAGACTGACCGATGTCAACCAAGGACGTGCAAGTATTGTTTGGTATTGACGAGTTATGTGCCGTTAAGAAGAGATATTTGTGACGGTGGATCTATGAAGTAGTTGTACCGACGCCTTAGAGGATTTCCTTAAGTAGGCAACGACAACCTTCTTGGATGAATTAAAGGTATAAAGAGAAACGTTTTAAGGGTTACTTCTTGGGGGGTTAAGATCAAACTCCGGTCGAGTCTGGTAGTTTGGATCCATGCTAAGAGAATTAAGAAAGTAAACGGAAGAAGTTGTTCTCCAATTGTTATTTTGTTTCATTAAGGCAATTAAGGAAGGTACTTGGTACTTCATCCGGTTAGGACTTATGGTATAATTTGAAGAAAGAGTTTGAGGTTAATCACTTGGGACTCACAGAAAATGTTCTTATGATGAATGAGTGACAACAGAATTATCAGAGTAGCGCAGCGGAAGCATGGTGGGTCCTAACCCACAAAGCTGGAAGCAATGGTACAGAAAAACGACGTGTTGAGTTTAAGATGATGATAGTTGGTGAAATGCATTTCGCTTGGAAGGAACGTGAGATAGGTTACGCGGAGTGACTGAAAATATTGTACGGGAGCTGTATCACCATCAAGGTAGACAGGAAAGTATGTGCATGTAAGAGGTTATAGAAGGAGATTAGTACCCTGTTATGGATCCAAGTGAAACATGATGACTTCGTCACATGTCGATAGGTAAGTAGTGTGGGAATTTAATACCGAATGGAGGACTATAGAGTCGTTTTCCCGATGGATTGAGAATAGAATTGACGATGTAATAAAAGTATTGTGCATGGTCTTCACTAGGGAACTCAAGGTGAGTAACTACCCTACTGAGTCGAAGACATATAAGGAAATAAGCGGCAGGGGTATTAGTGGTCTGATAACTATAGTGTATAAATGAGTGCAATGCGGATGGTATGTTAACAATTATGGAGTAGTTATGATCAAATAACGGTGATAGGAGATCACTTTGTGTCTAATACCGTCATTCTGGACATATTCTATGTCACTTAGGATCTTGGAAAATGCGTGAGAAGCCTAAGTTTAAGGAAACGATATATTAGAGATCTGTAAATAATATAATAATGCCAAGTGAACAAAGAGGATGACCACTAGATTTGATTTTCAGTTGTCTCGAGTGTTAGACCTGAAAAGGGTAAAAGTGATGATTCCTTACCTGAGGAATAAGATGACTGAGTAATATTAAAAGACAAGACCAAGTGGGTCGTGATACGAAGAGCATTGGGCACTTGGTAAGTGTGGTGGATGTTCAAGACCTTTGGCTTGAGTGTGTAGTCCGAACCTTTTTAGAAGGCCGGACGCAAGTGGTTATAACGAAGGGAAGGAAGTTGAATAGATTACTTTTCCGTAGGGTCATCAAAGGATCTGGAAGTGAGTTGTGTAAGGCAACCATTGGAAGTTTTAAAGCGGTAATAGTGACTGATGGACTAGTATTCCTCACCCTATTGAAGAGTGTAGCTTCAGTTCTCCACGGAGACTAAGTTTGGGAACTGAGTTGAAGAATTTCAGTGGAGAGATACCTACCAGACACGGGTTAGGTTATCATATTAGAGGATCAGACATTTAAGCCGGATGAAACCGGTGAGATATCCGGTAACCACTCTAGAACGTGGTAGCAGGCGCTTGTGATCTAAATACCTGAAAAGATTTAAGATTTAGTGGTTTTATGAAAAGCTGATAAGGCTACCTAAGATACTAGGGATAGTAAGGGACGTAACCTTTCAAAGACCTATGTAGTGATAGTTGTAACCTCGAGAGTGACTAGTTAGGGCTTGACCTTGGATGTGTGATATTGTTTGACTGCTTGTTTATTTCATGATTGAGTGTTTAGTCAGTGATGTGTGTTTTTGGTAATCTTGATGTGCGGAAAACTTAGATGTGGAAACGACGAGACCTTTGTGTAGTGATCAAACACACCCATTTGGTGCCTTAAAGGCCGATCAGGATTGTCTTACCCTAAGTTTCGGGACGAAACTTATTTTGAGGGGGATATGATGTAACTACCAGTTTTTTTCCGTTACGCTTTGATAGGGTTAGAGAAGTTTAGGAAACAAATAAAAATTTAGTGAGACTAGGACATACTAGTTTATTTATGGAAGTCGTTTAATTAAGTACCTTGTTCTAAGTTTCGGGACGAAACTTATTTTTAGGGGGTACTGATGTAATATCCGGAATTTTTATTCCGTTTAATTCCGAATCAATTCGGACTTCGAGCCGTTGACGGTTCCCATTCTATCTAGTATTTCTTTCTTCACAAATTTTATCATTTTATGTAGAATTTAATTCACATAAAATGATAGAATTATATCAAACTCTAATTCTTATAATTACTTATCATTTTATGTAGAATTTAATTAAAATAAAATGATAGAATTATATCAACCCTAATTCTTATAATTAATCCTTAACGACGACCTTAGACGAGATCATGACAAGGCTGAGATGAGACTGTGACAAAGCTGTGACGAGACCATGACAGAGCTGAGACGAGGTCATGACGAAGCCCGACAACTCTGTGACGAAGTCATGCATGGGCCTGACAAAGACATGACGAGTTTTTGACAAGTCTTGACAAACTTTCAGCCCACTTATTCTCACCTTATTTTCAGCCAATGTTTCTTGTTGGATTTAAATGAAATCCCTTTGCTTCTCACTTTTCTGCATGAATCGGAGCAGCCCAGGAGGCCCAGCTGGACGTGGCCCAAAGTACTCCTCTCTTGTGTGCTGGCCAATAACGTACAACAACTCTGAAGATGTTACAAACCGTCGACCCTCCCTCTCCCCACCTTGCTGTCCTCGTCAAAGCCACTCTACCGCCATCCCTTAGCGACCCTTCGTGCAGCCTGTCGAAACACCCAACGTTGGAGGCTTTTGTGCAGCCACAGCTCAGGCGGGAGTCTTGATCTGCTCGCCTTTGTACACAACCACCGGGACTGCTGGACGCTTGGGACCAGATCTTCTCCCCTCTGCACACAACTGTAGGAAGCCAGACACCGCCCTTTTCCCTTCTTCTTGCGTCGACTCGGACTGCAATGCCTCCTGTCGGTTCCAACCAACCTCCGTCCTACACAAGCGCCGCTCTCCTCTACAATCGAGTACGTGATTCAGTAAGGATGGTCCTCCCTCTCCTTGTCTTCCTTGATATATTCTAGGGCTGATGGATACTCACAAACCTTGTACATAAACATAACAGTAGCGAGAAGGATTCCGGGTTGTTGACTGGGCATGAAGTGACAAGCAGGCTTTTTCGAGTCCATATTAGGGTATGTTAGACACTTCCTTTCTTGCTTAATTTTGGATATGTTGTAGTCAGTAGTACATAGTAGAACATGCTAAAAATTGGGAAGAATCGAAGTTGCGGTTTGAGAGTTTTGATGTTGCAAAGTTGACTCCTCATGTTTTTTTATAAGGGTGCTGAGTGTTGAGAAAAACAACATGTGATGCAGTTTTGTGAGATTGTGTTGAATAAGATTTTGATCTCCTTTACTGCTGAATTTTGGATATATTATAGATAAGATTTTATAGTAGAACATATCAAAATTTGGGATCAATCCAGCGAGTGGTTTAGGAGTTATAATTTTTTCGAAGTTAAGACAATGTGCTGTTTGTTAAGCGTTTGCTGAATTTCCTAAGTGTGGAAAACTGCATGTCGATACAGTTTTGTGACCCGTATTTGGGTAAGTTAGACTCCTTCTTTAGTGCTGATGTTTGGATATGTTGTAGTTGGTATTATATAGTATAACATACTGAAATTTGAAAATATTCCGAGTTATAGGTTAGGAGATATGATTCTCCAAAGTTGGTTCCTCGTGCAGTTTTTAGGTTATGCTGATATATTCTAAGTATGAGAAAAAACTGCTTGTCATGTAGTTTTGTGAAATAGATTTGGAGGGGTTATTGCCCTCTGTTGGACATGTTTTTTGGATATGTTATTGATGGATATATATAGGAACATGTAGTAAAAGTTGAGAGCGATCCGTTGGGTTAATCCAGATTTAGGATGTTCCGAAGTTGGGTATAAGGATAGTTTAGTTTAGAAGAGTTGTGTTAGGTTTTAAGTGGCGATCAATTTTATGCGTTTATGTTCTTGTGAGGATGTTGAGCCTAGAATTTTAAGGACTTCTAGTTGACTAGGGAGTTGTTTGATTCGTGTGCCTTGTCTTGAATAGGCGTTGTGCGTTTCCGAGAGGAACTTGAGAGTGTGCGGATCGGTTGCTCTTGGAGACTGGTTAGTCCGCGGACTTACTTAGCTGGCTTCTTGTATGAGTGTAATGTGTATGAGTGGTGTTTGTTAGTTATAATAAACAACGAAACTTAGCTGGCTTCTTGTATGAGTGTAATGTGTATGAGTGGTGTTTGTTAGTTATAATAAACAACGAAACCGGATTAGGCCGACTTTATTATTTACGTAATTGACCCAAGTGTATGATAATGGGTTGTGACATCATCTGCCTAGCTCTTGCGAGAGTCTAGGAGGTTCCCTGCGACCAACCCAACCAGGTAGACGGTCAGATGCATTAGTACCATTCCGCGTTGGTCAACGGGGACAGGGGCGAGGTTTGAGAATCCCTCGTGTCACAAAATAAGTATCATTAGTAATAACCTATCACCTAATTAAAGATAATAAAAGGATTGAGTGTTGCATGTTGATTGTGTATGTTGTGTGTTTGTGCTTTTACCTTTATACTTATGCATAAAATGTTAGCTAGCGCATTTATACCGCTTGTAGATGCCTTGCATGTTAAGACAGTTATAGAGAGATCCGGAGGAAATGGTCAGCCGGGTCCACGTACTCATTTAGTTGGGGACGTGGATGTCTTCTGTTCTTCATATGCGTCGTTTTAGTATCTTTTCTTATAAGGCTGATACATATTCTCCTTGTATATATTGTTTACAGTTTTAAAATGTTTTAAATACTTTTGTGCGTTGTTGTAAGATCCAAGTAAAATTGTTGTCAAACTATGGTCGGGACCCATTGTGAGGTCCTAACCAGTAGCTCCCCGAGTTCTCAAAATTTTGGGTGTTACATCATTTTCCCAATTTCGGATAGTAAATGGGTTACTCCCGTACATGTTGTTCCTAAGAAGGGTGGTATGACCGTAGTGACTAATGAGAACAATGAACTAATCCCAACTAGGACGGTTACGGGGTGGAGAATGTGTATTGACTATAGGAAACTTAATGTGGCCTCTAGGAAAGATCACTTTCCTCTTCCCTTTATTGACCAAATGCTAGAAAGGTTGCTCAACAATCACATTTTTGTTACCTAGATGGCTATAGTGGGTTCTTTCAAATCCCTATTCACCCGGATGACCAAGAGAAAACAACATTTACTTGTCCTTGGGGAACATTTGCATATAGGAGGATGCCATTTGGGTTGTGTAATGCACCCGCCACCTTTCAAAGGTGTATGATGACTATTTTTTCTGAATATATTGAGAACATTATGGAAGTGTTGATGGATGATTTCTCGGTGTATGGCTCTTCATTTGATAATTGCTTGGCTAATCTATCTTTGGTGTTGAAGAGATGTGAGGAAACTAATCTTGTGTTGAATTGGGAGAAATGCCACTTCATGGTGAGTGAAGGCATAGTGTTGGGACATTTGGTATCCCACCGTGGCATTGACGTTGATAGAGCAAATTTAGAAACGATAGAGAAGTTGCCACCACCTACCTTGGTAAAAGGGGTAAGGATTTTCTTAGGGCATGCCGGTTTTTACCGGAGGTTTATAAAAGATTTCTCTAAAATTTCTAAGCCTCTCACTAACCTACTAATGAAGGATGTTGAGTTTGTTTTCTCCAAGGATTGTCTTGAAGCGTTTTGTAGGTTGAAGGATGCTTTGATCTCCGCCCCTATCATGCAACCTCCGGATTGGAGCTTACCATTTGAAATAATGTGTGATGCGAGTGATGTGGCTGTTGGGGCTGTTTTAGGACAAAAGAAAGATGAGCTTACACATGCCATCTACTATGCTAGCAAGATGTTAGATGATGCCCAACTCAACTGTGCCACAACCGAGAAGGAGTTGCTAGCGGTAGTGTACGCCTTTGAGAAGTTCCGGTCATATCTTGTTGGAGCAAAGGTCATTGTGTACACGGATCATGCTGCGATCCGTTATCTCCTCACAAAGAAGGATGCCAAGCCTCACCTCATTTGGTGGATCCTTCTCCTCCAAGAATTTGACTTGGAGATTCGGGACAAGAAAGGTTCCGAAAATTCAGCGGCGGACCATCTTAGTAGGCTACCACCATTGGAGATTGGAAGAGATGACATCCCGATTGATGACTCATTCCGGGATGAGCAATTGCAAATGAAGGAGTGCTTACTTCAAGTGTCTAGAGGGAGTGAGCCATGGTATGCGGATATAGTGAACTACCTTGTGTGAAGAGGTGCCACCCGGTTTATCATATGCCCAAAGGAAAAAGTTCTTCAAGGATGTGAGGCATTACTATTGGAGCAAGCCTCTCTTGTTCAAGAGAGGACCGGATGGAGTCTTTAGGAGGTGCATTCCGGAGGATGAGGTGGAGAGTGTGATCCGCCATTGCCACTCCTTTCCATATGGAGGCCATGCTAGCTCACACAAAACGTGTGCAAAGGTATTGCAATCTGGTTTTTATTGGCATAACTTGTTTAAGGATGTGTAGAATTTTGTAGTGGCTTGTGACGCTTGCCAAAGGACGGGCAACATCTCAAGAAGGAATGAGATGCCCTTGAACAACATATCCCGGAAGCTCCGGTGGATATGATTGCCCCATTTCACCTTGAGTGAAACACCCCCGAATTTAGTCAAGCTAATGACCTTAAAGAAGCGCTTAATGAGAGGCAACCCATTGGTACGTATCTTTCCTTTTTCGTTTTTGTTTTCATTTTCGATTTTTGCTTTTGTTTTTGTTTTGGTGTGTTTGTGTGTGTTTGGTGTTTGTGTGCTAGAGTCTAGGAAACATGAAAGTCTTGCAAGGAATGAGGATGATGATGATGATGATCCCGCATCAAACGTGGGTGGAGCGGACGTGGGACTTGGACGGATTGCGGTGCTTAGCGCGGGTCCCGACGCCATAATGAACATCAAGAGCTCTCTACCACATTTGATTGATCATCCACCATCATTCCACATGAGTGAACCAAAATACCGCAAACACCATTTATACATTGTGAGGACTCTCTTTCACTTCCTTATTTAATTTGCACATTGGGGACAATGTGTTTTTAAGTATGGGGTGGGGTTTTCATGATCATTTGCATGATTGCATCTAGGATAGTTTCATATTGTCACATGTTTCATTAGTTCTTGCATTGTACATACTTATCTCAAAAATTTCAAAAAAAATCAGAAAATTTAAAATTTTTTTTGTGCTTCCTAGTTTGGATATGACCCTTATGATGAGATTGTTTTGTGAATTGGCTATGGATGGCCTTGTGTGTTGAATGGATTTATGTATATGTGGACTTGAAATACTTCTCTTGAATCATATGCATGATTTGTGATTATGATGCTTGTTTTGATTGGATTGAAAATTGATAGTCGAAATTACATGCTAGTTCTTGCACATCATCTAGGAACGATTAAGGCAATTCATCTCTCTTCTTCTCATCTTGATATAAAATTTGACCTCTTTTGACCCATCCGGGAATAGGAGCATGCTAGTGTGTTGAGTGTGTGAAAAGAAAGTGTGGGGTGAAGTAATTGATGAATAAATGTTGTGAATGAAGTGCTGAATTTGTTGTGAGAAGTGTAGAAAAAAAAAGGTTTGGGGACTTTGGTTTTGATGACGAGTAACTTGGCACCATTCACATAATCGGGTGTTGGTGCCTTGCCAAAGTCGGATAAACCGAATGTCCTAACGAGCCTTGGTATGTGTGCCCGTGTGAGGCACCTCTGAAAAATCCCGAGGCCCACTAATCACCAAGGTTTCGGCTTTTGTACACTAATGCCATTGTCTCAAAAATAAGTGAAAGAAAAAGAAAATGAAAAAGAAAAGAAAAGAAAGAAAAGATGGAGAAAAATATACACTTGTGGGGAAGTTGATCAAAAATGAAATTGTGGAGTTAGTTCCTTTCCCAGATTAGCATCACATGACCTAAAAGAGTTTCCACCTATAACAACGTTTCTTGGCCTCTTCTTTCCTAAGTCCTTGTGACCTATTTGCATATTTGTATGACTTGGTGATCTAGATTGGATATTCTCATGATCATCTTGACTTCTTCATTTTCACCTATCATGCATGCTTTCGAGTTAAGTATAATTGTCTTTCCATGCCTTCATTCATTAAATACATGATTGCTTGCCCATTGCCATGAAACATGAATATGAAGGTGATCCAATTTTAGAAGCACAATTCAAAAAATATTTTTCTATTTTTCTGCATTCATAAATCATGCCATCTCGTAGCCTATAGTTGGACCTTGCTCGGGGACGAGCAAATGCTAAGTATGGGGTATTTTGATGACGTGATTTATGACGTTAGTTTAGGAATTCATTTAGATAGTTTTTCCCATTATTCATGCATGGTTTGGCATTAGTTCATGACGTTTACGCCTAATTCATGCATATTGTCGAAATAGGCATCTACACAAACTCTTGTCGGTTTTGTAGGTATTTTGGGGAGCTTTTGGAGCTTAATCGATACATTCGAGGATCATTCCTCGTGATGGCACACTTCCAGACTCATTAAGGAGCAAGCTAGGAGCAAAGGAGAACATATAGGACCTTGTTGGTGCATGCCTTACACCAACACATGGCTTAATGATCCAAAGGGAGTTGTTCATGTATTTCCACGGCCCAGAGGCCATAACCACGCACGTGGTTTTCTTTGGACAGCTGTGATAGCTGTCCCACGATCTCCTTGCCCGACCCTTCCTCTTGATGGAGAATATAAGTGGTCCTGCAGGTTGTTGCTGGGGGACTCTCCCACATTCTCTCACACATTATCATTATCCACATTGGAAATTCTTGGAGGAGAAGAAAAACACTCTCATTATGAAGGAAGAACAACACACCAAGATAGGGATTTAGAGTTAACTTTTGAGTGAGTTTTGAGTGATTCTTGTTAAGAACTGATAGCATGAATTATAGTCCATATTTTGCGGGGGGACTCTCCCACATTCTCTCACACATTATCTTTCATATTCTGCATGTTTGTATGTACATTATGTGATTTTACTACCATTTCATCTACCTTTGCGAGAATCGAGGTCTACACCTAGTTTCGTTGTAATTGCAGGTAATATGGTACGTTTTGCATCAAAAAGGAGCAAAAGAAGTCAAGAGTCATTTGGAGCTACATCCAGGAAGCACAGCCATGGATTGAAGATTCACTTTGGAGCTGATTCGAGAGATTTCACATTCTGTCGTGAGTCACCTCGGTTGACCAGAGGTTCACCTCGACCGAGGCGATCCAGAGACGCCGACTCGACCGAGGCGAATACCTAGGACGCGGCAAGAATATTTTATTCTTGGAAGAGATCTTTTAAGTTTGGAAAGTGATCTTATATTTTTGGGCTGAGCTTCTGGAAGGAAGGAGATATGCAGAATCATATATTTTACCTATATTTATGGGATAATATCTTCTTAAGATTTATTATCTTTGGAGGTTTATTTTTCCTATAAAAAGGGTTGGATTTCCACAAATCCAACATCACGCTATACCGTCGATCAGGGTTTACACACGCAGCAGCCGCAGCATACTCCAATTTGGGAGTTTTAGAAGAACCTTTTTGAAGGTTGAAGGAAGGTTGAAGATCATAGCTTTTTATAGCTTTTTGAAGGGTTTTGTAAGATTGTCTTCAATTCCTTTCCTTGTTATCTTGTCTTGTTGGATTGCTATCCAAGGAACGCTTTTGTTGTGATATTTGATTCAGTTATTGAAGTCTTTTCATTAAATTCTTCTTTGTTCAAATATTCGCCTTCTTCCCATATATTTTAATACTTTCATTATGATGATGAGTGGCTAATTTCCTTGTGTGATTCTAGGGTGATTGGCTGAAGGTTGTGGGAAAAACAATGATAGAATAATCTTAGATTCCAGTAGGATCCTGAAAGTTCGAGTCTTTAACCTTAACCCTAAGCATCTCGTTCGGTTGATGAACATCTCGGCCGGGGTGGAATTCTTCTGACCGAGGTGACTTATCCGACCTAAAACAGAAAGTTAAGTGTTAGAGTTTGCTAAATCCTATTCTTATTTCACCTTCCTGGTTCAATGCAAGCTTAGGATGAGACTTACCCGGTAATTCCTTAGTTTGTCTACCAACGATCATAAGTATAGGTAATAAAGGTTTATCCTTTATTGGGGTTTTGAGTGTGCTTTCATCCCATCTTTGTGAGTTAGCCTGAGACTTACCCGGTAAAGGTTGATTCTATTCCCTTAGATGGTGTGTTAGTTTGAGGTTATAGTTCTTTATCTTGATTCCTTGAGACTTACCCGGTAATAGGAGTTACGGTTTAGGATTAGTGTGTAGTGAGACTTACCCGGTGATCTACTCCACTTTAGCAACACCTTCCCCACGCAAAAATCTCAGCTTTGTCCGCTTATCTATAGATCTTGAGTTGGAACCACAACTAGATGCTTTAATCCCTAGAATTGCATGTTTGCTTATTTGACATCTTATTCATCTTTGATTGTGTTAATCGCTCTTGTGGTTAGAATTAACGTAGCATACCGTGTTGACTTTGTTTCACCAAGTCCCTGTGATCGACCCCTGGAATTTTCTTGCTTTTACTACGATTGACCCGTACACTGCGGGTTCGCATCCTTGTTTTAAGCTTAAGTCTAGGGTTATAAATTTAAAGCTTGCACACACCGTTTGGAGCGAACAAGTTTTTGGCGCCGTTGCCGGGGACAGTTCTGATATGTTTAAGTTGCTAAATGCTTTGTTTAAGTTGCTAAATACTTACAGGTTATTTGACTGAGAAAAACGTCGAAACCGAAAAAAAAACAAAATGGTTTTAAAAAAATTTTTGACCTCGACCGGGACAGTTCTGGCAAAACGAGGTGTTTCACCTCGGTTGAACCAAGAACACCTCGACCGAGGTGGGCGTAACAGAGAGTTTTCGAAAACGATTTTTGTGTTACTTATCTGGATATGATCTCAGTGAAGATTTTGTTTACCGACTGGATTTAAATTCTTTATATGTTTGAAATGTTTTATGATATGTTTAAGTTGCTAAATGCTTTGTTTAAAATTATTGGCATGTTTAATACTTTATTTTTATCCAAATTATGTTGAATTTGAAGGTTGACACCGCAGCATAAGTTCTCTCACGTTCTTCTTGGAAAGACCAAGGCAATTCATTCTTCTTCTTCTTCTTCTTCTTGATCATGCTTAGCCCCTCATATACATATTGCCTCCCTTTACCTATCCGGGAATTTGGAAGCAAGCGAAGTGGTGAAAGCAAGTCAAAAGTTGAGAAGTGGCTGGAAGTGAAAGTGTTAGAAAGCAATAATAGGTTTGGGGAAGTCAATCATGAAGATGAGTAACTCGGCACCATTCACATAGCCGGGTGTTTGTGTCTTGCCAAAGTCGGATTGAGCGATATTCCTAACGGGTCATGGTATGTGCATCAAGGGTTTGACGCATCTCAAGAAATTGATGATTGCGGATTTCCTAGGCTTCGGTTATTGTGCACCTCTGTCCATGCATCCCAAAAAGTAAAGTAAAAGAGAAAAAAGTGTGAAATAAGCAAAGCTTATTGGTGGAAGGTGTTGCAAGTCAAAGTGGAAGTGAAGTTCATCCTTTTCCCGGATTCTAGCACCACATTACCTTACATACATCCCTACCCTACACGTTTCTTGACCTTTTCTTTTGAGAAGACCTTGAGACCTTGAGCTTGTTGATTGACTTAGCGGTTTAAATCGGATTATACATGATTAATTTTGATAATTATGATTTATTATGCATTCTATGATTTTATGCAAAGATGAACAACTTTCTTATATTCATAAAATGTTTTGAGCATATTGAGTTTTTAATTCCAGGAAGTATTCTCTTAGAGTGATCTATGATAGTTGCACACCATAAAATATTTTTTGAAGGGCTTTTCATTGATTTTCTTGACTTATAATCCATTCTATCTTGTCTTCTATATGAGGAACTTGCTTGGGGACAAGCAAAGGCTAAGTATGGGGTATTTTGATAGCATGAATTATAGTCTATATTTTAGGGTTTGTTTGGACGTTTTATCTTTCATAATCTGCATGTTTGTATGTACATTATGTGATTTTACTACCATTTCATCTACCTTTGCGAGAATCGAGGTCTACACCTAGTTTCGTTGTAATTGCAGGTAATTTGGTACGTTTTGCATAAAAAAGGAGCAAAAGGAGTCATGAGTCATTTGGAGCTACATCCAGGGAGCATAGCCATGGATTGAAGATTCACTTTGGAGCAGATTCGAGAGATTTCACATTCTGTTGTAACTCACCTCGGTTGACCATTGATTCACCTCGACCGAGGCGATCCAGAGACGCCGACTCGACCGAGGCGAACACCTAGGACGCGGCGAGAATATTTTATTCTTGGAAGAGATCTTTTAAATTTGGAAAGTGATCTTATATTTTTGGGCTTAGCTTCTGGAAGGAAGGAGATATGCAGAATCATATATTTTACCTATATTTATGGGATAATATCTTCTTAAGGTTTATTATCTTTGGAGGTTTATTTTCCTATAAAAAGGGTCGGATTTTCCATAATTCCGACATCCGCATACAGTTGGAGATCACGCTATACCGTCGATCAGGGTTTATACGACGCAGCAGCCGCAGTATACTCCAAGTTGGGAGTTGTTGAAGAACCTTTTTGAAGGTTGAAGGAAGGTTGAAGATCATAGCTTTTTATAGCTTTTTGAAGGGTTTTGTAAGATTGTCTTCAATTCCTTCCTTGATTGTCTTGTCTTGTTGGATTGCTATCCAAGGAACGCTTTGTTTGTGATATTTGATTCAGTTATTGAAGTCTTTTCATTAAATTCTTCTTTGTTCAAATATTCACCTTCTTCCCATATATTTTAATACTTTCATAATGATGATGAGTGGCTAATTTCCTTGTGTGATTCTAGGGTGATTGGCTGAAGGTTGTGGGAAAAACAATGATAGAATAATCTTAGATTCCAGTAGGATCCTGAAAGTTCGAGTCTTTAACCTTAACCCTAAGCATCTCGTTCGGTTGATGAACATCTCGGCCGGGGTGGAATTCTTCTGACCGAGGTGACTTATCCGACCTAAAACTGAGAGTTAAGTGTTAGAGTTTGCCAAATCCTATTCTTATTACACCTTTCTGGTTCAATGCAAGCTTAGGATGAGACTTACCCGGTAATTCCTTAGTTTGTGTATTAACGATCATAAGTGTAGGTAATAAAGGTTTATCCTTTATTGGGGTTTGAGTGTGCTTCCATCCCATCTTTGTGAGTTAGCCTGAGACTTACCCGGTAAAGGTTGATTCTATTCCCTTAGATGGTGTGTTAGTTTGAGGTTATAGTTCTTTATCTTGATTCCTTGAGACTTACCCGGTAATAGGAGTTACGGTTTAGGATTAGTGTGTAGTGAGACTTACCCGGTGATCTACTCCACTTTAGTAACACCTTCCCCATGCAAAAATCTCAGCTTTGTCCGCTTATCTATAGATCTTGAGTTGGAACCACAACTAGACGCTTTAATCCCTAGAATTGCATGTTTGCTTTATTTGACATCTTATTCATCTTGATTGTGTTAATTGCTCTTGTGGTTAGCATTGACATTAGCATACCGTATTGACTCTGTTTCACCGAGTCCCTGAGATCGACCCCTGGAATTTTCTTGCTTTTACTACGATTGACCCGTACACTGCGGGTTCGCATCCTTGTTTTAAGCTTAAGTCTAGGGTTATAAATTTAAAGCTTGCACACACCGTTTGGAGCGAACATATATAAAGCCTTTTCTTTCTTCTTTTGTAGTTAGACAAGTTTTGTAAAAGTTTTGCTGAGAGCATTTCAGAATTGAATCCAAGAGAATTCTGATAGCATGAATTATAGTCTATATTTTGGGGTTTGTTTGGACGTTTTATCTTTCATAATCTGCATGTTTGTATGTACATTATGTGATTTTACTACCATTTCATCTACCTTTGCGAGAATCGAGGTCTACACCTAGTTTCGTTGTAATTGCAGGCAATATGGTACGTTTTGTATCAAAAAGGAGCAGAAAGGAGTCATGAGTCATTTGGAGCTACATCCAGGAGCATAGCCATGGATTGAAGATTCACTTCGGAGCAGATTCGAGAGATTTCACATTCTGATTGTGAGTCACCTCGGTTGACCATTGATTCACCTCGACCGAGGTGATCCAGGGACGCCGACTCGACCGAGGCGAACACCTAGGACGCGGCGAGAATATTTTATTCTTGGAAGAGATCTTTTAAATTTGGAAAGTGATCTTATATTTTTGGGCTTGGCTTCTGGAAGGAAGGAGATATGCAGAATATATATTTTACCTATATTTATGGGATAATATCTTCTTAAGATTTATTATCTTTGGAGGTTTATTTTTCCTATAAAAAGGGTTGGATTTCCACAAATCCAACATCACGCTATACCGTCGATCAGGGTTTACACACGCAGCAGCCGCAGCATACTCCAATTTGGGAGTTTTCGAAGAACCTTTTTGAAGGTTGAAGGAAGATTAAAGACCATAGCTTTTATAGCTTTTTGAAGGGTTTTGTAAGATTGTCTTCAATTCCCTCAATTGTTGTCTTGTCTTTTTGGATTATTATCCAAGGAACGCTTTGTTGTGATATTTGATTCAGTTATTGAAGTCTTTTCATTAAATTCTTCTTTGTTCAAATATTCACCTTCTTCCCATATATTTTAATACTTTCATTATGATGATGAGTGGCTAATTTCCTTGTGTGATTCTAGGGTGATTGGCTGAAGGTTGTGGGAAAAACAATGATAGAATAATCTTAGATTCCAGTAGGATCCTGAAAGTTCGAGTCTTTAACCTTAACCCTAAGCATCTCGTTCGGTTGATGAACATCTCGGCCGGGGTGGAATTCTTCTGACCGAGGTGACTTATCCGACCTAAAACAGAAAGTTAAGTGTTAGAGTTTGCTAAATCCTATTCTTATTTCACCTTCCTGGTTCAATGCAAGCTTAGGATGAGACTTACCCGGTAATTCCTTAGTTTGTCTACCAACGATCATAAGTGTAGGTAATAAAGGTTTATCCTTTATTGGGGTTTGAGTGTGCTTCCATCCCATCTTTGTGAGTTAGCCTGAGACTTACCCGGTAAAGGTTGATTCTATTCCCTTAGATGGTATGTTAGTTTGAGGTTATAATTCTTTATCTTGATTCCTTGAGACTTACCCGGTAATAGGAGTTACGGTTTAGGATTAGTGTGTAGTGAGACTTACCCGGTGATCTACTCCACTTTAGCAACACCTTCCCCACGCAAAAATCTCAGCTTTGTCCGCTTATCTATAGATCTTGAGTTGGAACCACAACTAGATGCTTTAATCCCTAGAATTGCATGTTTGCTTATTTGACATCTTATTCATCTTTGATTGTGTTAATCGCTCTTGTGGTTAGAATTAACGTAGCATACCGTGTTGACTTTGTTTCACCAAGTCCCTGTGATCGACCCCTGGAATTTTCTTGCTTTTACTACGATTGACCCGTACACTGCGGGTTCGCATCCTTGTTTTAAGCTTAAGTCTAGGGTTATAAATTTAAAGCTTGCACACACCGTTTGGAGCGAACAAGTTTTTGGCGCCGTTGCCGGGGAACTTGGTCTAGACCGAGTCGGTACGGTTTGCTCTTGGGGCATTTGCCCCGTTTCATCTAACCACTCTACTTGAGTGACTTTTGCAGGTTCTTTCTTAGGTATATGCGAAGAACCCGCGCTGGGAAGGAAATCGTTCCTTACGATCCCGAACCGGAAAAGACATACAAGCAACGCTTAAGAGAAGCGAAAATGGCCCAACAAGACGATCACGATCTTGCGGCCCAATTGAGAGAGACGCAGGAGCTGCTACGTCTCAGTAAAGAAGAGCTAAGGCAAGAGAAAGAAGAGAATCATGCCAGGACTACAGCAATCGAAGCTGAGATTGCAGCCATTCGGAACCAGATTCTACTTCGACCGATGCAGGATCCAGTAGTTGATCCTCGACCGAGGCAGATTCCAGTACCCAACGCCCCGGTCGATGTACATCCACCTCGGATACCAGTCCGAGATGTTCTTCTTGCAGGAATCCCGCAAACCCTAGGTCAAAGGATGGACCCTAATCAGCAGCTGAGGCGTCCAGGGGTGAACCTAGGAGATCCAGCGGATCATGACTACGAACTTCGACCGCAAGTTCTAGCCATGATTCGCCAATGTCAATTCGGAGGGCTAGAGAAGGAGTCGCCGCATCAACATCTTCAAAACTACGAGATCTTGATGGAGACCTTGCGGCCTTCTAGAATTGAAAATAACAACTACAAGCTAAGACCTTTTTACTTTTCTTTAAAAGATAGAGCTCTTACTTGGTATCAATCTCTTCCTCCAGGAAAAATTAGCACATGGGAGGAGATGACTACAGAATTCCTGACCAAATTCTTTCCACCCTCAAAGACTGCTGAAATGAGAGGGAAGATCAATGCTTTCATCATGAAGGACAAGGAGAGCTTGTCCAAATCTTGGGAGCGGTTCAAGGATATTCTTTTGGATTGCCCACATCATGGGATTCCAAAGATCGAGTTGTTGGAGATCTACTTCAAAGGGCTGGACGGAAACACCCAGTTCAATCTCCAACTACTCTCCGCCGGTACCTTCATGGACATGGCGATTGATGATGCATGGGACTTTATTGAGAAGCAAGCCTTGCACATGGAGAAGTATACCCACCAAGGAGCCGAAGGTGGAGTTAAAAGAGTCAACTTTCAAGAGACTCAACCCAACAACAATCAACTCTCGTCATTGAAGAATGACGTGAAGGAATTAAAAGAGCTCTTGATGGCTCAAACTAAGAAGGAAGAGCAAGGGCAAAGGAACAACAACAACAACGGGTACCGTAACAACAATAACGGTCCCCGAAACAACAACTACAACAACAATAGAGGATCCAACAGCAACAACTGGAGGGCGAATAACCAAAATAACGGTAACAATCATTCAAACTCCAATTCTAATGATTCCTCTAATCCTTTCCTCTCTTCCCCTTCTTCTTCTTCTACTCCATTGAAAAGCCAAGGGCAAGGATCAAGTTCGTCTCAGCCGGAAAAGAAGGACGCAGTTCTAGAGGCAATCTTGATCAAGCTTGGCGCTATGGAGAATTCTATGACTTCATTTTCGAGGGCCCAAAAGTCCCTTGAACAACAACTTGCTAATAGGGCGAATGAAGCGCCAAGAGATCCAGGGAAGCTTCCAGCAAAGACGGAAACCAACCCTAAGGGCCAGTGTATGGCCATAACGACGAGGAGTGGACTCAAAACTGCTGATCCAGTACCTCGCTCGACGCAGACCACCTCGGTCCAGATCCAGTCGAAGAACACCTCGACCGAGATGCCAACCGAGGCAGAGCAACAGAAAGCAGGAGGAACGACAGAAACTTATGTTCCACCTCCTGCATATAAACCACCACTTCCATTCCCTCAGTCCAGAGCCAGAGCACATCTAGACAAGCACTTTGGTAAGTTTCTTGACTTGATGAATAAGCTACATATTAATATTCCTTTCCTTGATGCTATTTTAGGTATGCCCGCCTATGGGAAGTTCTTAAAAGAAATCTTATCAAGGAAGAGGAAGCTGGAGGATGTTGGTGAAGTTAGGATGACATCTAAATCTTCGGAGCTAATCAAAATCATGAAGGAAAAGTTGCCACCTAAATTGAGAGATCCCGACTCATTTTGCATTCCCATTCAAGTTGGGGATGTCACTTGTGAAGCCCTTTGCGATCTAGGAGCCAGCGTGAGCATCATCCCGCTGGAGCTATGCACTAAGATCGGTCTTGGAGAGCCCAAACCGGTCAAGATTCGACTCTACATGGCGGATCGCTCCATCACCCATCCCGTGGGCATTTTGGAGGACGTTCCGGTCAAGTTAGGTAACTTCTATCTACCTATAGATTTTGTCGTGCTTGACATTCCCGCAGATTATCCTGTTCCCATCATTCTCGGGAGGCCATTTCTAGCAACTTCGGGTTGCAATGTGGATTGCAAGAACGCCAAGTTGAAATTCAACGTTGGTGGCGATGAGGTGGAGTTCGCACTACTTGCAGCCATGAAAGGGGAGCAACTAACTGATGATATCTTCAACATCTACGATGAAGAAGAATTAAGAGAATTGGTGAGCTCTATCCTTATTAACGACCCACTCGAAAGAGTTATTAGCTTCAGTTTAATGGAGGAAGGTATAGATGCTTCTTGTGATGCAGATATACAGAGCTTGAGGGCACTGGAAGAGGATCCAGGAGCTAAAACTGAGAAGCTAGTCCAGGAAACGAAGAATTCCAGCCTCGGATCCAGTAGCAGTACCTCGACCGAGGCACCTTCTGGACAGAGCGAGGCGTCTGAAGAACACCTCGGTCAACGCCTTTGTGCCTCGACCGAGGTCGACCGCGAGACGATATCAACTGAGATTGCCGAGAATAACAATTTTTCTACTCCCTTCTCTGACATTCACCCACAGTTGGCGGATCATTCCCTCCACCAACTTTCTGATAATAAAGGTCCTTGGTATGCTGATATTGTGAATTATCTTGTTTGCCAGGAAATACCACCCGGATTGACGTACTCTCAAAAGAAGAGATTCTTCAAGGAAGTACGACATTACTACTGGGATGAACGCAATACCTTAGCGTCATAAGGCATTGCCATTCACTTCCTTGCGAAGGGCATGCTAGCACCGATAAAACATGCGCTAAGGTATTGCGTTCCGGTTTCTTTTGGCCTACATTATTTAAGGATGTGCAATCTTTTATTGTTTCTTGTGATGCATGCCAAAGAACAGGGAACTTATCAAGGAGGAACGAAATGCCACTTAACAACATCCAAGAAGTGGAAATCTTTGATGTATGGGGGATTGACTTCATGGGACCTTTCCCATCCTCCGGAGGAAACCTCTACATTCTCCTTGCAGTTGATTACGTCTCTAGATGGGTTGAAGCCATTGCTTCTCCCACTAACGACGCCAAGGTGGTTGTGAAGTTCTTGAATAGAACTATCTTTCCACGATTTGGAACTCCACGCATCATCATCAGCGATGGAGGAACGCATTTCATCAACCGGAAGTTTAAAGCACTTCTATCGAAGTATGGGGTAACCCACAAGGTATCAACCGCCTATCATCCTCAAACTAGTGGACAGGTCGAGATCTCGAACAGAGAAATCAAGGCAATTTTGGAGAAGACCGTCTCTAGAACGAGGAAGGATTGGTCCATGAAATTAGACGATGCTCTTTGGGCGTACAGGACCGCATTCAAGACTCCCATAGGTACCACCCCTTATAATTTGGTATATGGGAAGTCTTGCCACTTGCCCGTTGAGTTGGAGCACAAAGCGTATTGGGCTATCAAATGGTTGAACTTTGACATTAAAGATGCTGGCGAGAAGCGACTATTGGAACTTAACAAGCTGGAGGAGCTGCGTTTGAACGCCTATGAGAATGCCAAAATCTACAAGGAAAGGACGCAGAGATGGCATGACAAGCGTATCATTCCAAAGGAGCTTAACGAGGGAGATTTAGTTCTACTCTTCAACTCCCGCCTCCGTCTTTTTCCAGGTAAGTTGAAATCTAGATGGACCGGACCTTACGTTGTGAAACATGTTTTCCCTCATGGTGCAGTTGAGATATGGGGCGAAACTAGCGGAAGCTTCAAGGTCAACGGTCATAGACTTAAGAAGTACCAACCGGAAACGCCGGTTGAGGAGGTTGCGCCGATCTACCTCCTTTGAGACGCATTATGGTCCAGCTAGCGACCTTAAATCAAGCGCTTCTTGGGAGGCAACCCAAGGTATTGCTCTTCTTTCCCGTTTTCTAGTCTAGCTTAGATAGTTTTTGTTTTTTTTTTGCTTTGCTTTGCTTTGTTTTTGGCGTTCTGGACAGACAACAGGGAGGAGCACATCTGGAAGGACAGAAGTTCGAGAATCTGAGAAGACAGAAGCACCTCGGTCACTGTCAGAACACCTCGACCGAGTTAATTCTTGAAGCAACCGAGGCGACTAGGGTTTCTGCAGAACCGCCTCGGTCCATACCACCTCGGTCCAGTCGAGACCATCTCGACCGAGGTGACAGCAGATCCAGGAACGGTATAAAAAGGGGAAAAATTACTTTTCACTTTTTTTACCCCATTTCGACCGCGGCGGACAGAAGCACTTCGCTCCTTCGTTTCTCACTCGTTTTCGAAGATTTCTGCTTCCAAACTGCAATTGAGGGGTAGAGGAATCGATTGCAACTACAGATCTGCAAGAAATTTGAGCGTTTCGACCGAAACGAGGTAAAAACGTTCGAAAAACCTAAACTCGTTCGTTTTCTGCAATTTGGGCTTTGGCTGCCCCTGATTCTGTTGAGGAAATCTATAAGTACCCCTTAGGAAGCATCGGTAGTGATTTTAGGGGGAAAAGAACTGAAAATCAGAGAGTGGAAATCGAACTGTCTTCGCCTCGGTCCAGTCGTTCTGCACCTCGGTCGAGGTGATTCTTGGAGTTGTCAGTCGACCGAGGTAGTCTGACAGTGTGTTTTGAAAATGAGTTCAGATCGCCGTTTAGCTCTTAGAGATAGATCCTCCCCTTCCCCTTCTCCTTCCTCATCCCGTCCCCACCGCCCGGTTATCCACGAGAGATGCCGGGTAGACTATGAGAGGATAGCTGGGCGTCCAGTCATTGCACCGCGATTTCTGGATGTAGCAGCTTTTGACTGCCTAGGGTTAGATGCTGACCTTAGGAGGATGATTGCTACCGTCGGGCTGGATCAGTTTACTGAGATCCGAGCCCCAGCTTACATAGAGCCGACACTCGAGTTTGTTAGCTCCTTCTCCTACCTCCCCACAGACCGTTCTGTGAAGTACCGGTTGATGAACCGGAACTTCATAGTTCCTTTAGAGATTTGGAGAGAGATCTTTGGCTTTCCTGACCCCACTGCTGTAGACTTCACCTCCCAATCCGTAGCTAGGGAGTTCTGGGGACAGATAGCCCACATTACTACACATGCAGACAGATGGCGCCCTGGAGATTCCAGGGAAAAGGTCATCTTTCACCCAGCCTTCAGACTTGCCCACAGGATCTTCAGTGAGACACTTCTGGCACGTACTGAGACGCCCCAGAAGATCAGACAGGGGGAGCTCTTTTCGCTTTACTGCATGGTTACAGGAGGCTTCCCAGACTTTGGCTTGCTCCTAGCAGAGGATCTGCATAGGATCAAGGCCAAGGCGAAGGGAGATATTTGCTGTGGAGGTCTAGTCACCCACATCGCCACTTACCACAGGATGGACCTCAGCGTATGCACATTGGCGGCGGCTCCGAAGCCGCTTGGATTGCAGGAGATGATTACACGGAGGATCCTAGTTCCCCGTGGGCTGACTACACCCTACGTTGCCATGCCTTGGGAGCGGACTGCACCTCAGGGCATCAGATGGTCTGCACAGTTCTCTGTCTCCGATCCGCATTTCTGGCAGACAGCATGGGCTCCACTTATGGAGGACTACAGAGAGGGAGCAGCTGCCCCTGCAGAGGAGGCTGAGGATGAGGATGACGACGATGAGACAGTTGATGAGAGAGGAGGCGGCGTCCCGATGGACACAGGGACAGATACTGCTGGGACGAGCGCGCCACCTATTATTGATCTAGATGAGGATGAGGAGGACGCTGAGCCAGCGCCAGCTGAGACTTCTCCGGTCAGGCCCGCTAGGCGTAGGAGGCGGGGAGTTAGGGACAGAGCTGCACACCGACGGATCGATGACCTGACGGATCAGGTTATCGACTCATATGCTGCACTTTCATTGGATATCCGCGAGATGCAGGAGCGGCAACATCATCAGCACATGATGGCTCAGCTACAGTTCCAGCATATCATGGGCTATCCCTATGATCCGACTCAGTTCCCCTACATACCACCACCACCACCAGATCAGGACTACTGAGGAGCTGCAGGGTTTTATTTATTATATTTTTATGCAGTTCGGCTCTTTATCCGGTGAGTCCTCTTTCATTTAGACTTTTATTATACCCACTGGGACAGTGTGTCTCAAGTATGGGGTATTTGTCTGTATTATTTGACTACGTGACTACTTGATGTATTCGATACTTTTGATGTATTATATTCATCGGATACTTTCATATTTATGCTTCACTTGCCTTTATATGATTATCTGATATTACATGCATACCTACAGATTATTTGATTGAGAAAAACGTCGAAACCGAACCGAAAAGAATAAAAAAAATTGGTTTTAAAAAAAAAAAAAATTTTTGACCTCGACCGGGGAGATTCTGGCGAAACGAGGTGTTTCACCTCGGTTGAACCAAGAACACCTCGACCGAGGCGGCGTAACAGAAAGTTTTCGAAAACGATTTTGTGCTACTGATCTGGATATGATCTCAGTGAAGATCTTGTTTACCTACTGTTTTTAAATTCTTTGTGTGTTTGAAAGGTTTTATAATATGTTTAAGTTGCTAAGTGCTTTGTTTGAAATTATTAGCATGTTTAATACTTTGTTTTTATCCAAATTATGTTGAATTTGAAGGTTGACACCGCAAGTTAAGTTCTCTCACTTTCTTCTTGGAAAGACCAAGGCAATTCATTCTTTTCTTCTTCTTCTTCTTGATCATGCTTAGCCCCTCATATACATTTTGCCTCCCTTTACCTATCCGGGAATTTGGAAGCAAGCGAAGTGGTGAAAGCAAGTGAAGTTAAAGTTGAAAAGTGGGCTGGAAGTGAAAGTGCTAGAAAGTAATTTTAGGTTTGGGGAAGTCAATCATGAAGATGAGTAACTCGGCACCATTCACATAGCCGGGTGTTTGTGTCTTGCCAAAGTCGGATTGAGCGATATTCCTAACGGGTCATGGTATGTGCATCAAGGGTTTGATGCATCTCGAGAAATTGATGATTGCAGATTTCCTAGGCTTCGGTTATTGTGCACCTCTATCCATGCATCCCAAAAAGTAAAGTAAAAAGAAAAAGTGCGAAATAAGCAAAGCTTATTAGTGGAAGATGTTGCAAGTCAAAGTGAAAGTGAAGTTCATCCTTTTCCCGGATTCTAGCACCACATTACCTTACATACATCCCTACCCTACACGTTTCTTGACCTTTTCTTTTGAGAAGACCTTGAGACCTTGAGCTTGTTGATTGACTTAGCGGTTTAAATCGGATTATACATGATTAATTTTGATAATTATGATTTATTATGCATTCTATGATTTTATGCAAAGATGAACAACTTCTCTATATTTATGAAATGTTTTGATCATATTGAGTTTTTAATTCCAGGAAGTACTCTCTTAGAGTGATCTATGATAATTGCACGCCATAAAATGTTTTTGAAAGACTTTTTCATTGATTTTCTTGACTTATAATCCATTCTATCTTGTCTTTTATATGAGGAACTTGCTTGGGGACAAGCAAGGGCTAAGTATGGGGTATTTTGATAGCATGAATTATAGTCCATATTTTGCGGTTTGTTTGGACGTTTTATCTTTCATATTCTGCATGTTTGTATGTACATTATGTGATTTTACTACCATTTCATCTACCTTTGCGAGAATCGAGGTCTACACCTAGTTTCGTTGTAATTGCAGGTAATATGGTACGTTTTGCATCAAAAAGGAGCAAAAGAAGTCAAGAGTCATTTGGAGCTACATCCAGGAAGCACAGCCATGGATTGAAGATTCACTTTGGAGCTGATTCGAGAGATTTCACATTCTGTCGTGAGTCACCTCGGTTGACCAGAGGTTCACCTCGACCGAGGCGATCCAGAGACGCCGACTCGACCGAGGCGAATACCTAGGACGCGGCAAGAATATTTTATTCTTGGAAGAGATCTTTTAAGTTTGGAAAGTGATCTTATATTTTTGGGCTGAGCTTCTGGAAGGAAGGAGATATGCAGAATCATATATTTTACCTATATTTATGGGATAATATCTTCTTAAGATTTATTATCTTTGGAGGTTTATTTTTCCTATAAAAAGGGTTGGATTTCCACAAATCCAACATCACGCTATACCGTCGATCAGGGTTTACACACGCAGCAGCCGCAGCATACTCCAATTTGGGAGTTTTAGAAGAACCTTTTTGAAGGTTGAAGGAAGGTTGAAGATCATAGCTTTTTATAGCTTTTTGAAGGGTTTTGTAAGATTGTCTTCAATTCCTTTCCTTGTTATCTTGTCTTGTTGGATTGCTATCCAAGGAACGCTTTTGTTGTGATATTTGATTCAGTTATTGAAGTCTTTTCATTAAATTCTTCTTTGTTCAAATATTCGCCTTCTTCCCATATATTTTAATACTTTCATTATGATGATGAGTGGCTAATTTCCTTGTGTGATTCTAGGGTGATTGGCTGAAGGTTGTGGGAAAAACAATGATAGAATAATCTTAGATTCCAGTAGGATCCTGAAAGTTCGAGTCTTTAACCTTAACCCTAAGCATCTCGTTCGGTTGATGAACATCTCGGCCGGGGTGGAATTCTTCTGACCGAGGTGACTTATCCGACCTAAAACAGAAAGTTAAGTGTTAGAGTTTGCTAAATCCTATTCTTATTTCACCTTCCTGGTTCAATGCAAGCTTAGGATGAGACTTACCCGGTAATTCCTTAGTTTGTCTACCAACGATCATAAGTATAGGTAATAAAGGTTTATCCTTTATTGGGGTTTTGAGTGTGCTTTCATCCCATCTTTGTGAGTTAGCCTGAGACTTACCCGGTAAAGGTTGATTCTATTCCCTTAGATGGTGTGTTAGTTTGAGGTTATAGTTCTTTATCTTGATTCCTTGAGACTTACCCGGTAATAGGAGTTACGGTTTAGGATTAGTGTGTAGTGAGACTTACCCGGTGATCTACTCCACTTTAGCAACACCTTCCCCACGCAAAAATCTCAGCTTTGTCCGCTTATCTATAGATCTTGAGTTGGAACCACAACTAGATGCTTTAATCCCTAGAATTGCATGTTTGCTTATTTGACATCTTATTCATCTTTGATTGTGTTAATCGCTCTTGTGGTTAGAATTAACGTAGCATACCGTGTTGACTTTGTTTCACCAAGTCCCTGTGATCGACCCCTGGAATTTTCTTGCTTTTACTACGATTGACCCGTACACTGCGGGTTCGCATCCTTGTTTTAAGCTTAAGTCTAGGGTTATAAATTTAAAGCTTGCACACACCGTTTGGAGCGAACAAGTTTTTGGCGCCGTTGCCGGGGATCGGTTTAGGCCGAATTCGGTTATCGGTTGTCAAGCTTGGGAGCTTTGCTCTTGTTATTTGATATCTCTTTTGAGTGTTCTTGCAGGTTTGTGTTCTTAGGTACATACGAAGTTCTTGTTCCGGCAACGGAACATAGTTTCGCCAAAGAACAAGTTTTTGGCGCCGTTGCCGGGGACTTGGTCTAGACCGAGCCGGTACGGTTTGCTTTCGGGGCGCTTGCCCCTGTTGCTACTAACTACTCTTTCTATGAGTTTTGTAGTTTTCAGGATTTCTGATGGCTATGTTTGATCCAGCCTGGATAGCAAGACAAAGTGCTAGGGCGGATCATTATGAATACTTGGAGGAGAAGTACTCCTTCTATTGGTTCAACAATGAATGGGAAAGAGAAGAGGCCATTCAACATGAACTTGCGATATGGGATGAGAAGAATGTCCCTAAAAACATTTATGAGCAACCTTTCGAAGACTCTCTCGAATCAAGATTGGAGAAGTTGATGAAGAAGGTGACGGAGCTCAAGGAAAGCACCCTATCCTATGCTAAGCCGGAAGAGGAGCATAAGGAAGTGTTGCACGTTTCGAGCATACATCCAGTCAAACCAGAAGTTTCTCCTGAAGCTTTAGAGGGAGAAGATGTGGAAGATCTCGATCTGACTGTTGAGACCTCGGTCGAGGTGGAAGTAACCTCGGTCGAGATGAAAGAAGAACCTGCAGAACCGGAAGAGGCAGATGCAGAAGACTTTGGCCAAATTACTGAGATTGTGGTCAAGGTGGAAGAAAGACCAGCTGAACTGAGAGAGATTTCGTGGGTGGATTATCAACCCAACACGAAACTTGCCTCAAGCTTTGGAGAACTTTGCAAGGTACGTTCTCCTACTTCATTTGAATTCCCTATTAATATTTCTGAATTTTTCAGGAAGACACCGGAGAGTTGGAGGTCTCTTCCGAAAGAACCTCCTAAGATCAAGATGAAACCTCCCTTGAAACTGTTGGAGGAAGATACTCCTTGGATTATAAGGAGTGAAGTTCGCAAGCACTACACCGTTAAGGCGATGAAGTGTTTCTTGTTCAAGTATGGGGTCCCTCGCATGCTCAGGACCTTGTACCATCCCCAAGTTCTAGATGGGGAAGCTGCTATGATTCTCGAGAAACTGTTTTCTCGATCCAGGAAAGGATGGGACACGAGGGTAGATTATGTCCCATTGAAGTGCAGGAAATCTAGAAGAATTCCGGTGAGAATCAAACCGTACAAGCTTGTACGTGGGAGATCTTACCATTTGCCGGTGAAATTAGGAACCGGAACCTTTTTGGAAGACTCTTATGATGGATGTGATGAGCACTCCACAACGTTCGAAGTGCATTGAGTAATTCTATGGAGAAGGGTCCAGCTAGCGACCTTAAACCAAGCGCTTCTTGGGAGGCAACCCAAGGTATTGCTTTCTTCTCCCTTTTCTAGTTCAGTTTAGATAGTTGCTTTGTTTTTGTTTTCCTCTAGACAACAACCAGGTATTCCAAAAAGGAAGGATCACAGTTCAGGAGCTACACTGGAAGAACAAAATTTCGAGAAGTTGAGGAAACGAGCTTTACTGAGATACATCTCGGGGACTGTCAGAACACCTCGACCGATATGTGCTTCGCCAACCGAGATGGTCTTATCTTGGAGCTGTTTCTTACTTCTTCATGCAGCTTAGCTATGTTCGGTGAGTATCCTGTCCTTAGACTTTTATTATACCCACTGGGACAGTGTGTCTCAAGTATGGGGTATTTGTCTGTATTATTTGACTACGTGACTACTTGATGTATTCGATACTTTTGATGTATTATATTCATCGGATACTTTCATATTTATGCTTCACTTGCCTTTATATGATTATCTGATATTACATGCATACCTACAGATTATTTGATTGAGAAAAACGTCGAAACCGAACCGAAAAGAATAAAAAAAATTGGTTTTTAAAAAAAAATTTTTGACCTCGACCGGGGAGATTCTGGCGAAACGAGGTGTTTCACCTCGGTTGAACCAAGAACACCTCGACCGAGGCTGCGTAACAGAAAGTTTTCGAAAACGATTTTGTGCTACTGATCTGGATATGATCTCAGTGAAGATCTTGTTTACCTACTGTTTTTAAATTCTTTGTGTGTTTGAAAGGTTTTATAATATGTTTAAGTTGCTAAGTGCTTTGTTTGAAATTATTAGCATGTTTAATACTTTGTTTTTATCCAAATTATGTTGAATTTGAAGGTTGACACCGCAAGTTAAGTTCTCTCACTTTCTTCTTGGAAAGACCAAGGCAATTCATTCTTTTCTTCTTCTTCTTCTTGATCATGCTTAGCCCCTCATATACATTTTGCCTCCCTTTACCTATCCGGGAATTTGGAAGCAAGCGAAGTGGTGAAAGCAAGTGAAGTTAAAGTTGAAAAGTGGGCTGGAAGTGAAAGTGCTAGAAAGTAATTTTAGGTTTGGGGAAGTCAATCATGAAGATGAGTAACTCGGCACCATTCACATAGCCGGGTGTTTGTGTCTTGCCAAAGTCGGATTGAGCGATATTCCTAACGGGTCATGGTATGTGCATCAAGGGTTTGATGCATCTCGAGAAATTGATGATTGCAGATTTCCTAGGCTTCGGTTATTGTGCACCTCTATCCATGCATCCCAAAAAGTAAAGTAAAAAGAAAAAGTGCGAAATAAGCAAAGCTTATTAGTGGAAGATGTTGCAAGTCAAAGTGAAAGTGAAGTTCATCCTTTTCCCGGATTCTAGCACCACATTACCTTACATACATCCCTACCCTACACGTTTCTTGACCTTTTCTTTTGAGAAGACCTTGAGACCTTGAGCTTGTTGATTGACTTAGCGGTTTAAATCGGATTATACATGATTAATTTTGATAATTATGATTTATTATGCATTCTATGATTTTATGCAAAGATGAACAACTTCTCTATATTTATGAAATGTTTTGATCATATTGAGTTTTTAATTCCAGGAAGTACTCTCTTAGAGTGATCTATGATAATTGCACGCCATAAAATGTTTTTGAAAGACTTTTTCATTGATTTTCTTGACTTATAATCCATTCTATCTTGTCTTTTATATGAGGAACTTGCTTGGGGACAAGCAAGGGCTAAGTATGGGGTATTTTGATAGCATGAATTATAGTCCATATTTTGCGGTTTGTTTGGACGTTTTATCTTTCATATTCTGCATGTTTGTATGTACATTATGTGATTTTACTACCATTTCATCTACCTTTGCGAGAATCGAGGTCTACACCTAGTTTCGTTGTAATTGCAGGTAATATGGTACGTTTTGCATCAAAAAGGAGCAAAAGAAGTCAAGAGTCATTTGGAGCTACATCCAGGAAGCACAGCCATGGATTGAAGATTCACTTTGGAGCTGATTCGAGAGATTTCACATTCTGTCGTGAGTCACCTCGGTTGACCAGAGGTTCACCTCGACCGAGGCGATCCAGAGACGCCGACTCGACCGAGGCGAATACCTAGGACGCGGCAAGAATATTTTATTCTTGGAAGAGATCTTTTAAGTTTGGAAAGTGATCTTATATTTTTGGGCTGAGCTTCTGGAAGGAAGGAGATATGCAGAATCATATATTTTACCTATATTTATGGGATAATATCTTCTTAAGATTTATTATCTTTGGAGGTTTATTTTTCCTATAAAAAGGGTTGGATTTCCACAAATCCAACATCCTGCATACGATCCGCTATCATCCCCGCTTACACCGGAAATACGCAGCAGCCGCAGCATACTCCAATTTGGGAGTTTTAGAAGAACCTTTTTGAAGGTTGAAGGAAGGTTGAAGATCATAGCTTTTTATAGCTTTTTGAAGGGTTTTGTAAGATTGTCTTCAATTCCTTTCCTTGTTATCTTGTCTTGTTGGATTGCTATCCAAGGAACGCTTTTGTTGTGATATTTGATTCAGTTATTGAAGTCTTTTCATTAAATTCTTCTTTGTTCAAATATTCGCCTTCTTCCCATATATTTTAATACTTTCATTATGATGATGAGTGGCTAATTTCCTTGTGTGATTCTAGGGTGATTGGCTGAAGGTTGTGGGAAAAACAATGATAGAATAATCTTAGATTCCAGTAGGATCCTGAAAGTTCGAGTCTTTAACCTTAACCCTAAGCATCTCGTTCGGTTGATGAACATCTCGGCCGGGGTGGAATTCTTCTGACCGAGGTGACTTATCCGACCTAAAACAGAAAGTTAAGTGTTAGAGTTTGCTAAATCCTATTCTTATTTCACCTTCCTGGTTCAATGCAAGCTTAGGATGAGACTTACCCGGTAATTCCTTAGTTTGTCTACCAACGATCATAAGTATAGGTAATAAAGGTTTATCCTTTATTGGGGTTTTGAGTGTGCTTTCATCCCATCTTTGTGAGTTAGCCTGAGACTTACCCGGTAAAGGTTGATTCTATTCCCTTAGATGGTGTGTTAGTTTGAGGTTATAGTTCTTTATCTTGATTCCTTGAGACTTACCCGGTAATAGGAGTTACGGTTTAGGATTAGTGTGTAGTGAGACTTACCCGGTGATCTACTCCACTTTAGCAACACCTTCCCCACGCAAAAATCTCAGCTTTGTCCGCTTATCTATAGATCTTGAGTTGGAACCACAACTAGATGCTTTAATCCCTAGAATTGCATGTTTGCTTATTTGACATCTTATTCATCTTTGATTGTGTTAATCGCTCTTGTGGTTAGAATTAACGTAGCATACCGTGTTGACTTTGTTTCACCAAGTCCCTGTGATCGACCCCTGGAATTTTCTTGCTTTTACTACGATTGACCCGTACACTGCGGGTTCGCATCCTTGTTTTAAGCTTAAGTCTAGGGTTATAAATTTAAAGCTTGCACACACCGTTTGGAGCGAACAAGAACATTTGAAAGCATTGTAAGGAACGTTTTGGAGTTGTATTTGAAGGGTTGTAAGTGTTGTTTCATCTTATATTAAGCTAAGGCTACTTGTTTATTTTCATTTTCATTTCATTTACTTGCTATGGAAGCCATGAATGTTTGCTTGTTGAGTTTGAATATTAAAATGCATGTTGTTGGCTAAATAGTAGTGATTCTAGGATGATGGAATGATGGTTATGGCTTGGACTATGATAGGATAGACTTGAATGTACTATTGGATGGTTTGCTTGTTCGAATCTTGACCCAGACCCAAAATAACGGTCTGTTCTTGCAGAATCTCGACCGTGGTTCTGTATGATCAGCCCGTGGTTTTCTCTGTTGTGCTTGTTTGATGAATCTGAATGTTAGGATGTTAGATTGTTGAAATCCTAGTGTTTGTTAAGCATAATCTAGCCTATGGTGACCTAATGCTAGCAAGCTAAGTGAGGGAAGAGACTTATCCGGTAATTCTTGATCTTAGATACCAAAGATGATGAACTCTAGGTAGTAGTGAGCCTCACAAGCCGCTATTGGACTGAGTGTGCTAGGATTGATGCTTAGGACTTGCCTTCCCGAGACTTACCCGGTAAGGAGAGGTTTGACCCCTAGATAGCAATCCGGTTTGTGTAGAATTCCCAACCGTAGGCTCCTAGAGACTTACCCGGTAATAGGACCTTAGGTGAGAGATTAGTGGACCATGAGACCTACCCGGTGATTGATCCCATTTGAGAAACACCCTCTCCCAACATACCGTAGCTTGTCCAAGGTTGATTAGAAACTTGAGTCCAATGCCATAACCGGAAGTCCTAACCCCTAGAATCCGCTTTTCTCTCTTTGATCACATATCTCGATCTTGTGTCGTTTGTTCGTGTTACTTGTTTGATTTATAACATTGCATGATTTGTAATCTTTGTTTGATCACCATAAAAACCCATCCCAAAAATATCATGATTTTCATTCCTTTATTTCCCTTCTCTTTTCTTAGACTAGATTTGCACTATCCATGATCACCTGTTTGATTTGATTTCACCTTAGTCTTCGTGTTCGACCTCGGAATACTATCCTTGCTACAAAACGACCCATACACTGTGGGTTCGCTAGGAGTTAGGAAATTATATCGAGTTATAAATTGTAAGACTTTTGTGCTATACATTTCTAGCGTAACAAACAATTTATAACTTTTTAGTTACTAACCCGATATACGATCCGGAAGAAGATACGGACTCCTGACAATGCAAGGAGTAACAACACGGTATCAAACTCAACGTTCGGCGGCTCGCGGTGGTCCGTCGGCATTTCGATAACAATAAACAGAGGCTTAACAAGAAAGCTAGCATACAGGAAGTAACTTGGTACCATGTTGAAAAGAACAAGATAAGAGATTCGTTAGTACAAACGGATTTGAAAATAGATCGAAGACGAAGGATCGTAAGATGAATCGTATGTACGTATTTATTGTGGATCTTCTTTTGTGTAAATTGTATTTAGAAAATCAGAGCAAAGTGAAGGAGAGGTGTAAAGCGCCTTAGTCTCCTCTTTACATGTGTACATATATTAAAACACTTACTTTTTAATATATTATAACTTCCTTTGCAATCTGCAATTGTGAAGCTTTGCACAGCCGCCTTTCACTTTATATATATATATATATATATATATATATATATATATATATATATATATATATATATATATATATATATATATATATATATATATATATATATATATATATATAAAGTTTATCCATATTATTAATTAAAATGCGGTTATATTTTCCGGTCTCTAAACTTCATGAAACTGGAATATAAAATCCGGAATATTATCGGGATAACGATTCCGTAACTTTCTAGTAAAATGGGAATTCCTAAGCTGCATTTCTTAACCGTTACGAATCGGAGTGGCGACTCTTTTAGCTGTTTGGCCTTTTTATATTAATTTCTCATCTAGGACATATTCGATGTCCTTATCATTTCTCTCAACTACAACCCTATTTATTGGAGCTCCGAAATTCTCCAAATCACACCGGCTGTTACAACTTAAATCTCACAAGTACACAAAATTTCAGACTAATATGGCGCTGTCTAGAGTCAAGCGAAGTCCAATTGGGATTTTCATCCTAGGGTTTACACAATTCCCCAAATCACACAACTTCTTGTGCAAACTAATCACATATGTTTTCGGTCCCGCAAAAAGTCAAGGACACAATCTCCATAAATCATAGGGAAACTTCAGACTGGCCGAAGAAGAAGAAACGCCAATTTTTAAATCCAAATATCGACAAAAAGAAAAACTTGAATATTGCATCGCAGGGTAGAAGTGCTCATCCAAGATTTGGGGAAAACCCCCTACCATTTCTAATTTTTTGATCGAAGGGATAAGGTTAAATTGCTTGAACGTATGGCATGAATATTTGATGATAACCTTATCCATTTGAAAGAGGTCGATCCAATAGAAAAGAATGGCCTTGTTTGAGTTTCCGGGTTTGCCTTTTTGGGTAGTGGTACACGGGGTACCAATTGGAGTGCACCCATTGAACACAACAAAGTTGATAGGTGAAAGGAATGGAAAGTTTTTACATTACGAAGAGGAGGGCTATGATCACCTACATAATTCGTTGAGGGTTAGGGTTGTGTTAAAGGTATCCAAACCTCTTCAAAGGGATATTTTGTTCACCGTTAGAAGGAAGGATATATGGATCTGTTTCTAACATGAACGATTGCGCATCTTCGCTTCCTTTGTGAACGAGTATGTCAAACTCATAAATAATTCACTTTCAAAACAACCGAAGGAAACAAGAAACCGCGTCGTCAATATGGCCATGTGTAAGAGCCTTAGTCTGTAAGGAGCTGAGAGTGAGTGGTGAGAGTCCAAATCTGGCCTAGACCGCCCCTAAGTGACCCAGAGACCGCCCCTGCGGTTTTCCTGGGCCGCACTTGCGCCTCACAGGGTCCGCCCCTGCGGCTTTGTGCGGTTGCAGCCGTTTTCGTTGACTTTTGACTCGTGCTTTTGGGCTAGCTTCCTATATAAGCCTTCCCTTACTTCCTGATGAGGGTTTACTTCACCCATATCAGCTCCATCTTCTCTCTCACGTTCATCATTTTCTTCTTCCTCCTTTGAATCCCATCTTGTTCTTCTTTGATTCTTGTGGAGTTGTGAGAGCTTTTGTGTGGCTTTGCTTGTGGATGATGATGGTTGATGTTGCTGTGCCGTTGATGAGCTAGCCTTGAGGTTGTTGATGGTGTTGTTCCTCTATTTAGATTCAGGTTGGTGAGCCCTTCCTCCATCTCTTCTTATCTTTCTTCTTTCTTTATTCTTTCCTTCTTTTCTTCATCCATAGCTTAGGTTCCACAAGTTTGATCTTGTGGCAGCCTTGATTGACTTCATTTGATGTATATATGTATGTGTATGTATATGTTTGGCTGCTGGCTATAGAAGAAGTGAAGAGAATCAAGTGAAGAAGCAAAGAGGAGCTGAAAGTGTGCCTCTGCACACCAGCCGCCCCTGCGCCACCTTGCAACCGCCCTAGCGCCGGCTGACCGCCGCCCCTGCGCCACCTTCTAGCTGCCCCTGCGGCCACCTGCACCAACTTGATCTTGCTGTGGGTTCTGCAGGTGTGTCTTGCTTCTAGGCTTGCCTATGGATGGCATTGCCTTTTCCTTTCCTAGTGTGTGTGTAGTACCATGCTAGGTGTAGATCAGAGTATATGAGGATGTTAAGATCATGTTATGCCTTATACGGCTTTTGAGGATTATAGGTTGTGAGGTTCAGGTTGAGGATGATCCTATGGATCCCTTGAGTCTAGGTGTGACCCCTTTGATTGATAGGAGATTGATACAATTCTATGCCTTGTTATTAGGCAGTGTCCCTCTCAGGATTGGAGGTTGATCATGGTTGAGTGTTGTACTAGGTTGAGGTAAGTCCGTAGGACTTACTTAGCTACCATCCTTATATTGGGTGTTTGCATGAGTGATGCGTGTGTTATATGCTTCATATGATAGCATGTGATGTCGTTTATTACCGACCTATGTTTTATTTATTGCCCCATATGCGTGGCTGTGATAGCCTTTCCCTTTTATCCCGGCGTGGAGTGTGGGAGGTTCTTTGACGTCAAGCCACCTGGTATATAGAAAGGGCGCAATCCACTCCCATAGGTTACACGGGTTGTGTGACCGACAATACTTCCAAATGGCTAGCAGGCCTAGAGGCGAGGATGATACGTTCCTCGTGTCACATAGTTTCATTGATGACATGAATTATGTATCATCATATTCATGCATATTATAGAAGATTGTCTCAGTTTACCTTGCATTTAGAGAGATTTTGTGTGCCTTTTATGTTCTATTAAATCAATTGTCGGAAATAGAGGTCTACACGAGTTTTTGATGAATTATAGGTAAATGGAGTGGAATTGGAAGCAAAAGCGGAGCAAGGAGCATCTAAGGATGTTAAGGAAGCTAAAGGAGTCTTAAAGGGTTCATAAAGAGCTAAGGAATTGCAAAGGAGAAGCATAGAAGACGAGCCAAGAGAAGAGCACTTTCTGTTGAAGAAAATCGTGCCAATATACATATAAATCGGACGATTTTCTCCTATAGAAATCGAACGGTTTTGTGTGTAAATCGACTGGGTCGATTTCTTATGTTTTTCGGCCAAATGAAAAGACGACACAAAGCCCAATTATTTTGGGCTAGAAGAGAGTTTTGCCAAACAGCCCATTTGCAAGAAACTATAAAGAAGAACCCTACGAACGAAAACGAAGAGGCAACAGCGGGAAATCTTTACACGTTTGATAGAATTCGAAGATTCTTGGAGGAAGATTGAAGGACTTTTTGCCGGGAAGTTATTCTTGATTCTAATTGTGAGATCTCTTTGTTCATTGAAGTACTTGCTGTTTTTGAGCACGAATTTGAGTTGTTTAGGAGATACATTGAGTTGTTTTGACAATCGTTTACGGATTTGAAGTTTATTGGATTTTTTTGTTCAAGATTCGGTTTCTTTGCGATATTTCTCTCAATATTTAATTTGATTCGATTTTGAAAATGGTTGGCTAAAACCTTTGTGATTCTGGGGAGAATAGTTGATGATTAAGGCTTAGATGATGATAGACTGAACTCATTCAAACATTAGGACCCTGAGAGTTTAGATTTTAGTTTTGCGATAACAGGAAAATCGGACTGTTCTTGAGGAAAATCGGCCGATTTTCTTATGAACAGCACGATTTATTCTTCTGACGAACTTTAATTGAACCAATCTTTAATCAAAACTAGTCCTTGCCTAAATCCCAACCTTGATTAACCTTTCTACCCTCTAATTGAATGTATGAAGACACTTCAAACCTGATTCTACATTTAATAGATTAAGATCTCAAGATTTGGGTAATAAAGAGACTCAACATCCTTTATTAAGATTCTAAGTGTGCTTTCTAATCTTTACTTTGGAGAGTCATATCCTGGAGTTTTAGATAGTTAGTTTGAACATAATTCTTGTCTTTAGATCTTTTTATATTGCAGCCTCAACAACCCTTATAGAGAGAACCTTTAGATTAGTCATATAGGTTTTGGAACTTCATCGTACGAATCCTACTTTTGAACATTTAATCTTGGCAATATGAACTCTGTCTTATATCTATAGAAGTGTCTTGAATCGAAAGCCGAAATCGGATACTTGAATCCTTGGAATCATTTCACTCTCATTTGATCACAAAAAGCTTTTCGAATTTTTCGCTAGACAATTGAAATTGAATTTACTCTCACCAAATCCCTGAGTTCGACTATGGAATTCTTACCTCACTACAGCCGATCCGTACACTGCGGGTTCGCTTTGCTTTGAGTTCTAGATATAAATTTAAGACTTTGACGCACACACCTTTTGAGCGAACAAGTTTTTGGCGCCGTTGCCGGGGATTTGGTCTAGACCAAATTCGGTTTTCGGTTGTCTAGCTTGAGAGCTCTTGCTCTTGTGATTTGATTTGTCTACTTGAGTGATCTTTGTAGGTTCTTTAGGTATATGCGAAAGACTAGATCCACCAAATATCTAGTTCCTTTCGATCCCGAATTGGAGAGAACTTTGAGAAGAAAGTTGAAAGAAAAGAAAATGGCTGAAAACGATGAGAGAAACTACCAGGCTGAACTGAATGAAGCTCAACGCCAACTCCAGTTGAGTGAGAAAGCACGAAAAGATGCTGAGAAGAGTCATCAATTTCAGATTGATGAACTAAGAGCTATGATGTTGGACATGAAGATGGAGTTGAACGAATCTAGGAAGAAGAAGAAGGTCAAAACGCCAACTAAATCCATTAGGAATGACTCATCCGATGATGAAGATCTTGACCCGGACATGCCGGAGCTTGAAGAGATTGACCCATTATTCCGTCCTACTCGAACCACCCCGAAACCAAGGGTTGTTCCTCGCAACCCAACTAGGGATGTGAGAGTCGCTAATGAAGGCGATAGACCCCGAACTTTGGGGCAACGGATGGACCCAATTCAGCAACCACGCCGCCTAGGTGTGGATTTCGGAGCTGAAGACATCCAAGAGTTTAGCTTTTCACCACAAGTCATCACCATGGTTCGCCAAAATCAATATGGCGGAGCAAGTACTGAATCTCCACATCAACACTTGCAGAATTTCGAGATTCTCATGGAGACTATGAAGCCGAAGAAGGCAACTACAAGCAATTACAAGATCAAGCCGTTCTTCTTCTCTTTAAAGGACAAGGCTCTTGCTTGGTACCAAACACTTCCAGCTGCGAAGTTAGCTACATGGGAGGAATTGTCTTCGGAATTCCTCACCAAATTCTTTCCGCCATCCAAAACGGCGGAATTGAGAGGTAAAATAAATGCTTTTTCTATGAAACCTAATGAAAGCTTGTTTCAATCTTGGGAAAGGTTTCAAGATCTCTTGTTGGATTGCCCACACCATGGCATTTCCAAGCTGGAACTATTGGAGATCTACTACAAAGGATTGGATGTAGAAACACAATTCAACCTTCAATCTCTCTCTTGTGGCACATTCATGGACATGAGAGAGGATGATGCTTGGGACTTCATTGAAAAGCAAGCCCAAGTGATTGAGAAGTATTCCCACCGGAAGGTGGATTCAAATAGCCGGAATCAAGGCGATCCGGGAGCCAAGTTGAACCAAGCTGCTCAAACACAAATATTCTCTCTCAAAGATGACATCAAAGAATTGAGGGAAGTGCTCAAAACGAGTCTTCAAAAGACTAAGGAGCAAGAAGCCAACTACATGGGGCGGGACAACAATCAAAGGAATGATAACCGGAACTCCAATTGGAACAACAACAATAACAACCGAAACTCCAATTGGAACAACAACAATAGGAGCTCAAATAACAACAATTGGAGGTCAAATCAGCAAAATCCAGGTAATCCTTACTCTCATGCTGAAAAAGCTCTAACATCTCCATCTTCTTCTACTCCTTCAACAAGCCAGGGACAATCAAGCGGATCAAACAAACCCGATCCCATGCTAGAGACGATCCTAGGCAAGCTACAAGGATTGGAGAGTTACATAACTTCGGTTGAAAAAGCTCACAAAGCTTTAGAAAACCAAGTATTCAACAAAGCCGGAGAAGTTCCAAGAGATCAAGGGAAACTTCCCGGGAAGATGGAAGATAACCCAAAGGGAAGGGTTATGGCAATAACTACTAGGAGCGGCAAGACAACCACCGATCCTCAACCCAAAGTAGTCGACACCACCACAAAAGAAGGAGAGGCAAAAGAGAATGAAGAAGTCTATGTTCCTCCTCCCGCTTACAAACCACCTCTACCTTTCCCTCAATCTAGAGCGCGTGCACGCCTAGATAAACATTTTGGTAAGTTTGTTGAACTTATGAGTAAGCTACATATTAACATACCTTTTATGGATGCAATTTTAGGTATGCCGGCTTACGGGAAATTCCTCAAGGAGATCCTCTCTAACAAGAGGAAATTGGAAGACATAGGAGAAGTCAAGATGAGTATGGAGTCATCCGAACTCATCAAGACTATGACGGAGAATATGCCACCCAAACTCCGTGATCCAGGATCCTTTTGCATACCCATCACTTTGGGAGAAGCTACCTATGATGCACTTTGTGACCTTGGAGCGAGTGTGAGTATCATACCTCTTGCTCTATGCAAAGCAGTTGGTCTAGGAGAGCCTAGACCGGTGAAGATCACACTCTACATGGCTGATCGTTCCACCACTAAGCCGGTGGGGATATTAGAAGACATTCCGGTAAAGCTCGGTAAGTTTTACATCCCAATAGATTTTGTCGTTCTTGACATCCCTGCAGATTATCCAGTTCCCATCATTCTTGGGAGACCATTCCTTGCAACATCCGGATGCATGGTAGATTGCAAGAACGGCCAGCTGTCCTTCCATATTGGTGAAGAAAAGATAGAATTCATACTCTCTTCCTTAATCAAGGAGCCAGCCTTGAAAGACGATGCTTTTGAAATTTTTGATGAAGAAGAGTCTAGAGAGGTAGTAAGTTCAATCTTGATGAAAGACCCTCTTCAAAAGGTTCTTAGCATGAGCATCATGGAGGAAGGAGTGGAACATGATTGCAATGAGGATGTGAAAGCATTAAATGACGTGGAGGAAGAACTAGGAGCAAGAATTGAAGAACTAGAATTGACTCCGGAAACTGTGAAGAAAATCGACCTGCCTAAAATAAATCGCCCGATTTATGAAAAGGCAATCCGATTTTTAACAACAGAAACAAAAATCGACCCGACTAAACTAAATCGTCCGATTTGTGAAGAGGTAACCCGATTTTTTTCGACAGAAAGAAAAATCGTACCTCAAATCGACCGATTTACTTCAGGGGAGGTCGATCCAGAGGTAAATTTTCTGGATTCTCCAAAAGTCTCCGCAGCCACTCTCGAATCTAATGATGCAGTACCCCCATCTCTAGAGGCTTCTCCTACAACATTCGAAGGCCAAGATTCATCATCAATCAAGGTACCCCCATCATTAGAATTGAAGCCACTTCCCACACATTTAGGGTACGCATTTCTTGGCACCAATTCCACATATCCGGTCATTGTCAATGCGAATTTGAATGAAGCTGAATTAGAGAAACTTATGCATGTTTTGAAGCAACATAGGAGAGCATTAGGTTACACTATTGATGATTTAGTAGGAATAAAGCCTTCTCTATGTATGCACAAAATTCTAATGGAAGAGGATTACAAACCTTCACGCCAACCTCAAAGACGGTTAAATCCGGCAATGAAAGAGGTCGTGAAGAAAGAAATCCTTAAGCTACTTGATGCAGGTATCATCTTCCCTATTTCCGATAGCAAATGGGTGAGTCCAGTACAAGTAGTACCCAAGAAAGGAGGCATTACCGTTGTTGCCAACAAGAACAACGAACTTATCCCCACACGGACAGTTACGGGGTGGCGAATGTGTATCGACTACCGCAAACTGAACGTGGCTACAAGGAAGGACCACTTCCCCCTTCCTTTTATCGATCAAATGTTGGAAAGGTTAGCCCAACATTCTTACTTTTGTTATCTAGATGGATATAGCGGTTTCTTTCAGATTCCAATTCATCCGGATGATCAAGAGAAGACGACTTTTACGTGTCCATGGGGTACGTTTGCTTATAGAAGAATGCCATTCGGCTTATGCAACGCTCCAGCCACCTTCCAAAGGTGTATGATGGCAATCTTCTCCGAATATGTAGATAATATCATGGAAGTCTTCATGGACGATTTTTCGGTATATGGTTCTTCCTTTGATAACTGTCTCTATAACCTTTCACTAGTTCTTAAGAGATGTGAGGACACTTAGTCTTAAACTGGGAAAAGTGTCATTTCATGGTCACCGAAGGGATTGTGTTAGGTCATCTAGTATCACAAAGGAGAATAGAAGTTGATAGAGCGAAAATAGAAACCATTGAGAAGTTACCTCCCCCTTCTTCAGTGAAAGGAATTAGAAGTTTCTTAGGACATGCAGGCTTCTATAGGAGATTCATAAAAGATTTTTCTAAGATTTCAAAACCCTTGACTAATCTTTTGATGAAGGACGCAACTTTCGAATTTTCGAAGGATAGTCTAGATGCTTTTTGCAGGATCAAAGAAGCTTTGATTTCAGCACCAATCATTCAACCACCCGATTGGACTCTTCCTTTCGAGGTCATGTGCGACGCAAGCGACGTCGCTATAGGAGCCGTTCTTGGACAGAAGAAAGATGGTCGCACTCATGCCATCTACTATGCTAGCAAAACGCTAGATGAGGCTCAATATAATTATGCAACTACGGAAAAGGAAATTTTAGCCGTAGTGTACGCTTTTGAGAAATTTCGTTCCTATCTTGTAGGTGCGAAGGTGATAGTCTACACGGACCATTCCGCAATCCGATACCTCTTCACGAAAAAGGATGCGAAGCCAAGGCTTCTAAGATGGATCTCACTCTTACAAGAGTTCGATTTTGAGATTAGTGATAAGAAAGGATCGGAAAACTCCGTTGCCAATCATCTTAGTCGTCTCCCACAACTCACCGGCGAGACGGATGAACTTCCCATTGACGACTAGTTCCCTGACGAACAACTGCACGAGATTGAAGAGTGTCTTCAACACATCTCAAAAGGTAATGATCCATGGTTCGCTGACATTGTGAATTACCTTGTTTGTCAGGAGATCCCACCCGGACTTTCATACGCTCAAAGGAAGAAGTTCTTTAATGACGTCCGGCAATTCTATTGGAACGAACCTCTTCTATTCAAAAGAGGTCCCGATGGAATTTACAGGAGATGCATCCCCGAAGATGAGGTAGATAGCGTCATCCGCCATTGCCATTCTTTACCATGTGGCGGACATGCTAGTTCCTACAAGACTTGTGCTAAGGTACTTCGTTCCGGCTTCTATTGGCCTACACTTTTCAAAGATGTGCAAAAGTTTGTTGTTTCTTGTGATGCTTGTCAAAGGACAGGTAATATATCAAGGAGGAATGAGATGCCTCTCAACAACATACAAGAAGTAGAGATCTTTGATGTATGGGGCATCGATTTTATGAGACCTTCCCATCTTCATGCGGTAACCAATATATACTTTTTGCCGTAGACTATGTCTGAAGATGGGTAGAGGCAATCGCTTCTCCTACTAATGATGCAATGGTAGTGGTGAAGTTCTTCAATAGAACGATCTTCCCAAGGTTCGGAACTCCCCGAACCATCATTAGTGACGGAGGAACGCATTTCACAGCCCGTCGATTTGAGACTCTATTGGCCAAGTATGGGGTGACCCATAAGATAGCTACACCTTACCATCCGCAAACCAGCGGACAAGTCGAAATATCGAATAGAGAGATCAAGGGAATTTTAGAGAAAACCGTCTCTAAAACAAGAAAAGATTGGTCAATGAAGCTTGACGATGCACTATGGGCGTACAAGACGGCCTTCAAGACACCAATAGGTACGACTCCCTATATCCTTGTCTATGGTAAATCCTGTCATCTTCCTGTAGAGCTAGAGCATAAAGCCTATTGGGCTATCAAGTGGCTCAATTTTGACATGAAAGAAGCCGGAGAGAAGCGGCTCTTAGACATCAATGAGCTAGATGAGATCCGGCTAAATGCGTATGAGAACGCAAAGATCTACAAGGAGCGGACAAAGCGTTGGCATGATAAGCACATCATTCCAAAAGACTTGAAGGAGGGAGACAAAGTCCTCCTATTCAACTCAAGGCTGCGTCTATTTCCAGGTAAGCTTAAATCCCGTTGGACAGGACCTTACGTAATTAAACGAGTTTTCCCCCATGGTGCAGTTGAAGTATGGGGTGAACGAAGCGGAAGTTTCAAGGTCAATGGCCAACGGTTGAAGAAATACACACCGGAAACTCCGGTCGAGGAGATAGCTCCTATCCTCCTCCATTGAACACAAACCATACACCGTCTAGCTAAAGACGATAAATTAAGCGCTTCTTGGGAGGCAACCCTTGATAGTATATTTTTCTCACCCTTTTATCGCTTAGTTAGAGTAGATTAGTCGTTTTGCTTCTTTGTTTTCGTTTTTATTTGTTCCTCGATGCACTCTTGGTTTGTCGTGTCATTAATCGCAGGAAATTAGGTTCAACTTGAGAGATCCATGGAAAAAGGGAGCAAAAATCAGTTAAATCTTCGAAATCCATGAAGAATAAGGAAACAAATCGAGATACACTAAGTGAATCGTCCGATTCAGGAGCAGAGCAAGTCGATTTTTGACAACAGGAAGAAAAATCGACCTGAAGATCGACCTGCCAAAATAAATCGTTTGATTTTCCATGTATTCAGAGAAAAATCGAGTTACCCAAAGTAAATCGTCCGATTCAGAAGCAGAGCAAGGCGATTTTGACAACAGGAAGAAAAATTGACCTGAAGATCGACCTGCCAAATTAAATCGTCCGATTTTCTTTGAATCCAGAGAAAAATCGTCCCGACGATTAAATCGACCTTATAAATCGTCCGATTTTCTTCACAGTTTCTCGACCCTATATAAAGACTCAACACTCGATCTTCCTCATTCCACAACCTACCACTCTCGATTTCCCCCTTCTCAAGAACGCCGAAAATCGCCCTCAACCTACAATCCTCATTCCTTCATCATTTTGAGTGATTCTTGGCTCCAAACTGAAGCATTTTCAACAAGGAACAAGGATGTAGCAACAACAAGCACGGCAATCGACTCCTCCATAAGGAATTCAGGTTTTTCTTTCCAAAAACCTAAGTTTCTAATTCAAATTGAAGTTTGCTTAGGAAGTGTTTGTTTGCTAGAATTGATTGAGGAATTTGCTTAGGAATCATTATAGGAGACTTTATGTGGTGATGGCTTGAACAGAACTTTACAAAATTGTGAGAATCGTTGAAATCGAGAGAAAAATCGACCCAGCCCAGAAAAATCGGACGATTTTTGTGAAGAACAGGCCGATTTTTTGACTTAGAATGGATCTTGGCATTTTAAGAGAGTAACTAGAAACACGGGGAAGAAGAAGGGATCTTCTTCCAAAGCCCCTCCCCCACCTCCACCACCACCTCAAAACATCCCTAAGCTTCCCCATCCCCTATCCAAGCACAAGAAACGTTATGAACGTATCGTAGATCGCCCATTCACCCCTCCTCGCTACATAGTGCTAGATGACTTAGATTCATTGTTTGTTCGAGAGGATGTTGACATGATGCTTGACAGGGCTGGACTGACCCAGTTTGCTACGATTAGGGAGGATGCTTATACCGAGATCACCCTAGAATTCCTTAGTACATTTGAGCATGATCCTAGGGAAAGGATAGTCACCTTCCGCCTTATGAGCCAAAACCACACTATGTCCATTGACACTTTTGGAGACTTGTTTGGTTTCTCTTATTCAGATGCAAGCACATTTGCTAGAGGTGTCAGCGCTAGTGACTTTTGGGAGACTATTTCAGTAGGTGAATATGGTGGAGACAAGTGGCGACCCGGAAATTCCAAGGAAACTAGCATGTACAACCTCTCCTTCAAGGTAGTGCATAGGATTCTCAGTGAGAGCTTATTTGCACGGACAGAGACTCCACAGAAGCTCAAGGCTGATGAGCTTTTCATTCTCTACTGCATGACATCCACCACCATTCCCGACATCACCACCATGCTTGCTGACTATCTAGGAAAGATAGCCAACAAAGCTAAGGGCGATATTTGTGCAGGAGGTCTTGTCACTCATGTGGCTAAGACCATGGGATTAGACTTCTCCGGATGCACTCTAGCTGAGAGTGCCCTTCCATTAGGCTCCCAGCGGTTGGTTGTTCGACAGGTCCTGATTCCTTGAGGGAGAGGAACACTTCATGTGCCCATGCCATGGCACAGGGATCCGAAGAAGAAGCCATCCGAGATCATATGGAAGTCCGAATACACTATTCGGAACAAGAGAAATTGGAAGGAGACGTTTGAGTCGATGCTTGAGGAGTTCTCTCCTCCTACTTATTATGATGATGATGCAGGTGACTCCGAGGAGGAGGATGAGGATGGAGGACAGGGGACCATGCTCGAGTTTGAGAGTGACACTCATAACGGTCATGCTACGGACGCCATGGACACCGACACTCATGGTGTAGGACCCAGCCGGACTAGTAGAGGCGAGGAGGAGACGGAGGATGACATGCAGCCACCTCGCCGCTCATTTGCATGTGCTCCTGGAGGACGAGGACGTCGCCCTCCCCGTCACTTTAGGGAGCTAGTCTCTAGCTTCCAGAGCCTCAGCACCGACTATCATGCTCTCCACACCGACTACTAGACCCTGAACACTCAGTTCAGGAACTACAGGGAGGAGGCGAACGCTAGGCATTCATCCTATGAGGGCCAGATGAGAGACTTATACTTCCACCAGTTCGGCCACTTCTACGATCCTAGCGCACCGATGTATCCATATCCACCACCTCCACCGCCGACAGAGGATTGAGCTTCCACTTCTTTTACATTGTAAGTATTTTTCTCCTTCTTATGCTTGATTTTCACATTGGGGACAATGTGGATGTCAAGTATGGGGTGGGGGTACTTACAATACCTTATGTTTCATTTTAGCACTTTATGTACTTTCGACTACTCTTGACAATTTGGCTTGTAATAACTCTTGCACTACTTGCTTTCCATTATGACACTTGCATTTGCATGATCTTTTTCAAATCCTATGAATTTTCAAAAATTTTTTGTGCTTCTGATATGGAAATGACCTCTATGATGAGAATTGTGTATATGGATAGGCAAAAAAAAAGATGCTTAGTTGTGTTGAGATGTTAATCATAGCATGAATGAATCTACTTTTATTACTTGAACACATGAATAAGTTATATGATCTAGTTGTTTTGATAAGAGAATGAAATAATAGTCGAAGCTATATTGCAAGTTCTTTTACATCATATAAGGATGACTAAGGCAATTCACTTCTTTTCTTTTCTCATATCTTGATCATGCTAACCCCTCAATGAAATATGTAACCCTCCTTTTACCATCCGGGAATTAGGATAAGTGATAGAAAAAGGCATGTTTGATGTGGGAGGGCCAAGGAAAATGTATTGAAAGAAAGTGCAGAAATTCATAAGTTTGGGGACGTTGAACATGAGGATGAGTAACTCGGCACCATTCACATAGCCGGGTGTTTGTGTCTTGCCAAAGTCTGATTGAACGACAAGTCCTAACGGGATATGGTATGTGCATCAAGGGTTTGAGGCATCTCGAAATTGAGAAACGCCGATCTCCTAGGCTTCGGTTTTTGTGCACCGCTGTCCATACTCTCAAAAAGTAAAGTATAATGAAAGCAAAGCTTTCTACATGCGAATCATGTGCGGTGAAGAAAATCTTGAAGGTATTATGTGTTCCTCTTTCCCGGATTAGCACCACAATTGCCAAAAAGAATTCCTTCCGTTAATACGTTTCTTGAACCTTTTCTTTGATTAAGAAGACCTTGAGACTTTTATGCATGTGTTTAAGACTTAATGGCTTAGACTTGTTTGACTTTGATTACCTCTACACCTTTATCATGTTCTTTATTTGTGCTTTCAAAAAAAAAAAGGGAGTTAGTTCATCTTATAGTTATCATTGATACATGCTTTGCCTTTTTATGCCTTGAAACATCACTTTGAGGGTGATCCAATAAAAAGAAGCACTACCAAAAGAAGAGTTTTTGAGTTTTCATACATATATAATCCATGACATCTTATATTCTAAATTTGAGTCTTGCTTAGGGACAAGCAAGAGACAAGTATGGGGTACTTTGATGACATGAATTATGTATCATCATATTCATGCATATTATAGAAGATTGTCTCAGTTTACCTTGCATTCAGAGAGATTTTGTGTGCCTTTTATGTTCTATTCAATCAATTGTCAGAAATAGAGGTCTACACGAGTTTTTGATGAATTATAGGTAAATGGAGTGGAATTGGAAGCAAAAGCGGAGCAAGGAGCATCTAAGGATGTTAAGGAAGCTAAAGGAGTCTTAAAGGGTTCATAAAGAGCTAAGGAATTGCAAAGGAGAAGCATAGAAGACGAGCCAAGAGAAGAGCACTTTCTGTTGAAGAAAATCATGCCAATATACATATAAATCGGACGATTTTCTCCTATAAAAATCGAACGGTTTTGTGTGTAAATCGACTGGGTCGATTTCTTATGTTTTTCGGCCAAATGAAAAGACGACACAAAGCCCAATTATTTTGGGCTAGAAGAGAGTTTTGCCAAACAGCCCATTTGCAAGAAACTATAAAGAAGAACCCTACGAACGAAAACGAAGAGGCCGCAGCGGGAAATCTTTACACGTTTGATAGAATTCGAAGATTCTTGGAGGAAGATTGAAGGACTTTTTGCCGGGAAGTTATTCTTGATTCTAATTGTGAGATCTCTTTGTTCATTGAAGTACTTGCTGTTTTTGAGCACGAATTTGAGTTGTTTAGGAGATACATTGAGTTGTTTTGACAATCGTTTACGGATTTGAAGCTTCTTGGATTTTTTTGTTCAAGATTCGGTTTCTTTGCGATATTTCTCTCAATATTTAATTTGATTCGATTTTGAAAATGGTTGGCTAAAACCTTTGTGATTCTGGGGAGAATAGTTGATGATTAAGGCTTAGATGATGATAGACTGAACTCATTCAAACATTAGGACTGATAGCATGAATTATAGTCTATATTTTGGGGTCTGTTTGGACGTTTTATCTTTCATAATCTGCATGTTTGTATGTACATTATGTGATTTTACTACCATTTCATCTACCTTTGCGAGAATCGAGGTCTACACCTAGTTTCGTTGTAATTACAGGTAATATGGTACGTTTTGCATCAAAAAGGAGCAAAAGGAGTCATGAGTCATTTGGAGCTACATCCAGGGAGCATAGCCATGGATTAAAGATTTACTTTGGAGCAGATTCGAGAGATTTCACATTCTGTCGTGACTCACCTCGGTTGACCATTGATTCACCTCGACCGAGGTGATCCAGAGACACCGACTCGACCGAGGCGAACACCTAGGACGCGGCGAGAATATTTTATTCTTAGAGGAGATCTTTTAAATTTGGAAAGTGATCTTATATTTTTGGGCTTGGCTCCTGGAAGGAAGGAGATATGCAGAATCATATATTTTACCTATTTTTATGGGAAAATATCTTTCTAAGATTTATTATCTTTGGAGGGTTATTTTCCTATAAAAAGGGTTGGATTTTCCACAATTGAGGGGGGCGCATAGGAATCTTGCTTACGAGAAGATCCCGCTTACAACGCAGCAACAACATACTCCAATTTGGGAGATTTGAAGAACCTTTTTGAAGGTTGAAGGAAGATTGAAGTCCATAGCTTTTATAGCTTTATTGAAGGGTTTTGTAAGATTGTCTTCAATTCCCTCAATTGTTGTCTTGTCTTATTGGATTGCTATCCAAGGAACGCTTTGTTGTGATATTTGATTCAGTTATTGAAGTCTTTTCATTAAATTCTTCTTTGTTCAAATATTCACTTTCTTCCCCTATATTTAATATTTTCATTATGATGATGAGTGGCTAATTTCCTTGTGTGATTCTAGGGTGATTGGCTGAAGGTTGTGGGAAAAACAATGATAGAATAATCTTAGATTCCAGTAGGATCCTGAAAGTTCGAGTCTTTAACCTTAACCCTAAGCATCTCGTTCGGTTGATGAACATCTCGGCCGGGGTGGAATTCTTCTGACCGAGGTGACTTATCCGACCTAAAACAGAAAGTTAAGTGTTAGAGTTTGCTAAATCCTATTCTTATTTCACCTTCCTGGTTCAATGCAAGCTTAGGATGAGACTTACCCGGTAATTCCTTAGTTTGTGTATTAACGATCATAAGTGTAGGTAATAAAGGTTTATCCTTTATTGGGGTTTGAGTGTGCTTCCGTCCCATCTTTGTGAGTTAGCCTGAGACTTACCCGGTAAAGGTTGATTCTATTCCCTTAGATGGTATGTTAGTTTGAGGTTATAGTTCTTTATCTTGATTCCTTGAGACTTACCCGGTAATAGGAGTTACGGTTTAGGATTAGTGTGTAGTGAGACTTACCCGGTGATCTACTCCACTTTAGTAACACCTTCCCCACGCAAAAATCTCAGCTTTGTCCGCTTATCTATAGATCTTGAGTTGGAACCACAACTAGATGCTTTAATCCCTAGAATTGCATGTTTGCTTTATTGACTTCTTATTCATCTTTGATTGTGTTAATCGCTTTTGTGGTTAGAATTGACATAGCATACCGTATTGACTTTGTTTCACCGAGTCCCTGTGATCGACCCTTGGAATTTTCTTGCTTTTACTACGATTGACCCGTACACTGCGGGTTCGCATCCTTGTTTTAAGCTTAAGTCTAGGGTTATAAATTTAAAGCTTGCACACACCGTTTGGAGCGAACAAGTTTTTGGCGCCGTTGCCGGGGACTTGGTCTAGACCGAGCCGGTACGGTTTGCTCTTGGGGCGCTTGCCCCGTTTCATCTAACCACTCTACTTGAGTGACGACTTTTGCAAGTTCTTTCTTAGGTATATGCGAAGAACCCGCGCTGGGAAGGAAATCGTTCCATACGATCCCGAACCGGAAAAGACATACAAGCGACGCTTAAGAGAAGCGAAGATGGCCCAACAAGACGATCGCGATCTTGCGGCCGAATTAAAAGAGACGCAAGAGCTGCTACGTCTCAGTAAAGAAGAACTAAGGCAAGAGAAAGAAGAGAATCGTGCGAAGACTGCAGCAATCGAAGCTGAGATTGCAGTCATACGAGACCAGATTCTACTTCGACCGAGGGAAGATCCTCCTGTTGGTCCTCGACCGATGCAGGATCCAGTAGTTGACCCGCGACCGAGGCAGATTCCAGTACCTAACGCCCCGGCCGAGGTACTTCCACCTTGGATGCCAGTCCGAGATGTTCTTCTTGCAGGAATCCCACAAACCCTAGGTCAAAGGATGGACCCTAATCAACAGCTGAGGCGTCCAGGGGTGAATCTAGGAGATCCAGCGGATCATGATTACGAACTTCGACCGCAAGTTCTATCCATGATTCGCCAATGCCAATTCGGAGGGCTAGAGAAGGAGTCGCCGCATCAACATCTTCAAAACTACGAGATCTTGATGGAAACCTTGCGACCTTCCAGAATTGAAAATAACAACTACAAGCTAAGACCTTTTTACTTTTCTTTAAAGGATAGAGCTCTTACTTGGTATCAATCTCTTCCTTCAGGAAAAATTAGCACATGGGAGGAGATGACTACGGAATTCTTAACCAAATTCTTTCCCCCCTCAAAGACCGCTGAAATGAGAGGGAAGATCAATGCTTTCATCATGAAGGACAAGGAGAGCTTGTCCAAATCTTGGGAGCGGTTCAAGGATATCCTTTTGGATTGCCCACATCATGGGATTCCAAAGATCGAGTTGTTGGAGATCTACTTCAAAGGGCTGGACGGAAGCACCCAGTTCAATCTCCAACTACTCTCCGCCGGTACCTTCATGGACATGGCGATTGACGAGGCTTGGGACTTCATTGAAAAGCAAGCCTTGCACATGGAGAAATATACCCACCAAGGAGCTGAAGGTGGAGTTAAAAGAGTCAACTTTCAAGAGACTCAACCCAACAACAATCAACTCACGTCGTTGAAGAATGACGTGAAGCAATTGAAGGAGCTCTTGATGGCTCAAACTAAGAAGGAAGAGCAAGGGCAAAGGAACAACAACAATAACGGGTACCGTAACAACAACAACGGTCCCCGAAACAACAACTACAACAACAACAATAGAGGATCCAATAGCAACAACTGGAGGGCGAATAACCAAAACCACGGTAACAATTATTCAAACTCCAACTCTAATGATTCCTCTAATCCTTTCCTCTCTTCCCCTTCTTCTTCTTCTACTCCATTGAAAAGCCAAGGGCAAGGATCAAGTTCGTCTCAGCCAGAAAAGAAAGACGCATTTCTGGAGGCAATCTTGATCAAGCTTAGCGCTATGGAGAATTCTATGACTTCATTTTCGAGGGCCCAAAAGTCCCTCGAACAACAACTTGCTAATAGGGCGAATGAAGCGCCAAGAGATCCAGGGAAGCTTCCAGCAAAGACGGAAACTAACCCTAAGGGCCAGTGCATGGCCATAACGACGAGGAGTGGACTCAAAACTGCAGATCCAGTACCTCGCTCGACGCAGACCACCTCGGTCCAGATCCAGTCGAAGAACACCTCGACCGAGATACCAACCGAGGCGGAGCAACAGAAAGCAGGAGGAACGACAGAAACTTATGTTCCACCTCCTGCATATAAGCCACCACTTCCATTCCCTCAATCCAGAGCCAGAGCACATCTAGACAAGCACTTTGGTAAGTTTCTTGACTTGATGAATAAGCTACATATTAATATTCCTTTCCTTGATGCTATTTTAGGTATGCCCGTCTGTGGGAAGTTCTTAAAAGAAATCTTATCAAGGAAGAGGAAGCTGGAGGATGTTGGTGAAGTTAGGATGACATCTAAATCTTCGGAGCTAATCAAAATCATGAAAGAAAAGATGCCACCTAAGTTGAGAGATCCCGGCTCATTTTGCATTCCCATTCAAGTTGGGGATGTCACTTGTGAAGCCCTTTGTGATCTAGGAGCCAGCGTGAGCATCATCCCGCTGGAGCTATGCACTAAGATCGGTCTTGGAGAGCCCAAGCCGGTCAAGATTCGACTTTACATGGCGGATCGCTCCATTACCCATCCCGTGGGCATTTTGGAAGACGTTCCGGTCAAGTTAGGTAACTTCTATCTACCTATAGATTTTGTTGTACTTGACATTCCCGCAGATTATCCTGTACCTATTATTCTCGGGAGGCCATTTCTAGCAACTTCGGGTTGCAACGTGGATTGCAAGAACGCCAAGTTGAAATTCAACGTTGGTGGCGATGAGGTGGAGTTCGCACTACTTGCGGCCATGAAAGGGGAGCAACTTACTGATGATATCTTCAACATCTATGATGAGGAAGAATCAAGAGAATTGGTGAGCTCTATCCTTATTAACGACCCACTCGAAAGAGTTATTAGCTTCAGTTTAATGGAGGAAGGTATAGATGCTTCTTGTGATGCAGATATAAGGAGCTTGAAGGCACTGGAAGAGGATCCAGAGGCTAAAACTAAGAAGCTAATCCAGGAGGCGAAGATCTCCAGTCTCGGATCCAGTAGCAGTGCCTCGACCGAGACACTTTCTGGACAGAGCGAGGCGACCGAAGAACATCTCGGTCAACGCCTATGCGCCTCGACCGAGGTCGATGGCGAGACGATTCTAACTGAGACTGCATTGAGTCCAGCTTCTGACACCACTCCACTGGAAAGAGGAAGCAGAGATCCCTCTCAGAAAGCACCCCCAGTTGTGGAGCTTAAACAACTCCCTAGTCACTTGAGGTATATCTTTCTTGGGCCGGATTCTACTTATCCCGTTATTGCTAGTGCTTCCCTCTCCGATTCTGAATTGTCTAAATTAATGCATGTCCTGAGAAAGCATCGAAAAGCTATAGGTTACACCACGGATGATCTTATTGGCATTAAACCTTCTTTCTGCATGCATAGAATTCTAATGGAAGATAATCATAAGACTTCACGGGAACCTCAAAGACGGTTAAATCCGATCATGAAAGAGGTTGTGAAGAAGGAAGTTCTTAAGTTGTTGGATGCAGGTATTATTTATCCTATCTCGGACAGCAAGTGGGTTAGCCCGGTGCATGTCGTTCCGAAGAAAGGAGGGATGACCGTTGTGACGAATAAGAACAACGAGTTGATCCCAACAAGGACCGTTACGGGCTGGAGAGTTTGCATTGATTATAGGAAGCTGAACACGGCGACTCGGAAGGATCATTTTCTGCTTCCCTTCATTGATCAAATGCTCGAACGGTTAGCCCAGCATTCACACTTTTGCTACTTGGACGGATATAGTGGATTCTTCCAGATTCCTATCCATCCGGATGATCAAGAGAAGACCACTTTCACTTGTCCTTGGGGGACGTTTGCCTATCGGAGGATGCCATTTGGATTGTGCAATGCACCCGCTACCTTCCAGCGATGCATGATGGCTATCTTTTCTGAGTACATAGAGGAGATCATGGAGGTATTTATGGATGATTTTTCTGTATATGGTTCCTCTTTTGATGATTGCCTATCTAACCTTTCTCTAGTGCTTAAAAGATGTGAAGACACTAACCTTGTTTTGAATTGGGAGAAGTGTCATTTTATGGTTAATGAAGGCATTGTGCTAGGACACCTCGTTTCTAATCGAGGTATTGAGGTCGATCGAGCTAAGATCGAGACTATCGAGAAACTCCCTCCTCCTTGTTCTGTTAAAGGTGTGAGGAGTTTTCTCGGGCATGCAGGTTTCTACAGGAGATTCATCAAGGACTTCTCTAAGATTTCTAAACCTCTAACTAACCTCTTGAATAAAGATGTTGTTTTTGAGTTTTCGCAAGAGTGTCTTGATGCTTTTTACAGGATTAAGGAAGCGTTGATCTCCGCTCCCATTATCCAGCCTCCTGATTAGACCTTGCCCTTTGAGGTCATGTGTGACGCTAGTGATGTAGCCGTAGGAGCGGTGCTTGGACAGAAGAAGGATGGACGGACCACCGCCATCTACTATGCTAGCAAGACGCTAGATGAAGCACAACGCAACTACGCTACCACCGAGAAGGAGTTATTGGCGGTTGTATATGCTTTCGAGAAGTTTCGTTCCTATCTAGTGGGGGCGAAAGTCATTGTCTACACCGACCACGCGGCCATCCGCTATTTGTTGGCTAAGAAAGATGCCAAGCCACGCCTTATTCGATGGATTCTCTTGCTTCAAGAGTTTGATCTAGAGATCCACGATAAGAAGGGATCCGAGAACTCCGTTGCGGATCACCTCAGCCGGCTACCGGAATCCTCCCGCGAAACGAATAACCCACCCATAGACGATTCATTCCCCGATGAGCACTTACACTTGTTGGAGCGTTTGATGGATCTACTTACTTCACCCCACGATGGAGGTGAAGTATGGGGTGAGGGCACCTCCCACCTCCTTTGAGACGCATCATGGTCCAGCTAGCGACCTTAAATCAAGCGCTTCTTGGGAGGCAACCCAAGGTATTGCTTTCTTTTCCCGTTATCTAGTCTAGCTTAGATAGTTTTTGCTTTTGCTTTGCTTTGCTTTGTTTTTGGCGTCCTGGACAGACAACAGGGAATATCTAAGGAAGAGCACAACTCGAAGGACAGAAGTTCGAGATTCTGAGAAGACAGAAGCACCTCGGTTATTGTCAGAGCACCTCGACCGAGTTGATTCTTGAGCAACCGAGGCGACTAGGGTTCCTGCAGAACCGCCTCGGTCCATACCACCTCGGTCCATACCACCTCGGTCCAGTCGAGACCATCTCGACCGAGGTGACAGCAGATCCAATAACAGTATAAATAGGGAAAAATTTTATTTTTCACTTTTTATTTACCTACCTCGACCGCGGCGACTTCCACTTCGCTCCCTCTCGTTTCTTTCTCGTTTTCGACGATTTCTGCTTCTAAACCGAGATTGGAGGGTAGAGGAACCGATTGCAACAATGAATCTGCAGAAAGATCGAGCGACTCGGCCGGAACGAGGTAAAAACGATCAAAACCCTAACTCGCTCGTTTACTTCGATTTGGGCTTTGGTTGCCCTTGAATCTGTTGAGGAAAAGCTTAAGTACCCCTTAGGAAGCATCTGTAGTGATTTTAGGGGGAAAAGAACTGAATTTCTGAGAGTTGGAATCGCGACTGTCTTCGCCTCGGTCCAGTCGACCTGCACCTCGGTCGAGGTGATTCTTGGAGTTTGTCAGTGACCGAGGTGGCCTGACAGTGTTGATTAAAGATAAGTTCTGACAGGTTCATTAGCCCTTAGAGATAGATCCTCTCCTTCCCCTTCTTCTTCCTCATCCAGACCTTCTATCCCGGTGATCCACGAGAGACACCGGGTAGATTATGAGCGTATTGCTAACCGTCTAGTGATCGCACCTAGCTTTTTGGACATTTCTGCTTTTGACTGTCTCCACGTTGATGGAGATCTTAGGAGGATGATCGCCACAGTCGGGCTGGATCAGTTTACTGAGATCCGAGCCCCAGCTTACTTAGAGCCGACCCTTGAGTTTGTTAGCTCGTTCACTTACCTCCCCACAGAGAGAGTTGTGAAGTACCGGTTGATGAACCGGAACTTCCTAGTACCCTTAGATCATTGGAGAGATATCTTTGGCTTCCCTGCCCCCACTACTGTAGACTTCCCGACCCGAGCTGTAGCTAGAGAGTTCTGGGGTCAGATTGCCCACATTACAGAGCTTGCAGATAGGTGGCGCCCTGGTGATTCCAGGGAGAAGCTTATCTTCCATCTAGCTTTTCGATTAGCCCACAGGATCTTCAGCGAGACACTTCTGGCGCGTACTGAGACGCCCCAGAAGGTCCGACAGGGGAGCTCTTCGCTTTATACTGCATGGTCACAGGTGGATTCCCCGACTTTGGATTGATGCTGGCAGAGGATCTACACAGGATCAAGGCCAAAGGGAAGGGAGATATATGCTGTGGTGGGATAGTGACCCATATCGCTACTTATCAGGATATGGATCTGAGTAGGTGTACTATGGTGGCGGCTGCCAAGCCGCTCGGACTACAGGAGATGATCACACGGAGGATTCTAGTTCCCCGTGGTTTGACTACACCCTTCGTCGCTATGCCTTGGGAGCGGACTGCACCTTAGGGGATCCGCTGGTCTGCACAGTTCTCAGTCTAAGATCCGCATTTCTGGCAGACAGCTTGGGATACGCTGATTGAGGATTACAGAGAGGGAGCAGCTGCCCCTGCTGCAGCTGAGGAGGAGGAGGTTGAGGATGACGACGACGATGATGAGACATTAGATGAGAGAGAGGGTGGCGTCCCGATGGACACAGGGACAAATACAGCTGGGACGAGCGCGCCACCTATTATAGACTTGGATGATGAGGAGGACACTGAGCCGGCACCAGCTGAGACTTCTCCAGTCAGACCTGTTAGACGCAGGAGGCGTGGAGTGAGAGATCGAGCTGCTCACCGACGGATCGATGACCTGACGGATCAGGTTATCGACTCATATGCTGCATTATCGTTGGATATCCGCGAGATGTAGGAGCGGCAGCATCATCAGCACATCATGGCCCAGCTTCAGTTCGAGCGTGTCATGGGCCATCCTTACGATCCGACCCAGTATCCATACGCACCGCCACCGGATCGAGACTATTGAGGAGCTGCAGGATTTTATTATTATATTTTTTATGCAGTTCCGCTTTTATCCGGTGAGTACTCTCATGTTTAGACTTTTTATTATACCCACTGGGACAGTGTGTCTCAAGTATGGGGTATTTGTACTTATTTGACTACGTGATGTATGTTATTTGACCACCTTTGATGTATTTTATTTATCGGATATTTTATTTATGCTTCCCTTTTGCATCTATGTGATTATCTGATATTACATGCATACCTACAGGTTATTTGATTGAGAAAAACGTCGAAACCGAAAAAAAATGGTTTTAAAAAAAAAAAAAATTTTTGACCTCGACCGAGTCAGTCTTGGCCAAACGAGGCATTTCACCTCGGTTGAACCAAGAACACCTCGACCGAGGTGCGTAACAGAAAGTTTTCGAAAACGATTTTGTGTTACTTATCTGGATATGATCTCAGTGAAGATTTTGTTTACATACTGGTTTCAAATTCTTTATGTGTTTGAAAGGTTTTATAATATGTTTAAGTTGCTAAATGCTTTGTTTGAAATTATTAGCATGTTTAATACTTTGTTTTTATCCAAATTATGTTGAATTTGAAGGTTGACACCGCAGGTTAAGTTCTCTCACTTTCTTCTAGGAAAGACCAAGGCAATTCATTCTCTTCTTCTTCTTCTTCTTGATCATGCTTAGCCCCTCATATACATTTTGCCCCCCTTTACCTATCCGGGAATTTGGAAGCAAGCGAAGTGGTGAAAGCAAGTGGAGTTAAAGTTGAGAAGTGGCTGGAAGTGAAAGTGTTAGAAAGCAATAATAGGTTTGGGGAAGTCAATCATGAAGATGAGTAACTCGGCACCATTCACATAGCCGGGTGTTTGTGTCTTGCCAAAGTCGGATTGAGCGATATTCCTAACGGGTCATGGTATGTGCATCAAGGGTTTGATGCATCTCGAGAAATTGATGATTGCAGATTTCCTAGGCTTCGGTTATTGTGCACCTCTGTCCATGCATCCCAAAAGGTAAAGTAAAAGAAAAAGTGTGAGATAAGCAAAGCTTATTGGTGGAAGATGTTGCAAGTCAAAGTGAAAGTGAAGTTCATCCTTTTCCCGGATTCTAGCACCACATTACCTTACATACATCCCTACCCTACACGTTTCTTGACCTTTTCTTTTGAGAAGCCCTTGAGACCTTGAGCTTGTTGATTGACTTAGCGGTTTAAACTGGATTATACATGATTAATTTTGATAATTATGATTTATTATGCATTCTATGATTTTATGCAAAGATGAACAACTTTCCTATATTTATCAAATGTTTCGAGCATATTAAGTTTTTAATTCCAGGAAGTATTCTCTTAGAGTGATCTATGATAGTTGCACACCATAAAATATTTTTGAAAGACTTTTTCATTGATTTTCTTGACTTATAATCCATTCTATCTTGTCTTCTATATGAGGAACTTGCTTGGGGACAAGCAAGGGCTAAGTATGGGGTATTTTGATAGCATGAATTATAGTCTATATTTTGGGGTCTGTTTGGACGTTTTATCTTTCATAATCTGCATGTTTGTATGTACATTATGTGATTTTACTACCATTTCATCTACCTTTGCGAGAATCGAGGTCTACACCTAGTTTCGTTGTAATTACAGGTAATATGGTACGTTTTGCATCAAAAAGGAGCAAAAGGAGTCATGAGTCATTTGGAGCTACATCCAGGGAGCATAGCCATGGTTTAAGATTTACTTTGGAGCAGATTCGAGAGATTTCACATTCTGTCGTGACTCACCTCGGTTGACCATTGATTCACCTCGACCGAGGTGATCCAGAGACGCCGACTCGACCGAGGCGAACACCTAGGACGCGGTGAGAATATTTTATTCTTAGAGGAGATCTTTTAAATTTGGAAAGTGATCTTATATTTTTGGGCTTGGCTCCTGGAAGGAAGGAGATATGCAGAATCATATATTTTACCTATTTTTATGGGAAAATATCTTTCTAAGATTTATTATCTTTGGAGGGTTATTTTCCTATAAAAAGGGTTGGATTTTCCACAATTGAGGGGGGCGCATAGGAATCTTGCTTACGAGAAGATCCCGCTTACAACGCAGCAACAGCATACTCCAATTTGGGAGATTTGAAGAACCTTTTTGAAGGTTGAAGGAAGATTGAAGTCCATAGCTTTTATAGCTTTATTAAGGGTTTTGTAAGATTGTCTTCAATTCCCTCAATTGTTGTCTTGTCTTATTGGATTGCTATCCAAGGAACGCTTTGTTGTGATATTTGATTCAGTTATTGAAGTCTTTTCATTAAATTCTTCTTTGTTCAAATATTCACTTTCTTCCCATATATTTAATATTTTCATTATGATGATGAGTGGCTAATTTCCTTGTGTGATTCTAGGGTGATTGGCTGAAGGTTGTGGGAAAAACAATGATAGAATAATCTTAGATTCCAGTAGGATCCTGAAAGTTCGAGTCTTTAACCTTAACCCTAAGCATCTCGTTCGGTTGATGAACATCTCGGCCGGGGTGGAATTCTTCTGACCGAGGTGACTTATCCGACCTAAAACAGAAAGTTAAGTGTTAGAGTTTGCTAAATCCTATTCTTATTTCACCTTCCTGGTTCAATGCAAGCTTAGGATGAGACTTACCCGGTAATTCCTTAGTTTGTGTATTAACGATCATAAGTGTAGGTAATAAAGGTTTATCCTTTATTGGGGTTTGAGTGTGCTTCCGTCCCATCTTTGTGAGTTAGCCTGAGACTTACCCGGTAAAGGTTGATTCTATTCCCTTAGATGGTATGTTAGTTTGAGGTTATAGTTCTTTATCTTGATTCCTTGAGACTTACCCGGTAATAGGAGTTACGGTTTAGGATTAATGTGTAGTGAGACTTACCAGGTGATCTACTCCACTTTAGTAACACCTTCCCCACGCAAAAATCTCAGCTTTGTCCGCTTATCTATAGATTTTGAGTTGGAACCACAACTAGATGCTTTAATCCCTAGAATTGCATGTTTGCTTTATTGACTTCTTATTCATCTTTGATTGTGTTAATCGCTTTTGTGGTTAGAATTGACATAGCATACCGTATTGACTTTGTTTCACCGAGTCCCTGTGATCGACCCCTGGAATTTTCTTTCTTTTACTACGATTGACCCGTACACTGCGGGTTCGCATCCTTGTTTTAAGCTTAAGTCTAGGGTTATAAATTTAAAGCTTGCACACACCGTTTGGAGCGAACAAGGACCCTGAGAGTTTAGATTTTAGTTTTGCGATAACAGGAAAATCGGACTGTTCTTGAGGAAAATCGGCCGATTTTCTTATGAACAACACGATTTATTCTTCTTACGAACTTTAATTGAACCAATCTTTAATCAAAACTAGTCCTTGCCTAAATCCCAACCTTGATTAACCTTTCTACCCTCTAATTGAATGTATGAAGACACTTCAAACCTGATTCTACATTTAATAGATTAAGATCTCAAGATTTGGGTAATAAAGAGACTCAGCATCCTTTATTAAGATTCTAAGTGTGCTTTCTAATCTTTACTTTGGAGAATCATATCCTGGAGTTTTAGATAGTTAGTTTGAACATAATTCTTGTCTTTAGATCTTTCTATATTGCATCCTCAACAACCCTTATAGAGAGAACCTTTAGATTAGTCATATAGGTTTCGGAACTTCATCGTACGAATCCTACTTTTGAACATTTAATCTTGGCAATATGAACTCTGTCTTATATCTATAGAAGTGTCTTGAATCGAAAGCCGAAATCGGATACTTGAATCCTTGGAATCATTTCACTCTCATTTGATCACAAAAAGCTTTTCGAATTTTTCGCTAGACAATTGAAATTGAATTTACTCTCACCAAATCCCTGAGTTCGACTCTGGAATTCTTACCTCACTACAGCCGATCCGTACACTGCAGGTTCACTTTGCTTTGAGTTCTAGATATAAATTTAAGACTTTGACGCACACACCTTTTGAGGGAACATTCATCTATCTATATATATACGATTTGAGTGACTGACTATTATAAAAAGATAATAAAATGTGTAAATGTGTAATAGCATGCTGATGTGTTTATCTTTCATGATTGTGCTTGTGCTTGTGCATTACCTTATATTTGTATGGTTAGCTAATGGTTTCATACCATGTTATTTATGCCTTGCACGATAGGCATGTTGTTGAGTGATCTGACAGGATGATAGGCCGAGGACTCTTGTACATTAGGGGGTTATGGCTTTTGGGTTTGTTTATGTTTTCCTCCTGCGTGAGGATGATGTTTTGTATACCTCCTGTGTGAGGGTTATGTTTGATACTCGGCTATGATCTTGTTTTCCTTTTGGATGTAGTTTTATATAGTTTTATGTATTTGTTTTATATCTGTCAGTTCCATGTTGTAAGGTTAAGTGAACTTGTTGTCAAGCTAGGGTCAGGATCCACTATGAAATCCTATCCCAATGTGGCATCCAAAGTCCCGCTGATTCGGGGTGTTACAGAGTTGGTATTAGAGCCTTAGGTTGGCAACAATTGCACTTGTTACCTGCAATAAGGTTTGATAGATAAAATAAACAGAACCCGCAAGGGGTCTAACATTTTCAAAAGTTTTTGGTTTTAAAAGTGTTGTTTTGGGATATAATGTACAAGAGTCGTCACCTCTGCCATGGATCTCTACAATATAGATATGTCTATATATGTATTATGGATTATGTGTATGTGTTATATATATATATATATATATCTATACCTATGGCCTATATAGAGCCTTATAAGTTAGGTGTGCATAGCCCACAGATGGCTCGGACTAGAGTTGCTTCTACTGTAGGTCGAGGTAGAGGTAGACCAACTCTTCCTCCGGGCGTGATAGGACAGGGACCAGTTTCCGCTGTTGATCCACCAGTGGTGGAGGAGGTGCATGAGGAGATTGTTGAGAGTGTCGTCCCAGAGACGAGGAGTGGTGGATCTAGGAGACAACATTCACATCGAGTCTAGTCAAATGACTCGGATCGTTTCTCCATGAGGGGCCCACAGTTTCGTGACTACATCAGACGTGTTGAGGAGGCTGCCAGAGCTGGCAGACGGGCCCTATATCAGGAGCCAGCTATTCCAGCACGTGCTACTGAGATTGTCCGAGCTCCAAAGGAGTATAGAGGGCCTCGACCAGATACTTGGTTAAAGGCGTTTCATCAGCTGGAAGTACCACCTTTCTCTAGAAAGGTAGGGTTAGAGACGGAGGTCTGGATTGGGCATGTGGACTCAGCTTTAGAGTCTATCAGATGCCCTGAGGACAGACGGATAGAGTTAGTTCAGACTCTATTCCGTGACCATGCTCATCAGTGGTGGAGGACCGTACAAGCTAGAGCCACTAGCTACGAGTAGATAAGGAGGATGATTAGAGAGCAGTTATGCCCTGCCTCACTGAGGAGGTAGAAGCTGCAGGATTTTGTGGAGGTCGGCTTTGAGGATGTGCCGATTGCAGACGCCATCAGCCGCTTCTAGACAGAGTTGGCTTTGCTAGGTCCAGCTGTACCTTCAGAGGACCAACATGTGTACTTGTTCTCCCGTCGGCTGAGGGAGAGTACACGTTCATATATGGCGGGATTCCATTCTGAGAAGAGGCAGCGCACTGGGCAAACCAGTGGTGTTAGAGGAGCATTTGGTTCTGGGCGGAGCCAAATGCGTTAGAGTTGTCCTTCATCTGCATTGACTGCAGAAAAGGGGCAACAATGTTACAATTGTGGTGATCCTGGACCTTTGAGACCAAGGTGTACGAGACCAGTTGTTACTTGCTTCACTTGTGGTAGACCAGGTCATAGAGCTGCCTTATATAGGCAGGGTAGAGTTGCATCATAGTAGGGTTCTTCTCGTGCCAGTGTGATGGGAGGTGGTCAAAGGACACCTCAGCAGCAGACACAGGGACAACAGAGAGTCCCATATCGTCCTTCTACTCAAGGATATGCTCCTGGGCCGAGTAGAGGTAGAGGTCGTGGTAGGAGTACCACTAACACCAAAGGAGCTCAGTGTAGAGTCTTTGAGCCGAGGAGTGTAGAGGAGCCGCCTGCACCGGCTGCTACAAGTACCATTCTGCTTCATGGTTTACCTGTTAGAGTTTTATTTGATCCGGGTGCTACGTATTCCTTGATTTCTGATGTATGTGTTGTGCGTCTAAGTATAGCTACTATAGAGGGGATACCCTTTAGTATAGGGTAACCTGATGGTAGTAGGGTCAGAGGTACTCGCGAGATACGTAGATGTCCCCTTCGCTTAGGGACTCGTGTGTTGCTTGTTGACTTCTTAGTCATGCCATTGATGCATGAAGATGTCATACTAGGTATGGATTTGATGCTTAGACACCGTGCAGTATTAGATGTAGGTAGGAGGGCTGTGACGCTCTCTACCGAGTAGGTCAGATAGAGGTCTTCTGAGGTTGGAACCTTGCAGAGACGGGTTCTGTCATCAGTGCCGTACGAGAAGCTAGGCTGATAGCACAGGGATGTGATGCCTTCTGGTGCTATTCCATGAAGGATGGAGAGAGTCCTACATTAGAGGACATACCGGTGGTCTGCGAGTTTGCAAATGTGTTTGCTGAGCCGTCGAGCTTGCCGCCTCAGAGGAGTGTGGACTTCAATATTGAGTTGGAGCCTGGCACGAGACCCATCTCAAAGGCCCCATATCGTATGACGCCTGTCGAGATGTTAGAGCTGAAGAAGCAACTCGAGGAGTCGGCTGAGAAGGCTTCATTCGCCCTAGCGTCTCCCCCTAGGAAGCACCTGTCCTCTTCGTGCGGAAGAAGGACGGATCGTTGTGACTGTGTATTACTACAAAGAGTTGAACAAGGTGACCATCAAGAACAAGTATCCATTGCCTCGTATTGATGATCTGCTTGATCAGCTTCAGGGAGCGACCGTCTTCTCCCGGATTGATTTGCGGTCAGGACATCACCAGTTGAAGGTGAGGGAGCAAGATATACACATGATGGCATTTCGTACCCGTTATGGACACTACGAGTTTGTAGTGATGCCATTTGGGTTGACGAATGCTCCAACAGTTTTCATGCAGTTGATGAACAATATCTTGATCGACTTCCTTGATCAGTTTGTGGTAGTCTTCATTGATGATATTCTGGTATACTCTCGTAGCAGAGAGGAGCATGCCGGTAATCTGAGGACGGTTTTACAGATTATGAGGGATAGAGAGCTGTATGCCAAGCTCTCTAAGTGCGAGTTCAGGATGTCTGAGGTTGGTTTCCTAGGTCATATTGTCTCTGCCAGAGGGATCATAGTTGACCGCGCGAAGATCGAGTCTATTGCTGCATGGACGACACCCACGAACGCCAAGGAAGTGCGTAGCTTTCTTGGCCTAGCCGGTTATTACCGACGCTTCGTTGAGGGATTTTTCTGTGATTGCCCACCCACTGATGAGTCTAGTGAGGAAGACTACCAGATTTGTATGGTTTGATCAGTGTGCCCAGAGTTTTGAGGAGTTGAAGAGGTGTTTGACTTCTTCTCCTGTCTTGGCACAACCAGAGGGTTCTGAGGATTGTGTGGTTTACAGTGATGAATCCAAGATAGGCTTGGGATGTGTATTGATGAAGAGGGGCAGAGTGATTGCATATGCGTCTCGATAGTTGAAAATGTATGAGGAGAACTACCCGACTCATGATTTGGGTTTAGCAGCGGTAGTTCATGCTTTGAGGATCTGGAGCCATTACCTGTATGGTGCTACATGTCACATCTTCACAGATCATAAGAGTCTAAAGTATATTTTTACGCAGTTGGAGTTGAATAATCGCCAACGTTGATGGCTTGAGTTGATCAAGGATTTTGACCTTGAGATTTTGTATAATCCAGGGAAGGCGAATGTTATAGGTGACGCCTTGAGTAGGAAGAAACCTCTAGAGAAGGTGATTGCTAGATTGACAATCCAACCTCAGGTTCAGAGAGATCTAGCTTGGCTAGAGCTAGACATCCAGTTTCCTGAGAGGATGCCCAGTTGTATGCTTTAGAGGTTCTACCTGGTCTGTTGGATGAGATCCAGCAGAAGCAAGGGACCTGCCCGACCTTGATGAGGATTAGAGAGAGGATATCTCATGGTGAGGCACCACAGTTCTCCATTGGAGCAGATGGAGTGATGAGATGCCATGACCGTATCTGTGTACCTGCTGATGTAGAGCTTAGACAGCGGAATTTACAGGAGGCTCACTATACACCTTACTCAGTATACCCAGGTTCGAGTAAGATGTACCATGATGTGAGACGATCATACTAGTGGGGAGGGCTAAAGCCCGATGTAGCCAGATTAGTGGCATAGTGTGCGACTTGCCAACAGGTCAAGATAGAGCATTGCAGACCTGGAGGTGAGCTGCATCCACTGCTAGTACCATAGTGGAAGTGGGAGGACGTCTCCATGGACTTTATGACTAAATTGAGGCCCAATAGGAGTTTTAATGCTATCTCGGCTGATGTTGACAGATTGACAAAGACCACAGGTTTCATTCCTATTAGAGAGACGTTGCCAGTAAGTAGATTGGCTGAGGAGTACACTAGACAGATAGTGAGACTCCATGGTGTACCGAGGACGATCGTCTCCTATCAAGATGGACGATTTACCTCGAGGCTTTGGCGGCAGATTCAAACTGCTTAGGGGACGAGTCTGCACTTCACGACTGCGTTCCACCTCCAAACAGATGGTGAGTAAGAGAGGACCATCCAGACCCTTGAGGATATGCTGCGAGCTTGTGTGTTGGATTGGGGACAAAGCTGGTCAGATTACCTCCCATTGGTTGAGTTCTCATATAACAACAACTGACATGCATCTATTGGGATGGCCCCATATGAGGCACTGTATGGACGGAGATGCCGTACACCTTTATGTTAGGATGAGCCTAGAAGTATCAGTGGGATAGCGCCAAAGAAGATTCAAGATGATATGGCTCGAGTAGTACTGATTAGAGAGAGGATGTTGGATGCACAGAGTCGCCAGAAGTCATATGCAGACAGGAGGCATCGACCTCTAGAGTACAGAGTTGGAGCTCATGTCTGGCTGAGGGTATAAACGTGAGGAGTCAGACGTTTTGGCATAAAGAGGAAGCTGAGTCCCCGATATGTCGGTCCTTTTGAGACACTGAATAGAGTTGGGAGGGCAGCCTATAGATTAACTTTGCCTCCGAGGTTAGAGGGTGTTCACCTTGTATTTCATGTGTCTCAGCTGAGGGAGTATATACCAGATCCGAGACACATTGTGAGTTATGATGATTTAGTGGTTGAGCCGGACGACACCTTTGTTGAGTATCCTATTGCAGTCTTAGAGCGAGGTGTGAGACGCCTGCGTTCGAAGGACATCCCCATGTTGAGGATACAGTGGTCGAGACGAGGACCTGAGGAGGCTACATGGGAGATCGAGGATAATATCCAGAGGAACTATCCAGAATTTTATGCTTAGATAGATGCACCTAAGGTCGATGAGTAGATCTTAGTGCTATCTTGGTGAGTATGTGATTATGTGCTTATATGCTTACATGCCTTGATGTGTTTATTCCATGCTAGCTATGATGTGATATATGATCTTATTAGCTCTTGATGTGCTAGCGTGATGTATGATTGTAGCTGGAGATGGTTCTTTCCACCATGATATTTGAGTGTGATTAGGATCTAGCTGGAGATGGTTCTTTCCTCCATGCTACCTTGAGGGACATAGTTTCTCTAGAGATGTTTTTCCTCCATGCGTTGTGTATGAGTATGATCTGGCTAGAGATGTGTTTCCTCTACGCCCTGTGATGTGAGTATGGCAAGAGATGTGATTCTTCTATGCCTTTTGGCCCTATTTTCTAGAGTTGATGACTCCTCTATGATGTGTTTTGAGGTAATAGATTGATATAGGTTGTGATATATTGAACGGAGATGAGATACCTCCGATAGAGAGAGTTATATCTCGGCTTGTGGGTCCGAGAGGATTTGAGATTATGCAAGTTTTGGGACAAAACTTGTTTTTAAGGGTGTGAGATGTAAGAGCCTTATTCTGTAAGGAGCTGAGAGTGAGTGCCGAGAGTCCAAATCTCGGCACTCACTCTCAGCTCAAAAGCTCCTTACAGAATAAGGGGAATCATCAACTCTAGATAGATGAAACTAAGGGGGTGAGATGTAAGAGCCTTATTCTGTAAGCTAGCCCAAAAGCTCTCTCACGTTCATCATCTTTATCTTCCTTCTTTTGGGGATTTTGATCCCCATCTTGTTCTTCTTTGATTCTTGTGGAGTTGTGAGAGCTTTTGTGTGGCTTTGCTTGTGGATGATGATGGTTGATGTTATTGTGCCTTTGATGAGCTAGCCTTGAGGTTGTTGATGGTGTTCTTCCTCTGTTTAGATTCAGCTTGGTGAGCCCTTCCTCCATCTCTTCTTATCTTTCTTCTTTCTTCATTCTTTCCTTATTTTCTTCATCCAAAGCTTAGGTTCCCAAGTTTGATCTTATGGCAGCCTTAATTGGCTTCATTTGATGTATATATGTATGTGTATGAATATGTTTGGCTGCTGGCTGAAGAAGAAGCGAAGAGAATCGAGTGAAGAAGCAAAGCGGAGATGAAAGTGTGCATCTGCACACCAGCCGCCCCTGCGCCACCTTGCAGCCGCCCCAGCGGCCGCTGACCACCGTCCCAGCGCCACCTTCCGGCTGCCCTGCGGCCACCGGCACCAACTTGATCTTGCTCTTGGTTCTGCAGGTGTGTCTTGCTTCTAGGCTTGCCTATGGTTGGCATTGCCTCTTCCTTTCCTAGTGTGTGTGTAGTACCATGCTAGGTGTAGATGAGAGTATATGAGGATGTTATGATGATGTTATGCCTTATACGGCTTTTGACGATTATAGGTTGTGAGGTTCAGGTTGAGGATGATCCTATGGATCCCCTGGGTCTAGGTGTGACCCCTTTGATTTATAGGAGATTTATACATCTCTATGCCTTGTTATTAAGCAGTGTCCCTCTGAGGATTGGAGGTTGATCGTGGTTGAGTGTTATACGAGGTTGAGGTAAGTCCGTAGGACTTACTTAGCTACCATACTTATATTGGGTGTTTGCATGAGTGATGCGTGTGTTATATGCTTCATATGATAACGTGTGATGTCGTTTATTACCGACCTATGTTTTATTTATTGCCCCGTATGCGTGACTGTGATAGCCTTTGTTCGCCACTTAGCGTGCGTGCAAATAAGCTTTAAATTTATAAAACTAGAATCAAGCAAGCGAACCCGCAGCGTAAGGATCGGCGTAGTAAAGCAAGAATTCCAGAGTATCGAACACAGGGATTTGGGGGGTTAAATCCAGTTATGAATTGTCAAGCAAGTAAATGTATGAACTTTGTAAGTATTGGGAAAACAACAACCCTAAAGATCCAGGAATCCAGTTGTGGCAATCGATTCAAGATATACTAAAGATATAAGGACAGAGTTAAGAGCTGCAAAGGTATACTAATGCAAAGCAATGTACGGTGAAGTTCCAAGGCTTTATATGACTTATCTAAAGACACTCTCTATAAAGGTTGTTGAGGCTTCAATATAGAAAGGATCTAAAGGCAAGAATTAATATCAAATACCAAAACTTGTAACCAGGGATCAAGACTAACTAAACCGATTAAGGTTGTGACACTCGAAATCGAAGTAGAGGTTGTTGAGGCTTCACTACTACCTAGAAAAGTCAAGCCAAGACTAAGTTAAAGCAAATCTTTAACTTTGGATTAAAGTAAAAGCAAGGTTCGTAAACTAGGAAAAATTACGGGTGGATCTTGAGACTCCACGGCCGTGGAACTCAAGAACACACCGTGATTCTAGCTTCGTCGGCGAAATCTCTCTAACTCTCAGGGTCCAATCTGTTTACGATCGATCTATCATCATCTAAGCCACAACTATCAACCCTTCACCTTAGAATTGCTAAAGGGTTTTAGCCTACAACAGTCATTATAATATCAAATTCAAGATTAAGAAGAATGAAACCTTCGAAAACCTTCAATAAACTTCAAATCAATCTCAAATCCACAAACAAGAGTAATGATGTATAGATTCGGAATAATACAAACAATCACAATCCTTGATAAGAACGAAGAACGGGATGTCAATCCGTCTTCTAATCAAACCTAAGGATAAAAGACGTAATCTCCGTACGTCCAATGATACCCTCAATATGCGGAAGCGAATATCCAAGCGATGATGCTCTATGCGAGGGTGTAAGCGAGGTCTAAGCGCGGTCCTCAATTTCTCCCTCCTCTAGTCCTTTTATAGTGAAGGATAGAAGTAACCTTTTCAGCCCATTGTGTAAAAGATCGTGGCTTTAATTAGTACGTCAAAAGATCGCCTAAATCACGGTCATAGAGGGTTCCACGCCCGTGGTTTAGAGCGTGGATTCCATCACGGTTCTTCACAACTTCCATGGCCGTACTTTATACCGTGTAACTCTCTGGAATGCTCCACGCTCATGTTGCCAAGTTCCACGGCCGTGGTTTAGAGCGTGGACTTCATTACGGCCGTATTTTAGAGCGTGGAAGCATAGGTTGCTCGTAATTCCCTTTGTTTTGTGCCATTCTTCATCCTAGCATCTTCCTTAGCCTCTTTGTGGTGTCCTCAATCCTTGGATGTGCTCAATCCATCTCCATTCTCTCTTAATTCGTTCGGTTTTAGCTCTCATTTGCCTAAAATCAACACAAAGCTTATGTAGACCTCTATATCGACAATATAGATAAACTAGCTCACAATTGCTTCAATTATCAATGAACACTAATATGGATGAAATACATCTAGAAAACGTGCCTAAAATATCACAATATTTCATGCTAACAAAATACCCCATACTTGCCACTTGCTTGTCCCCAAGCAAGGTCTTTCAAAAGCTTTAAAACTCAAGTTAGGATGAAATATGGATGCACTCTTAAAAACAAAACTTCTTTTAGATGAATGTGCTTCCTAGTCAATAGATCATTCTCAAATCTTGCTTCATTCGTTCATAAGACTCTCATATACATAATCAAAGAGTAAAGAGTAAAGAAAACTCATGAATTGATCAAACTTCCATGTAAACATCATAACCTTCAAACATTATCAAAATCAATCATAAGAAATTTCAATTTAGATCACCAAGTCATATATCATTCTCTTGATCTTAAGGACTTTCAAACAAGGTCTAGAATGCGGAAAGGGAAGGAAGACTTTAAGGAATGTGGTGCATGAATCCGGGAAAGTGGATAACTAACTCTTTTCTTTTTCCCTTGCGGTTTTGCAACACTTCCAACTTAGAGCTTCGCTCTCTTCTTTTCAATTCATTTTTCGACTTTACTTTTGGAGTTATGGACAGAGGTGCACAAAAACCGAAGCCTATGAGATTGGCGGTTCTCAATTTTGCGAGATGCCTCAAACCCTTGATGCACATACCATAATCCGCTAGGAATATCGCTCAATCCGACTTTGGCAAGACACAAACACCCGGCTATGTGAATGGTGCCGAGTTACTCATCGTCATGATTGACTTCCCCAAACCTATAAGTTCTTTCTATTCTTTGAATGCAAAATTTTGCTTTATGGCCCTCCCACATCAAACATGCCAAATATCAACTTCTCCAAATTCCCGGATAGGTAAAGGAGGCCATTATTTCATCGAGGGGCTAAATGATCAAAGAAAGAAGAAAGAAAATCGAATTGCCTTAATCATTTCAACAAGAAGTATAAGAACTTATCATGTGATTTCAACCTTGATTTCTCAATATGATTTAGGTAACATTCTTCACATTATGAAACTTGTAAAAGAGGAATAATTAACTCATTCAATTTCTATTCAATTTACTATTTGTTTAAGCATGCGATTGTCATCAAAACTCAATTCACAAGTAGTGATTATCATAGAAGTCATCTCTATCCTTAGAAGCACAAAATTTTCAAAATTTTTCAATTTTTATGGGTTTTTCAAAAGCTTTTTCATGCAATGCGATAATGAAACGTGTAACAATGGAATGAAACATGCAAGGTGTTCTCGATCAAAGCATACAAAGTGAGTAGAGTTATTACAAACGAATAGTCACACCCCGCCCCATACTTGAGACAAACATTGTCCCTAATGTTCAAAAAGAAAAAATAAAGAAAAGAAAGAAAGAAAAAGGACTCACAAGACGGTGGTGGAGCGGCTAAATCGGTAGATCGTCCAAGGTCATCACTGAGGTGCTGGTGGTGGTGGAAACGGGAAGAAGCCGGGATCATAGTTCCGCCCAAACTGCTGGCGGTAAATATCTCTCATCATGTGATCATGCGCGTCGGCTCGTGCATCCCTAGCATCTGCACGGATCTCCAAGGCTCCGACCCTACTGGAAAGATCGGTGGCCCACTCCGGCAGCTGCTCATACCATCCGGGCGGCTAGCTATACCATGCCGGTGCGTCTGACGGTGCTGGTGCAGGTGGTGGCTGGGCATGCCAAGGTGGTGGAGCTCCCATCCACTCCGGATGAGTGCTATACCATGAAGGAGAATCTGCCATCCATGTAGGTCTCTCGCTCACACTAGCACGGTGAGAGGAAGAGTCAGAAGCTCTAGCGGGACGGGGAGAGTGTCTAGGAAGGTCGGGAACTGCATCCGGCTGATCCGGAAAGGTATCAAAGTCATGCTCTCCTCCTCCTCCCTCATAGTCATCACCTCCTATCATCTCCTCCTCCTCTACAACTGGTGGATCAGGGGGAACGTAGGGCGGTGCTACTAGTCTATTCGCATGCATAGCAGCGAATGTCTCCTTCCAGTTATGGCGTCCAGCCATAATGGAATACTCAGGAAGCCATGCAATCCCTCTACTTGTCCTACTCTCCCAAGGCATGGCAGCTGTAGGTGGACCTCTATGTCTAGGGAAGAGGATGCCTCTAGTCATGAGGCTCTAAAGTCCTAGAGGTCTAGCTGCAATGCGGGTGCACACGGAGAAGTCTATCCCTAACTGCCTAGCAAGGTGGGTGACCATCCCACCGTATCCAATGTTGCCGGCCCTCTTGTTCTTTAGCTTGCTCATAGTAGAAGCTAAGAGGGTGGCACAGTCAGCTGGCCAACCGTACAACATACAGTAAAGCAAAAACAACTCATCCGTCTTGATCTTCTGAGGTGTCTCCGTCCTAGGGAAGAGACACTCAAAAAGCACTCTATGGGCAATCTTCAAGGCTAAGTGATAGATCAACCTAGCCTTGGTATCAGCAGGTTGCCAGCGGTCCTCGCTGGCGTATATCATAGCTATCTCCTCCCAGAAATCCTTGCCGTACACGCCACTAAGGAATCGACCATTGAAGGTCTCATGGAACCCAAAGAAAGCTCCAAACTCTCTAATAGAAAACTCATAGTTTCTCTCCATCAGCCGGAAAGAAACGGTCCTGTCAACGTGGCTATGCTCAAACGAGACCACGAACTCCCTAGTGATCTCCTCATATGCATCTTCTCGAATAGTGGAGAAGATGACCAATCCGGCTCTATCTAGTAGCCAAGTGAGATCCCCTACCACATGCAAAGGCTCTAACTCCTCAAGTAGTAAGTATCTCGGTCCTATGACCGCTCTTTTCTCTAGCTTTTCTAAGGCATAGAGATGGTCCTCATGAATCGTAGGGACCCTAGGGGAAGGTGGCGATGGTGGTGATGGGGGTGATGGGGGCTCAGCAAGTGGTGCTCTAGAAGAGGAAGAAGTATTGCCTTTCCTCTTTTTATTTCTCTCAGACATTCTCCTTACGAAATCCATTTCTGTTAGAAATCACGGTCTGTTCTTCAGGTTCCACGGCCGTGGAATGCCCAAAGACCGTGATTCGGTTCGTAATTTCTCAAAAGTCAGCAGATTCACACCAAACTCAACAGCAAGCAGCCCTAGACTAATTTCAGTCCAATTCCAATCAGTTCTCCTAAAAATTCTAGCAAAAACGGAGCCGAATCGACGAAGAGAAAGAAGGAATGAAAAACCTAGGTTTTCGGATTTTGAAATCATATGCTGTCTTCTCCGGTGATTTGCCGCTCGAATCGTTGCTTGGATCTTGTAGGTGACGGAAATTGCTTCTACTTTGGTCAAAGAATCGTTAAAAACGATTAACGAAAGAGAATTTAGGGGAAAGGGGCTGATTTCGGCGTTTTGGGCGTGGATTTTGGGATTTTGGTGGTGTTTGTGAAGAGAAGGTGGGTTATATAGTGGCCGTAAAAATTTTTGAAAATCACGGTCTATCGGGGGTTTCCACGGCCGTGGTTTTGTACAGACCCGTGGTTTTGGTGATTTCTCAAAGGCTTTTGCAAATTACGGTCACTGTAGCTGTCACGGCCGTGGTTTTGGCCGTGGAACTCTCTGTAATGTGCCAAAGTCCAAGTTTCGTCAATTTTCTTCAACCTTTTCTTCTCTTTTCCTTTTCCACTGATCCTACATCCAAAACCACAAACATACCAGAAGGCATCGAAGGCAAAACAAAACAAAAACGTCTAAACTGTTCTAATCTATGATTCAAAAACAAAAACGTAAGTGCAATACCTTGGGTTGCCTCCCAAGAAGCGCTTGTTTAAGGTCAGTAGCTAGACCGTATTCGCACTTATTCGAGTGCGGTGGGCGCGAACTCTTCAGCTTGGAGTTCCGTTGTATACTTCTTGAGTCGTCGACCGTTCACCTTAAAGCTTCCGCCCTTTTCACCCCATACTTCAACTGCACCATGGGGAAAAACACGTTTGATTAGAAAAGGTCCAGTCCAATGAGATTTAAACTTACATGGAAAGAGACAAAGCCTTGAATTGAAGAGGAGGACTTGATCTCCCTCTTTGAGGTCCTTTGGGATGATATGCTTATCATGCCAACGCTTCGCTCTTTCTTTATAGATCTTGGCGTTTTCGTAGGCGTTCAAGTGAAATTCTTCAAGCTTGTTGAGGTCCAAGAGACGTTTCTCTCCCGCTTCCTTCATGCTAAAGTTCAAACACTTTATTGCCCAATACGCCTTATGCTCCAATTCTACCGGCAAGTGACAAGACTTCTCATACACAAGGTTGTATGGTGTTGTTCCGATGGGAGTCTTGTATGCAGTCCGGTATGCCCATAATGCATCATCTAGCTTCAAAGACCAATCCTTCCTTGTCCTTGAAACCGTCTTCTCTAAGATATCCTTAATCTCCCGGTTAGAGATCTCCACTTGTCCACTAGTTTGTGGATGATAAGGGGTGGCGATCTTGTGAGTCACTCCATACTTAGCCAATAGAGCTTCAAATCGTCGGGCAATGAAGTGAGAACCTCTATCACTAATGATAGTCCGTGGTGTCCCGAATCGTGGGAAGATGGTCTTGTTAAAGAACTTAACCACTACCATGGCATCATTGGTGGGAGAGACAATTGCTTCAACCCATATCGAAACATAATCCACCGCTAAAAGTATGTATTGGTTTCCACAAGATGATGGGAAAGGTCCCATGAAGTCTACTCCCCAAACGTCAAAGATCTCCACCTCTTGAATGTTGTTAAGAGGCATCTCGTTTATCCTAGATATGTTCCCTGTTCTTTGACAAGCATCGCAGCAGGAAACAAAGGTTTGCACATCTTTGAATAGAGTAAGCAAAAAGAATCCAGATTGCAATACCTTAGCGCTAGTCTTGTTCGAACTAGCGTGTCCTCCACAAGGTAGTGAATGACAATGAAGGATGACACTTTGCATCTCATCTTCCGCCACACATTGCCGAATAATTCCGTCCGGACCTCTCTTAAAGAGGAGAGGTTCATTCCAAAAGTGTTCCCGAACATCCTTAAAGAACTTCTTTCTTTGCGCGTAGGATAATCCGGGTGGTAATTCCTGACAAACAAAATAGTTAACAAAATCAGCAAACCATGGTTCGTTACCTTTGGTGATCACGTCGATGCACTCCTCTATGATATGTAAATGCTCGTCCGGAAAGGAGTCATCTATAGGTAGATGGTCGTCCTCTAGATGTGTTAGACGACTTAAATGATCCGTAACAGAATTTTCCGAACCCTTCTTGTCGAGGATCTCTAGATCGAATTCTTGTAGGAGAAGAATCCATCTAAATAGCCTTGGCTTCGCATCCTTCTTTGCAAGTAGATACCGGATCGCAGCATGATCCGTGTATACAGTCACCTTTGCACCTACAAGATAAGAGCGAAATTTGGCAATTGCATATACAATTGCTAAGAATTTTTTTTCTGTAGTGGCGTAGTTGAGCTGCGCTTCATCTAGCGTCTTGCTAGCGTAATAGATAGCATGGGTTCTCCCTTCCTTTCTTTGCCCAAGCACAACCCCTATGGCTACGTCACTTGCGTCACACATAACCTCAAACGGAAGATTCCAATCCAGAGGTTGAATAATCGGGGCTGAGATTAGAGATTCCCGAATCATATTGAACGCATCTAAGCATTCCTGCGAGAAATCAAAAACTGCATCCTTCATCAATAGATTAGTAAGCGGTTTTGATATTTTAGAGAAATCCTTTATGAAACGTCTATAAAATCCAGCATCTCCTAGAAAACTTCTTATCCCTTTCACCGAAGTTGGGGGAGGAATCTTTTCTATAGTCTCTATCTTAGCCTTATCCACTTCAATCCCTCTACTAGAGATCAAGTGTCCTAATACAATGCCCTCTTTTACCATAAATTGACACTTCTCCCAATTAAGAACTAGGTTAGTGTCTTCACACCTTTGTAATACAAGAGCAAGGTTAGAGAGACAATTATCAAAGGAGGAACCGTAAACGGAAAAATCATCCATAAAAACCTCCATGATCTCCTCTATATACTCCGAGAAGATAGCCATTATGCACCTTTGAAAGGTGGCTAGGGCGTTGCAAAACCCAAATGGCATTCTCCTGCAAGCAAACGTTCCCCATGGACACGTGAATGTGGTCTTCTCTTGATCGTCTGGATGTATCGGAATCTGAAAGAAACCACTATAACCGTCAAGATAGCAAAAGTGTGAATGTTGTGCTAACCTTTCAAGCATTTGATCGATGAAGGGTAGTGGGAAGTGATCCTTCCTCGTCGCGTTGTTTAGCTTGCGGTAGTCTATACACATCCGCCATCCTGTTACGGTTCGTGTAGCAATGAGTTCATTGTTTTTGTTGGTGATGACCGTCATTCCTCCCTTCTTTGGAACCACCTGTACGGGACTCACCCACTTGCTATCGGAGATAGGGTAGATGATACCTGCATCGAGTAGTTTAAGAATTTTCCTTCTTGACAACCTCCTTCATGGTCGGATTTAACCCATTTGAGGTTGTCGCGAAGTTCTAAAGTCCTCTTCCATTAAGATCTTATGCATGCATAGGGAAGGTTTGATTCCTACTAAATCCTCTATAGTATATCCTAAGGCTTTCCTATGTTTCTTAAGGACAACCATAAGCTTACTATGTTCATCTATGCTTAAATCTGAACTAACAATTACCGGAAAGGTAGAATTAGATCCTAGAAATGCGTACCTTAGATCTGTAGGAAGTGGTTTCAATTCCATCACTATAGGAGTCTCAAATGGCTCTTGAGGAGTATCCGATGGTACCTTAGAAGTGTCTAAGGAAGTAGAAGGTGTTGGAGAAGAATCAAGAGAAGTTGTGGAGGAAACACAATTTCCTTCAAATTCACCCAAAATTACGGCACCCCTGCCTTCTCCACGGCCGTGATTTTGGGCGTGGAAAGTAATTATGGTACCTCTGTTTTCTCCACGGCCGTGGTTTTGGCCATGTAACTTACTAGAATGCTCCACGCTTGTGTTGGTGAATTCCACGGCCGTGGAATAGGCTGTCTGACCATGGATCCGTACGTTTTCTGACTCATCGTGGAGTTTCTCGAACTCTTCTTCATACACTTCTTTTTGTTTCTCTAAGGCTTCAATTTCCTCATTGCACTCCTCTTCTTCCCCTATATCCATAATGCTCATAGAAAGAACTTTTTGCAAGGGATCTTTGAAGAGAATAGAACTTACCTCCTCTCTAGATAGCTCTTCGTCATGGATATTGAATATATCCTCATCGAAGGCTGGTTCCTTCACTAAAGTGGAAAGGACGAACTCTACCTTCTCTTCTCGTATGTCAAAGGTGAGTCTAGCATTCTTGCAATCGACTATACAACCGGATGTTGCAAGAAACGGTCTTCCGAGAATGATCGGGATCGGACTATCTGCAAGAATGTCAAGCACAACAAAATCTATAGGAACATAGAACTTACCAAGCTTGACCGGGACGTCTTCAACAATTCCGACGGGACGAGTTATGGATCGATCCGCCATGTATAACATCATCTTCACCGGTTTAGGTTCGCCTAAACCGATCTTCCTGCATAAGGCAAGCGGAATGATGCTCACGCTTGCTCCTAAATCACATAATGCATCATATGTGACATCTCCCACTCCTATGGGAATACAAAATGACCCCGGATCTTTCAGCTTTGGGGGCATCTTCTCTTTCATGGTTTTGATGAGATCCGATGAATCCGAACTCATCTTATTCTCTCCAAAATCCTCTAGCTTTCTTTTGTTAGAGAGGATCTCCTTTAAGAACTTCCCATAAGCTGGCATACCTACAATTGCATCAATGAAAGGTATATTAATATGCAGTTTGCTCATGAGTTCAATAAACTTACCGAATTGCTTGTCTAGACGCGCTCTTGCTCTAGATTGCGGAAACGGTAGAGGAGGTTTGAAAGCTGGAGGAGGAACGTAGATGTCCTCCTTTTCCTTCTCCTTTTCTTTCTCCTTCTCGACTGGAACTTCTACAAACTTAGGCTGCGGGTCGGTAGTTGTTACTCCGCTCCTAGTTGTGATTGCCATTACCCTTCCCTTTGGGTTATCCTCCGTCTTTCCTGGAAATTTTCCTTGATTCCTAGGAACGTCCTCCGCATGGCTAAACATTTGGTTCTCTAAAACCTTTTGGGCTTTATCAACCTTAGTAATGTGATCATCGACCTTGATGATACAAGTCTCTAATCCTTGAAGCTTGCCCAAAATTGTCCCCAACATGGGATCGGGCTTCTCTTTCCCCCAAGTACTTCCACCATTAGATGTTTGCCCCTGGCTTTTCAAAGGAGTGGAAGAAGAGGAAGGTGGAGTTAGTGAATTTCCTGAATTGGAATAAGAATTACCGGAATATTGTTGGTTGGGACGCCAATTGTTGTTGTTTGAACCCCTATTGTTGTTCCAATTATTGTTCCGGTTGTTGTTGTTGTTCAAATTATTCCGGTTGTTGTTCCGGCTGTTGCGGTTTGTATTCTCATTCCCGTTGTGGTTATTGTTGTTGCCCAAATAACCTACATCTTGTTCCTTTTGCTTTGGAAAGTTGGTTTTGATGGCTTCCTTTAACTCTTTAATCTCCGTATTGAGAGAAAAGATTTGAGTTTGAGCTGCTTGTGATGGCTTTTCTCCTTGTTCCACATGATTTGCCTCTACTTTCCGGTGAGAATACTTCTCAATGACTCGCGCTTGCTTCTCAATGAAGTCCCAAGCGTCATCTTCCCTCATGTCCATGAATGTACCACATGAAAGGGATTGGAGCTTGAATTGCGTCTCCACATCCAGCCCCTTATAGTATATCTCCAATATCGCCAATTTGGATATGCCATGATGTGGGCAATCCAAAGCAAATCTTGAAACCTTTCCCAAGATTGAAACAAACTTTTGTTAGATCTCATAGAAAATGCATTAATCTTACCTCTCAACTCCGCCGTCTTGGATGGCGGAAAGAACTTAGTGAGGAATTCCGAAGAAAGGTCTTCCCATGTGTCGAGTTTCCCACTTGGAAGAGCTTGATACCAAGACAATGCTTTCCCTTTCAAGGAGAAAAATAAAGGATTAAGTTTATAGTTGTTGGTAGTTTCATTCTTGGGCTTCACTGTCTCCATCATGATCTCAAAATTTTGTAGATGTTGATGTGGAGATTTAGCGCTTGTTCCCCCAAATTGATTTTGGCGGACAATGGTAATAACTTGTGGGTTGAAGCTAAACCCTTGTGCATCATCAACATCAAAGTTCACACCCAAACGGCGTGGTTGCTGCGTTGGATCCATCCTTTGGCCAAGAGTTCTTGGCTCCTCATCCACACGATCGACTCCCGCACCTCCAGCTGGGGCACGGCGATTGGCGGCTGCCCGTGGAACGAACGGGTTCACATTGATCGTTGGATCAATGTCCTCTAGTGGTGGCATGGAAGAGTCGCTATCCTCATTGGATGAGTTGGTTCTAATCGATCTTCCCGGTCTCCTTCTTCTCTTTTTCTTCTTGAGGTCGTTTATTTCCATCCTCATTTGGAACATCATGTCCTTTAGATCATCAACCTCCGTTTGATGACGTTCCGATTCTTCCTTGCGAGTTTTCTCGCTCCATCGAAGTTGAGCTTCGGATTCCGCTAACTCCGTTTGGTAATCACGTTCTCTTTCTTCAGCCATCTTTCTTTCCTTGAGCTTTCTCCTCAAAGTCCTCTCAAGCTCTTGATCAAGAGGTAAGAGGTCTTCGTTGTTCCTAGACTTGCGCATACACTCGAAAAGATATCAAATAACAAGGGAAGAGCTCCCAAGCTTGACAACCGATAACCGAATTCGGCCTAGACCAAATCCCCGGCAACGGCGCAAAAAACTTGTTCGCCACTTAGCGTGCGTGCAAATAAGCTTTAAATTTATAAAACTAGAATCAAGCAAGTGAACCCGCAGTGTACGGATCGGCGTAGTAAAGCAAGAATTCCAGAGTATCGAACACAGGGATTTGGGGGGTTAAATCCAGTTATGAATTGTCAAGCAAGTAAATGTATGAACTTTGTAAGTATTAGGAAAACAACAACCCTAAAGATCCAGGAATTCAGTTGTGGCAATCGATTCAAGATATACTAAAGATATAAGGACAGAGTTAAGAGCTGCAAAGGTATACTAATGCAAAGCAATGTACGGTGAAGTTCCAAGGCTTTATATGACTTATCTAAAGACATTCTCTATAAAGGTTGTTGAGGCTTCAGTATGGAAAGGATCTAAAGGCAAAAATTAGTATCAAATACCCAAACTTTTAACCCAAGGATCAAGACTAACTAAACCGATTAAGGTTGTGACACTCGAAATCGAAGTAGAGGTTGTTGAGGCTTCACTACTACCTAGAAAAGGCAAGCCAAGACTAAGTTAAAGCAAATCTTTAACTTTGGATTATAGTAAAAGCAAGGTTCGTAAACTAGGGAAAATTACGGGTGGATCTTGAGATTCCACGGCCGTGGAACTCAAGAACACACCGTGATTCTGGCTTCGTCGGCGAAATCTCTCTAACTCTCAGGGTCCAATCTATTTACAATCGATCTATCATTATCTAAGCCACAACTATCAACCCTTCACCTTAGAATTGCTAAAGGGTTTTAGCCAACAACAGTCATTATAATATCAAATTCAAGATTAAGAAGAATGAAAGATGAAAACCTTCGAAAACCTTCAATAAACTTCAAATCAATCTCAAATCCACAAACAAGAGTAATGATGTATAGATTCGGAATAACACAAACAATCACAATCCTTGATAAGAACGAAGAACGGGATGTCAATCCGTCTTCTACTCAAACCTAAGGATAAAAGACGTAATCTCTGTACGTCCAATGATACCCTTAATATGCGGAAGCGAATATCCAAGCGATGATGCTCTATGCGAGGGTGTAAGCGAGGTCTAAGCACGGTCCTCGATTTCTCCCTCCTCTAGTCCTTTTATAGGGAAGGATAGAAGTAACCTTTTCAGCCCATTGTGTAAAAGATCGTGGCTTTAATTAGTACGTCAAAAGATCGCCTAAATCACGGTCATAGAGGGTTCCACGCCCGTGGTTTAGAGCGTGGATTCCATCACGGTTCTTCACAACTTCCACGGCCGTACTTTATACCGTGTAACTCTCTGGAATGCTCCACGCTCATGTTGCCAAGTTCCACGGCCGTGGTTTAGAGCTTGAACTTCATTACGGCCGTATTTTAGAGCGTGGAAGCATAGGTTGCTCGTAATTCCCTTTGTTTTGTGCCATTCTTCATCCTAGCATCTTCCTTAGCCTCTTTGTGGTGTCCTCAATCCTTGGATGTGCTCAATCCATCTCCATTCTCTCTTAATTCGTTCGGTTTTAGCCCTCATTAGCCTAAAATCAACACAAAGCTTATGTAGACCTCTATATCGACAATATAGATAAACTAGCTCACAATTGCTTCAATGCTTTATCAATGAACACTAATATGGATGAAATACATCTAGAAAACGTGCCTAAAATATCACAATATTTCATGCTAACAGCCTTTCCCTTTCATCCCGTTGTGGATTCTGGGAGGTTCTTTGATGTTAGGCCACCTGGTATACAAGAAGGGCGCAATCCATTCCCATAGGGTACACTGGTTGTGTGACCGACACTACTTCTAGATGGCTAGCTGGCCCAAAGGCGAGGGTGATACGTTCCTTGTGTCACATAGTTTCATCTATCTATAAATTTACGATTTGAGTGAATGACTATTATATAAAGATAATAAAATGGGTAAATGTGTGATAGCATGCTGATGTGTTTATGTTTCATGATTACGCTTGTTCTTGTGCATTTCCTTTTATTTGTATGGTTAGTTAATGGTTTCATACCATGTTGTAGATGCCTTGCAGGATAGGCGTGCTGTTGAGTGATCTGGCAGGGTGATAGGCATGTTTTTGGGGTTGTTTATGTTTTCCTCCTGCGTGAGGATGATGTTTTGTATTCCTCCTGTGTGAGGGTTATGTTTGATACTCGTCTATGATCTTGTTTACCTTTTGGATGTACTGTTTTATGTATTTATTTTATATTTGTCAATTTCATGTTGTAAGGTCTAGTGAACTTGTTGTCAGGCTAGGCTCAGGATCCACTGTGAGATCCTAGCCCAATGTGGCATCCCGAATCCCGCGGATTCGGGGTGTTACACCATGGATTAAGACTTAGGCAACACCTAGAAACATGATTATGTTCCAAGGGGAGAAGACGCTACAAAGGAAGTGGATAAAGACAAAGAGAGCAATGAAATCTAAATGGAATAAGTTAGGGTGGAGAGAACAATTCAAGGTGAAGGAGTTGCGGATAAAGACAAAGTAAATTCTCTCATTCCTTCTTATGTGTTAGATGTTATAGAAAGGGAGATACAACATGAATGGGGGATGAGGTGATGTGTGAACTAAAGGGAAGGGGTTATAACAAATTGAATTTGACAATGGAGATATATATCATATTGCAAGAGATAACTGATACAAATTGTATGTTGGGAAAGAGGAACAAAAGGGTCAATTTCGAGATATGATTAGTGGAAGAAGGCACTTAAAAAAAGTTGAAGGAAGGTTAGGAATACCAAAAGGAATTTATGACTAGAGAGAACAAACAAGTTTGAAATATGGAATTTGATGAGGATTTTATAAGATCATTATGTAAGGTCAATGTTATTCTCCAAAGATTTTAATGAGATTATGTTTTAGCATGAGAAGGAGTGTGGTGATAACATGTTTTCATGCTATGTTTTTAGATGTGTTTTTTGTGATTTTACTTTATTTTGCTTGGTTTATGCATTATTCATATCTTAGCTAAAAAGTAAAATGTCAAAAGAGTGTATACTCCCATTGTTTTGTGTCTGTAGGTACTTTGAACTCAAATCGAGGTTAAATGGTGATATATAATCACTCAAACCTTCTAAGGATCATTCATTAACTCATTATCAACTCATGGAGCAAAGGAAGGAGGACAAACAAGCTAGGATGTATACATGAAGCCAATGGGTCTAAGGAAGCCCTAAGGTTGAAGCATCGAGTGAAGCCAAAATCGAGAAAAGAAGAAGTCTAAACTCGAGAAAAGAAGCATTGGCGGTGAAGTTGTCAACTAAGCTCGAGTTTACCTCATCACTCGAGCAAAAAAGACAGAAACTTCGAGCAAGGAAGAGACTTCACTCGAGCAAAGAATACACAAAAACTCGAGAGAAGAAGACAAGACACTTGAGCAAAGAGTACAAGAGTAAGTTGGTGGAACCACTCGATGCTTATGTAACACCCCGAATCCGCGGGACTCTGAATGCCACATTGGGCTAGGATCTCATAGTGGATCCTGACCCTAGCCTGATAACAAGTTCACTGGACCTTACAACATGACACTGACAGATATAAAACATATACATAAAACTGAACATCAAAAGGGATACAAGATCATAGCCGAGTAATAAACATCATCCTCACACATGAGGTATACAAAACATCATCCTCACGCAGGAGGTATATATAATATTCCAAAAACCATAACCACCTAATGTATGAGAGTCCTCATCCTGTCACCCTGCCGGATCACTCTGCAACTCTCTTATCATGCAAAGCATCTAGAGCATGGTATGAAACCATTAGCTAACCATACATATATAAGGTAATGCATAAACACAAGAATAAAGTATAAACATAAACACATCATCATGTTGTCACACATTTACATAGTTTATATGAAACTATGTGACACGAGGAACGTATCATCCTCGCCTTTGGGCCTGCTAGCCATCTGGAGTAGTATCGGTCACACAACCCGTGTACCCTATGGGAGTTGTGTTGTGCCCTTCCCGTACACCAGGTATGTCTTGTCGTCAAAGAACCTCCTAGACTCCTTACAAGATAAAAGGGAAAGGTTATCACTGCCACACAATGGGGCTATCAATAAAACATAGGTCGGTAATAATCGTCATTGCATGCTATCATATCAAGCATATAACACACACACCACTCATGCAAACACCCAATATAAGGATGGTAGCTAAGTAAGTCCTATGGACTTACCTCAACCTTGTACAACCTCAACTACGATCAACCTCTAATCCTGAGAGAGACACTGCCTAATAACAAGACATAGAGATGTATCAATCTCCTATCAATCAAAGGGTTGCACCTAGACTCAACGGATCCATAGGATCATCCTCAACCTAAGCCTCACAACCTACTAATCCTCAAAGCCGTACAGGGCATAACATGATCATAAAATCAACATCACACACTCATCTATACCTAGCATGCTACTACATAGTACACACGCACATTAGGAATGGAGAAAGCTTTCCTTAGGCCAGCCCAGAAGCAAGACACACCTGCAGGACAAGAACGAGGCAAAACTGGTACAAGGGACCGTAGGGGCAGACCTGGGTGGCGCAGTGGCGGCGTCTGGCCAGTGCTGGGGCGGCGTGGCTAGGTGTTGGGGCAACTGGTGTGCAGAATGCACACTTCAGCTCCTCTTTTGCTTCTTTACTCGAACCTCTTCACACCTTCTTCACCTAACAACCCCATACATACATATATACATCAAACAAAGCCTAAGAAGGCTGCCAAAAAGATTAAATCTTGTGGAACATAAGCTAGAAAGGAAAAAGAGAAAAAAAGAAGAAAGAAAGAAGGAAGGAAGAAGAAAGAGAGGAAGAACTCACCAAGATGAACCTAACAGAGGGAGACTCCTCACCACAACCTCAAGGTTGGTTGTTGGCTCCTAACGGTGTGTGCAAGCTTTAAATTTATAACCCTAGATGTACGCTTAAAACAAGGTTGCAAACCCATAGTGTACGGGTCAATCGTAGTAAAAAGCAAGAAATTCCCGGGGTCGATCACAAGGACTTGGTGAAACAAAGCAGGTATAGGTTGTCAATATCGCAACTAACCATAAAAGCAATTAAAACAATCAAAGATGATAAAAAGTCAATTAAGGAAAATATGCAATTCTAGGGATTAAAGCATCTAGTTGTGGTTCCAACTCAAGATCTAAAGATAAGCGGACAAAGCTGAGATTTTTGCAAGGGAAGGTGTTACTAAAGTGGAATAGATCACCGGGTAAGTCTTACTACTCACTAATCCCAAACCATAACTCCTATTACCGGGTAAGTCTCAAGGAATTAAGGTAAAGAACTATAACCTCAAACCAACACACCACCTAAGGGAATAGAATCAACCTTTACCGGGTAAGTCTCAGGCTAACTCACAAAGATGGGATGAAAGCACACTCAAACCCCAATAAAGGATAAACCTTTATTACCTATACTTATGATCTTGGGTAAACAAGCAAAAGATTACCGGGTAAGTCTCATCCTAAGCTTGCATTGAACCAGGAAAGGTGTAATAAGAATAGGATTTGGCAAACTCTAACACTTAACTCTCAATTTCGGATCAGAAAGGTTCACCTCGGTCAGACGAATTCCACCCCGGCTGAGATGTTCATCGACTGAGCGAGATGTTCTAGGGTTAAGGATAAAGACTCGAGCTTTCAGGGTCCTACTGTGATTAAGATTATTCTATCATTGTTTTTCCCACAACCTTCAGCCAATCACCCAAGAATCACACAAGTAAATTAGTCAATCATCATCATGAAAGCAATAATCAAATATAAGGGAAGAAGGTGAATAATTGAACACAAAAACCTTAAGAACAAGGCTTCAATAACTGAATCAATTATCAAACAAACAAGCGTTCCTTGGATCACAATCCAACAAGACAATCAACAAAGAAGGAAATCTAAGAAAGTCTTACAAAACCCTTCACAAAAGCGTGCCATTTTACCTACGATTACAACGAAACTTGGTGTAGACCTCGATTCCCGCAAAGGTAGATGAAACGACAATATAATCACATAATATACATCCAAACATGCAGATTATTGAAGATAAAACGTCTAAACAGGTCCCAAAATATAGACAATAATTCATGCTATCATTGGCTCATCAAATGCACAACAACATCATACACTATCATCCTCATCATCCAAACATCAAACTCTCATCAAAACTCTTGCAAGATTAAGGCAAAATAACAAGAAGATTCAAAGGAGGAGAAGAAGAACGTAAGGGAGAGAAGACGGAGATGGAAGAAATGAGAAACCCTCCAAATGAAGCAAGAAAGAAGCTTATGTAGCAAGCCATCCAAAAGCACGGGTCAAGGTCAACAAAGACGGCTGCAACACACCCTAAACAGCTGGGGCGGATCAGGTGGCCACAAGGGCGACTAGCCTTGGCTGCAAGGGCGGTTCAGGCCAAATCCTGCACAACCCAACACTCTCTCAACACCTCAAGACTAATGCTCTTACATCTCACCACCCCTAAAAACAAGTTTCGTCCCGAAACTTGCAGAATCCTAGATCCTCTCAGATCTATATACAAAGGTATAACTCTCTCTATTAGAGTTATCATATCTCCGTTCAAAAAGGCCACAACCTATATCAATCTATAACCTGAAAACACAAGCATGGAGGAATCATCAACTCCAGAAATCAGGATCATAACGCTATCCAAAGGAATAGAGGAATCACATCTCTTGGCATACTCATATCAAAAGGCATAGAGAAAGCACATCTCTAGCCAAATCATACTCATATATAAAACATGGAGGAAAAACATCTCCAGCAAGACTATGTCCATGAAAGTAGCATCGAGGAAGAACCATCCCGAACCAAATCCTAATCACACTCAGATAGCATGGAAAAAGAACCATCCCCACATATAATCATAAATCGTGCTAGCACATGAAGATCTAATAAGATCTTATATCACATCATAGCTAGCACGAAAATAAACACATCAAAGCATACACGCAAATAATCACAACACTCACCAAGATAGCACTAAGACCTACTCGGTGATCCTACAAGTGCATCTATCTCTGCATAAAACTCTGGATAGTTCCTCTAGATACTATCATCAGTCTCCCATGTAGCCTCCTCAAGTCCTCGTCTCAAGCACCGTATACTCAACATGGGAATGTCCTTCGAACGCAGGCGTCTCATACCTCATTTTAGGACTGCAATCGGGTGCTCAACAAAAGTGTGGTCCGGCTCAACCACCAAATCATCATAACTCACAATATTTCTTGGATCTGGTATGCACTCCCTCAGCCGAGACACATGAAACTCTAGATGAACACCTTCTAACGTCGGAGGCCGATCTAATCTATATGCTGCCCTCCTGACTCTATCAAGTATCTCAAAAGGACCGACATATTGGGGACTCAGCTTCCCCTTTATGCCAAAACGTATGACGCCTTGCGTCGGAGATACTCTCATCCAGACATGAGCTCCCTCTCTGAACTCTAGAGGTCGACGCCTCTTGTCTGCATATGACTTTTTGTGACTCTGTGCAGCCAACTGCATCCTCTCTCTAATCAGCGCTACTCGAGCCATATGATCCTGAACCTGCTCTGGTGCTATACCACTGATACTGCTAGGCTCATCTCAACATAAAGGTGTACGGCATCTATTCTCATACAGTGCCTCATATGGAGCCATCCCAATCGATGCATGCTAGTTGTTGTTCTATGAGAACTCAACTAATGGAAGGTAATCTTACCATCCATGTCCCCAATCCAACACACAAGCTCACAACATATCCTCAAGGGTTTGGATGGTCCTCTCTGACCGACCATCTGTCTGAGGATGGAACGCAGTCGTAAAATGCAAACTCGTCTCCAAAGAAGACTGAATCTACTGCCAAAACCTCGAGATAAATCGCCATCTCGATAAGAGACGATCGTCCTCGGTACACCATGAAGTCTCACTATCTGCCTAGTGTACTTCTCAACTAATCTGCTCACTGGCCACGTCTCTCTGATAGGAATGAAACATGCAGTGTTCGTCAGTCTGTCAACAATAATGCCGGGCCTCCATCCCGTCACAAAATCCATGGAGACGTCCTCCCACTTCCACTATGGCACTAGAAGTGGATGGAGCTAACCTCCAAGTCTGCAATGCTCTATCTTGACTTGTTGACAAGTCGCTCACTGTGCTATAAATCTGGCTACATCGGGCTTCAACCCTCCAAACAGATATGATCGTCTCACATCATGGTACATCTTACTCTTACCTGGATGTAAAGAGTATTGTGTATAGTGAGCTTCCTGTAAGATCCTCTGTCTTAACTCTGCATCTGTAGGTACACAGATGCGATCATGGCACCTCATCACTCCATCTGCTCCTATGGAGAACTGTGGTGCCTCACTACGGGATATCCTCTCTATAATCCTCATCAGGGTCGGGCAGGTCCCTTGCTTTTGTCGGATCTCATCCAACAGATCAGGTAGAACCTCTAAGGTGTACAACTAGGCATCCTCATCAGGAAACTGGACATCCATTTCTAGCCAAGCTAGATCCCTCTAGAGCTGAGGCTGAAATGTCAGTCTCGTAATCACCTTCTCTCGAGGCGTCTTCCTACTCAAGGCGTCGGCGACAACGTTCGCTTTCCCTGGATGATAAAGAATCTCAAGGTCAAAGTCCTTGATCAACTAGAGCCATCGACGCTGGCGGTTATTCAACTGCCGCTTCGTGAAAATATACTTCAAACTCTTATGGTCTGTGAAGATCTGACATGTTACACCATACATGTAATGTCTCCAGATCTTCAAAGCATGAACTACCGATGACAACTCCATATCATGGGTTGGCTAGTTCTCCTGACATGTTTTCAGCTGTCGAGACGCATATGCAATCACTCTACCCCTCTTCATCAACACACATCCCAAGCCTAGCTTCGATGCATCAATGTATACCACAAAATCCTCAATGTATACCACAAAATCCTCAAAGCCCTCTCGCTATGCCAAATAGGAGCAGAAGTCAAATGCCTCTTCAACTCCTCAAAACTCTAGTCACACTGCTTAGACCAAACAAATCTGGTAGTCTTCCTCAACAGACTCATAAGTGGACTGGCAATGACAGAAAATCCCTCCACAAAGCATCGGTAATAACCGGCTAGACCAAGAAAGCTACGCACTTCCTTGACGTTCGTCCGTATCGTCCATGCTACAACAGACTCGATCTTCGCCGATCAACCATGATTGCATCTGCGGAGACGATATGATCCAATAAAGCTACCTCTGACATCTAGAACTCGTACTTAGAGAGCTTGGCATACAACTCTCTATCCCCCAAATTATCTAAAATGGTCCTCCAATGACCGGCATGCTCCTCTCGACTCCGAGAGTATACAAGGATGTCATCAATGAAGACTACCACAAAATGATTAAGGAAGTCGATGAAAATATTGTTCATCAACTCCATGAAAACTACTGGGGCATTCGTAAGCCCAAATGGCATCACTACAAACTCCTAGTGTCTATAATGGGCCCAAATGCGGCCATGTGTACTTCTTGCTCCCTCACCCTCAACTGGAGATATCCTGAGCGTAAGTCGATCCGGGAGAATATTGTCGCTCCCTGAAGCTGATTAAGCAGATCATCGATATGAGGCAATGAATACTTGTTCTTGATGGTCACTTTGTTAAGCTCTTTGTAGTCAATACACAGTCTCAACGAATCGTCCTTCTTCCACACGAAGAGGACATGTGCTCCCCAAGGGGATATGCTAGGGCGGATGAAACCCTTATCAGCCAACTCCTCGAGTTGATTCTTTAGCTCTAACATCTCGACATACGCCATACGATATGGGGCCTTCGAGATCGGTCTCGTACCAGGCTCCAACTCAATGTTGAAGTCCACACTCCTTTGAGGCGGCAAGCTAGACGGCTCAGCAAACACGTTTGTAAACTCACAGACCACTAGAATATCCTCCAATGCTAGACTCTCCCCATCCTTCATGGCATAACACTAGAAGGCATCGCATTCCTGTGCTATCAGCCTCGCTGCTCGTACTGCACTGATGACAAAACCTGTCTTCCCAAGGTCCCAACCTCGGAAGACCTCTATCTGACCCATCTTGGTAGATATTGTCACAGTCCTCCTACCTACATTTAATACCGCATGGTGTCTACACATCCAATCCATACATAAAATGACTTCCATATGGATCAATGGCATAACAAAGAAGTCTACAAGCAACACTTAAGTCCCTAAAAGAAGGGGAGAACTGTGTATCTCGCGGGTACCTCTATAGTAGCTAAACACAAACGCTAAACACATACATCGGAAATAAAGGAATGCGTAGCACCCGTGTCAAATAAAACTCTAACAAGTAAACAATGAAGCAGAATGGTACATATCGTAGCAAGTGCAGGTGGCTCCTCTGCACTCCTCAGCTCAAAGACTCTACCCTGAGGTCCTCTAGTGTCGGTAGTACTCCCACCACGACCTTTACCTCTACTCGGACCGGGAGCAGATCCCTGAGTAGAAGGACAATCTAGGACTCTCTATTGTCCCTCTATCTGTTCCTAAGGTGTCCTCTGTCCACCACTTGTCACATTGGCAAGGGAAGAACCCTGTTGTGATGCAACTCCACCTGCCTACAGAAGGCAACTCTATGACCTCGCCTACTGACAAGATTATTTCCTTTGGTCATTTTTATCTTATCAAAGCTATTTCCTAACTTAACACTAAAGCAAGTATAGTAGTCAAGTAAGGGTCAAACCCAAGAGAATTTGGTTGATGTTTATATTAAATTCAATTATTTATATGGTAACCAAGTAATGGGGGGGGGGGGGGGGGGGGGGGTG